>SJYO01032592.1:1670864-2394962 GCA_006410555.1 Capra ibex
AGATCCAACCAGTATTGAAAGGAAGGTTCCTCAATCTCAGAAAATTAAAGTACCGACGTTAGTGGTAGACATCACTAAAACTTCGGGTTTTTCTATTTCAGACTGTGACAAAGTGACAAAGGGGTAGATAAAGGGTACTTCACTACCCTGGTCTACGGTACTAGAAGCAAAAGACTTACAACTCGAAATTCGGTTGAAAAAGTGAGAGGAGAAAGTGAAAGTAGATCCCTGTTAAAATCGGACCCATCCCCGTCCGTCCTCTTCCCTGTACCTCTAGGTGTCACATTGACCTTCCCGATCACACCCAAGAGTTTTGACTAAGGTTAAGGGTCATCACTGTGGTTAGGAGTCCACCCGACGGAACTTGTCACTCTTTCTGGGTCGACGAGGACAAGAAGCAGAGTATCGGCCAATCTAGGGATACGTACCGTTTTGTAAGGGAAGTCAGGATATCGTTCGCATTGGAAAACTAACAGTCGTATCAAAATAGTTTCAAAGAAACTCACTCATTTTATGGGGGGAAGAGGAAAAGACATTGAAAAATTTTTGGATAAATTTCTAACATTTTTATTATGTTGAGAAGGAAAATACTTTTGATACTGGAGAAAAAGGACTATCTGATATCCCTTCACGAAATCACGAAATTATAATTATTGTTTGAAAAAAAATTTCATTCAAAATGTTTAGGTGGTTGGACCGGTACACCGTCACTCATAGTGATTAGTCTCCAAACATCAAAGGGAACGTCGGAGAGAGTACTTACCTGTAGAAGGATAACTGGACAACAGGAGGTTTTGTCATCAGTAAATGTTACCGACAGAGGTCGACGGTGTACAGGGGTCGTAAGGACGTTATGGGGACGGTCGGTCGGAAGGTCTTAGTAAGTATAAGTCATGTCCTTCATCCAGATATGTACAGGTACGTTATGAGGGTTGAAGAGAGTAAGGAAACACAGAAGAACGGTTGTCTTACCTCCACCGTGCGTCTTTGTTTCCAAAGATAGATGGTTACCGACAGAAGGTGACGTGTACGTCGAAACATTGGAAATATATAGACATGGGTCTTTAGTTTTAGAAAGGTAAACTTGTGTTGACATCTTTTGGTCCTACTAAAATTCTGAAAGTAATATTTGAGGTGGGACCGTGGTTAAAAATCTCAGAAAGGTTGAGACTTCTGGGTACACGTAACTTATAAGAGTGTCACATGAGACAGTCTCTGTCAAAAATGACTACAAAAGAATCCTCGTAACAAGAGTCCATACCTCTCTTGGCGTCTTTCCGTAAATGCTCTCAGCGTGACTGAGTCTGTCCACCCTCGAAATAACTGTAGTCCGGTACTTTCTTCTTACCCGTTAGTAAAGATATACCTGTTTCCCCCTAATTATTTAATCCTGACTGCTCATTTGTGCTCATTCTAAGTTTTAATGTGGAGGGTCTTCTTCACAGTTATAATCAAACTCAACGTTTTGTTCCATCTACGTCTCTCACCATAAGAAATATCGATGTATACCTTCGACACCGATGTGTACGTGTTTATATTTTAATGTTTGAGGTTCTATTCCTTGGTTAGTATATACTTACACCAACATGAAAATTCCAAAGATCCGTTCACCATAATTTAATATTAAAAGACTTCCCGTTTTAGTACTGAGTACCCCTTCCATGTTCCGTTCAGTCCTCTCTTTAATCCTATAATTCTCCACCCACCATCTACGACTTCTGTTCAGGTTAAAATATGTGTGTGTGTACGTATGTGTGTGTGTGCACACAAAAAGATATATATCTCTCTCTGTGTATAACTATATATGTGTATGTAAATGTAATTATACACACACAGACACATATTTTAAACGAAAAGAAAAGGGGGATTGTCAGAAGTATTGACCCCTGGTATGTCCCTCTTCCGTCTTCTGGTCGGGAATACAACCACTGGTGGAACGGGCCACGAAAATCTCATTAGTACCTATTTTAGTATCTGCCCTAGGTACTCAGTGACTTGAAACCTCTTCTTTGTACTTACACTGATAAGGAAATTCCAAATTCCAACATCTACCCACCATAATTGAATATTGAAAGATTTTCCATTTTAGTACTAAGTGTACGTTTACTTTTTACTTGCGTACAGTACAGGTTCTAAAGTAAGTTAAGTAAGTAATTATATTCTTAGTCATTCTATAAGTGTGATTAAGTTTCTTGTAAACTCTTTGACTCACACACACTAAATTATTTATAAGTGGATTCTAAGGGTTCAAGCTATTTTTGAACAATTGACCAATTACAAAATCTCCGGTCATTTAACATTGGAAGTCTTGATTGACAAGATACCCTGTCTTTATTAAAAGTTGAGATGATCTGATTTATAGATACTCAATTGTATTTTGTAGTGATTCAGACCCTGGAAATTAGGCATCATTCGTTGCTCAGTTTGATTCATGTAGCAGGATCTATCCTACCTGAAGCGCACCTGAAACAGGGGCTTACTGTAACCTTCATATGTGATGGGTGGAAAAACGAAATAAAAGTTTAACACCTATTAAAGGTATTGTCACCACTTTTCATTTCCCCGTATAACTCATCATGTCTTATCACAAATCTAGAGTCGAATATGCACTTTATAGGGTACAAAAACCATTGTTCTTAGAAGAACAGAAAGTGGTTCCGTCGTTCACTCTCCTCTTAGGGGTCTTTTATCCTAAATGAATCGTTTTAATGATATCTCAGTCTCTTACGTCAGTCATATATAGAGATGAAAACGGGGTAATCTACAAATTATTAAGTAAGTAAATAGGTAAGTCACTAGGTTGTTTGTCAATGACTCGCGAATGATGGACGGTCCGTAACCCTTAATCTCACTTTTTCTGTTTTGGGAACGAGAATGAAAGATTACCCTTTCGGTCCGTCGTTTATTACTTTAGTAATATTCTGATTGTATCTAAATCCATCATCTTTAACGATACTTTGCACTCCCCTTTCTTCGTCCCATTTCCACATTACTTACTAGTCTCCCCTCGTCACCCAAAATCTACCCTACCACAAATCGAGGACCCTCCTGACCGTCCGGGACGTCCCACACCGGGTCGTCCTTGTCTCCTGCATCACAGTCCTCTCCAAGACGGTAGGTAGAAGACTGCTCATCAGGGTCCGACGGACGCGTGTAACAGCCTTGCACCAACTCGGAAGTGAGATCGAGTACCGGGTTCTATGGAGGTCGAACTTAAAGATAGAAGAACAGCACTTCGTTTTATCCCTACCCCCTGATCACGACTCTCACCTCGTTTGGTGTGTGCGTGTCAAGAGGTGGTCCCTTTTATTTTCGAGAACGTCCACAGGACCCTATCCCGTCCCTCTCTTCCGCGTCCTTTGACCAATCCTCGTCTCACAAGTCCAGTCTCTGTGGACCTAAACTTAGGACAGAGATAGTGAATGATGGTACCTTGAGGTCAATAAATTCAGTTAAAAGGTACACAGTCACTCCGTACTACCAGTAAGGGAGTACCGCAGTGAACCTTTTAATTTACTTTATTTGAGGTTTTTCGGGATCTGTGTGACCTTCAGGAGTTGTTTATCATAACAAGGACAGTAAGGACGTCAAACCCTCTCGGACATCACGATAGAAGTACATCGTCATTAATTAATCAGAATAATGTCGGTATGTCAAGAAGTCGCAATACCCTTCTGCTTAGTAATAGTATCTCAAACGATGACGATTCAGCGAAGTCAGCACAGACTGAGACACGCTGGGGTATCTGACGTCGGGTGGTCCGAGGGGACAGGGACCCTAAGAGGTGAGGTTGTGACCTCACCCAACGGTAAAGGAAGAGTGTCTCCTTGACCTCCAGGAGGTCTATACACCCACAACTGGAAACTAGACACCAGTTTTAATAGGATCGGTGGTTAAGTTCAAAAGGTTTCTCTACCTTCCTCCTTCCAGAATCACTGTGAACTTTGGAAAATCGTGTACGAACCTTTAAGGACCCACTCTTAAATCTTTCATTTTAATATTAGGAAAAGTACCTCAAAACTAGACCCTACAAAAAGGTCAAGACGAGGACAGGACAGCAAAGGAAACCAAATGACAAGAAAAGAAAACATTCAACGAAGAGGAGACCTCACGATCCCCAATCCTTCGATAATTAATGGACGTGGAGTGAGATTAAAAGTTACTTTAAATTATATCATTCCTATTTTGACGGGGGAAACTTTTCTCTCTAATTTACAGACGTTTAAAGTGTTTAACTAAAAGATTAACAAAACCATTATTACAAAGAAGTAGACTATTACAACGACTTTCTTTATTAAAATTAATTTGAAATTCACATTAAAATTTAAAATAGGTTCTCTGATTGATAAGAACGTCCCTTATTCAATTCCGGTATTGTAAGAAGAGATTGGGGTATTAATAATACTAGTCCTTTACAGACATTACGTAATGTGACATTAATTTAACGTGTGGGGTCTGACAAGTTCTAGACAAATATTTCCTCTTTACCTAAAAGGTGTCGACGAACGGACACTCACGTAGGAAGTACTTTGTGACGTTGTCAGTTACATGCGGGCCTTCATTGTCTGCTTAACTTTGAGACTTTCGAAAGTTTACGGAAAGTTTTTGAAGAGTATTGTACTTAACGAATTAAACACATGTACTTTTGGGTGACTAATGTATACTTACTCAGTTGGATGCTATTCTCCCCCGGTACTCTTAGAAACACATAAATGGTGGGTAGAGAAGTCTTTAATCGTGCATAAGTAAATTGGAACAAGGTTATAGGACGGACTTGGTGCCAGTAACTACCCTAGCGAGACACTTCTGACCTTAGACGACACTCGTTACTCCCCGTCCAGTCCATAAAGAATGTTATAAGTGACCTGGTAGAAGTGGGTCAGTGTGTCGACCTTTTTTAAATCACTCTACTTTCAAATGTCTTCCCCTAAGTCTCTCCTTTCTCTTCACCCCTCTCGGTCTCCTCTTCCCTTTTATTAGGTTTGGGCCCAGTTCCGCCCCAGTGTATCTTATCTGGAGTGTCGGGTTGACCAAGGAGAACTTCTTACTAGTAGTCCGAAGGGACCACCGAGAACTATCTTCGGAGGACGGTTGCGTCTTCTGTACCCAAACTAAGGACCTGGCCCTTCTAGGGTGTACGGTGTTTCGTGGATTCGGGTACTCGGTGTTGACGACTCAGACACGAGATCTCAGGTCCTCGGTCGTAATACTTCGGACACGTGGGATCTCGAGTACGAGACGTTGTTCTCTTCGGTGGTGTTACTCCTCGGGCGCGTAGTGTCGATCCCTCCTCGTGTGGGGCGGAGTCGGGGCGAAACGACGTTGATCTCCTTTCGGGTGGGCCGTTGTTTCTGGGTCACGTCGGTTTTGATTCATTTATTTTTAAAATTTTTTGTGTAGTCTTGGAACTAAATCATTTACTCTCTAAATTTAGGAAGTTCAACATAAATTAGCCAGTACGACAACACCTATACAACCCAGTTTGAACACCTGTGTGTTATGGATATTGTTTCATAATTGACTCACGGATCAGTAGGAGTGGTCGTAGAACTTGAACCCATAGTAGTCGGGACTAAGTAAGTACTTACTCCTTTTGACTCCGACCCACCGGAACGCACTAAACGGACTTAAGTGGGTTCAAATTTAAACTTGGGTCAGTATGGACTACGATTGGGGATACAAGAGAGTCGACATAGAGGGACAGATCCAGGTCAAGGAACTGACTCTTCGAGTTCCTGTATAGAAGTGTAGGAATTTAAGGTTTGAAGGTAATCTTGATTGAAGGATTTCCACTTGACGGGACTCGGACGACATCAAATAAAGGTTCCCCACTTACAACCGGAAGTCTCTTCTGAGGAAGGATGGTCGAAAGATAAAGATTTTTGGTATATGTTACCTTATAATGAGTCTGAATTTTTCTTTACGTGAACTCAGTCAAGATCACTTCACCTACTTGGATGTGTCCCACTTCAGTCTTTCTCTTTTTGTTTATAATATATAATTGAGTATTATATGCCTTTAGATCTTTCTACCATGACTACTTAGATAAACCTCCCGTCGTTACGTCTGTTTCTGTATCTCTGATCTGCTTACCTGTACCCCGCCCCCCTCCTTCTTCTCCCACCCTATGTACCTCTCTCATTTTATCTTTGTATATACAATGGTATACATTTTATCTATCGGTTACGCTTAAACGACACACTGAGTCCCCTAAGTCTCGCCCCGAGACGTTGTCGGATCTCCCCACCCTACCCCTCCCATCACCCTCCCTCCAAGGTCTCCCTCCCCTGTCCACATGGATACCGACTAAGTACAACTACAAACCGTCTTTGGTTGTGTTAGCAAACAAGTCATGGAGGCAGTACAGGTTGAGACACAGGTGCCTGACGTCGTGCGGTTCGAAGGGACAGGTAGTGGTAGAGGGTCTCGAACGAGTTTGAGTACAGGTAACTCAGCCACTACGGTAGGTTGGTAGAGTAGGAGACAGCAAGGGAAGAGGAGGACGGAAGTTAGGAAGGGTCGTAATCTCAGAAAAGGTTACTCAGCCGAGGAACATAGTCCACCGGTTTCATAATTTCCAAGTCGAAGTTGTAGTCAGGAAGGTCACTTATAAGTCCTGACTAAAGGAGATCCTAACTGACCAACCTAGAGGAACGTCAAGTTCCCAGAGAGTTCTCAGAAGAGGTTGTGGTATCAAGTTTTCGTAGTTAAGAAGCCACGAGTCGGAAGAAATACCAGGTTGAGAGTGTAGGTATGTACTGATGTCCTTTTCGGTATAGAAACTGATATACCTGGAACAACCGTGTCATTACAGAAACGAAAAATTATACGACAGATCCAAATAGTGTCTAAAAGAAGGTTCCTCGTCCGACGTCAGTGACAGGTGTCACTAAAACCTCGGGTTCTTTTATTTTAGATAGTGACAAAGGTAACAAAGTTAATAGGAAGTCGATTTTTACTTAAATTAACTTTTTTTTAGTAAAAAATTTTTTTTCTTTTTTTTAAACTACTAAGGGACAAGTCTTGAGTGTATGGACAGTTTCTGTGACACGGTAAATGGGGATTCCTATCAATTCTAAAGGGGGCAACGGGGGTGGGACATAACAGTCCACGAGAGTCTTTGACTTTACGTCCGACAGGGAGGCACGACCAGAAAGGCTCGTCACCGACAGTGACTATTTTGCAGAGGAACCTTGGTGTCTCTGTTTCGACGTTCCGACGGTCGTCCGGCCGAGAGTATAGAGGACACCAATAGTCACAAGAGTAACCACCATGGTCTAGAAGACCTTGACAAAGTCAAAACATTTTACAAGTACCCTTACAGCTACCAGAGACTCCTTTACGAAAGGAATTCAGTGGTCAAAGATTTCCCTCCGTCGGTTCAAGGGTCGGTAGACCGTCAGTCAAAGAAAGTCAGACTCTGTCTTTACCTTAAAGTCTCCCGTACGTGTTTATAAAGAACGTAGATAAAAAAGTCATTCCTTAAACCTCGGAATCAGACAGTGGGTGGTACGGCTCAGAAATCCTTTGATTTACCCTCGTTTGGTCGGGACTCGCTCGGCATGAGACGGACAACCTCAATTTACAGGAAAGGACAAAGACGTCCGAGTGTTAACACTGACTGGATAGATCGAAGTCACTGAAGGTAAGACACTTTAGGAACTACGGGAGGAATTGTGTAGGTACTTATTCTGTAGGTGGGGTTCAATTGACCCTAGGTCTCTCGTACACGAAGAATGGTCGAAATTGATCTAGGTCTTACAGTACTAAAGACAATTTGACGAAGAAAAAGGATGGTCTCATTTGTGTGACTAAACAGAGAGGACCCAACACGACACTCAAGTACCGTGTTCAACAGAAGATCAAATTTTTACCTGACGACGGGAAAAGTGACAAACCCCCAAACCGATAGAAACAGGTGTGCAACCAGTCTCTTAAAGTCTCCGACCCCATAGTAACAGACCGGGACTAGAAACAGTGAACAGGGGGTTTGACATGGAGGAGGGGTCGGTAGAGGAGTAGTGGTGTCAGCAAGTGCGTCAAGGTCGAGGTGTAAAAAGACCCTACAGAGGGATTCCACGTCGAGGTCAGAGGGGTAGAAGACCGGGGAACCGGGGGTGTCACCGAGGGGTAAATTCCTGATGTAAGTCAGATAAAAGTCGGAATAAATCCTGAAAAGTACCTACTTAGTCAACGGTCGAAATAGACGGACTTTAATTGGGTGTAGTGGGTTTGACCTTACGAGGGCACAAGACAAGTGGAGAGACGACTGTAGGATTCACCAACCCGATCTATGAGAAAGTGATGAGACATAGTCAGGAGTGGAAAGAGATGGACTATGACACGGGACCCTCCGCTTGAGAATGCCTGATGGGAGACCGAATACTAACCCAAACCGGTTCCCTCGGGTCAGCCGATACTCTCCGTGGTCGCCCCTGATTAAGCGACCGAAGAAATCTGGGCGCGTCGAGGAGACCACCGGGAGAGGTCGTCTACCTTGGCATCGATAACGACGAAAGAAGACACGGAGACTCCGACTCTCCACCACTACCGGAAGGAACGTCGAGGAAATCGTAGGGAATGATCAAAGTAAATTGGGACTGGTGAGAAACATTTATTAGGAAAGTAATTTAAAAGGGTCAAAAGAGGAACCTCACAGGGTAGACAAAGGATGTTTCCGAGATTGACAGTGTCGTGGGAGTTCGGAGTCAAGTGCATATTTTAAACGACTAAAGTAAGTAAGCGAAACGTTTATATGTAAGTAGTAGATAAACGACAATGTAAAATCCGAAAAACACCAACAAGTCAACGATTCAGCACAGGTTGAGAAACGCTCGGGTACCTGACTTCGGGCGGTCCGGACGGACAGGGAGTGATAGAGGGCTTCAGACGGGTTCAAGTACAGGTAACTCAGCCACTACGGTAGGTTGGTAGAGTGGAAGACGGCTGGGGAAGAGGACAGCGGAAGTTAGAAAGGGTCGTTACCCCAGACAAGGTCACTCAGTCGTCAAGTGTAGTCCACCGGTTTCATAACCTCGAAGTCGAAGTCGACCACTGTCTCATCTCTTGTTTTGTCGCAAGAGCGGAAGTCCCTTGAATGTTATATCACCTCTTTTGTTTGTACTTTGTCCGTTAAGATTCTTTCTTACCACTTCTAAGGTTGTCTTCTTCATGCCTCTCGTGTGTCGTTCCCATGGATTGTATCCCGAGTCCTTTCCAGTAAGTTGATGAGCTTCATAGGTGACAAAAAACAGGAAGTCGTAAGTCATGTAAGACTAACACAACAATAATGAACACCTGTGTAAAAACGACAGAGATGACGTCTTCTTCGAAAACTCTCGTCTCTGACAGAAAGAGTGGAAATATAGAATCGGGTGACGATCTTACAACATCCTTGAGTTCATGAACAGGTCAACTTAACCTATCTTGGAAGACTTGTGAATACTTGGAGTCGAGGTCGGGTGTGTGACTTCCCACATGTAGTAATCCGACCTATTACCACTCTGAGGCGGGAAAGTTTCGACAAACTCTTTGTCTTTTCTACAAAATAATCGAATCTTTCGTTTTTTAGTGACTTGTCCTTCTTTGGAGGAGTTGTGACCACTTCCCAAGTTATCCACAATAGTCGAATTATGTGGGACAAAACCTATAAACGGCTGTCCATAACCTTAGAAATTAACAGTCTCAACTCTCGACTCGAAAGAAAATACATAAATGAAACGAAGTCACCGAACACAATACAAACTATCGTAGTATCAACTTGAGTCACACTTTATGCTTACTTATGTCTCTTTAAGCATAGAATGAGGTCTCGTGCCTCAAACCCTTCTATTCATGTCCTTTTGGAACCATGTTTCAAAAATTTTGAACCCAACCACCTTCTTTTTGGACCTATCGTAAGACTCCGTTATCTCCCGAGTTCTTGTTACTCTACAGGTGACGTGTCTGGTCCTTCCTCTCCTTACCCTCTTCTCTTACTACCGTTGCACCATCTGGTCTTCGAGGATCTGTGTAGTGCGGTGGGGGCGGGGGCGTTTTTTATTAACAACCCATTTTACTACTGATAGAAGTATATTATGTACCGAATCATTCCGTTTCATTCCCTTAAGGAGTCTCCACTTTCTACTTCACTCTTAGACATTCTTCACTCATTTGAGGTCTCGGAAACTCCCATAGAAACGGGTAGGAACAAGAGGATCTCGTACTTAAAATTTCTCGTCACTCACGAAGACCCTGTCCTCTGTTTTGAATCCTAGGATCACAGGAAATAACTAATTGGAATCTATTTATACATTCGATAACTCTATAGTTAGTAAACTCTAGAGGTCACTCTCTTGACTATATTTCACACATTGAAGGTTTGTTCTTCTCAACCCCTCCACCGTCTCCTTATTATCCTCCCCTTTTTTTAAATGTGTTCCTCTCGTTCTTTCCTTTCCTTTTTTGTTGTCTTTTGTTTATTTGTTTATCTTTCGTTTGTAACTCTACCATATTTACTCAGGTTCAATTGTTATTAGCCTTAGATGTAATTACTTAATATTGGAGGTCAATTTTGGTTTCTAATAATCTGATCAAAAATTTTAACTTGAAATAAGTATTCTCTTAAGGGATTTTTATATTCCTGTCTCCGTCTGACGTTTATTTAACTACCCTTTTCCGTGTTTTTCTTACTCCATTCCTTTGCTCCAACAATAATTTATAATCCTTTTGATCTGAAGTTCTGTTTTTCGTAATGATGTTTACCGTTCCTACTGGTGTATAATTATTTCTACAAGTTAAATAATTATAGTTTTTCTACACTAAGGTTCAAAGACACGAGGATGTACTTATTTGAAAGTCAGGTCAAGTCAAGTCAACGAGTCAGCACAGGTTGAGAAACGTTGGGTAACTTAGTGTCGTGTGGTCCGGAGGGACAGGTAGTGGTTGTGGGTCTCAAGTGAGTCTGAGTACAGGTAGCTCAGTCACTACGGTAGGTCTGTAGAGTAGGAGACAGTAGGGGAAGAGGAGGACGGGGGTTAGGGAGGGTCGTAGTCTGAGAAGGTTACTCAGTTGAGAAGCGTACTCCACCGGTTTCATGACCTCAAAGTCGAAATCGTAGTAAGGAAGGTTTCTTTAGGGTCCCAACTAGAGGAAGTCTTACCTGACCAACCTAGAGGAACGTCAGGTTCCCTGAGAGTTCTCAGAAGAGGTTGTGGTGTCAAGTTTTCGTAGTTAAGAAGTCACGAGTCGGAAGAAGTGTCAGGTTGAGAGTGTAGGTATGTACTGGTGTACTTTTTGGTATCGGAACTGATCTACCTTGAATCAGCCGTTTCATTATAGAGACGAAAACTTATACGATAGATCCAACCAGTATTGAAAAGAAGGTTCCTCATTCGTAGAAAATTAAAGTACCGACGTTAGTGCTAGACGTCACTAAAACCTCGGGGTTTTTTATTTCAGATTGTGACAAAGGTGACAAAGGGGTAGATAAAGGGTACTTCACTACCCTGGTCTACGGTACTAGAAGCAAAAGACTTACAACTCGAAATTCGGTTGAAAAAGTGAGAGGAGAAAGGGAAAGTAGTTCTCCGAAAAATCAAGGAGAAGTGAAAGACGGTATTCCCACCACAGTAGACGTATAGACTCCAATAACTATAAAGAGGGCCGTTAGAACTAAGGTCGAACACAAAGAAGGTCAGGTCGTAAAAAGTACTACATGAGACGTATCTTCAATTTATTCGTCCCACTGTTATATGTTGGAACTGCATGAGGAAAAGGATAAACCTTGGTCAGACACCAAGGTACAGGTCAAGATTGACAACGAAGGACTGGACGTATATCCAAAGAGTTCTCCGTCCAGTCCACCAGACCATAAGAGTAGAGAACTTCTTAAAAGGTGTCAAATAACACTAGGTGTGTCAGTTTCCGAAACCGTATCAGTTATTTCGTCTTTATCTACGAAAAGACCTTGAGAGAACGAAAAAGGTACTAGGTCGTCTACGACCGTTAAACTAGAGACCAAGATTTTGGTCGAACTTGTAGACCTTCAAGTGTCAAGTGTATCACGAATTCGGACCGAACCTCTGAAAACTAGTAAGGAAATGATCGTACACTCTACTCACGTTAACACGCCATCAAACTCGTAAGAAACCGTAACGGAAAGAAACCCTAACCTTACTTTTGACTGGAAAAGGTCAGGACACCGGTGACGACTCAAAAGGTTTAAACGACCGTATAACTCACGTCGTGAAAGTGTCGTAGTAGAAAATCTTAAACTTTATCGAGTGACCTTAAGGTAGTGGAGGTGATCGAAACAAGTATTACTACGAAAGATCCCGGGTGAACTGAAGTGTAAGGTCCTACAGACCGAGATCCACTCACTAGTGTGGTAACACTAATAGAACCAGCACTTCTAGTAAAAACATGTCAAGAAGACACATAAGAACGGTGGAGAAGATTATAGAAGACGAAGATAATCCAGGTATGGTAAAGACAGGAAATAGCTCGGGTAGAAACGTACTTTACAAGGGAACCATAGAGATTAAAAGAACTTCTCTAGAGATCAGAAAGGGTAAGATAACAAAAGGAGATAAAGAAACGTAACTAGTGACTCCTTCCGAAAGAATAGAGAGGAACGATAAGAAACCTTGAGACGTAAGTATACGAATATAGAAAGGAAAAGAGGAAACGTTTTAGTTAAGACTAAGATTCACCTATTTTTTAAATTTTTACTTTTCGTTTTGAAATTTGCAAAATCTGATCCTGGGATCCTTGATAAAAAACACTATATTTCCATTCCTTCCTAAAGAATTTGTTGTCTTTTTTCATTTTTAGTATTTCCTTTCACAAGTATTTAAGTTGATATAATTCTCATTCTCGTAGATCAGTAGATTTACGTACGATTGGTCTTACTTTTCTCAGTGTTCGACCCTTTACTAAATATATTTGACTGGTGGTTGTTTTCCAATCATAGATTTTATATAGTTCTTGAGGATGTTTGGTTATTCTTTTCCGTTTAGCTAACTTTTATCCGTTCCCCGTACTTGTCCGTAAAGTACCTTTTCTTTACTGGTTTTTTACGTATATACTTCTGTATTAGAGTAATTATTAAAATTTTTAATTATAGTATACTCTATTATAAAGTGTAGGTGATCTATTCGTCTTTGATTGTTGTGACTCACGATTTCTTCTACACTTCGTTCTCCTTCTGAGTATATGATTGTTACCCTCCTATTTGGCTTTTCCTTATGTAAAACCTTTATGTACTACTTTAATTTGTATGCGTACGAGAGATCGGGTTGTTAAGGTGGGGATGCAAATCTCGGACCTCCCACAACTAATATAAATAAACCTTTTTGATACTTCTTTTCGTTCATCACCGATTGTGTGTCGTCTTGTCCTATCACCCAGGGAGACCTCTCTCCTTCCTAGGTACCCCAACACTCTTCCTCGAGTATTTTACCCGAAATATCCATTACCACTACGGAAAAAACGTAACTTAGTACCCGTATACACTTGAAAATATAACAGTGGGAAATATTATATGTAAAAACAAGATATGTTAGAATACATACATACCATATATAAAATTATTTTACCATTCATTTATTTATTAATCCGGACTCCGTTTTCTTGGACGTCTAACCCGGGTCATCCAAAACTTCCTACTGATCCTCCACACTTCTAAGGGACTCCGAGACTAGGTATTGATTTGATCTACTTGCGGAGTGATCTCACTCTTTCACTTTCAGCGAGTCGACAGAGGTTGAGAAACACTGGGGTACCTGATATGCCAGGTACCTTAAGAGGTCCGGTCTCATAACCTCATCCATCGGAAAGGGAAGAGGTCCCCTAGAAGCGTTGGGTCCCTAGTTTGGGTCCAGAGGGCGTAACATCCGTCTAAGAAATGGTCGACTCGGTGGTAAGGGACTCCGAGACTAGGTACTGGTTTGATCTTTTTCTGGAGTGACCTCATTCTTCTTTCAAGAATTCCCACCATCTCTGAGGACAACCACCCCGAACGACCCTTTAAAGTACCCTTCACTGACTTACTGAACTCTTTTTTTTAGAACTCGTTTCCTCATGACTGAAAGAAAACATAGGTCCTTACATGTATTAAACGTGAGACGACTATGTTTTTTTTTTTATGTATATAACAGGAAAATATTTATCTCCCCTGTAAACGTAGTGAACGAAAAGTTTATTTCAAATAAAAGGAAGGGTATCGTCCTTCAAGTCTTAATCCGTTACATCTCGAATGAGCCACCCGAACGTTATAAAAGATTTGGGTCAGAGAAAGACACAAAGGTGGAACGGTAAAAATCACACCTCCGAAAAACGGGGGACGTCAAGATTTGAAGAGTAGAGAAAATTAAGTCGTGCTCCCGTAAAGGACTGAGAACAGTTGGTTCAATTCCGAAAGGATCTTGAGAGGGTACGGACGGTGAGTATAGTCTCAACAGTCTTACTACGGTATGACGGTAAAGGACGACGTTCCCTCCGACCCTTACAGTAGTAAAACGGTAGTGTCGGACAGGTTATCCTCGTTCCTTCTCCCGGTCACCATAGACTTGTCGATAAGTCGTTACAGACAGTTTTATGAAGTAATTATCAAGAAGGAGAAAAGAGGGGTCCTCGGTCAGACGAACTACTGGACATATTTATAAAGAGGAAGGTAGTGAGGGTACCTCTGTGGTACTGGCAGTACCTAGGTTTCGTCTACTTACAACGACGGCGACAAACCCGGCAGCAGAGAATGCAGCAACGTCTGAACCTTCTTTACGACGGGTCCAGAATCGGTCTTTTTCTCTCTCCCGTGAAAACAGGAAAGACCGGTCCTTAGGACCCAGACGTCGAAATCCTTCGAGGAGAAGTGGGCTGTTGAAATAATTAGTAAATGTTTCGTGTTGTTAAAAAGAATTAAAGACTGTAATAGAAAGAACTATGAAAGGTTTAAGACAAAAGGATCACATTTCTTATTAGGGTGTATCTTAGTTTAGTTTAGGGTGGGGGTGTATCTTAGTTATATACCATCTCTAGGGTCACCCCCGTAAAGAAATATGGTGAATGATTTTTATAACAAAGATAAAGTCTTCATTTATGACCTGTTTCGAAACCTTCTGGAGACCGAAAATACGTACATAAATACTTGTAATTTAGTTTATATCACTGTGGTTAAAAAACAAGATTCAATAAGTAACTTTCCATCTCCTTATGTGTTAACATCATACCAGAATTAACTTGTATACGTCCGTAGAGTGAAAGATTAAATATATGAAACTATAATAATCTTAAAAAATTACTCCATACTTTAAAAAATTAATTATCTTTTTTTACAATGGTGAACTCCTTTTTTTAGTTCATACATGTTAGGTTAAAGGAATAATTTCTAGATGGTACTCGTTTACTATTATAATAAAATGTAAATACAAAATATATAAAGTATATTATATAGATACTTCAACCTCGAATAAGTATAAAACGACTATTGTTTTGACTCCGAGTATCTCCTTCTGAGACACGATGGTGATGTCTCACATGCCCAAGTTGGGGACCAGTCCCTTGATTCTAGGGTATACGTCATGTCGCACCAGTTTTTCTTTTTTATAACTCCGAGTATCTTCGATTTAGTATAAGTTTCTCGTTTTGTGAATAGGAGTAGATCAGACTCTTATTAGAGATGATAAGAAAGTGTGTGTTACAGGTTATAAGTTAAAATTTTTAATGTTCTGTGTGGGGTTTTATGTTCTTTTTGAGTTAAACAAGTATTTAACAGTTCTCAATTTCGTTAATTCTTTTGGTCTGTTTCGTCGTAGTATAAAGGTCTATAACCTTTATAGTCTCTCGTTGTAATTGTATTGATACCAATTATACAATTTTAGATCATCCTTTTACCCTGATATATGTACTTGTCTTCCTCTTAAAGTTGTCTTTATACTTTGATATTTTGTCGTAGTTTACGTTTACGATTTTATTTTATATGTTGTAGTCTCTACCCATTAAAGGAAAAACCCGAGTAGTCGTCTGACCCATTCCGACTCTTTTCTTAGTTACTGGAACTGTTATCCAGTTATTTTTAACAGGTTTGATTTTGTGCTTCTCTTCCTTTTCACTTCCTTTCGTTTGTGGTCTTACTTAGTGGGGTCTCACACTAGATTATACATATACCGGATTATATGTACATTAAACAATAGTTTACCAGATTATATGTATATTGATTTAAGAACCTTCCTTTTTTGTTTCATAGTCAAAATAATTACCATTATTAATTTTTCTAGAAAGTAAGGACCGTTCCATCGACTGACCAGGAGACTGACTAGGAATGTGACTTGTGTTTTACGACCTACTGCAGACTCTTTGTGTAAAATTTTGTATACTTAATTGACTAATTTTCTATTTCTGGTACTCTGGCTTTTAATTCACTTCTGTACTTGGTTCCACTATATCTCGTGTAACTCGAAAGAAAACTTGAATTTAAGACAAAAGTGAAATCACCGAACCCCTGAGTCGTTTAAGGTATCGGACGGTATAATCCCTATGATCTGTTGGAGTTACTTTGACTCTGGGGATTTCCTGATGCGTCCAAACTATGGCATAGGTCTTTCTAGGGTGGAACGGCGTGTTGATTCGCGTACGCGGTGTAGGTACCTCGGACACGGGATCTCGGGTCCTCGATCTCAGGGGCGCGACGTTACCGACTTCGGACTCGGATCTCGGATCTCGGACGCGAAGTGTTCTGTTCGGCGACGTCACTCCTCGGACGCGTGGCGTCGTTCCTCAGACGTGTGGCGTCGTTCCTCACCGGGGCGAGTAGCGTTCATCTCTTTTCGGGCTCGTGGTTTCTTATGAGTCGCGTCGGTTTTTATTCAGTCATTTATTTTAATATGTAATTTTTATTGAGACTCTTGGTATTCTTTGTAATGGCAAAATTCACGACTCACCTCTCAGGTCTCTTTAAGGGTGTCTAATTCAATGTTATTGATAATTGAGGGTCATTTTTTTTTTTATTTTATTTTATCCTTAGTATCGTAAGACTCGTTCTCGTCATGTCTTTTCTTTTGTCGTTTTAATTAAGTGTTATAGGAAACTATGACCTTACAAATTTAACTAAAAGTTTAGATACAGATATTACAAATTCCTTCATTTCTCTTCCCTAACTTTCATCTTCTCTTTCGTTTCCCTATATTATTCACTGGTTCACATAACATTTTTTTTTTTTTTTGTAACTTGAAGATAAAGATGCCTTTTGTTTATCTTGAAGATAAGATATCTTCACATTTGATATCATTTACTTTAAATTTTGAATCTCCTGGTCGTATTGACGTCTATTCTCTTAAGTACTTGAATTTCTTTTATCACTTCTTTAATTACTATTAAGTCGTAGTTTTCTTTTCCTATACCTTTTATACTTACTCCAATTTTTGTACTTTCGATCACAATATACCAGATCAAATACAAATTAGTCCCGAGGTCTTTTCTCCTTCTGTCTTAGTAGACTTATTATTTACTTTTAAAAGGTCTTTATTTATATGGTCAGGTGTCTTAGATCTTTGGGTTACTTCGGATTTTTCTTATTTGTTCTTTATACGTTACTGTACAATATCTCTTTGATGTCTGGTGTTTTCTATGTCCCTTTTCAGTACATTTTAAGATTTAGGTAAATACTATTTTTAATTTCTCCTGTAGGAATGGACTACTTTTTGAGGATGGTTTTTTTCTTTTTCAATTTTATAGTGTTAATGCTTCGTGAAAGGAAATTATATTTCTTATTCCGTACTCACGAATGACCTCAGTAGACATCAGTTAACAAAGAATCTACAGGACCGGTGATATCTTTCCGTCCCTCCCGTTTCAGTTACTCTTTTTCGTTCTTTGAAAAATAGATATCTATTTGTACTAACTGATACATCTTTTAAGTTTCCTTGGATGTTTTTTTAGTTTTGATTTTCGTTTCAAATCTTCAAAATCTCTTTTTTAATTGTCTATATTACTCTTCGTACAAGTATGTATACGAATCTTTTACGGTGGTTTAGATATAATAAATATCTAATAATAATAATATATATAATAATATATATTATAATATATATAAATATATATTTAGATATAATAAATATAATAGATTATTATATTTTATAGATCTTTGTTTAAAATGTTTTTCTACACGTTCAAAGAAAATCCCTCTTTTAGCATTTTGAGGTAAGTATATAAAATCACTTTCACAATCGGCAGGGGTTGAGAAACATCGGGGTACCTGACATCGGGTGGTCCGAGGAGACAGGTACCTTAAGAGGTCCGTTTTTGTGACCTCACCCAAGAGTAAGGGCAGAGGTCCCTTAGGAGGGGTGGGTTCCTAGCTTGAGGTCAGAGGACGTGACGTCCGTCTAAGAAATGACAGACCGGGTGGTCCCTTCGGGAGTACATATAATTCTGTCTTGATTTATTAATCTATTTATACGGTACAAATTCAAAACCTTCTGAGTCATCATTTCTACAGATAAGAGGGGTTTAAATAGATATCTTAGTTACGTTAGAGTTAGTTTTAAGTGTTATTCTAAAAAAACCAAACTCAAGAATTAGAACCAAACAAACAACCAAAAAAAACAAATGTTGGACTAAAATTTTACATTAGACTACTGTTTTCTGATTGTTATCGGTCGTAAGGACTTTTTCTTTCACTTTCATTTCCTAGTTTCATCGGTAGTTACACTAAAGGTTTGTGAAAATAAAAGAAAGAGCCGTTCTAACATGGAAGAACTGGGGACATTAAATCATGGTGGTACACAAAAACTGTTTCTTTATCCTCGTCCTCACCAATGGAGACCCACTTTTAAAATTCTGGGTCACGTACTAAAACCATCTGAGAAAGAAGGGGGTGGTATTAATTCCTGTTACAAGGGTTCTCACGGACGAGGTCCTTGGAGAAAGGACTCACTATTACTCCGTACTGGGTTAAAGGTCAGATGGGTACTACCTGTACTACATACGTGTTCTCTATTTAGAAATAATATATGTCTGTACCTATTAAACACTCCAAAATAATAGTATCGAAAGAGACTGAGGAATAACCCACATCATAAAGTCTACTGTACCGTAATCGTGTGCCCATCTCTTTATCTGGTTACCTTGTCTTATCTCTCAGATTTAGGTCTCGACGTGTAGGTACTTCTGAACCAAATACCGGTCCAACCATCTCTTCTAGTCGTTTTCTCTGTTTATTTCTTTTCTGAAGAGTCTGTTAAGATCTTGTCAACAGATTATCCAGTTGTCAAACTAAGGGTGAAGTATGGAGAAGACATCGTAGAACAACTCTTATCTCACTTTGTTCACTAATTTCGTGAACGGACTAAATTTCCGTGTTAGGGGACTCTTTATAGACTTTCGTGGTTTTTCGCACGTGTCTCGTATCGTCGAAGTCATTTACAGGAGACTGACCCCCTGTAGTCGAGGAAGTTAGACTACCGTTTAGGTAAAGAGTCAAAGGTAAGGAGACAAGAGAAGAAACTCCTTTACTGTCTTTGTTCTACTTTTCAGGGTAGTCTCGGTACAGTTCTCTCTCGATTGGACTTGTGATCGTCCTTTCAGGACCGTAAGAGAACTCCGAATCCGTCCTATATACCCTTCGACGGTCACTCCCTCCAGAGGTGTCAACACGAAATCCACCAGGGTAAACACAGAGTAAGCATAGGGTAGAAGTGTTTTCCTCTGTCTTCGGTATTTACCTCTGGACCCGACCTCCAACGATGTTCCAACGGTCGAGGATGGGGCCGCCGGGAGGTCTCTGAACTGACTTATGACCCAGTCCGTCAAATGTTGGGGTGAGGTTTTGGGTCCGTAGGAGTCTAAGTACGACCTAACTCTTTATATGGTGTAGGAGGAAGAAATCGGTCCGAAACACTCCACCTTAAGATTCTTGTAATAAGATCCGATTAAAACAGATTGAGGATCTTGATTGGAGAGACTCACGAGATAACTGCGGGGTATTTAATCCTCCGAAAGCAGAGACTGACCTCCTTGTTTGGCAGTCTACTAAAGACTCGGGAGAGAAGATAAGGAAAATCGACCGACGAAGGGGTCGGAGACTACCAAAAGAGGATGCGTACGTACCTAGGCACGAGTCGACCCCTCCCGACGGGGGGTGGGGACGGGGGCTTCCAGAGGTCGCAGAGTGAGACGCTCCGCGAGGGAGGGACTCTGACACAGGGTCCCGAGCGTGACGCCCCGGAGGGACCTGCAAGTCTAAGGCGAGAAGCTGGGTGACACCAAGGGCCGAGATGAGTCCGAAAGGAAAGGACTTCACGTTGGCCCTCGAGGGAGTCCACTTGATCACGGTAAATCCTGAGTAAAGTTAGTGAAAGACATAGAGCCCGTACTAACGGGAAGTAAAGGACTACACATCACAGAATTTTGGGTAACAAATATATAAAATAAACTTAAAAATTTATGAGGTTTTATTCCGATTAGGGGCAATGAGGATGAATCAGTCTTTACTCACAGTTCCGTAATCAAAAATAGGTCACATATGTGAGTAAAAGAAAAATGTAAAACGTGTAAAACTTAGTAAGGAAAGAGTGACGAACTAAGGTTAAACCTTTTCATCTAAGAATCTCTACAGTGTTTAACAGGTTTCTGACTTGATTTTAAGTACCGTAGAGACGTTATAGTCTCAGGTTTCTATTAGATTACCAAATGGAGCATTAATAGAAATCGAAGTCCCAATAAAAGATCTTTGTGATATAGCATATGTACCTATATATGTAAACGTATATATATAAACGTATATTATTACAGTGCAGGTACTTAGTTCCGTTTAACCTTCACCAGTTTGTTCTCTACCGTTCTCACTTACAGCTGTAAGATCCTTAGTCACTTGATTTTACCTGACCTTACCCACTTAAATTGAGTCTACTGGTAATGTAGATGATGACACCCGTCCTTAGGGAGTCTTCTTTACCTCATCGGTAGTACCACTTGTTTTCTCAGGTTTTACGTCATGAACCTACGTTAGAGTTTTTGTTGTTTTACTAGAGACAAGCAAAGGTTCCGTTTGGTAAGTTATAGTGTCATTAGGTTCAGATACGGGGTTGGTCATTACGACTTCTTCGATTTCAACTTGGCAAGATACTTCTGGATGTTCTAGAAAATCTTGATTGTGGGTTTTTTCTACAGGAAAAGTAATATCCCCTGACCTTACGTTTTCATCCTTCAGTTCTTTGTGGTTCTCATTGTCCGTTTAAACGGGAACCTTACGTCTTAATTCGTCCCGTTTCTGATTATCTCAAAACGGTTCTTTTACGTGACTAGTATCGTTTGTGGGAGAAGGTTGTTGTGTTCTCTTCTGAGATGTGTACCTGTTGTGGTCTACCAGTTGTGGCTTTAGTCTGACTAATATAAGAAACGTCGGTTTCTACCTCTTCGAGATATATGAGTTGTTTTTGTTCTGGTCCTCGACTGACACCGAGTCTAGTACTTGAGGAATAATGGTTTAAGTCTGAATTTAACTTCTTTCATCCCTTTTGACGATCTGGTAAGTCCATACTGGATTTAGTTTAGGGAATACTAATATGTCACCTTCACTCTTTATCTAAATTTCCGGATCTAGACTATCTATCTCACGGACTACTTGATACCTTACTCCAAGCACTGTAACATGTCCTCTGTCCCTAGTTCTGGTAGGGGTACCTTTTCTTTACGTTTTTTCGTTTTACCGACAGACCCCTCCGGAATGTTTATCGACACTTTTCTTCTCTCCGCTTTTCGCTTCCCCTTTTCCTTTCTATGTTCGTAGACTTACGTCTCAAGGTCTCTTATCGTTCTTCTCTATTCTTTCCGAAGAAGTCGTTAGTTACTTTTCTTTATCTCCTTTTGTTATCTTACCCTTTCTGATCTCTAGAGAAGTTCTTTTAATCTCTATGGTTCCCTTGTAAAGTACGTTTCTACCCGAGCTATTTCCTGTCTTTACCATACCTGGATTCTCTTCGTCTGCTATAATTCTTCTCCACCGTTCTTATGTGTCTTCTTGACATGTTTTTTCTAGAAGTGCTGGGTCTATTAGTACTACCACACTAGTGAGTGGATCTCGGTCTGTAGGACCTTACACTTCAGTTCACCCGGAATCTTTCGTAGTGATACTTGTTTCGATCACATCCACTACCTTAAGGTCACCTCGATAAAATTTAGGACTTTCTACTACGACACTTTCACGACGTGAGTTATACGGTCGTTTAAACCTTTTGAGTCGTCACCGGTGTCCTGACCTTTACCAGTCAAAAAGGTTAGGGTTTCTTTCCGTTACGGTTTCTTACGAGTTTGATGGCGTGTTAACGTGAGTAGAGTGTACGATCGATTCATTACTAGTTTTAAGAGGTTCGGTCAGAAGTCGTTGTACACATGACACTTGAAGGTCTATAAGTTCGACCAAAAGCTTTTCCATCTCCTTGGTCTCTAGTTTAACGGTTATAGGCGACCTAGTACCTTTTTCGTTCACTCAAGGTCTTTTTGTAGATAAAGACGAAATAACTGATACGGTTTCGGAAACTGACACACCTAGTGTTATTTCACACCTTTTAAGACTTTCTCTACCCTTATGGTCGGGTGGACTGGACGGAGAACTCTTTGGACATACGTCCAGTCCTTCGTTGTCAATCTTGACCTGTACCTTGGTGTCTGACCAAGGTTTATCCTTTTCTTCATGCAGTTCAGACATATAACAGTGGGACGAATAAATTGAAGATACGTCTCATGTAGTACTCTTTGCGACCTTACCTTCTTTGTGTTCGACCTTAGTTCTAACGGCCCTCTTTATAGTTACTGGAGTCTATACGTCTACTGTCGTGGGAATACCGTCTTTCACTTCTCCTTGAGTTTTCGGAGAACTACTTTCCCTTTCTCCTCTCACCTTTTCAACCGAATTTCGAGTTGTAAGTCTTTGGATTCTAGTACCGTAGGCCAGGGTAGTGAAGTACCCTTTATCTACCCCTTTGTCACCTTTGTCACTGTCTGAAATAAAACCCCCCGAGGTTTTTGTGACGTCTACCACTAACGTCGGTACTTTAATTTTCTGAGATTGAGGAACCTTCTTTTCAAAACTGGTTGGATCTGTCGTATAAGTTTTCGTCTCTGTAATGAAACGGTTGTTTCCAGACAGATCAGTTCCGATAGTAAAAAGAACACCAGTACGTACCTACACTCTCAACCTGACACTTCTTTCGACTCGACGCTTCTTAACGACGAAAACTTGACACCACAACCTCTTCTGAGAACTCTCAGGGAACCTGACGTTCCTCTAGGTTTGTCAGGTAAGACTTCCTCTAGTCGGGACCCACAAGAAACCTTCCTTACTACGATTTCGACTTTGAGGTCATGAAACCGGTGGAGTACCCTTCTCAACTGAGTAACCTTTTCTGAGACTACGACCCTCCCTAACCCCCGTTCTCCTCTTCCCCTGCTGTCTCCTACTCTACAGACCTACCGTAGTGACTGAGCTACCTGCACTCAGACTCACTTGAGACCCTCAACCACTACCTGTCCCTCCGGACCACACGACGTTAAGTACCCCAGCGTTTCTCAGTCTGTGCTGACTCGCTGAGTTGACTTGACTTATACATTATAATATATATTTATCTCACGTTACCTCTTCCGTTACCGTGGGGTGAGGTCATGGGAACGGACCTTTTAGGGTACCTACCTCCTCGGACCACCCGACGTCACGTACCCCAGCGATTCTCAACCTGTGCTGACTCTCTGAAGTGAAAGTGAAAGTACGTGACCTCTTCCTTTACTGTTGGGTGAGATTACAAGAACGGACCTCTTAGGGTCGTTGTCCCCGCGGACCACCCGAAGGTAGACACCCCAGTGTGTCCCAGTCTGTGCTGACTTTGCTGAATCGTCGTCGTCGTCTCGTGTTGTCCATCACGTCACCATTTTTAGGTGGACGGTTACGTCCTCTATGCTCTCTGGACCCAAGTTAGGGACCCAACCCTTCTAGGGGACGTCATCCTTTACCGTTTGGTGAGGTCATAAGAATGGACCTATTAGGATGTCTGTCTGCTCCGACCACCCGACGTCCGATACCCCAACGTTTCTCAACCTATACTACCTCGAGTCGTTTCCTGACTACGACTTCGACTTTGAGGTTATGAAACCGGTGGACTACGTTTCTTCACTGAGTAACCTTTTCTGGGACTACGACCCTTGCAAACTCCCGCCCTCCTCTTCCCCTTCCCCTACTGTCTCATACTCTACCAATCTACCGTAGTGGCTGAGTTACCTGTGTTCAAACTCATTTGAGGTCCTCAACCACTACCTGTTCCCTCCGGACCATACGACGTCAGGCACCCTAGTATTTCTCAATTTGTACTGACTCGTTGACTTGGCTCGACTCGTGTCGTCGTCTTATTTATAGAATATAATCTATAAATTATATGTTCATATAAGGGAAGTACCTAATAACGGAACAGTACCACTTCCCCGAACGAATCGAGTTACTTCGAAACTAGGTACGACACGTTCCGGTGGGTTCTGTCTGCCCAGTATCACTTCTTAAAACTGTTCTGTATCAAGTACCCTCTTCCTTTATCGTTGGGTGAGGTCATAAGAACGGACCTCTTGGGGGGTTTATCAAAATTTTCCATTTTTTTTTTTACTGTGGTCTTGTTCTCGGGGTGGGTCGGTGGGGGGCCAGTCTTCGACAGGTCATAACGATGACCTCTTCTCGTCTCCCGTTAATGGTTATCGAGGTCATTCTTACTTCGTCGAACCGGTTTCACCTTTGTTACGAGTCGACACCTACACAGACCACCACTTTCATATCAGGTTACGACATTTCTTGTCATAATGTATCCTTGAACCTACTAATCCAGGTACTCAGTTTCATTTAACCTGCATGAGTTCGTCCTTTACCGTTCTAACTTGTAGTTGTAGAATCCTTAACCACTTGATTTTAACTACCCTACCCTCTTAAATTAAGTCTAATAGTAATATAGATGAGGGTACCTGTCCTTATGGAATCTTCTTCACCTCATCGGAGGTCTCAGTTATTTTCTCAGACTTTACGTCATGAACCCACGTTTGAGTTTTTGTTGTCTTACTATAACCAAACAAAGGTTCTGTTTGGTAAATTGTAGTGTCGTTCAGGTTCAGTCACGGGGTTGGTAACTGCGGTTTCTTCGACTTCAACTGGTCAAGTTACTTATGGATGTCGTAGAAGATCGTAATTGTACTTTTTATCTACAAGAAAAGTAGTATCCCCTACCTTATGTTTTCATCTTTCAGTTCTCCATGAGTCTTATTGTCCGTTCAAACCGGAATCTCATGTTTTACTTCGTCCCGTTTCCGATTGTCTCAAAACAGTTCTCTTGTACGACCAGTGTCGTTTACGGGAAAAGTTGTTGGGTTCTCTACTGAAGTGTACACATGTAGTGGTTTACCAGTTATGGTTTTAGTCTAACTATACAAGAAACGTCCATTTCTACTTCTTCGAGATTTCTTAGTCAATTTTCTTCTGGATCTCGACTGACACCGAGTCCAGTAGTCGAGGAATAACGTTTTGAGTCCGAATTTAATTTCTTTCGGTGAGTCGGTAAGTCCATACTGGATCTAGTTTAGGGAATACTAATATTCACCTTCACTGTTTATTTATCTTCGCTAATCTAGACCATCTTTCTCACGGACTTCTTGATACTTGTCTCCAAGTATTTTCACATGTCCTCCGTGGCTGGTTTGGTAGGGTTTCCTTTTCTTTACGTTCTTCCGTTCACCAACAGACTCCTCCGAAATGTTTATCGACTCCTTTCTTCTCTTCGTTTTCCGTTCCCATCTCTTACGTCTCAAGGTCTCTTGTCGTTCCCCTTTATGTTTCCGGAAGAATTTACTTGTCACGTTTCTTTATCTCCTTTTGTTGTCTGACCCTTTCTGATCTCTAGAGAAGTTCTTTCAACCTTTATAGTTCCTTTATAAAGTACGTTCCTACCTGTGTTATTTCCTGTATTTACCATTCCTGGATTGTCTTCGGCTTCTCTAATTCTTTTCCACCGTTCTTATATATCTTCTTGATATGTTTTTCTCAGAATTACCGGGTTTATTGGTACTACCACACCAGTGAGTGGATCTCGACCTGTAGGACCTCACACTTCATTTCTCGACTTGTAGGACTCAGAATCCTTCGCAATGATACTTGTTTTGATCTCCTCCACTGACTAAGGTCGACTCGATAAATTTTAGGATTTTCTACTACGACAAAGTTCACGACACGAGTGATACAGTCGTTTAATCCTTTTGAGTCGTCACCGGTGTCCTGACCCTTTCCAGTCAAAAGAAAGGTTAGGGTTTCTTCTCGTTACGGTTTCTTACAACTCTGATGGTATGTCAACGTGAGTAAAGTGTACGATCGTCCCGGAGGGAGCATCCAGTCGACTATTTCTTAGACGGACGTTACGTCCTCTGGGGCAAAGATAAGGGTCCAGTCCTTCTAGGCGACCTCTTCCCTTTCCGATGGGTGAGGTCATAAGAACTTGAAGGGATCACCGAGTCGACCATTTCTTAGACGGACGTTACACCCTCTGGACCCAAGCTAGGGACCCAACCCTTCTATGGGACCTCTTCCCTATCCAATAGGTGAGGTCATAAGAACCCGAAGGGACCACTGAGTCGACCATATCTTAGGTGGACGTTACACCCTCTGGACCCAAGCTAGAGACCCAACCCTCCTAGGGGACCTCTTCCCTTGTCGATGGATAAGGTCATAAGACCGGACCTTTTAAGGTACCTGACATATTAGACAACACAGTGTTTGTCAGTCTGCACTGACTCGTTAAAAGTGAAAGTGAAAAAGTGTACGATCCGTTCCAATACGAGTTTTAGGAAGTTCGATCCGAAGTCGTCAAACACTTGGTTCTTGAAGGTCCACGTGTACGACCCAAAGTTTCTCCGTCTCCTTGGTCTCTAGTTTAACAGTTGTAGACAACCTAGTATCTTTTTCGTTGTCTTAAGGTCTTTTTTGTAGACGAAGTAACTGATATAATTTCGGAAACTGACACACCTAGTGTTGTTTGACACCTTTTAAAAATTTCTCTACCCTTATGGTCTGGTGGAATGGACAGAGGACTCTTCGACCATACGTCTAGTCCTTCGTTGTCTTGGACTGTACCTTGTTGTCTGACCAAGTTTTAACCCTTTCTTTATGTTATTCCGACGTATGACAGTGGGACGAATAAATTGAAGACCCGTCTTTATGTAGTACACTTTACGACCCGAGTCACTTAGTGTTCGACATTAATTCTAACGATCCTCTTTATAGTTGTTGGAGTTTATACGTCTACCATGGTGAGATTACCGTCTTTCACTTCTCATTGATTTCTTGAAGAACTACATCCACTTTCTCCTCCCTCCTTTTCGACCGAACTTTGAGTTGTAAGTTTTTTTTTTCTAGTACCGTAGACCAAGGTAGTGAACTACCGTTTATCCTCCCCGTTTCACCTTCGTCACTGTCTAAAAATGAAACGACCCGAGGGTTTAGTGCCGTCTGGGGGTTTAGTGAGGTTTACTAACGTCGGTACTTGATTTTCTGTGAACAAGGAATTCCTTTCGATACTGTTTGGATCTATCGTATAATTCTTCGTAATCGTAGTGAAACGGTCGTTTCTAGGTATGTCAGTTTCGGTACCAAAAAGGTCATCAACAATAAACATGTCATAAAGAGACGGAAAAAGTAATAATAAAAAAATTTTGGATAACAGAAACTCCAGAGGAAAAAGTCCGAAGTTCCAAATTAAGAAAGAAGGAAAACAAAAGACGACTTTTTAACTACGAAAGTTTGACACCACGACCTCTTCTGAGAACTCTCAGGGAACCTGACGTTCCTCTAGTTTGGACAGTTAGGATTTCCTTTAGTCAGGACTTATAAGTAACTCTCCTGACTAAGACTTCGATTTCAAGGTTTTGAAACCAGTGGACTACGTTTCTCGATTGAGTAACCTTTTCTGGGACTACGACCTCTTCTTAATTCCCGTCCTCCTCTTCCCTCACCGTCTCCTTCTCTACCAACCTACCGTAGTGAGAGAGTTACCTGTACCTAAACTCGTCTGAGACCCTCTATCACCTTCTGTCTCCTCGAACCGTACGACGTCAAGTACCCCAACTTTTCTCAGTTTATACTGAAGCACTGACTTGTTGTTATCATATATATAAAAAATTTATTATATATTCATGTGTATTTCACCCCCACCAAATCAGCGATTCGGTACAGACTGAGAACACTAGAGTACCCGCCATCGGGCGGTCCGAGGAGACCGGTAGCCTAAAAGGTCCGTTCTTATGACCTCTCCCAACGGTAAAGGAAGAGGTTCCCTAGAAGGACTGTATCCTTAACTTGGGCCCAGAGGAAGTAACGTCCTTCTAAGAAATGACTGATTGGATGGTCCCATAAGAGATATAAATTTTATGTGTCAATAATATATTTGAGTATTCGACGATCGACGGAGGAACAACGAGGGATTTTACCCTACAAATACAGGACAACCTGGTCACAGAGGTAAAGGAAGTTCTAGTGGTCTCTCGCTGTGAGTACCCGGGGTGGAGGGAAACTGAACCTCAACGATACCGAAGACGAACAGCGGGACCCATCGTAGAAATCTAGAGGGAGGGTCTACCACCTTGAGTTTATGTAGGGTAAAACACAAGAGGTGAGAGACGGTGGTGGTAGGAGGGGTGAGTGAGATCTTAAAATTCAAAACTTCGTTGAAACTTTTTCTCAATATAAGATCGAAGTTCAACGGTGGTCGACCGTTCCGAGGTGGGGTGGAGTGGTTTACGGAGGACTCAGACGTGGGTGGTAGGGAGATCCTTTCCGTCGGAAACGAGGTTGGGGTGGAAGACGTGTCCCAAACCCCCGCATGGAAGTGGAGGATATAGGATCTCTACCCAGAATAGGGTAGGAAAGGGGTATTCCAAAAGATCAAGGGACCCCTTTTTTTATTATTAACGTGTACGGTTGATTTTCGTGCGGGAGTAACCCACGAGACGACGACCGAATGACCTCCTCTTCCCTCCCCGACCCAGTCCCCTGTCACACTCACACACGTCACCCGTCACACAGTCGCGCACCCCACTCTTCATCATCACTATCGTATCCTCAACGTCTCTCGACGTACCCCAACCCCTTTGTGCACCACCTACTCCTTAATACTCCTCTCCCCAGATTTCTCAAAGAAGAGTACTATTGAGGTGAACGTGCAGCATTAGTGAATCCAGAGGGTCCGTCGGTCCATCGAATCGTGCACGACAACTTAGTGATACCGATGTCCGTAAAAGTTCATGTTAAGAGAACAAAAGGTATTTAACATTCTCCGGGACAAGTAGATGATTCTTTGTCGTAAAGTAAAACTCACCACCGGATCAAGGATACGTGTGTCGTCGAAAGGTTAAACTGAAATCCCAGTTCTACGAAAAGACTAAGTAAACTGACTCATCTGAATTCACGTTTAACTCGTCTCTTTGGGTAAATTTATAACATGTTACACTTTCCCCACTTAAGATATTGTCTTTTTTCCTCACCTAATCTCCTTTTCCTCCAGCTAACGGCTTAAACGGGAACTGTAACAATTTCTACACCAAAAGTCCCAAGACCGTAAAGACACTTACTAAACCTTAACTTCAAGGGGTCTCACGGGGTTGAAGGAGTGTTATTAATGTAATTACTGTGGTTCTCACAAAACTTTTAGGAGTCCGCGGAGGTGACGCATGCAAAGTCACGGTGTGTCTGGATACACGGGTCATACGAAGGGAACACTATTAAACTCTACGCAGAGTGAATGGAACTCATTTATAGTTTCTCTAGAACTATAGATATAGACAGAGTACTTTATATGTAGGAGAGATTGACACGGGTTTACTAATTAAATGACGATACACTACTAATCGTATTTTTAGAGTAGTGCTGTGTTCTATCTTTACAATAGTTGATTAACGGTAAACTTCACTTCTTACAAAAACGTCTCTTTAATTACTACGTACGAATGAAGAGTTAAGAGTCAATTTGGTCTTTTGGGTTCTGACAAAAACTTCGTCTTTCCTTAATGAAAACTTCAGAAAGAAAGGAAAAAAAAAAAAAAAAAAAAANAAAGAAAAAAAAAAAAAAAAAAAAAAAAAACGGAAAAACGAAAGGGAAATCTACTAGACGTCAAGTCATTGCCTTACCACTGTTCGTACCAATTACCCCAAAACATGTGTTCTACTCTGCCCACTTGAGTCAAGAGTCGTTTAGTCCAGAAGGTTGGTTAGTTAATGTGTTAAAGTCCATTTCCAGAAAAGGGACCTACAATCTCGGAGGGGTACCAGGACTTTGAACTGTCTCTTTGTAAGCATATATACGTCGTATAGGATTTATACAGGTTCAAGGAACCTACAAGAATAAACTACAATATTCTTAGACTACAATAATAGTGACCACCGGTAAGGTCGAGACGGGTTCGGTGTGTAGTTGCTCAGACTACCACGGAGTCTTTCGGAGTGAAATAGAAGGTCTAAATTTCTCGTAAATCAACACTGAGTCTAGAACTACTAATTCAGTGTGGGATTAGGTTGATCAAGAGAATTAAGATTCCTGGTTGGTCAGATAGGAGTTCTAACACTTAAAAGGGCATAAGCGGAACAGTAGGTTTAGTATAGTACTAATAGTGATTACGGGTCGGATCCGGTCAATACAACGACCCTTAAAATTCACGTAAAAGAGTCAATTGGGAGTGGGTTACGTCACTCCAGTCGAGACAAAATTAAGGGTAAAATTTCTACTCTTTAGGACCTACATGTCGAGTGTTGACTGAAAAGGTTCTAGTACCTCGACTTTTTTACACCGATTGTAGATCTTTTAAGTTTGGGGTTTCAGGGTGGGTCTGTTTGTATTTGGGAGACCTACCACTGGGGAGATCTGAAGTGATGTACCTGTCTAGGTCAGATTGACCAAATAAAAGTAAAACTCTTGATCTTTCACCCCGAACTTGTCACGGTGCGAAACCGGGTTCTTTCTCCCCGGGACGTATAGTGTTTGAGTGTGTTTGTTGTTTAAAGAACTCTCTATATTCCCACAAAGACAGTGGTCGATAGACTGTGAGTTCCGTCCGTGTCGTTCTGAGAACCCAGATTCGTAGGTGGAGGTCCGTTGCGGCACAACCGAGGTTTCTTTGTGACGACGAGTTCAGGACGGAAACTCTCTGTTGACATAGGTTTACGACACTTGTATCTACGACGGAGTCTCGTTCTCCTCCACTCCTTTCTTCATGAGGTCTTCTTTTCTTTAAGAAAGTGAACAGTTTAGAAAGGAGAGTCTGTCGTTCTTCCGTTAGTCAAGTCAAGTCAAGTCAACGAGTCAGCACAGGCTGAGAAACGCTGGGGTACTTAACGTCGTGCGGTCCGGAGGGACAGGTAGTGGTTGAGGGCCTCAAGTGAGTCTAAGTGCAGGTAGCTCAGGTACTACGGTAGGTCGGTAGAGTAGGAGACAGCAGGGGAAGAGGAGAACGGGGGTTAGGGAGGGTCGTAGTCCCAGAAAAGGTTACTCAGTTGAGAAGGGTACTCCACCGGTTTTATGACCTCAAAGTCGTAGTCGTAGTAAGGAAGGTTTCTTGTGGGTCCCGACTAGAGGAAGTCTTACCTGACCAACCTAGAGGAACGTCAGGTTCCCTGAGAGTTCTCAGAAGAGGTTGTGGTGTCAAGTTTTCGTCGTTAAGAAGCCGTGAGTCGAAAGAAGTGTCAGGTTGAGAGTGTAGGTATGTACTGGTGACCTTTTTGGTATCGGAACTGATCTGCCTGGAATCAGCCGTTTCATTACAGAGACGAAAACTTATACGACAAGTCCAACCAGTATTGAAAGGAAGGTTCCTCATTCGCAGAAAATTAAAGTACCGACGTCAGTGGTAGACGTCACTAAAACCTCGGGTTTTTTATTTTAGACTGTGACAAAGGTGACAAAGGGGTGGATAAAGGGTACTTCACTACCCTGGTCTACGGTACTAGAAGCAAAAGACTTACAACTCGAAATTCGGTTGAAAAAGTGAGAGGAGAAAGTGAAAGTAGTTCTCTAAAAATCTTCCGTCATCAAGAACATATTAATCCACAAAGGGTCTTCACACCCCGTGGGTAACAGAACTAAGAGTAGTACAAGGTTAGTCACCAAGACTTTCATGAGTACTTATTCGACCCATAAGTGTTGTTAACATGTACCACCGTGTACCGTAATAAATTATAAAAGTTACAATAAATTATAATTATAGGTAATGAATCTAATCGTTGAACTACCTGTAAAGTACGATGTTGACGTTTATCAAAATATAAACATTTTAATAGTTGTAAGGTATTTGAAACTTTAAATTTTCCTTTTACAAAATTATAAAAATTTCAAAACTATAAATAAGTCATATTAAATATAAAGAGAAAATGAATTGTCAATAATAAAAATTAACACCATTTTATATGTATATATAATTCCGGCAGATCAGTTTGGATACCAAAAAGGTATCAGTACATACGCACACTCTCAACCTGTATTTCTTTCGACTCGTGACTTCTTGACTCGAAAACTTGACACCACGACCTCTTCTGAGAACTCTCAGGGAACCTGACGTTCCTCTAGGTTGGTCAGGTAGGATTTCCTTTAGTCAGGACTTATAAGTAACCCCCCTGACTACGACTTCGACTTCGAGGTTATGAAACCGGTGGACTACACTTCTTGACTGAATGACCTTTTCTGGGACTACGACCCTTTCCAACTTCCGTCCTCCTCTTCCCCTGCTGTTTCCTACTCTACCAACCTACCGTAGTGGTTGAGGTACCTGTACTCAAACTTGTTCGAGACCCTCAACCACTACCTGTCCCTTCGGACCACACGACGTCAGGTACCCCAGTGTTTCTCAACCTATGTTGACTCGTTGACTTGACTTGACTTGACTATGTATTCTACTTCAAGTGTTAGAATTATTAAAACTTTACATGTTAAGTCACTGTAATTCATGTAGGTGTAATAAAAACCGTTAGTAGTAGTGGTAGGTAGAGGTCCCGAGAAAAGTAAAACATTTTGTCATTGTAGGTACTGACAGACGGGGTTCGGGGACCGTCGATGGAAAGATGAAAGGGAGAGAGACCTAGACTGATGAGACGTGACGCGACACGAATCAGTGAGTGAGTACAGGTTGAGAAACGCTGGGGTACTTGACATCGGGGGGTCCGAGGAGACAGGAACCTCTAAGAGGTCCGTTCTTATGACCTCACGCACCGGTAAGGGAAGAGGTCCCCTAGAAGGGTTGTGTCCCTAGCTTGGGTCCAAAGGGCATAACGTCCACTTAAGAAATGGTCGACTCGGTGGTCCCTTCGGGTTCTTATTGCCTCACCCATCGGATAGGGAAGAGGTCCCCTAGAAGGGATGAGTCATTGACTTGACCCCAGAGGACGTAACGTCCGTCTACGAAATACTCGACTCGATAGATCCAGGGGATATATTCACTTTAGTATAGTGTAGACAGGACACTGACCTCAAAGTGAAAAGGAGTTCAAAGTAGGTACTACATCCTACACAGTCTTAAAGGAAGGAAAAATTCCGACTCATGATAAAGTAATATAGAGTATGGTGTAACACAAATAGATAAATAGGGAACTTCAATTAGGTAAGGATCTAACAAGGGTGAAGAACCGATAACCAATAAAGAATACTTGTACTCACATATTTACAGAAAAGGTCTAGGACGAATTTAAGTCTTCATTTTAACGGCCCAGTATACCGTGGAGATAAAAGGTAAAAGACTTTTTTGTGTTATGACAAAAGATGTCACGGATGTGGTAGAATGTGAGAATGGTTGTCACGTGTTCTCCAGACTAAAGAGATGAAGGAATAGTTGTGAGCAATACAAGGACAAAGAAGGGGACATAAACCCCCTTAGAAAAACACCCCACAACAAAAACAAACAAAAAACATCGGGAGGATTACGTACACTTCACCATAGAATACCAGAACTAAACGTAAAGGGATGTCTCATCACTACGACTCGTAGAAAAGTCCATGAACGACCAATAAACATATATAGAAGAATCTCTTTATCGAAGAGTTCAGGAGGGGGGTGAAAAATTAGTCCAGTGAAAAACAGTGACTCAACGTCTTCAAGGAATATATAAGACCTACACACAGGTACGATTCAGTGAAGTCAACACAGACTGAGAAGCCCTGGGATATCTGACGTCGGAAGGTCCGAGGAGACAGGTACCCTAAGAGGTCCGTTCTCATGAACTCACTCAACGGTACGGGAGGAGGTCCCCTAGAAGAACTGGATCCCTAACTCGGACGTCAAGAATGTAAAGGACGTAACCGTCCGTCGAAGAAATGGTGATCCCGGTGGACCCTTCGGGTATAAGACCTATAATCAGGGAATGGGAGTGAAGTATGAAATAGTGACCTCTTCCTTTACCGTTGAGTGAGGTCACAAGAATGGACCTCTTAGGGTACCTGTCTCCTCGGACCGCCCGGCACCAGGTACCCCAGCGTCTCAGTCTGTGCTGACTTCACTGACTTGTGACTCGTGGTCGGGGAATGGTCTCTACACTAAACTTTCGTAAAAGAGAGTAAGGTACTCAATGGTAAAGTGAGACAACTAACGTAGGAAACTACGTCTCCTAAAAAAATTAAAAATACACTAAGACAAAATGAAAGCAACGGACAGGGAAACCGCAGAATATTCGGTGACGGTTTAGATCACAGTACTCCGAAAGGGGGATACAAGAGGAGTCTATTAAAATATCAAAATTGTAAATGAAAATCCGGAAACTAGGTAAAACACAATTAAAAACATATACCATATTCTACTTGTAGGTTGTAGTAAGAAACCTTACACCTATAGGTCACAAAAGTTGTCGTGAATAACTTTTTTTTGACAGAAAAGGGGTAACTTACCAGAACCGTGTGAAGAGTTTTTATTAAACGGTGTATTTTACTTCATAAGCAAAGATTCGAGAAAGAAGATAAGGTAACTAGATATACAGACATAAATAATGTGTGGTGTGAATGATATTGAAATACTCGAAATTTTGTTGTTCGTATTCTGAAGGTTGAAACAAGAAAAAATTCTAAAAAAAAAATTGATAAACTCTAGGAAACTCTAAGGTATACTTAAAAACCTATATAAAAGATAAAGACGTTTCCAAGTGATAACCCTAAAACTATCCCTGACGTAACTTAGACAGTTAGTGAAACTTATTATGACTGTAGAATTGTCATAAGTCAGAAGGTTAGATGTTTATTCCTTACGACAGAATCGAACCCGACGATATTGTTGTATGGAACCTAACTCATTGAATGTGTCGTCTGTAAAGAAAGAGTATCGAGACCTACGATCCTTCCGGTCCTAGTTCCACGGTAGACTAAGTCAAGAACGACTTCCGGGAGAAGGTATGTGTCAGTGGAAGTGTTATGCACGAGTGTACTAGAAAGGAACCACACACGAGTACCTCTCTAGAGTCCGGAGAAGGAGAAAAATACTCCCGGGAGTGGTACTCCCGGGGTGGAAGTACCCGATTAGATTGGGATTAATAAGGGGTTTTCGGGATTAAGGTTTATAGTAGGTAACTTCTGATCTCGAAGTTTTATACCCAAACCCCCCTTGTGTTTGTAAGTTAGGTGTCGTTCACGGAAATATAGATAAACACTGTTAAAGAAAGTCGCTGTTAAACAACAAGAGTCGTATGTCCTGAAAGTGGAGAAACCAATTCAAATAAGGATTCATAAACTAAGAAAAACTACGATAATATTTACCTTAACAAGAGAATTAAGGGAAACGTTTACCAAGCAACAATCATATCTCTTTACTCCGAGTACCTTGAAAGGACCACCAGGTCGCCAATCCTGAGGTTCGAGGGTCACGTCCCCCGGACCCAAACTAGGGACCAACCCCTTGATCTAAGGTGTACGGTGTTGATTTCTAGGACGGACGACGTTGATTCTAGGTCACGTCGGTTTATTTATTTATTTTTATTTACAAATTTTTTACGTCGACTAAACATATACAATAGAACACGTGACACTGAAGTGACTTAAGTAAATAACGAAGATTGTCAAACACCCTAGAAACCGCAAAAGATGTATATTATAGTACAATAGATACTTGTCTCTATTAAAATGAAGAAGGAAATGTTAAACTTACGAAAAATAGAAAAAGAACCGATCAACGGGACCGAAATCATCAATTGAAAGTTGTAAAATCTTCTCGTCAGTGAAAAGACTTTTACATATGTTTATAAAATTAACGAATGTAAATGAAATTAAATGTAAAAATAATTTACATAAGTTTAAAAGATCTGAAACTTGTGTTCACCTAAAATAAAAAAGTAGGACATTTTGTAAAAAAAGTCGTCTCACGTTTAATACACTTTTAGACCTAATATTCTTGTGTTAAGTACCAAAACGGCTTAACTTCCGTTATTTTTATGTCAAAAAACTTATGTACATATTATTTAAAGTTTAATATATACAGATCGGGTTATTGTCTTGTGGGTCCGTACCTACTATTAATTTAAGTTGGTAAAAAATATAAAAAGACTGAAAAGCAGTAATACACACATATCAAAAGTTTTGTCCTACGATGTTGTGTAAATCAAATTCTCAAACTACCAAAGTAAATATTACGAATTTATAATTCGTATAGATTTTCAAAGAGTGTCAGTTCTTCGGGTTCTTATCGATTGGGTTCGACCGGAGGACGAGACACGAGAAGCGGGTCTCGGAGTGTTACAAACTACCCCCGATTGAACCTGAACTTTCACTCTTATGTCATCGGCAGAGTACCTACCTTCAGTGAGACTACGCCATGACGGAGAGATATGGTGTCGGTCCTACTATAATTTCTAAATATTTGGACTAATACGTGAGGCAACGGACCTCTGGAGACCATTGAGGAGAAACGTGAACTCTATTTTAAGTGTCATACCTCCGGGACGCACAGGATCGCGCGGTACAGAAGGAAGGGGTAGACACGCGTGCGACGAAAAAGAGAGAAGTGAGACCGGTGCGACGGAAAATAAGGCCAAGTCGGGCGTGTCGGGGTGGGGGCCTGGGGTTCTGGAGAGGTCCGCGTGAAGGAAGAGGGACACTGCGGGAGGAGTGGGGAAAGGACAGATCAATTGAGGACGAACAGGTAACCTGAGAGGGATTCTACGGAAGAAGGTTCTTCGGAGGAAACTTAGAAACCTGATCCATTTAGGATTATTGTTGTTTTGATTTTTAATAAAACTACTCGTATATATTTGAATAACTGGCAAGTGGGAGTTTATCCGGCTCTGAATTCGTGAAGTGTGCATACGTGGGAAAAGTAAGAAGGTTTTCAGGAGGGGAGGTAAAAATGTTTTTCTCTTTGGTTCCGAATCTGTTCAATTCAGTGAATGGGTGTCAGTGTAATAATTACTCCACTCCGTCCTAAAATTAGTTCCGACAGGTTGGGGTCTCGAATATATAAATTAGAGTCACCAAAAGAAACATTCCCGTGATAAAGCAACGAGTAAGGTGTACAAATAAGACAACCCACGGTCCATGACTGTCGATGACACCCGTCTCACTTCTCGTTGTTCTGTCTATTCCGAGGACCTGAGTCCCTCGAAACAAGGTGACCCCCTGACTCCGGTCTTTTTCATTCTCCTTTGTTTACTTGCTCTAGTAAGGATACCTCCTTAGTCTGTCCAAGGTACTCTCTCTCAGTCACTCCTCTCGGACGAGGACTCTCCTACCCGAGTCTGCCAGAGAGAGTTTCTTCCCTGTAAACTCGACTCAGGACTTTCCACTATCCCGTCCCGATCGATTAACAGGTGGTTTTAGGGCAGATGGAAAAGATATTCACTATTATCTGGGAAATTTAGAAGCGATCTCGTATAGGATGTTGGGAGGAACACTAATCTCCATCGATGTACTAATACAAGACCACTTACCGAATTTTGGTCTTCATCGTACTCTTTAAAGGTCTTTCAGAGGACTGTTCTCAACCGCCTCCACCCACACGGGAAGAGGAGGGTAGGAGAAAGAAGAACCTTCCAACTTCGTCGTCGTGGTCTGAACTTGGTGCTTCACTTGAACCCTGCGTGTGAGTCATCTCTACGTTTGTCTTTCCTGATACCCAGGGACTCTGACACCTCATGGACAGCCCGGACCCGACTGAGTGAGTCTATTTAAAATACCGATAACATGAAGGATGACTTCCTACTGATGTGAAATACTAAGACTTCTACATTATGACGAGAAACCCTTCACACCTGGTGCCTGAAATATGCTTTCGAAAATTGGTGACATCACTGACTGATTTGTAGGAGTCCTTCAGTGATATCTGGGGAAGTCGTCGACGGGGACTGAGGGTCAGTGTCCTTTACCGACCAAAAGGAAAGAGAGATAGAACGGAAACCTTCCGTAGGTCTTCCGTAAACCGTACGGCCTTCCCGGTGGGTGAACTAGTCTACCGTGGACAGTTTGACTATCTATTTTTGACAGTTTTACGTCTAGAGGCTCTTAACGGAGGTACCGTATAAACGTTAAAGTCTTTGTGTAAAGCTTCGAGTCTATTTCGAAAACTACAGGGACTAGAAACATGAAGGTTTACCACCGACTTGTTTGTCTTTAGTCAGAAGAAACTTTTGGAAGTTTCACCACTTTAACGGATTTAGTCAAACACCTAATAAGAGACTGAAGGTTTCCAGTTCCTTCCCAAAAACAAACAAGGAGGAAGGACTTTGTAAAAGTGTAAGAGAGGATCCATGAAAGCAAGATCCTTTAACTTTAGGTAATAAATAGACAAACTATGCGTTCAGACTTAAGGGTTATTCCGGAACTGGTGGGAAAGGTTTTTGACTTTTACTAAAAAAAGTCTTTGTCAACATATTTGTAAGATAATCCTTTATCATTTATCTTGAAATGGTCTTACCCCCAGTTACTCATTCCCGTTCTTGACTGAAAAAACAGTTGTATCAATTTCGAGTACTTCAGTGTTTACACAACAATGGGGGTCTTTTAGGACACATTTTAGGTCTAAAATACTTTAAGACACACGACTCCAACAATCCGATGTGAAACATACTTGATCCTGAACTAGTACCATCGTTCTCCCTATATACTAGAACATGAACAAAAAGTTCTTAAAAATTGAACCAGTAGTTACACATTCCCACTTGAAGTGACATTCCTACTGTCTTACCTTCACTGGTATGTAACTCTACTCGAGTCTCCGACTCGGAACCTCAGAAGTGACAGTAATACTGGGAGAAATGGTCCTAAGACATCCATCGACTGTCTTTATATGAAATTGAAGTGCGTGTTTTTCCCCCCCCCCCGACACCCATAGTCTATCTTACGTTTCTATGACTCCATACTCCACTCGAGTTCCAGAATCATATCACTTCGGAGTCCTTAACTTGGTCTCAGACTGGGGACGAATCGTTATTAAAGGCTGGAAAAAGTGGAAAGTTCATAATCTGTTTTGTTACTATAAAGACACCGGGGACCCCTATTTTATTACTCTTATGAAGTGTGTTACCCTTCACTGAATGAGGAACCGTGACTAATCGACGGGTCTAGGTCGGGAGAGAAATCAGAAAGTTAATGGTTCAAGAATCCTTTGTTAGTCCGAAGGGAAAACCGAGTGGACCATTTCTTAGGCGGACGTTACGTCCTCTGGACCCAAACTAGGGACTCAACCCTTCTAGAGGACCTCTTCCCTTTCCAATGAGTGAGGTCATAGGACCGGACCTCTTAAGGTACCTGACACATCAGGTACCCCAGTGTTTCTCAGTCTGTGCTGACTCGTTGAAAGTAAAAAGTGATCCTTTGTTAGTACCGGTTGTAAATATCTCAGGACAATTCCTTCCGTGACAAGATTCGTGACATGTGCCTAAAGTAAGTAAGTGCTTTAGAAGTGTGTTAGGACATGCAACCCATAATATATAAGAATGTTATATCTGTTCTTTTGAGTCCTGAATCTCCGATTTAGGACACGGGTTCAAGTGCACCAGTTGTCACCTTCGGTACAACATTAAATGAAACCGACCTCAAACGGGAAATGGGATTTGATCCCACGGAGATGACTCGTAGTTTCGACAGATATTTTCCTTTACTCAACTAACCGACTCGAACTCAGTCCGTGGGTAGGGACTTGGTTAGTCCCTATTCTTCCCGTATCCTAGTGTGACCTCTTTCGTTGAACCACGGGGATGGTGTGGGTCCCTTCCTACGTCCTTCCCCGATTTGAATCGAGTCCTCTCGAAACGTCGACGGGGACTCCTTGGAGAAGGAGGAGAGAAAAGAGGAGAGTCCCCGGGTTCCGACTGAATCAATAAGAGAAGTCAAGTGTTGTGTAATGACAGTAGCACAAAGAGAAAGAACTAAAGTAGCATAGGGAGAAGAGGGGAAACAAGAGGTGGACAGGAGTTTCCGTCGGTACGATGAGACAAACTATCTTTAGTAAAGTAGATATACACAAGAATATAGTATGTATAACAAAACACACGTACGTAAAAATTAAACGTATATACTGTAGTCCGATATCCCGGGTAAGAAACAGAAGGAAAACGGTAAGTCAGAACATAAGTTTTCCATATATTTTCCAACGGTCCGACGGTCGTGTGACAAAGGCTGTTGTTGTGTATGTATACCAGACGTGGTAAAATGATAAGGGGGTTGGGTACAGGCCGGGTCAGTACCTGTTTGCCCAAGACACCCAGTCAAACGGGTTGGACCCTCGGGGGAGTAGACCGCTCCGGGAAGGGACGGACGACGTCTCAGGGACGAGACACGGGAGTGTCAGGTGGTACGAGTGGAGGTAGTGCCACCTCTGGTGCCTCGTCGAGTCGATTTTCACGTCTTTACCCCGGGTTGACGGACCGAAGTCTTAGGACAGAAAAAGCGAAGGTAGATACAGTGTATCGGAGAGTGATACAGTCGTTTTACTATTGGTGTCGATGAGTACCCTAACAACACTTCTAATTTACTCTTTTTAGATACTTTTCACGATTCTTGCCACGGACCATGTTTAATTCACGATAAACACGTATAATATTATTGTAAACACTGTACACAACCTTTCCAGACAAATGTACAGACAGCGGTGGTGGTCTAATACTTTAGGAGTTCCCGTTCCTGGAACCTAAAACTAGAAGACACACGGTCTCCGGGTGTGTAATGTAGTTGGGTCCCGTCCGAGTAACCTGTGAAGTAGGAGACCAAACGGTACCGACGTCCGAAACACAGATCTTTGGTTGACCCAACTTCTCCCTGATCTATCTCGTCTGACCTCTACACCGACATTTTCCCTCTTACAAGCGTCTGAGATTTCGACACATTATCTTTTATATCGTATTCGACGGCGGTTGTCGGTTCTTCCAGTCGTCCAGTGGGTTCTGACCAGAGATCTCCTGTAGGAATGGGTCCGACGACATACTTCAGCGGACCTCGTACCGGTCTTTGGTCAAGAAGCAGTATTCGGTTGTAAAAGGTCGAAACACATATAAGTGGAGTTACAGAAGTAGACATTTTATCCTGATTCTCGGTGATGAAGTAGCTCAACCGGATCTTAATACGTTCCCTTGATAATGGTTGACGAATCTTGGTGCAGACCGTACCGGAGTTGACCGTTATTTATGAGAGAGAAGAATCACAGTAATAGTGGTTTAGCCAACAAGAATGTCTCGACCCTCTACGGTGTGAGTAAAAAATAGAACAAAGTCCTAGAACCTTAAAAACAAATAAACATACAAACAAAAACATAAATAAATGAATAAACCGTAAGACCACCCTTGACGCTTGTCCAACAGACAACCTTTCAAGATCGGGAAAAAGGGAATCGGAGTTACAAACACGGGAACTTAAGTGTCCACCCACTATGTCGAAAGGTAGAATCTTTAACAGAATTATTGTTATAGTGAAAGCCCAACTTTCAAGAGACTTTAGAGTCGAAGGTCGTTGGGGACCAGTCTATAAGGGGTCTTATACCCTCCCGTGGTAAATGTTAGTGTGTTGTGTGAATTTACCCTTACTTGGAGTAAGGAAGACAACAATTTTATTTGTTTATTTATTTCCCCTTTTTGTTACTTTAGTTTGGCTCCAGGTCGTCTTGACAGGAGTCTCATTGTCTCCAAAAACGGTACTCGAAAGATTCGTTGTAAATCGACGCTAACCCGGTACCTTTCTGAGAAAAATTGTTACGAATTAAAGTATCCACCTTTCTTCGGAAGACCACTTAATGACCGACGGGATGTGATCTCGGAATAGACATTCTTGGTAATCGATGTTTTCTCTCCAATTAATATTCCTCTTGAGGTACCGGACTCGACTCCCCAAAATCACTGCGGGTCGCTTCCCCAGTTAGTCCACCGGTGCCAACCACTGTTGCCAGGGGAGGGTCGTTTCCGAAGCGCCCCTCAGACTGCGGTGTACGTCGGAAGCCCGGACACGTGCCCGGACCTTCGGACCAGCACAAACCCAAGTAATCGACACCCCTGGCAACGGGTGTCCCTAGTAATTGATGACCATGCCCCTTCGCCCGTCCTCGTTCTACTCGTCTTAATGAGTAAAATATTTTACTCCTAGAACCATTTTGAGACTTGTCTGGAACGGGGCCCCCGGCCGAGGGACCAGGGACCCTAGTCATTCAACTACCTCTGTCGAAAAAGTTCTAGAAGGAGGGGTGAGAGGAGACGCGGGCCACGGAGACGGAAGTCGACACGGACTTTTGTGTGAGTCCGCCCTTCGTGAATAAAGGTTCTTTGACGTACTCTGTAAAAGAAAGTCTTCGGGAACCTTTGATTTAAAACACAAAGCAGTTCTTGTAACATAAAACTCGGTCCTTGAGTCAAGGGTTGGGTGAGTGAGTAGGAGGTTGTAAGACTCCTGTTTCGTCTTCGGTCCTGTCCGTTTTACATCATCGAGTAAAGGGTTTCTTGATAAAATTATTATACATATGTGTGAAGTCTCAGGTGACACGAGTAATGATTCGTGGATGACATACGGTCTGGGACACGTTTCCTGAAAAGGACTAAACGAGGGGTTATGGGTGTCGTAGGCCTGGACGTTCGTGGGTACTACGAGTCGTCAAGACGACTGCTGTGTGACTCTCAGTCCGAGTCTCTGGTTGTCCGATGGACCACTTACGTCTCGACCGTAGAAATAGGAAACTGGCGACAACCAGGAAACGCCAAGAAGTTGGGACAAAGTTGTCTTATTGGGTCTGTCCTTGAACATTACAAGTTTAACAACGGTATTCGTCAGTCCCGAATTCCCATCCTTAAAAGTTTACCGAGGGAGACTCATACTTGTGAGACTAGAGTGGGTGGGGTAGATACGAAGACCTGAAAAAAAAAAAAGGAGTTATAAGGATTGAAAACTCATACACACATCCATCTGTTCGGAACACTGTTTATGGACCGGTCAGACCTTACCAACATACCCAACTACGAGGTACTTACGATGACACAAAAGTTATAACGATACCTATTCATAGATAAAAAAAGAAGATTGTGAAGGTTTAGTTTAATGGAAAATTCTTGTGGGGGAAGTGACACGATCGCGACCTACTGTAAAATGGTAAAGCCTGAAGATGAGAAGTGCAGAAAAACGTTAATACTATCAATATTCTGTAAGAGGACTTACCACCACAACAGTGTCCAATTATATTTACTTACGTAAGATGGCGTGAGACCAAAGAATAGTTGTAACTCGAATTCGTAAAAATTAAACGTCTATGAAATATAAATCGTTACAAAGACTCCACAAAGGTGAACTCAAGTAGGTTCCGTCACTCGTTTACTCCCCGACTGCGACAACGCCTTCACTCGTCTACCGACACTGGTCCTCGTCCCAAACACCTCGGTCGAGAGGACTCAGACTCGAGGTCGACATCGTAGTAGCGACAATAGCTATAACTCGTTCACGGAAGTGAGTAGACGTAAAATATAAGAGGAGACATTTTTACTCTAATTTTAACGGGGATGGAGTATCCCAAGGACAGTTCGTATTTAAGTACACTTCACGAAAATTTTTTTACGGACCTTGTATCATCGAGATACACACACTAACGACAATAATAGTGTTAATAGTAATAAGGGGTTCTTCGTTCCTCGTCCTCGAGTTGCGAAACCCTCCGTCGGTGGTACTGGTCCTTAGTTCTGATACGTACAAGTAAAGACCTTGGCTTCACCAATCTCGTGTTCTCGCGAGTCACTGTATAAGCACGGAGGGGAGGGGTTAAGTGGCCAGTCTGACACGGGACACTACGCGTACGAAAACTCTAATAAGTCGAGATTATTTATTTCTTTGGACATCAAATGTGTGTATCCGTTTGATAGAATTCTACAAATTTCTTTCTAGTCATCGATAATTCGTTCTACACACTAGCAGTAGTCGTCTTAAGTGCCTTGCACAATTCAATATTCTATTCATCAGTCGTCCATCCTGTACACGTCGAATTTGTGTTCATCTCTTCCTCACCTCCTTCGTTCTTTACGGATTATACATATTACATGGACTCACAATTTATAAGTATTACATAATTTATGTGTACTCTAATTTATAGTTCTCAGTAATTTATATGTACTCATAAATCGTAAGTTCAAGAGGATTAAACTCTTGGATGATCAATATGAGGCACCCAGTGTACAGAAGACGGGTTTTTGGAGTCTTTCTCAAGTATTGACAAGTAGTCCGATTAACCGCACACTGTCGTCTCCGGTCCCTGTGGTGTAGAGAGATCCTCCTGTTCATACACTGTAACTGGGTCCCGTGGTGGTACACACCGGGGACACAGTCCCTAGGGGTTGTGGTAAGAGTCTAGACTACTAAAAGATCCTGGGTACCTTACGTCTTTTCGTCAATTTGAGAACCAATGTCGAATGATATATCGTTTTGCTATGTTCAATTTTAGTCGTTTCATCCTTCCACGTATCTTGTCCGTGTTCAAAGATCGACAGGAGAGGGTCAACTTGACATGTACCTACTGTGAAGTAAGAGGATCGTCGTTACATACTGTGGTTTATGTTTCACGACGGTTGGTCCTTTGAGTTGACTCGGAACCACAGGTCCCAAAAATGACCCCAAGTCAGTGTATCCGTGTCTAACGGGTACCCTTACTGAATTGAGGAGTCAAGGGTCGGGGGTCTTCAGGTCGACTACCACACACTGGTTTTCGGGGAAGGCAATTAGTGTGACAATCGTATTTGCTAGACCGTCCAAGGTTCTGGGGTCCATTTGTTCTGTAAGAATCGTCCGTCCTATAAAGTTCCCGAGTTCCTAATGGAGGGTCCTCGACTAGTTCCCGGTCAGGAGAGAAAACTTACTTGTCTCGAACTTGTGGGGCTCGGACGAGTCAATTGGGAAACGGTCGGTGAGGAGAACGAGTTTGGAGTTGAGACCAGGTTCATTGGTGTGATGGTCGTCCCTCTCGACTCACGTCTCTCTCTGTGACACATGGAGTCCATTACACCAGGAACGTGGGGTGAACATGGGACAGGACTCACTCAATTGAGTGGGGTAGAAAGAACGACATACAAAACTTACATAGAATCAGGAACACTGAATTCATGAAATTAAACAAGATACTCAGAAAGACCCTATCGGACGGACTACCACATAAATCTCCGATGTCTCCTACTCTACCGACCTACCGTAGTGACTGAGCTACCTACACTCAGACCCACTTGAGGCCCTCAACCACTACCTGTCCCTCCGGACCGCACGACGTTAAGTACCCCAGCGTTTCTCAGCCTGTGCTGACTCGCTGACTTGACTTGACTTGGAGTACCTGAACCTCTATTAGAAGGATGTGCTATACAGAACGGAAGTAGTAAATAAACGTCACCCACCTCTCGATACTAGATAATCAGTCGAAAACAACTCTATACGGTGTCCTCGTTTCCGAATGTTGTTGGTACCAAACAGTACTTAATCCTTACTATTATGTTAGAGATGTTCACCCTATTTCTCCCTTCTCTTTCTATTCTTCCGTTTAAGTACTCGTTTAACCATACTGACACTAGAGTAAGTAACAGAGGTCTGTGACACCTGGTGTTAAACGGAGATCGAGGATAAATAACTTACGAGTGATGTCTGGTCCGTGGTATGATTTGTGAAACCAATTTAAACGAATAGGAGTGTCGTTCGGTACTGTTTATGGGACAGGGAAGTGGTAGAAGGTCCACTCATTTCCTTCCATGTTTCCTCGCGTACACACCAGTACGACAGACAGTCACCTTGGTTTTGAGTATACACTCGTGTCAAATGCAAGTAGTGAGACATCTGACGGACCCGAGACTCTGACCAAACAGAACCAGAGCCGTGGATCGTGTCTCATGTGTCTTGAGAAAGTAAACGTTCACTGTCTTTGGGTTCGGTTTCCACTTTTCCTTATAAAAAGTGAGTGTTCGGACTTTTAAAATCCTTGATCTTGACTTTGACGATCTAGGCACCTGAGTTGGTCCGTCCCCTTAAACGGACGGGTAAGTAGTAGAGGGTCAAAACAAAGAATTGATAAAGTGATGACAGTTGAGATTCAATTATGAGAACATCGAACCGTTAGTTACGATGCACTCTAAGATAAAGGGTTCTCGAGGTCGGTGTCTGGTCACTGAGGTTCAGTGGGTTAAATAGGTCAGGGACTTCATCCCGTCACAGGTCGGACCCACCACATGCATAGTGAACTAAAATCCAGTCAGGGTGAACTTGGTGTACCTAACTTTTACTTATTCCTGTAAAAGGATTTCTTTTTTACTCCAACAACAGTTTTCTTCTTCCTTGTAGAGACCCGTCCGTTTTTGTTGTTTATAAGAGTCTCCCAAGTTATTTGCGAACTTATATACCCACCTACCTACTTACAAACCTACCTACACACTTACTTATGTTTTTACGTTACAGACTCCGTTCCCAGAGATATTCCTCTTTGTTCTTTTTCCGAAAAAGGATATAGAATTGGCCTCTTCCGTTACCGTGGGATGAGGTCATGAGAACGGACCTTTTAGGGTACCTGTCTCCTCGGACCATCCGACGTCAGGTACCCCAACGATGCTCAGTCTGTGTTGACTCGTTGAAGTGAAAGGGAAAAGTGAAAGTACGTAACCTCTTCCTTTACCGTTGGGTGAGGTCACTAGAACGGACCTCTTAGGGTCCCTGCCCCCTCGGACTACCCGCCGGCAGATACCCCAGCGTGTCTCAGCCTGTGTTGACTTCACTGAATCGTCGTCGTCGTCGTCGATATAGAGTTGTCACTCTCGTCAGGTCCGATCTTTAAGGAAACCAAGAGAAGGTGTTTTCTCGGTGGTCCTCTAAACTCCCTTCACCAACCCTCTTCTGATAACTTTTTATGTCTCTTGCTCTTGTGCCCCGCCTCAAAGAGATCACCTCCGGTAACGTCGAAATTATCCTGTAGACGGAGTTCGTCACACGCAAAGACCAACGAAGAAGGTAACCGTATAGAGAAGAAGAACCACGTCATTCTTCTGGCGTCGACAGTCCCCGAAAGCGTCGGGTCACGTGTTTCACCGCGCTGGGTAGACCTTCCGGGCCAGTGGAGACGACCGTGTTCGGTCGTCCCCGGAGACCTTTATACTCGCGCGAGGTGCCCCTTCGAGTCTTAGATTGAAAGCTTGAGTCCGGCAAGGACATCCAACTAAGGGATGAAAAGTCGGAACAAAACACAGGGACACTCCGACGGTAAACCTTTCCACTAAAAGTCTTACTCTAAACCGTCCCGTTTATCTCGAGGTCAACCCTTTCATGTAGGTGGGACGTCTCTTCCAATACTTTTTCCTGTCCTGCTATCTAAGGTCGTCGTCCAAGTCTCTCTCCTTTTTTTTCTTTCTCGGTGTGTGTGGGAGTGTATATATTGGTGGTCCGACGGAAACACGTGTCGTACTCGAGTCCCTCTGGAGTCGTATAAAGTCAGGGTTTAGGAACAGAATAAAAAGTGGTACTCAAGGTAAATCCCTTTTGTATTACGTGTAGAATGATGAAACGGACGTGAAGTCAAAACGGGAGTTCTAAATAATTGGCTAAAAAATACATAATTGGGAATATCAACGAGAACACACTGTCGGACACAAGATCTCGATTCACCTGCAAATACAGAAAACACAAATTTAGTTCCTAAACCCCCCTCAAAATACGAAGGTTCTCGGACTTCAAAGAAAAAGTTGGATCTTCGAAGATTCCCAGTGTCCGTAGACCCGAAGGTCCGATCTCACGAATTCAGGTTCCACGGACAACTCGTCACCACGTCGTACGAAAGTCGAGACTGTCCATGACTCGAACGGACGGTAGACCTTGGACTGTAGGACTAGAAAGAGGAGGTCGTAGTCCGGAACGTCACGGTTTGAGTTCGGTTAATTCCAACTTACCTTCTTTTACAAGACTAAGTCAAGTCAAGTCAAGTCAGCGAGTCAACACAGACTGAGAAACGCTGGGATACTTAACGTCGTGTGGTCCGGAGGGACAGGTAGTGGTTGAGAGCCTCAAGTGGATTGGAGAACAGGCAGCTCAGCCACTACGGTAGGTCGGTAGAGTAGAGTAGTAGGGGAAGAGGAGGACGGGAGTTATGGAGGTTCGTAGTCTCAGAAAAGGTTACTCAGTTGAGAAACGTACTCCACCGGTTTCATGACCTCAAAGTCGAAATTGTAGTCAGGGAGGTTTCTTTAGGGTCCTGACTAGAGGAAGTCTTACCTGACCAACCTAGAGGAACGTCAGGTTCCTTGAGAGTTCTCAGAAGAGGTTGTGGTGTCAAGTTTTCGTAGTTAAGAAGTCGTGAGTCGGAAGAAGTGTCAGGTTGAGAGTGTAGGTATGTACTGGTGACCTTTTTGGTGTCGGAACTGATCTACCTGGAAACAACCGTTTCATTATAGAGACGAAGAGTTATACGATAGATCCAATAGTATTGAAAAGAAGGTTCCTCATTCGCAGAAAATTAAAGTACCGACGTTAGTGGTAGACGTCACTAAAACCTCGGGTTTTTTTACTTCAGACTGTGACAAAGGTGACAAAGGAGTAGATAACGGGTACTTCACTACCCTGGCCTACGGTATTAGAAACAAAAGACTTACAACTCGAAATTCGGTTGAAAAAGTGAGAGGAGAAAGTGAAAGTAGTTCTCTGAAAAATCAAGGAGAAGCGAAAGACGGTATTCCCACCACAGTAGACGAATAGATTCCAATAACTATAAAGAGGGTCGTTAGAACTAAGGTCGAACACAAAGAAGGTAAGGTCGCAAAGAGTACTACATGAGACGTATCTTCAATTTATTCGTCCCACTGTTATATGTCCGAACTACATGAGGAAAAGGATAAACCTTGGTCAGACAACAAGGTACAGGTCGTACAACAAGGACTGGACGTATATCCAAAGAGTTCTCCGTTCAGTCCAACAGACCATAAGGGTAGAGAAAGTCTTAAAAGGTGTCAAATAACACTAGGTGTGTTCGGTCCGAAGTCGTTATGCACTTGAAGGTCTACAAGTTCGACCAAAATCTTTTCCGTCTCCTTGGTCTCTAGTTTAACGGTTGTAGACGACCTAGTAGCTTTTTCGTTTTCTCAAGGTCTTTTTGTAGATAAAGAGAAAATAACTGATACGGTTTCGGAAACTGACACACCTAGTGTTATTTAACACCTTTACAAGAGTAATCTCTTACACTAAGCGGTCGGATCTCAATCTGGTTTGAACTTTAGATTCCCTTCTCTCTCGTTCCACGTTCGGGTAAATATGACCCGATTGTTCCGTGCTTCCGACGAAAGAGTGACGCGAAGCCAGTCCGTCCGTTTGTCTCCAGGCCGTCCTCAGGATCTCAGTGCCAGTGTCTTAAGTGAGGATACCCGGGACGACCCCGGGATGGGGTCGGTCCGAGAGACGGAGCCGACCTCTCCTACAAAAAAATTCGACGACTTATTTTATTTTAGCTTCTACTCTACTCTACCTACGTCGTATTTGAAATGAGTCACCGGTTTCTTGCCTCTTCGTTCTTTATTCAAATGTTTAGTCACTTTAGCGTGGACCTCTGGCCCTAAATTAAAATTTCTCATTCTGTTTCCCTCCCCCTCCCTCCGATTACTACCCCTTCGCACACGTAAAAAGATGACCCCTTCCCCGTCCCGAAAAAGGTCCTTCACCAACGGTGGGGGAAAATTAGGAAAGGACCCGGAATTCCAGGTCGGGACCAGTGACTATCCACACGGCAAATTACACGAGTACATCATTTTAGTCGTATATTACTCTGAGTTCCAGACAACCTCCAGTCTAAGTAGTGGTGGAACTGGGACCGACCAAGGTAGACCCAAAAACAGACAAGTAAATATGGTAGGAAAGAACAGACACCTGTGAAATTGAATTTCTAAATACAACTGAGAACGATTTCCCGAAGGGTCCACCGAGTCGCCCATTTCTTAGGCGGACGGTTACGTCCTCGGTGTCTTCTGTACCCAAGTTAGGGACCGAGTCCTTCTAGGGGACCTCCTCCTCTACCGTTGGGTGAGGTCACAAGAACGGACCTTTTAGGATACCTGCCTCCTCGGACCGCCCGATGCCAGGTACCCCAGTGTTTCTCAGTTTCTACTGAATCACTGATTCGTAAGAAAAACCGCTTTCCACACCCAACCGTCCAAAACTCGTGTCTGGACCTCGTCGAGACCGTTGTAGTAGAGGAATTCTTGGTCTCCTTTGCCTCGGTCAAAGTAGACTCTCCTAGGACTCGGGTCACTCCGACTCTGTAAGCCGGTTACCCCACTCCTCGGGGCTTCAGTCTGAAGGAGGGAGGTAGTACGAAGGGCCTCCCGACCCAGACTTCCAAGGACGGACTTGACTTGTGTTACTACCTCTTCGTAGTAGAAAGGACTTCATAAATACGAAAGGAATTCACGTAATTAAAAGGTGGACCCGATATACAATCTTGGTTCCCCCTTTCGAATTTTTTTTTTTTCTTGTCTTTTGACTTGTAGACCCGGGTGGGTCGGGTTAATTTAGTCCGGACTTGTAGTCATAAAAAAAAATTAAAAGGACCCATTAAAATTACGTACCTATTGAACTCTTGGTTTCATAAATAGACCCAACTCCGTTGTCCGACGACCGTCCAGTCCCTCCCCAGAGGGACTACATAGAGTGTCGTCCTCTCTTTCGTACTATGGACTACGACCCACCACTGAGCCTGCTCGAACGGGGACCACCCCCACCACCTCTCTCTTCTCCTGCACCCCTGCCCGTAGATTTTTCACAGAAGACGGGACTCTCTACCAAAGTCGGAGGACTCGAGACGGGCGGACCTAAGAAACGGGAAAGGGTCGTACCCCTCCCCATAAGACGTTCTAAAAGACGGAGCGGAATAAAATAATGGTTGGGTAGAGGTGAGTAAGGTCAAGACATGTCTACATTAATTACCGTTGTTCCCGAAAGGTCAGATGTTTTAGTTATGTCTTTACCGACTTTATCACAGAACTACTGTCTTCCTTCCCTGTCGAGGAATATGCATTAAGTTGTCCGTCTGTCCGACGATACAGGTATTGACGAGGAAGTGTGTACGTTTAGACCCTCCACTAAACTATATACTAAAATTGACCCGGAGCAATCCTTTCCTCCAGTACAGACTTGAACCGAGTCTCTTCGGAGGGAGGGGGGGTGGGGGGCAAGTGGAATCATGGATTCCAGCTTGATTATAAAAATCAACTTATGGTCCAATATAAAGAAGAGACGGGGGTTGGGTGGGTGGAGGTGGTAGTAAAGTAAACTTGAGTCGAGAGTATCAGGTTCATAGTTAGGACTGTTGAGTAGACTGACAAATTTTATTAAAAAAATTTCTTTGTGAAAGAGTGTACGACTTTGTCTATTGAGTGAAAGAGTCTGAACTACTAAAGGTACGTATTGAATCAGAAGTTTTCCTACCTCGGTCATCGAGTCCCACCACTCTTCAGTCCACCGTCGACTCTAACCAATTCCCGATTTCGAAACGAGTCTGGAAACCTGACCTTCCAACCTTCGTCCTTCACTATGCACTAAACTTAATTAAGAAGTAGCAAAATAAAATAATAATAAAATTAATCCTAAGTTTAAAATAAGTTCTTCGAGAAATTATTCTCTCCTTTGACGATCCAGGATTCCTTGGTCCACAGTGGTAACTCCTCCGAACAAGTAATGTCTTTCGTCAGTTCTCGACGGGTTTAGGAGGAGATGTCTACCTCGGTAGGAGAGAGGCGGTTCGTAGAACGGGGTCTCCTTATTCAAAGTTCATTTCAGTTTTAAACTGAGTATTGTAAAGAAATAGGGATTTATTGATGTATTATAGTAAAGAAAGAAATAATACATTGACCTATCTGAAATCCTTAACGCGAAGGCCCACTTAGGTTTGACGGGAACCGGTGTCACCGGTCGGAGACGGAACGTCACGAAACAGTAACTTTCGAGGACCGACTGGAACCAGTTCAGTGGGACAAACAACCTGAGTGAAGGGAGAGACCATGTACTCGGGGTACCCTACTCGAGACCCTGTAAAGGTGAGACGGAAGAAGACTCAGAGGTGGAAATTACGTGTAAAGGTAAATTCACTGACTTCTCTTCATTTTCACTTTCAGTGAGCCAGTACAGGTTGACGATGGTGTACCTAACACGTCAGGTATCTGAAGAGGTCCGGTCTTATGACCTCACCTATAGGAAAGGGAAGAGGTCCCCTACAAAGGTTGTGTCCCTAGTTTGGGTCCAGAGGGCGTAACGTCCGTCTAAGAAATGGTCGACTCGGTGGTCCCTTCGGGTTTTTATGACCTCACCGATCGGATAGGGAAGAGGTACCTAGAAAGTCTGGGTCCTTAGCTTGGTTCGAGAGGTCGTAACGTCCGTCTAAGAAATGGTCGACTCGATGGTCTCTTCGGGTTATGGTGGAGTAGTTCACCACTGGTGACCGTAGGTCGAATGGTCCCTCGAACTGTTTTACGTCAGGACCGAGGGTGGATCTTGGAGACTGAACTCAGACAGAGGTTTCAATAAACACATCAATATATGAATGAACACACAGACAAAACCAGTGACCAGATAGAAGTTGAGGGTCTTTTCGAAATCCTTGTTTCATCTACGAATTATTCATACACAAGTCATCTACTTACTTAGTCGGATAACGTCCGGGAACCGTTGCCGCCAACCAAATCTTTGGACTGGTTGTGTTGGCTTCGGTAAGGGAATCTCCGACCTAAGTTCAAGATCCTGAAAAGAACTCTTATTCTTTAAGGAAATACGGACCTTAGTTGTGTTCTTGACACCCTACTAAAACGGGTTCTGATTTCGATTGTTTCTCCTCTCACCTCTATTCTCTAACTCACTCCCTCTGGTCTCGGGTAACCGCAGGTCGAAGACCTAGGTCGACACTAGAACAGGGACACCTCTCCGTTAGTCAACGAGAGACAACTCCGGTACGACTGGACCCGCGACAGTGCGTACTGACTTTTTCTGGACGGACTGTTCGGGACTCGAGGTCCGAAGTAACCACTAAACGGTAGTCCTAGTGTCCGCGTCAGGTCCGACGTCGAAAGTTCTCCCCTCTGGTAGGAAGTAAGAAAGGTATAGAGAGGACGAGGAGGAGAGACGGGAACCTTGAACTTACGTAGTGATTTTAACAATGCTAACAACACTCTTTAAATTAAAACTTTACTGAATTCTTAAATGTTTGCGAAAACACGGATAATAGAGTGAGTTTCGAGAGTTGTTGGATATTCAGTCACCTTCTTGTCAGGTCAAGTGTCTACCCCTTTGACTGGGACGTCCTCTACCTCCGTGGTCGGAACCGTAGTCCACCGATTATGGTGTCGTTCCCGGTCGGTCCTGTGATTGAGTCCACGAGGCTAGTGTTTCGGAAGTGAAAGGGAGTAACAGAAACACGAAGAAAAAGTACTTTTTTATTATCTGGATTTTAAGTCACTAAATGGGATGACCCAGGTACTTGAGGTCAGCACTTTTACTTTCACAATCAGGGAGTCAGCATAGACTGAGAAACACTGGGGTACCTGACATCGAGTGGTCCGAGGAGGAAGGTACATTAAGAGGTTCGTTCTTATGACCTCACCCACCGGAAAGGGAAGAGGTCCCCTAGAAGGGTTGGGTCCCTAGCTTGGACTCAAAGACCGTAACGTCCGTCTCAGAAATGGTAGACTCGTGGTCCCTTCTGGTCTTGAGGTCGGTAGTACCTGTAAATTCTAAGGAACCGGTCAGTTTTACATCGGTTCGGGGTGATGACCTGAAACAGATACCTCGTGCAGAGATCGACCTATTTCGTGTCTGGGTCCTTGAGTTACCCCGAAGCTCTATGAAATTCTGTTCTGTAGTCGACTCAAGTACAGTGGGTAGAAGGGTCGACCATGTACGGTGCACCTAGTCCAGATGTTCTTACCCTACCAAAATAATGACTGGTCCCAAGAACCGGAGGAAGTAGTTATCTTTAACTAGTCTCCGGTCTATTTTTAAGTCCGTTCCGAAATGACCCAGGGATGACGTCGTCCCCCGTCGTTCTTGTTTGTTGTCAAAGGGAACGACCGAACGAGTGACTTACCCTCACTCGACCAAGGACCATACCCTACTGTCTTCCCTACACAGGTCCCCTACCCGGTCTCCACACCGAATCCACCAGACAGGTGGGGAAACCACCACGACACACGTCCCCCCGTATACGTTAAGGGACGGAAACGAAGATTACGGGACGAAAACGAGGGCCGAGAAGTCTTTCACCGTCACCCGAAAAACCAGAAGAACAAAGCAAAACAGGTATTAAACCGGGTCGATTGTTCGAGTTTCAATAAAAATCAGGGAATATGAAAGACAACCTCTTCCTTTACCGTTAGGTAAGGTCAAAAGAACGGACCTTTTAGGATACCTACCTCTTCGAACTGTCCGATGTCAGGTGCCCCAGTGTTTCTCAACCTGAGTTGACTCGCTGAGTGTGTGTGTGTGTATGAAAGACACATAAAACGACGACTTCCTCTGGAAACAGGTCCACGTTCGTAACGTCACTGTCCAGGGTCCAGGGTCGGACAAAGTTGACGCGGGAGTAACACGAAGTGCCTCTTACCGTATAAACTCTTGAACACGGGTCTGCTGTAAGGATTCGGATTCTCTACTAAGAAGGAGTTCTGCGGTGAGGGCAAGTGTCTATTGATACAAGCGACAAGTCTTCGACACGGTTGAATTCGGATAGTAAATGAATGAATAAATGAGTCAATAGTAAATAAATAATCCGAAAATTTTTGACACAGGAAATCTTTTACTGTGACCTATGGTCGGTCCTTATTCTATAGTTATTTTTTCGTTTATACTTATACTATGATTAAATTTGACATCGCTCTATTTTTCTAGATGGATTTTGTGGTGGGACAAACTCTTCCTAGTCAAATTTCAGTGTTCAGTCTTATATTTCAAACCGTTGTTCTCCAACAGGAATTCCCCCAATCCTTAAGGTCTCTCAGGAAGTACGTAAACTTTGAACGGTACCTTAGTCTCGTTATGAGTGTCTTATATAGAACTTTACCAATTATCATCGTCCTTATTACCTCGAAGGGTCCACCGTGATCAGTAGTTCTTGGGCGAACGGTTACTACCTCTGTCTTCTGTCCTCCCAAACTAGGGACCCAGCCCTTCTAGGGACCCCCTTCCGTACCGTTATGTGAGGTGATAAGAAGGGACCTCTTAGGATACCTGTCTCCTCGGACCACCCGAGGTTAGGTATCCGAGCGTGTCTCGACCTGTACTGACTTCGCTGAATCGTCGTTGTCATCCTTATTACTACCAACATGTATCCAATAGACTTTATTACTTTTAACGAAAAGTCAATCGTTTTTAAGTGGGAGGTGTATAGTACAGTAAACTATCTAGTCAGGACTACCTTTGGACCTTGAGGAGTGTCCATAAAGTCTGTGTTGGGGTGCATAATAGGCGACTACGAGGTTTAGTGTCCGTGAGTCTCAGTCCTTGGTAACTCGGGTTGATCAGACGAGACGTCTACAATTGTCGTCGGACATAAACACCTCGGTCCGAGTCTCGATGTGTGAAATATAAGTACTAGAGGAAACTAGGAGTGTTAGAAGTGGGAGTCAACTGACCACTCCTCTGGTTCCGAATCATGCTACTACAGTGAGCACCGGTGAATTGATCTTTCACTCTCTCGGCCCGAGGCGCCGAACTTCTACGAGGACAGTGTCGAGTTCCAGGGGTAGAATGTGTTCGGGTGTATAAAAAGTTCGTCTCTCAGTTCCATTTCTGTCTAAAGCACGGAACCATCGGCTGCCAGGATTTCTTCTGTTCCCCTCTGTCTTTCCTGAACGTAATTGGTCGACACACTGGAAAACTTTTAGTTTGAGGATGTCGGAGTAAAAGTGGACGACATTTTGTTCCACGAATCTAATTTACGAGAGACTTCTTAGTAGGTCGTGATTGTGAGTTACTATGACACTTCATACAGTGCAGACGACTGTCCGTTCACACTGCCCTTCCCTTTAAAACGATAATTGTTTTTCTTTTCTTTTCTTGTTGGTATCGGGGAACACGTAAAATCTCTTTGTCTTTTTAGGGAGGGTCCGGGGAATAACTCGGAAACCAAAATCGTATAAAGAATATGTTCTCAGAATGTTCAGGAGACAACGGGGAGTAAATGACTAGAGTCACGAAGTCTTAGGAAGAGTTGTGTTACGGGGTCCGTCGGTTGTCTACTAGTTTCACCTGTAGGTTCTATTTTACGTGAAATATAGGGAGGGTGTGTCCTCAATAGACCCACAAAATCTTCTCATACTTGGAATGTCTGCACGGTTCCAATACGACACCAGTTTGCCACCTACTCCCCGTCGGAGAACTTGTTCACGTTCAGATGATTTGTGTAAACGTCCCTGTTCTAATTTTGCGTAGGAGTCTCTCGGGTGCGACGCTACCAGGTCGTCTGGACTGTCAGGGAATTGTATTTGAGAGTAATGATCTCGAATTAATTGTGGTGACTCCTATGCTTAGTCAGGTAAGGGAAAGTCGGTGCTCTGTCTCGTCGAAGAGTCCCTCTCAGGTGTGGGTCTGGAAGTCTAAGACAGACCCTCTTTCTTACGACGAGAGTCTTACGGTTGAGGGTGTCCGAGTACGTGCTTTGTGTGGCTAAGAGAATAGGTAGATAAAGTTCAGAAAAAGGGACCCCTCACTTCTACTCGGACACCCTAGTCCCGTCGTCCGACATTTATTACCAGCGTCCCTCTCTACCTACTACTCTCTCACACACCCGTCCGAGGGCCGACGATAGCGTAGGGTCAAGACGGACGAAGCCACTGGTGGGGTGGAGACGAGTCGCTACGGGGGTCCTTCCTCACGCACAGGAGGTCCGAAGATAAAAACTGACGGCAAACGGATACGTAAGAACGACGGGAAAGAGACGCGTTTCGACTTACTATGTCGGTATCGGTTCCTTTTTGTGTGGGCCGTTTCGGTCGAAAGAAGAGTTTTTTGGTCTGTGAGGGTACTCTGGGAAACTACACGACGTACACAAAAAACTACTCTTTTCTTCTCCATAAAGAACTCTAGGGCCAACCACCAGTCAGTTACGGGCCCGTGACTCATCGGAGACTCACTGCCCGTGTTCCCTGTGTTCTGTTTTGTCTCCCGGTCCAGAATCAGGTCCCTCGGTCGTCAGATCTACCCTTCGACCATTTCACTTACTAGTGTCTACGAGTGACCTCATTGACCCCGTGCCTGGTTCACGACATCCTACCGTCACCCGGTGCCCTCGGACCAATTAATGGGTTAGGTCCGTGATTCGTTACTTCTCGTGGACAAGGGTGTTTGTGTGTATACGTGTCTCGGAGAAGTACTGTCGATGTGGGAGTTGAAGTGACGACGAGACGTAGTTAGAGTCCGTAGAGAGACTCTCTCGTGGGGATAGGTCCTATTCCGTACGAAAGATTGAAGGACTTCCTCGTCGTCGTCGACCAGTTTGGCCCCCAGTTCCGTCACTCCTGGTGTCGGCAGAGAGACCGACCACTCGGGAGACGTGCAGGGTAGAAGGGGAACGAGGGGTCTTCGAGAGACGTCGGTGATTAGAAACCAGAGGAAATGGGAAAGGAACACGATAAGTCCTAAAAAAAAAGGTTATATAAGGGTCTAACTCAAGTCTAAGACAAAGTTTAGAGACCATACAAAGTCCAAACGACTAAACTGTGACTGGTCACACCCCGCGTTTCCACAGGTTCTCTGTCGGGACGGAAGTTCCAGCCGTCCCCTGTTCGGGAGTGGGAAGTTCTCACTCTTGTGAGTCCAAGACAAGAAAGAGTGACGGACACTGACTACCCACGTCCTTCCCTTTGGGGAGTGGTCGGCGCTGATTCACACGGGTTGTTCTTCGTACTGAGAACCGTCCTCTGACCTGAATCGTCGTCGTCGTCACCGTCGGAAGAGACCCATTTATGTACCGTGGACTTTAGACACACTTCACAACTTTCATTTAACTTTGTTATCTTGTGGTCGCCCTTCGTGTACGGTTTTCTTTGAGTCCCTGGTCTTTTTACACTACCCGTCCTCCCACGACTCCTTCTCTTAGTCTTCCGATTCCCACTCCTCATTTCGCAATCAACGAGTCAGTACACACTGAGAAACGTTGGGGTACTTGACATCGGGTGGTGCCTTAAGAGGTTCGTTCTTATGACCATACCCAACGGTAAGGGAATAGGTCCCCAAGAAGGGTTGAGTCGCTAGCTTAGGTCCAGAGGACATGACGTCCGTAGAAGACCCACTCGTAATTTGTTCCTGTTTCTTAAGTCAAACTACTTCCAGTGGAGTCGAACAACGGAGCTGAGTCGCGCCGTTTCCTCCGACGCAACCGATAGACGGACGAGTTTCTCGCCCCGTAGTCACGTAGGTTGAAGTCGGATTGTCGTCCCAGTGGAACTGTCACATTGCACCTCCGATTCCGTACCGAAGACTCAATTTAGTGTGTGAGTGACGTGCCGAACTCGTTCACCAGAATGAAGAGATTCGGAGTCAAAGGAATGGACACTTTTTTGTCCCTCTACCCCTCTTCTCGGACACTAAAGAACATGGTTGAACCACCCTGGTGTCCTGGGTCTGTCGGCCAGTTTGTGTCAACAAACAACGATACTTCCATAAAAAACCTAATCTACTTATTAATCTAGTCATCCGACTCGTTTTGTTTGACAGGAGGTATTACACCTACCCGGAGGAGGTTAGTCGATTTCCGGAATTCCCCTTTTTGACTGGAGGGGAGTGTGTTCTCACTAAAGACGGTCGTCTGTCGGAGACCTGAACTCGACGTCGTAGTCACTAAGGGACCCAGAGGTGGACGACCGGGTAGAACGTCAAAGATGAATGGTTCGGCGGTGTTAACGTACTCGGTTCAGGAATTTTAGAGAGATATCTATCCATCTATCCGTCTATCTATCCATCTATAATATATCATATATATGACATAATATATACATAATATATATAATAGAAGGTATACATATATTGTGATATATATGTACAATAAAAAGTATATGTATATTTTGTGATATATATATATATATATATACATGTATAAACATCACTGAGTCTAACATTTCTTAGACGGATGTTACGTCCTCTGGGTCCAAGTCAGGGGCTCAACCCTTCTAGGGGACCTCTTCCCGTATCGATGGCTGAGGTCATAAGATCGGATCTCTTAAGGTACCTGTCTCCTTGGATCGCCCGACGTCGGGCACTCTAGTGTTTGTCAGTCTGTGTTGACTCTCTGATTGTGAAAGTGATAGTGAAAGTATCACTAGAAGGGTTAGTCCCGCTAGAAGGGTTGGGTCCCTAGTTTGGCCGTAGAGAACACAGAGGACGTAACCGTCCGTCTAATAAATGGTCACCACGGTGGACCCTTCGAGGATAAATTTTGTGTGCGTGTGTAGGATAACCAAGACGAAGAGACCTCCCTTATTCTTTAAGATGAAACACTTCTGTAGAACTTCATGAATTCTGTCATGGACCATAGGATGTTCACAAGTCGCAATGGGAATTTTCTTACCCCAGACTCTGGTCGTCGGAGGAGTGTCGGGTACCTTTCGTCTTCGTAAAGACAGGACCCGACAGGTGCCACCTCAGTCCTCTGGCCTCATGTCTGGGGTCGAAATGGGGTCCGGACGGGGGAGTGACGTATCTCTCCTCGACCCCCTTGACCTCGACCGGGGGTCTGGGTCTAGGTGTCGTGTGGGGTAAAAGGAAACCACTCAATGGGGTGGAACCCATCGTCGTACCGGTGACTCTTCTACTTTCATTCCTGGACGAATCAACTTCTCGACTGAGTAAACCTTTCTGGGACTACAACCCTTTCTAACTTCCACCCTCCTCTTCCCCTGCTGTCTCCTACTCTACCGACCTACCGAAGTGGCTGCGTTACCTGTACTCAAACTCACTTGAGGCCCTCAACCACTGCCTGTCCCTCCGGACCGCACGACGTCAGATACCCCAGCGTTTCTCAGCCTGTACTGACTCGCTGACTTGACTTCAGAGGGGGTTCCTGAGACCTCCGTCCAAACGTGGGGTCTCTACGATGACGACCTTCGTCTCATCGTAGAGAAGGACTGAAAAGGAAAGGGATGGAGGAGGAGTCGAGTCTTCTTCGATACGACTCTCCAATGGGTCGAACTAGGGGTTCAACCAACTTTGGTCTGGTCGAACACTACCCGTTCAAATATGAAAACACGTAACGAAAGGATACCGACGACACTGTCTACTGGTGTTTGAACAAAAGTTTGTGGCTTTAACTAAGAGTTCGGGACCTCCGGTTTTCAGGACTTGGCTCCACAGTCGTGGTGGAGTGAGGGAGGTCTCCAAGATCTCCTTTTAGGTGAGACACGGAGAAGGTCGAAGGCCACCGACGGTTACAAGGAACCGACCATCAACGTAGGGAGGTCGGAGACGGAGGCAGAAATATACGGAAGAAGAGGTCCTCACACTTTAGGGGGAGACGGAAAGAGAACATTCCTGGGAACACTACCGGAAGTCCCGGACCTATTGGGTCCAAGTAGAGAAGTAGAAGTCTAAGAACTGAATAAGTGTAGATCATTACGTTTGTACGAAAAAGGTTTGTCTCCTTGGAAATCTCAAAGGTCCTTAGTCCTGGACTATAGAGACCGAAGGACTCCCTCCTCCTACGGGACTCGAGTCTCCTCAAGTGGGGTAGGGGGGCCCATTGTCCCTTTTCGGTGTCGGAGTTTCTATTCTTTTCACAGGGGTCCCGTAGACTCGCTCGGCGAGGGTCTGAGCCTCCTACCTACCTCGGACAAACGACTCACCTCTGTGGGAGAGGGATGTGTTCTGGCTGAGAGCCTATGGAAGGTTCTCGAATCGAACATAACTTTCTCCTGAACCGACCCGAGTACGAAGACCCCTTTACCCACCTCTCTCGTTTCCGTCCAACCGGGGTCGTCTCCAAATATGACCGGGTCCCTAAGTAAACCCCTTTTGACAGAGTGATGATCTGGTGAAGTTCCTCCTGAGTCTCCGAGAAAAGGGGGATTAGACACCTCCAAAAGTACGGTTGTTTTCGTCGAATTAAAAAAGCTGTACCGGTTGAAAAAGAGGGTACAGGTCGAGGTGAGAACTCTTCCTCTCTTGGTAGATAGAAGCATAGGTCGTGCTAGGAGTCGTACTCTTGCCCCTCTGAACTTAATACTCCGAGGTGCCTGCTATAGGTCGAAACGAAACAGGGTCCTTACCCGTTGACCGTTCTTTTCTGATCGGGAGTCGAACGACCGAGACCAGAAGGGAGACTGTGGGTACCAGAATGGACTTGAACGAGAAAGGAACGAAAAAGAGACATCGGTAGGAGACCGAGATGTCGAAAGCAGAAAGGGAAGAGAGGGTGGGCGGAGGACGAACAAATCGGTCCCCGTATACCTACACCTTTTGGTATTGGGAAGCTGGAAGTGAAAACTCTATTCGAAACCTTCCACGGGTCGACTCTACGACAGTCGCGGGACCGGTATAGGGGAGGCGAAAGTGGTCCCGGTATGCGTGGTCGGGTTAGGAGGGACACTACGAGTGGGCTCCCGAGAAAGACTGACACTTTCAGGAACACGGACGACACGGGTGTCCTCGGGCGACCCTCAGTCACCAGTGTGTCGTGCACCCATTTCCGGGCTTTCGTCGGTGACTAGTAGAGAGGGACAGGGGACCCCGTCCTGCTGAGGTTTCGGGTGCGAGGTGTGACCGGGTGACGCAAGGGCCACCCTAATTCGACAGACAGGTGTCCCCATTGAACGGTCCACTACAGGGAAATAACCCGACAGAAGGACAGAGTAAGAGAGAAGGGGGGAGACGAAGGACGTTAGTGGAGGGGTTCTTGGATGAACGAGACCTTCCGAACGAGAGGCACAGACGAGGTCCCTCGTCGGAGGCGACTCTGTAGGAGAACAGTAGTCAGACCCTGGCGGACGCACAGGGTGTGTGGCACCCGTCCTGCGGGACCTCTTCGTGTGAAAGGTGCGGTGTCACGGTCCGAGTGCGGGACTTTGGACCGGGGAAACCAGGGTCACACTCCTTTGCCTACACCGTAAAAGTATGAATGGCAAGGAGGACAAACGAATAATAGAGTACAACGTGGGTTCAGGTCGAAGAGGGTGTTGTTTGTGTGCAAGAAGGAAAGTCTCCGATAAGGTTCTGGTCAAATACCATTTGGAGTTCGAAAAGAACGATAAAACCGAACAAAGAGTTAAAAACGAGTACAGAAAGACACACACTCACACACATATACAAGAGTCTCCTCTGACCAATTACTGCAGATCTTTTTAAGTTCAACTAGTGAACTGGGGAAAGGAGATGAGAGTTCGGTTTATACTCGTTTACCGAGAAGAACCCTTGGAAGGTAGTAGAGAACGGGGGTGATGTTGAGACAGTTCAGTCTTTGACCCGAGGGACTGAGTCGGGGAAGGTCTCGACAATTATAAGTAAAAAGACATAAAGAAGTCAAACTAACCGTAGGAAACTGCGTCTGTCGAAACTTGATGTAGGTCCTACCGAGTCGGAGGAACTGGACGAGGTAGTCACTTCTCTGGGACCGTAGTCGAAACGGGGTGTCACTGTGTCCCGGAACCCTTAATAACAGGGTGACGACCCACAGAGAGTGGTACACGCCGGTAGTTGAGGACCGATTATCAGTACGGACGAGTACACTAAGTTTTGGTTTATACTTATCGATAAAGTCAACGACTAGTAAACTAGTTTGAGTCACAATGGGATTGTCTTAGGAACTGGACCCAAAATTTAACTCTAGTCACCAGTTGTGTTGAGACGTCAAGGTCGAGAGACGAGGGGACGTTCGAACGGGTACTAGTACTCCGACACCCACTTCCCGTTCCCCGTACTCTCTGTCTCGTTTCGTGACACTCGAAATTGTCGTGTGTTACGACCCGATTTAGAACCAAGATAGTGAAGGGGTACATAATGGGATCTGTCCAATCCGTCGGTAAGACTTGGAGACAAAGGGGTTACCGTTTTAGTCCCACTATTTTTAGATGGAACCTCACAACTCACCTCTACTCTTCTGTATTACACGCAGAATAAATACCCAGTAAATACCCTTCCTCTCACAACCTTGGAAAGAGATATTACCACCTAAACAACGAAAGGGGAACTTCAAGCCTATTACACTTGGATTGGGTTATGTCTGGGTCTTAGGTGTACCTTTCTACGTGTGGACTCGGAAGGGACCACCAGGTCACCTATTCTAAGGTACGAAGGTGACGTTCCCAGTGCCCAAGTTAGAGACCAGTCCCTTGATTCTAGGGTCGGTTGTGTGTGTGTGTGTGTGTGTGTGTGTGTGTGTGTAAATTATTCTTCTTTTGATTTCGGTCGTCTGAGGGGATAAAATAGAAATTGTTCTGTAGTAAGATCTGGTCCCCAGTTACTTTGTTGGACACCTGGTTTAGATCAGGTGATGGAGAAAAACATACCGAGTAAAAAATTATAAAATTTTACGGTTAAATTTTGTATCTTCCCTCTTATAAAACACTGGTCCCTTTTAACATACGTTAAGTTTAAAGTCAGAGATGTTTATTTCAAAATAATCTTGAGTCGGTGTGGGGAAGTAAACTCACACCAGACACTAACTAAAAGTACGACATTTCTCTCAGCACCGTCGTCTCTGGTGTGTCCGGTCTTTCGGATTTTATAAAAGGTACACCGGGAAATCTCTTTTACAAAAGACTGGAGACTAGAGACTAGGACCTAATAAATTCTACACAATTGAGACTTCTTACAGAGGTTCAACGGAGTCCACTGCCCTCAAATAATATTCTAATATTGGAAGGCACCTTTCTCGACTCCGTTGTCAATTGGTCCACGACCGGGTTTCGTAGACGGTGGGGACTCGACTACGGGGGGACGTACACCTGGTGTGGGACACCAACGGGGGTGTTAGCTAAACTCCCGTCGTACTTCTCCGTGGGTCGTTCCCGTTAGAGGACCGGGCTTAATCTGATCTTTGAGACAGTGACTATACGGTCCAGAAACTTTTCCGACCGGACAAAAATGAAGAAATGGAGGACGACAGACAACCCATGTCAGGTAGACCACGGCGTATTTGTATAAACAGAGGAACTCACAGGACTCGTCGGGATCCTCCAGTCACAGTAGTAGAGTAAAATACCCACTTATTAGACTCTGACTCCTTCCACTTTGCGACTCGGACTCCAGTGGGTCGATTCTTCACGCCTCACTTCCAAAATTTAACCCAAAAAGACTGAAGTTTTCGGGAACCAAGATGGTAAGTGTATACTTTAAGTGAGTACTTAAAGTAAGGCTCTTTATCTTTCATTTCGTAAACATAAAATTCCACTTCCGACACGAGAGCCGACCAAAGACGAAAGGCCCCCATGTCTCACCCTCCGCGACGGGGAGGAGACACTCGACGTTATGACACCCCATTAGTGTGAACTTTCCCGTTCAACGAACGTGCCTGGGAATAACGTGTTGATGGTCACACACGACACAGGGGGTTCTAAGGTCCCTGATTGAAGAGTGTGTGAACCCTAAACCCTTGAATTTCGACTTTCCCTCATTGAGGCAGTAGGAGGTTTAATCTGACTCTACACTGAATAGGGTATGGCACTTTTCTTAGTATTTCCTGAACTAATGGTACATGTTTAAAGACTAACCGACTCTCTTGTACAGTTTCCTGTTTAGTGTGACAACTCCTTCGGCACTCCTCGGCCTACAGCTGAACCACGGCTGGGGATCGCCGGTAGGACTCTTCAACCCTTAGGTGGTATACCGCCCTCTGTCACCTGCGTCCCCTCTCCCGGCTCCCTTACAGGGTTGTAAGGTTGTTTCTTGAACTGTACTCTGTGACGCAAAATATCTCTTTTAATAACAAAAACCTTTCGTTGAATTTCGTTCTAAGACCCAGGAATTCTATCCGATTATCCTAAAGACAAATTTTTGTGACTTTCAGTAGAAAATCATGTCTACGAGGTTTTGGTGTACATTTTTAATTTACATTTTTTACTTTTCGTGTAAAATTACGATATTTTGAAGTAAAAATTTTATTTTGACCTTTTTTCAAAACACTACAAAGACTCTAGGGTAAAGTTTGGTATGATTGAGGTTTTAGTTAGTAATTTTATTTCTTTAAATGACACCTTAAATGTGTTATTTAGAAGGAAATCCCCCTTTTTACTTCAGTCAAGTCAAGTTAAGTCAGTGAGTCAGTGCAGACTGAAAAACACTGGGGTACCTGACGTCGTACGGTCCGAAGGGGTAAGTAGTGGTTGAGGGTCTCGACCGAGCTTGAGTACAGGTAGTTCGGTTACTACGGTAGGTTGGTAGAGTAGGAGACAGTAGGGGAAGAGGGGGGAAGTTAGCAAGGGTAGTAGTCCCAGAAAAGGTTACTCAGTCAAGAAACGTGGTTCACCGGTTTCGTAACCTCAAAGTCGAAGTTGTAGTCTTGAAGGTTATCTATAAGTCCTGACTAAAGGAAATCCTAACTGACCAACCCAGAAGAACGTCAGGTTCCCTGAGAGTTCTCAGAAGAGGTTGTGGTGTCAAGTTTTTGTAGTTAAGAAGTGGTGAGTCGAAAGAAATATCAGGTTGAGAGTGTAGGTATTTACTGACGACCTTTTTGGTCTAGAAACTGATCTGTCTGGAAACAACCGTTTCATTACAGAGACGAAAAATTATACGACAGATCCAACCAGTATTGAAAAGAAGATACTTCATGTCTTGGTACATAATCCCTTCCCAAATTAGATAAAAAAAATTCATTATATTTTACAGTTTGTGTTTATGGTTTTTTATGGAATTTTCTACTTTTTTTTTTGATTTTTTGTTTACTGATTTATTTTGTTTACGATTTCATCTGTACTACCGGTCCGAAAGGTACACCGTGTCGTCATTTCTTGGGCGGACGGTTACGTCCTCTACGACCAAGATAGGGACCCAGTCCTTCTAGGGGACTTCCTCCTTTACCGTTGGTCAAGGTCATAAGAACCGAAATACCGGTCATATCTTAAGCTGGTCTCTGGTTAAGTTCCTGTCAAAGGAAGTCCCTCTTGAAAAAAACCTCGATGGTCCGAGCGTCTCCCTGAGTCACCTTCCTTCACGGTCCCCCATGTTGCAGTCCTTTTGGTTCTTACTTCTGTACTCAGACATTTACCGTCTACGGAGGTTTCTGTTCGTACCGTGTATCAATTGAATATAGGATCCTAAATATATTAGTCCAACCGTTTTTTCGTTGAAAACCCCTTTGGAGTAGTTCCTCTACCTTCGAGTGGAATAGAAGATCCGACACAGGAGTCACCCGTTTTGTTTTTCAGGGAGGTCTTGAACCAGTTGGATGTTCTTACATGACTCCTGGATGGACTTATGACACCCTCTGGTCTGTGTTCCGAAAACTTGACACCACAACCACTTCTGAGAACTCTCAGGGAACCTGATGTTCTTCTATGTTGGTCGGTTAGAATTTCCTTTAGTCAGGACTTATAAGTAACCTTCCTGACTACAACTTCGACTTTGAGGTTATGAAACCGGTGGACTACGTTTCGTGATTGAGTAACCTTTTCTGGGACTACGACCCCTTCTAACTTCCGTCCTCCTCTTCCCCTACTAGCTCCTACTCTACCAACCTACCGTAGTGGCTGAGCTACCTGTACTCAAGTTCGGTCGAGACCCTCAACCACTACCTGTCTCTTCGGACCGCACGACGTCAGGTACCCCAACGTTTCTCAGTCTGTGTTGACTCGCTGACTTGACTTGACTCTGAGCCCCACCCTTTGACAGTCTCTTCTCCTCTGTCGTCCCGCCCCTCCCGTTCAGGAGACACCGTGATCGTACCGAAGGAACAGTTTTGAACAAGAGGTCAAACCTCTCCAGGTGACGCGAAATTTGAACCTCCGTAGGACACAGGTACCCGTGGGGAGTTCTCCTTGATCTCCGGTCCGTCTTCCTGGTTTAATTGGGTCTTCGCGGGACAGAACGGTCACGTCGGACGTACCTTTACTTCTCTCTCCAACTATGTCATCAAGGACTGTTCGGTAACGGACCGCCCGGTCCGTTCCCTAGTGTCCCAGGGGGGTGAGACTTTGGGGGTAGACGAGACAACGGTCCGGGGTTGGTCGGAAGACTCTAGGCTCCAAGAGGGGTCCCGAGTTAGCCCACGGGAAGCCCGTCAGACTGTCACCGTCCGCGGGAGATGTGACGTCGAGGACCTGTAGACACCGACGTCTTTACGGGAACGGTTAGTCACCACGGGAAACGGACACGGGTGTCCGGAAGTCGAGAGACGGGTGTTACGGTGTTATGAAGTAGGACTCGAACGGTTAGTCCGAGTCCACACCGACTGGACCAGTACTCTCCGGTTATGGACCCGTCTCGTCCGTCTTTACTTAAACAAACTATCGGTGACGGAACTTCCATTGTGAGTAGGGAAAAGGTTTCGTACGTGTAACCGTTGAAGATACACTTTAAGTACCCCTGTAATAAACCGTTCAGTGTACGACTGTACAAATAGAACAATCGACAGTCCTACTCATTCATCCGTGCAACTCACAGTAGTAAGTCGGACGTGTCTCTTTGTGATGGCGAGTTCTTTAGACTGTGTTATTTATGTAAAGGATTGTGCTAAACAGTCTGAATATAATTAGGAAACAAAACTCGAACAACATTAACTGGAATTTATCTGGATGCTACTAGGTCCCTACTCTCCGGTACTTGACGGACGCGGTAGACGTCTCTTCACACCTCTTCGTCGATGGGTCGGACGTAGCATCTAACATAACTATGAACAGAGGACCGTAGATTAATGGGTCTTCTCTCGGTGGTCTTTGGTATCCAAGTTCGGAACGGTGGTTTCATTCTTCTTTCGGTTCCACACCAACTTCATTAACGGTGTGAAGAATTGTCAGGACAGGTGAAAAGGTCTCCAATTTGTGTCGGGACTTCACTCAAATTTACGACCCTTACTCTTGTACCTAAGCTCCCTCTGTTTTTTAACGTCCCATAACTTCCTGAAGTCGCTACTCTTTAATTATTTTAGCGGGGATCGGAAGGGGCAACCTGGTCGAGACAAGGCCGAAGTCCGTCGTCTAACTAACGCCGAGTAGACACTGTCAAATCCTCAGGATTTTTCCCTGTCGTAGGATATGGGTGACCATCCTTACATTTGACCTCGTCGGTGACACCTTTTTTCATGCCACAAATGAAATTTTTGATTTTTATTCCTCAAGGGATCACCGGACCATCAACCCTAAGGTCCGAAAGTGACAACACCGACCCCAAGTTAGGAACTAACCCTTTTACTCTAGGACGTTCGGGGCACTGTGTCGGTTTTTTTTTGACTTTTATCTCGATGGTATACTAGGTCGTTAGGGTGAGAATCCGTATATAGACCTGTTATGATATTAAGTTTTTATATGTACGTGGGGGATACGAGTTTCGTCGCGATAAGTGTTACCGGTTCTGTCTTTGTTGGATTTATAGGTGACTGCCTTCTCACCTATTTCCTTCACACTATAGACACACACATATATAGATATAGACATAGACATAGATATAGACATAGAAATATAGATATATTACCTTATGACCCGAAGGGGGTGCCGAGTCACCATTTCTTAGGTGGACGTTACGTCCTCACCGTCGTCTGTGTCCAAGACAGGGACCCAGCCCTTCTAGGGGACCTCCTCCCGTACCGTTGGGTGAGGTCATAAGAACGGACCTCTTAGGGTACCTGTCTCCTCGGACCGCCCGATGCTAGGTATTCCAGAGTTTTCACTGAGTCGTATGTACGCACGTATTGTCTTATAGTGAGTCGGTATTTTCTGTTACTGTAGTACGGTGAACGCCGTTGTATCTACCTGAATCTCGAATAGTATGGTTCACTTCATTCAGTCTTGTTCTTTGTGCTTATGGTATACTAAAGTGAATATAGACTTTAGATTTTATACTGTGTTTGAGTCGATACTTTGTCCTTGTCTGAGTGTTTGTATCTCTTGTCTGAACATCAACGGTTCCCCTGTACCACCCCCCCCCCGTCCCTACCTCACTCTCCGACCCCAATTGTCTACGTTTGACATTATATATCTTACCTATATGTTGTAACGGGATTTGTGTCCTTTGAATGAGTTATAGGATACTATTTGGTATTACCCTTTCTTATATATATATACTTTACCTTAGTAAAACCATATATCGTCTTTAATTATGTTGTTGTAATATTTAGTTGATAAGAAGTTATTTTATTTAAAATTTTTATTTATTTATATGTTTATTTTCTCTCCCGTTCGGAGTGGGAGAGGGTAAAGGATCCCCATGTCGAGGAGACTCAGTAACCTGGGTCCTGAGACATAACAATCCAGACGTGTCTCTTCCCGGACTAGACGTCTGAACTTCATTAGGACGGGTAGGGTTGGGGAGGTGTCCTCTCACTCGAAGACCAGAATCCGGACCGTTGAGACCTTAGTTCAAGTCTTTCTCGTTTTGTCTGTAACTTTTGTGAGAAAATAAAAAGGGTTTCCAAGACAAAATAGAAGTTTCACCAAGTCTACCATTTCTCAGGTGGACGTTGCGTCCTCTGGACCCAAGTCAGGGATGTAACCCTTCTAGGGGGACCTCCTCCCTTACCGATTGGGGAGGTCATAAGAATGGACCTCTTAAGGTACTTAGTCAAGGTACCGACTCGGACCGTCCGATGTTAGGTACCCAGGGTTTCTTAGTCTGTGTTGACTCGTTGATTGTGAAGGTTGTGAATATTTTATAAATGTGACACACGAACGAAATAATTCTATTTTTAGTTTGGAAGAAGGGTTGCCTAAAAGATTCCTCTTTTTTTTTTTTTTTTTTCATGGTCTAACAAACCCGAAGGGTCCACCGCGATCACCATTTCTTGGACGGATGGTTACGTCCTCTGAATTCTCTGTTCCCAAACTAGGGACCCAGTCCTTCTACGGGACGTCTTCCTTTACCGTTGGGTGAGGTCACAAGAACGGACCCTTTAGGGTTCCTGTTTCCTCGGACCACCCGATGTCAGGTATGTCAGTGTTTCTTAACCTGTCCTGGTTTCACTGAATCGTCCGTACGTGTGAGGCCGGACGAATGAGACTCCAAAAAGACAGGTTTGTTGTCGATCTTAAAGACCTCGTGAATGATTTGTGATTCCCGACAGGGTCTCGAAATGGATTTAGTGTATTCGGAGTACGAACGAGAGACTCCCTGGTAGTGTTGGGTGTAAAACGTTTACTCCTTCGACTCCGAAGAGTAGACTCGAGACCGACACACTTTAGAGTGTGTCGGTCTTTTTTCGTCTCCACCCCAAACACAAATCAAAACAGACTGAGGGGTTCGTCCACGGGAACTGGTAGTACTTAGTGTCGGAAGTCCGGATTCCTCGTGTCAATACCTGGTCTTCGACTAGTAAACAAGACTACCTCCTGCCTGAAACTCACTGTGAGGGTGTCGTTACTGTTATTATTGTCGTTGTCGTTTGTTGCACACACGTTCCGGTCCGTCACTCTCACACCTTCCTGATCTTGGGTTGTGAGGAAGGACTTCAGTCTCGGAGTGGGTCGGTGACGGGCCCCTCTTTCAGATTCCCCCTGTCTCGGTCCGGGGGTGTCGTCCGGTCGGGTAGAAGAGAGCTCGTGCAGTCCCTCGTGAAAGCTCCTCGGCATGTGTCTCGACGTCATCAGGTCTTCTGAGACACGGGTGACCCGTGGGACCCAAACAAGGACAAGACTTTTCCGCTCGCGGAAGTTTCCCGTGAAGAGTTTTCTTTGCAGCCACGTACGGAAGTGGTCTGTGAAAAAGGAGTTTAATATGAAGGAACGTCTAAGGGAGACTCTTTTATTACACCCGTTTAAGGAGACCAGTGGGACCTTTTTCCTCCGTGGTACTTCCCGGAAGAGTTCTACGACCGAACTTACACCTCGAGTCAGTTGCTACACTTTCGGTTCTACCGCAGGTCACTTGTCCCTTATGCGCAAGGAACTGAGTCCGACAGCAAGTCGGTGAGTACGAAACCAAGTGCGCCATAAACAACTCGTGGATGATTCACGGTACGGGACATCGTCTACGGAATGTATGTAACCGTATGCTGTATGAACGACGAAAATACTGAAGTCTCAGTTTATCCCTTTTTACTGTATTTATAGACTGAGGTAAATCTCTCGTCTTCTATCCTTGATTACTTGAGTACCGTTATTTATTGTTCTCGGGTGCCAACGACTTATATAGACGCACGGTCTGTGACACACATGATTTGGTACATAGTGGGACAAGTTTCCAGGTCAATCGTAGGATAAGATATCGATTCCCAAGGCTCCGAATCGTTATAATTCAGTGAACGGATTACAGTATGTTGGCCCGTAAAGTCTGTTCGAAGAGTCTTAAACTAGGTCTCGGTACTGGATTTCCTCGGGCCCAACGTCAGGTCACACCGGTTGTCTTCGGTGTCTCACTGGAGACTGAGTGTCTTAAGGACTCCCAACTTCCACATTCCGGACACCCCACAAACGTGGGTGAAATCAGTAGTCGCTACTTAAACTTCCAGAGACGGAGACACACTGTCCCAGACCTGTTTCACGAAGAAACAGATGGACACCTAATCCACTGTCAGTCAGTCCGTTCCGAAATCTCGTCACTGGAGATCATCCAAAACTTCCTCGACTTTTCAAATGGTCTACGACACAACACTCCCCACTCCCCTCTTCCTGTCTATAAGACCTGCCGTGTTCTTGTTACAATCGTTTCCACCTTCGTCGATACAAGTCGACCTCCACTCGTCCCCGGAGACACCCCTCTCATTTTTGTTCCCTGTCCTTCTCACCTTTTCACCCCCCTCCTGGTCTAGACCTCTTGTACCTCCGGTACGATGGTTCAGTGTGATCTAGGACTTCTACTGACTCTGACGTTACCTTTCCAGTGAGACGTTATCAGGACTTCCACCCAACCCCCTCTGGGTTCACCCTCGTCCTTCGGGTCAATATTAACTTGTGACACCTGTGTCGTGTTACTCTTCCAGTAAGTAAGTCAGTCGGTCAGTCAGTCGTTTATAGTTATAAATTTCTCACGGGTATCTTATCAAGATACCATGGGGTCTCGTACACGTTCATCAGTTTTGGTAAGGGTGTTATGAAGGTTTTAAGATGGAAAAAGTGGGAGTAAGAGAATGTTTACAGGGCACCTCCAAAGGTCTCAGATGTACTGGTCCCTTCTGTGTTGTATGACTTCCGTGATCGTCCATACTCCTAGGGAACTGGAAAGTAATTCAGTCTAAATTTCTCTAAACGTAGACTGAATTATTTTGTCCACCGCGATCTCCATTTCTCGGTCGACGGTCACATCCTCTGTATTCTCTGGGTCCCAAGTTAACGACCCAGTCCAGTTAGGGACCAGTCCAGTTAGGGACCCAAGTTAGGCGACCTCTTCCCGTACCCGTGACTGAGGTCATGAGAACGGACCACCTAAGGTACCTGTCTCCTCGGACCACCCGATGTCACGTACCCCAGCGTTTCTCACCCCGTGGTGACTCCGTTGAATCGTTCATTGGTTTCTTCCGGAACCCTTTTATATTAGTAAACAAGTATTTTCATGACTAAACACAATTGTACATTACCAAAATAATAAAAACTTACTTGATTATCTATACCCCTTTGTCACCGACTGAAATAAAGCCCCGCCCCCCCCGGGAGGTCTTAGTGACGTCGGTACCTTAATTTTCTACGAATGAGGAACCCTCCTTTCAATACTGGTTTGATCTGTCGTATAATTTTTCGTCTCTGCAATGAAACGGTTGTTTCCAGGAAGATCAGTTCCGATACCAAAAAGGTCATCAGTACATACCTACACTCTCAACTTGAGATTTCTTTCGACTCACGGTTTCTTAACTACGAAAACTTGACACCACAACCTCTTCTGAGAACTCTCAAGGAACCTGACGTTCCTCTAGGTTGGTCAGGTAAGATTTCCTTCAGTCAGGACCCACAAGTCACCTTCCTGACTACAACTTCGACTTTGAGGTTATGAAACCGGTGGACTACACTTCTCGACTGAGTAAACTTTTCTGGTACTACGACTCTTTCTAACTTCCGTTCTCCTCTTCCCCTGCTGTCTCCTACTCTACCAACCTACCGTAGTGACTGAGTTACCTGTACTCAAACTCGTTCGAGGCCCTCAACCACTACCTGTCCCTTCGGACCGTACGACACCAGGTACCCCAGCACTTCTCAGTCTGTGATGACTCACTAACTTGACCTGACTCGACTTATTCATAAATTAAATTTTAAAAAAGTTGCACCATGTATGACTATCTATATATTTTGTGATTGTCTATTTATATTTTATGACTGTCGGGTATATTTTGTGATCCATCACGGGTCCTGGTCTCCTTCTTTCGTCACACGTCCGGAAGTAGGGACGGGAGTCTTCCGACGTCAAGATCCAGTTGTCTCTGGGAAGTCCTTTGGCTCCGACACACACCTTATGTCTCGTCCATGACCTACCTCCCACCGTCCACCACCCCACCGACGACACACGGACAACGACGACGACGACGATTCAGCGAAGTCAGTGTAGGCTGAGACACGCTGGGGTATCTGTCGTCGGGTGGTCCGAGGAGGTAGGGATCCTAAGAGGTCCGTTCTTATGACCTCACCCAACGGCACAGGAAGAGGTCGACGTAGGGATTGGCCCGTCGTTTGAGTGGGAGAAGAGAGTGAGAGTGACTTACGGTGAGAGGGGTTTCCGTGGCACAGGGTACTCCGGTGAACGGGGAGGGTGTGGGGAACACCATGTTCGTCTCGACCTCAACGTCGGTCGAAGCGGAGGAGGTCGGGGGAGGGAGGAAGGGTGAGTCCGTGACTATAAAACAACTTTCGAAGGGTCCTGGTCAGTTCCTAGTAAAGGGTCCTGTTAGTGTGGTAAAAAGAGTATCTACTCAAAAAGTGTGAAAGGAGGAGTTTGCTGAGAAGGGAGAAGAGTGAGTGTCGAATGATTACGTGGCTCTTTCACCTTTTTAGGTTTTTCTTCAACGTGCAAAAGGATCGTGGGTATGTGGGGGTCGTGGGGACCGTGACGTCTCTGTGGGGAGGGGAGGGAAGGGGGAGTTGTGGGGAGGGGTGGGGAGGGGGTCGGGATGGGGTGGGAGCGAGGACTCGGGACGGGGGGTGGGGTAGGGTCGAGACCGCGACTCGGGACGAGGGAGGACTTAGTGGAGGTCCCCTGAGAGATGGACGGGGTCCATCTGGTGAACAAGGGTCGTCGTCAAAAGAGAAAGGACGAAGTAAGTAAAAAGAGAGAAATGATCTTGAAAGGGTAACCGTGTGTTTATAGTAAAGAGGGTATTTTGTTTGTTTGTTTGTTTGTTTGAGGGAAATGGAGTGTAGAGGTAGAGAACAGGGTAAAGAGTTAAGAAAATGTCGTTTTAAGAAGTTTTCACAACAGAGAGGAGGCCCAAAGGTACAGAAAGGAAGAGTAAATAAGGACTCGAGCAAGACCAGTGTTGTAAGGAGGGGGAACTTTGTCACAGAACCAGGACTTCGGAGACGTAGGGATTTAGTCAAACCGAGGTAGGAGTGGGACAGACGGGGAAAGTCACGAACAGACGGGCGTCACCTGGCGTACGAGGAGAAGGTCTGTGAAGTGGACAGGAGGTCTCGTGGTGGGAGGGACGAGGGAAGGGAGTCCTCGAGGAGGAAGGACCAGCGGAAACTACTTGGGAGGAGTAGAAGGAGTCAAGAGAATCTGTAGGACCCAAGTCAGTAATCTAGAAAAGAGAAGAGAGTTGAGATTAGTGAGGCATCTACAAAATCCAGAGGTATGAAATTTGTGGTAGATACACGACGACTTAAGGTTTGAAGACAGAGGTCGAGTCTGGTGAGTAGGAATACTTGGTACCTGAAGATTCAGGTTTGATAATTGTCGGTAGAGTCTATAGAACCGTAGGTCTTGACTTCGGGATAAGGGTGGAGGGTTTTATATAAAGAACGGTTCAAAGAGAGAGTAGAAGTCTTCACCTTTGAGGTAGGAAGGTCTCGAGTCTAGTTTTCAGAACCTAATTGGAACTTAGGACAGGTCCCTACAACTCAATAAGTCGGAGGGTCCTACACCTTCTCCTTCTAACGACGTCAAGAAACTCGTAGGACATAGAGAGACAAAAACAAATGTATAGACGGTGGGTCTGATCTTTCGTTTAGGTCATGGATGGTGTCTCAACACCATACGATCTTCACGAAGTATTCACATAACCCGGGAAAACTTTGGTTTCCCCGTCTCTCCTCTAGTGTTCTATATCCTGAAAGTGGAATACTTTCTCGACTAACAATTTTAGAAGACTTTGTTTTAGACAAAAAATTATAAATAAAAATAAACGAATAAACCGACACGGTCCAGAATCAACCAAAGGGTCCACCGAGTTACCATTTCTTAGACGGGTGGTTACGTCCTCTACGTCTAAACTAAGGAACCAGACCTTCCAGCGGACCTCCTCCCGTAACGTTAGGTGAGGTCATAAGAACGGACCTTTTCAGGTTCCTGTCTCCTCGGACTACCCGATGTCAAGTACCCCAGTGTTTCTCAGTCTGTGTTGAATCACCGACTCGTAGGCACCAGAATCAACACCGTGCACCCTAGATCAAGGGACTGGTCCCGACCTTGGGACTGGGGGACGTAACCGTCCCACTTGCGAAATCGGGGAACTAGAGGTCCTTTCAGGAACTTTGGTTTACCGATGTAGAGGACGTCACACTTGACACAGCAGAGTCGAGACACGTCAGTGTCAATAGTTTGACGGTGAATGACTCAGTAAATTCTCCTATTTCTTACTCGAGGTGGGATGTGTCCAGTCAATAAAAGAGGGATTCTGAAGTCTAGGTTGAGGAAAACTTGGGTGTACAGAAATAACTCGTCGATGATGTACGGTCTGAGACTGTACGATCCCTGTCTCTCGAGTGTAGGGAGTGGGAAACAGAGTCCCTTCGGACCCTTCGACAGGGTCGTCTTCCTACCACGAAGAGAAGACTCTTATTAAGGAACCTTTACTAAACAAAAAGACGTTAAGTCTCTTGTAGAGAGGTTTTGGGGTTTATTCGTGTTAGGATACGACTCAAAGACATTTACCCCGGTCGCGACGGAACAATGAGTTCTAAACTGGAACAATTTGACCCAGGGACCATCAAAATAATAATAATAATAATGTTGTCTTGACCGAATGTCCCTTACGAAAGAAGGTACACTGTAACTAGAGAATTTCGGGTTCAGATTGTGAGTCCGTGAACTGTATTACTTGTATTACTGTTCGAAACAGAAGGGTAACAGTGACGACGACGACGACGAATCAGTGAAGTCAGCACAGACTGAGACACGTTGGGATACCTGACATCGGACGTTCCGAGGAGACAGGGACCCTAAGAGGTCCGTTCTCATAACCTCACCCAACGGTACGGGAGGAGGTCTCCTAGAAGGGTTGGGTCCCTGACTTGGGTCCAGAGGACGTGACGTCCGTCTAAGAAATGGTGACTCGGTGGTCCCTTCGGGAAACAGTGACGACGACGACGATTCAGTGAAGTCAGCACAGGCTGAGATACACTGGGGTATCTACCGGTGGGTAGTCCGAGACCGCAGGGACCCTAAGAGGTCCGTTCTTGTGACCTCACCCAACGGTAAAGGAAGAGGTAACGTACTTTCACTTTTCACTTTCACTTCAGCGAGTCAGCACAGGCTGAGAATCACTGGGGTACCTGACGTCGGGTGGTCCGAGGAGACAGGTACCCTAAAAGGTCCGTTCTCATGACCTCACCCCACGGTAACGGAAGAGACCGGGAAACAGTGATCAGTGGTAGTTTAGGTCCGACGAGTACTGAGGGATCTTTAGTCTCTCTGTTGGGGGAGGGGAGGGGGTGACATGTAGTGACCAGGTCGAACCAAATTTCCATGGTTGGGTAAGAGTGAATAAGAGAGTGCTTGAGCTTAAATAATGGTGGGTGTAGAGTTTCTTTTTTAAATCTTAAGGTTCAAATAGTGGTAGAAATAGTTGTAGGGTTAATAAAATCGATTTGGATAGATGGGTGGTACAGACGAGAATTTAGGACTTTAAACTTTTTCCTTATGGAAAGTGACATAATTGAGGTAAATAAGTAACAAATAAGTGAGTAAGTAGTAAATGCACAGTCCGTGTAGTGTGTGTCAGTTCGTCCGTCCGTCCGTACTCTTCGTTCTTGGCGCTACGACTACTGTTGACGGTCGCACCTCTGCTATGGTTCCAGTCGTCTTGTAGACAAAACACGGTGTAAAAAGAGAGATAAACTGTATCATTTTCGGCTCGAGATGTCTCGTGAATCAAAATACGGTCCCTGGCACGTACTAAATTAAAAGGGGTCTTGACTTACACTATCGGTGAATTGTAGAAAAACGGAGCTAAAGGAGTAGATCTTTCTAATAACTTCTCAAGAATTGAACGATCCGTATTTGTGGTGTGTCAAAAGAAAGAAGTCATTGACATCCGTTGACGTGCAACGGTGAATGTCAGTAAAGTGACAAACAAAAGAGGTCAACTTGAACTCCAATAAATAAAATTTCACAGTCGAAGTTTCAAGAAGACGACAGAGGGGTCACGACTGACGTACACACCGAGGATCCCAAACCCCGGTACCCGACCCTACTCAGTCTTAGACGAAAGAGTAGTGGGTGGGAGACTACACAGAACATCCGTCCTTCTTCCTTCCCCCGCGCGGGGAGGATCGACTGTGGGTACCCCTCTGTTAACAGATAAGGTTGGTGGTCTCACGGTTAGGTTGAGGGAGATCTGTACCCGTCCCTTCCCCGCGGTATGGACGACTGTTTGGAGAATAGAGTGCGTTGAGGAATCTGTAGTGCACCAGTGAAGACTCTAAGAAGACCGTCTTCGGGGTGACGTAAGGAGAAACGGGGAAAGACCCCTTCGTGGGTGACTTGGTTTCGAGGGTAGAGTAGGGAGGGTTAACACCTCAAACCCCCTATTGACGACAGGGGAGAGGTGGACTGACACGGAAGACCGTAGGGTCACGAGACTACTCAACCTCCTCGTCCGTGTGTTTGGGTGTGACCCGACACGCCACTGGTTTAACACTCCAGACTGTACCAGAGACTATCTCATAACAAACACAAAATCCGTTCGCTCCTAAGGGATTCTTGAAACCTGTACCTCTACCGTACTAATCTAGACATAAGATAATGTCTGTGAGAGTCTCGTGTCATCTCTTACCGTCCTCACACTCTGCTCGTCGTCCTTGTGATCCCTCCTCGGCTACCGTACGAAAGATCGAACTCTACAAACGTTTGTACTGGTCAGAACTAGTTAGAAAGAACGGAATACTGTACCGGATTTTCGTGAAGTTGTTCGGAACCCGTACAACTAGAGCAGATGGATACCCACCGACACTACCCAACTTACACAGGGTACTTCTCCATACAGATTCAGAATCGAAACTTACACTTCGGAATAAACCTCTATTCCAGAAATTTCTACACTAGTTCAGTTCCAGTAATCATAATCTGACTCGGGATTTAAGTCACTGACCACCGGAACATTCCTGTTCGTCTTAACTTCTGTGTCTATGTGTGTGTCTCGTCTTCCGGTACTTTTCTCTCTCCGTCCCAACCTCACTACTCGATGTTCCGTTCCTTGAGGTTCCTGATGACCATTGGTCATCTGTGACCGTTTCCGGTCCTTCCTAAGAAGGTGTCAGAGTCTCTGTCGCACCCGGACCACTGTGGAACTAAAGATCTTGACACTCTGTTATGTAAAAGTAACAAAATTCGGTGGTTCAAACACTGTAGGGATGTTTTGTTTATGTTCCCGTTTTATTACTGTTTCGTAATCTCAGTAGATCTGGATAGTCTACTCCTTCGACTCCGGGTCTCTGGACTGAACCGAAAGTTTACAGGTGTCTCTCACGTACCGTTCCTACCATATGACCTTCCTTGGTCTAAGCAGGTGGGGTCGACAGTAAAGACTGTGAAAACACTGACTGGTGAAAGCTGAAGTCCAGGAGACAGGGACGGGTTTACACATGATATGAATATAATCAGTCGTGTCCGACGATATTGTTTTATGGTATCTGACCCAAATAAAATAAAATTTATTATTTTTAAATAAAAGAGTGTTAAACCTCGACCTTTCGGATTCTAGTTCCAAGGTCGTCTCAACCCAAACAACCATCTCAGAGAGAAGGACCGAACGTCTGTCGGCGGAAAAGTGACACAGAAGTGAACTGGAGAGGAGGCACACACGTCTCTCCGACCGGAGAGAGAAGGAGAAACCGGTGTCTGATAGTCAAATCCCGGGGTGGGAGTAGGTTGGATCAAAGGAGGACAAGATCCGACATAGAGGTTTATTTCAGTGTAACCCTCTGTCCCGAAGTGACACTTAAACCCCAAAAAAAAAAAAAGTTAGACGATGTTTCATGGTATCTGACCCATCGAATATTTGTTGTCTATAAATAAAAGAGAAGCAAGACCTCAGACCTTCGGACTCTACCCACACGACTGTTCCGACTCAAGACCACTCTCGGGAGGAGACCGAAGAGCAACATAGACTTGTACCGACTCTCGTCCCTCTTCGTCCGAGAGACCCCTGGGAATATTTCCGTTATCCGAGTGGGTAGTCCCAAGAAGATTAGAACTTTACTTTCACAATGAGCTAGTCAGTGCAGTGTGAGAAACACTGGGATACCTGACATCGGACGGTTCGAGGAGTCAGGTACGATGAGAGGTCTGTTCTGATGACCTTACCCATCGGTAAGGGAAGAGGTCTCCTAGAAGGACTGGGTCCCTAGTTTGGACCCAGAGGATATCTTAACGTCCGTCTGAGAAATGGTAGACTTGGTGGCTTGTCGGAGGTTTCCGGGGTGGAGGATTCTGGTAATGTGACCCTATACCCCAAAGTCATATTCCTAAACTCCCCCTGTGTTTGTAAATTGGGTATTGTCCCTCTGTATGAAGTGAGGTATTGTCATGAATTCCGTTCAAATGCAGTAAAAGTACTCAGAGAAAGGATGATGGTCTAACGTACGAGGAATTTCTTTCTTTGGAACCTAAAAATGATTGAACGGACAAAATATGGGTAATATTATGCACCAGGACCCACTCGCGAGTTTCTTTTAAGTTACGGGACTAATTGACTCAGTAAAGAAACGTTTGATGGGTTGACAGAGTTGAGACACCAGTCAAGGGTAGGACATGTTTATCTATACACCTTTATATATAACGTTTCAACGGGAGACAATTACTCATAAAATACTTTTCTTTTATAAAGTACAGGTTTATTCAAATCCCTCCACGATTTAGTATTTCTCTATTTGGAAAGGGAAAGACACTCCTGACGTTTCTCGAAAATGTACGATTATAAGCTGAGAGGTTCTACTCATAACTATCTTTAACGAGAAGGTAGTCTGGGTGGGTTGTGGACTGAACGTGGCCCACAGGGAGTCAAAGTCGACATCTTATAAAACCTGAGGATCACCTAAAGGTAAAACAAAAATTCGTCTTGTACTCGGTCTCAGTAGGAGAGCACTCGACATTCAGACATCGTCGTCTGGACCTCTACGACTGTCCCAGGATTTACAGTGGTAGACGTATAATTTTAGGGGTTGAAGAGAGGTACGATGTCCCGGAGACCATAGAAACTGGTCTCGGGAAAGGACTCATCTTGTTCGTGTCTTTCATCGAGTGGAACTACCAAGTACCGTGGATCCTCTGGACGACGCGGAAAGGTGAGACTCACGTCCGGGTTTATTTACTCTGAGGACACGTAGGAGCCTCTTCCGTGACCGTGGGGTGAGGTCATGAGAACGGACCTTTTAGGGTACCTGTCTCCTCGGACTATCCGACGTCAGGTACCCCAACTCTTCTCAGTCTGGACTGACTCGTTGAAGTGAAAGTGAAAAGTGAAAGTACGTAACCTCTTCCTTTACCGTGGGGTGAGGTCACAAGAACAGACCTCTTAGGGTCCCTGCCCCCTCGGACCACCCGACGACAGATACCCCAGTGTGTCTCAGTCTGTGCTGACTTCGCTGAATCGTCGTCGTCGGACACGTAGGATCGACTCGTCACCCGGAGAGAGTGGACTCCACCACTGGAACCCCTGTACCTGTGTAAACCTCGAATGGAGGACGGGGACGGTTACATCTCTCCTCCTTTGCCCCGGGTCTCTCTACGACACTGAAAAGGTTGTAGTCTCAGTTACAAAAAAAGAAAAGACTGTTGATAAAAAATTTTATTTTTTGTGTATCAGTATTAAAGTCTTCAAACAATGAATGAATATGTCGTTGGAGAATGGAGGTGGAAGGGAGGGTAAATGACTAAGGGTCTTTTGGTCACGAAAAGAGAATTCAGAAGTGGACACAATTTTGACATTGGGTTGGTGGTTAGTAATATCCCACGACACAAAAAGATTGACGAAGTCTTTATTCATCTAGGACAGTTCCCACAATCGAGTCCCCACTCCTTCTTCCCCTCCCTGTTTCCGTCAGGAGTAACGGTGACTCTGTCGGTCCCCAGGGTCCCTCTCCGTCTCTTGGACACGAAAGAGAAAGTTCAAGAGTTGGTGTGAGTAAGGGCGGAAAGTGACCGAGGACCTCCAGGAGACTCATCGACCCGACCCGTAGGGGATCCCCGAAACCCTCTCTTAGAAGGGAAGGGACGGCTCTGGGGACTAGGAGTAAAGACTTCGAGGGAGTCTCTCCTCTCAAGTGTCGGTTGTCAATGGGACCTCTCCCTCGGCGTCTGTGGAGGGTGGAAGAGAGTCCCGAAGAGGCAAGGGTCGTAAGTCGGATGTTCTCGCTCGAGTAACCGGGGGTAAACCCCTGTAACAGTAATTTGTCCTCTGAGATAGGACGTCTATGTTCTACTGTTTGTTGTGAACCAGGGGACGAACCTGGTCGAGAGGTAGGGTACCCTCTCTGGTTCTTTCAGACCACTTTGAACAAGAAGGGGTAGGTGGGGGTGTTTCGTAGGTACGGGAAAGGATTGTCGTGGGACTAAAGACTTTTCCATCCACCTCCTTGAAGGTGGTACCTGGAGGGGAGGATTTTCTCCTTAGTCTGCCAAGAGGGGACGATGGGTTTCAGTGTCCTCGGTCCGTCCTGGTTCGGGTCCCTTGCTTACGAAAGGGGGTGAAGACTCAGAACTCACAGGGTTCCTCGGTGGTATCCCAGGGAGGTCGTGTCACCACCGTAGGGCTCACGGGTCAGGACTATTTTCCGCTGAGGGCCCGAGAGGAAAGGGTCCGGGGACCCAGGGGGACCGGAGGACAGAACAAGTATCGGAAACGAGGTTGTCAGAACGAGTAAGATACTCGTAGAGTAGACGACGGGTTGGTTCGGGAGGGGTGGTGGGAAGACGACGAATCTCAGTGAAAGAGAACAAACGTAAGTTCCTTGGGATTTCCTAATTTTTATTTTATTTTTCTCCGTGTCTGTTGGGAGTCAAGTCAAGTCAAGTCAGCGAGTCAGCTCAGACTGAGAAACGTTGGGGTACCTGACGTAGTATGGTCCGGAGGGACAGGTAGTGGTCGAGGGCCTCAAATGGGTTTGAGTACAGGAAACTCAGCTACTACGGCGGGTTGGCAGAGTAGGAGACAGCTATTGGGAGTCGTCCATACGTCTACGAGTACAGTGGGGGTTCCCCTCCCTTTTCCGTATGTCCTCTGTCGTCCCTGACACACGTGTCTCTGGGTCCTTCGGACGTTATCAGGGACGTCGGCCGGGTGCCGGGTGTGTAAGACGACGAACACACACGGTCGGTGTCAGTCCGCTGGCGTGACTCGAAGGAGGGTCTTGACTCTCGACTGGGTCACCTACGTTGGTGGGGGAGGAAGGTACAGACCCGTTCCCAAGGGTCCCTCTCTCACCCCAAGAATCACCACTGCCGCTTCGGTCCACTTCCTCCCGTACCGACCGTCGAAACGTAGGGGGCTCGACAGAGAGGACTCACGGGTCCGTGTCTGGAAGGTGCCTGGTGCGGAACTTCGGCACCGGCGAAACTCAAGACAGTGGAAGGTAGGGAAGTGGAGTTGGGATCCAACGACTTTTCGAGGGGAAACGTGCAAATGGTAAGAGACAAAGGGTGGTCCGGTGCAGCTGGGTGTACAGTCAAAATAACGAAAGTACCCCTACCACGAACATTACAAGGTCTAGTCATTAAAGGTATCTCTACGATCCTTTTGTGTTTACGTTCTCTTGATTCAGACTGTTTTTCGACCGGTTTCCCTTCGCCCGGTTAGTGTATAATGTCAGAGTTCGGGGTTTGAGGGTTGCATAGACCACGGGGGGTCTCAGTCCCTGTTTCCGTTCTATTCGGACTACAAGGACGCACGGACGGAGGAAAAATTACTCCCGTAACCTTTACTCCAGACCCTTGGTGACCAAGTTCCAAAGTCGACGACCGAGGGTCTGTTCCTTCCTAGAACCCCTTTTTGTAATATTACATTAACACTACTTTTAGAGAAAAGTTATCTTCTAAACGTCTTGTAATTTGTGATAGGTGTCTGTAAAAGTCTCTCAGGGATCACCGACTCCTGATTTCGGAAACTTAGACTCAAAAGGTGGTAGGGGGTGGGGGACCCAGATGAACTTTGTAGAGGAAGGTGAACCCTACGACACAAACTCCAAACCGTTGCTCCACCGTAAAGGAATTTTCCCTTTCTTTTTTATGAATAAACCCCCAATACCGAGTCCATCGGACACAAGGGTCTCCTTTACGTTCAGAAACGTTCCTTACAAACGGAGTAAGTCATATTTATTACAACTAAACAAATACATAATTGGGGACAAACCACTAATTACTCGTTTTTATATAGAAGACTCTGAGTCTCGTGTGACCTACGAAAAATCCCCCGGTTCGACTTCATTTATTTCTACTTTTCTTCTCTCTTCGTGACACTGAGGTCACTTTATGTCAGAAGAATCAGTTAGACTTCAAACCTACTGGGTCCGACAAAAATCCCTTTTATAATAGAAAAAGTGACCATAAAAAGAAAGAAAGAAAAAGATAAACGTGTAGTGCTGAGGACCTTTAAAATTTAATGAAGAAGTACAAACCTTTTTATTCATTAATATATTAAATCGAACCTGTAACTTACTACGTCATCCTAACTACTAAACCACTAAGGGACTAAACTACCCTTTTGGTCGAGTCCCTGCGTGATCTCCTGGAATCCTTTCAACAAACGGGACATTAGGAGTCAAAGACGTCCCCACTTCAGGTCTCTTTTATGAGTAGAGTGGAGGGTCCCTACAATACGTTTAGTTTCGTCTATTCCTTAACGTTCACGAAGCCCTTAAAGTTTCGTACAGCGTCGATATTCTCCCTTCCTTGCCTTCAGGTCCGAACACGTGGGTCGCACGTGGTCCCTAAACGTTTTACTGAGACTGTGACTCGGACGATGGGGAGGTTAGAACGGTGAGGGTGGGTCAGGAAGGTGGTCGCCGTCCGTTTTACTGTATTTAGTCTAGTACCGCAAGAGTCAAATTTTCCAAAAGGGTGTCGTTAATCTTAATCGTACTATTTGTTGTTTCTACGAGACACGTCGTTCAGGGGATGAATGCTTACTAAGGTAAGGCTCTCGTGCAAGTACTCTGGTTGTTTCAGTCGGACCTATGGGTTCATTGGGTCAGCTGGTACATCATGACCTGACATTATCTAAATATTATGAAAAGTGTGTTTATGTAATTTTTGTCTGTGTGTTTTATTTGGCTTTATAAAAATAAGAATGTCATATCATGGAACTTTTCAGTTCACCATGTACTGTTGTCGACCGTGTGTCCCCGACCGCAGCTCGTTTGTCCGTTCTTCTCGATGACTGACCTCCTCCTTCTTCTTCACTCTCTACCCTCGCGACTCCCTGGGAGTCGTTACCTTCGACCTCCCGTTTCACGTCAAAGCGAGTGTGAACTGTAGCTACCGTATTCAAGATCCAGGAACGACCTTGGCCTAGATGCAACCGTAGAAAGTTTCGAACGTTGAACTTCCAAGTATACATCCCCTGAATGAGATATCACGTCCCTTGACATAAGTTATAAAAAATTATTGGGTATTACCTTTTCTTAACTTTTTTCTTATATATGCATATATGTATAAAAATATGTACACATATATCCATCTTCACACAGTGAAACGACGTGTGGACTTCGTGTATGTTATAACATCGAGTTGATATGAAGTTAATTTTTTTGCTTTCTCATCGTCCGTTCGAGGGACGTTCCCGATCTCTCCGGGACGTACCAGGAGACGGAGGAGGTCCGCGTCGCGGGTGGTAGGGCAGCGACATCAGTGAGGCCCGAGGGACGTGGGAAACCGGTACGAGTCGAGGAGAGACAGAGTCCCGGGACCGTGTACAGTTCGAGAGAAAGACCCTCCGAGAACAGGAAAGAAGTGGACCAGTTAGAAAAGGTAAGAAAAGTCAAATGTACAAGAAAGAAGGGAGAGTCGGTCCTGATGACATAACTGGTCTATCTAATATCTTCTGTTTTGAGGTCACCTACGACAAGTATCTTTGGTGTTAAACGTGTTATTCTTTCGTGTACCCCTGGAGTTGGAGGAGAGGATCAAGGTGCTATGGGAACTAAACGTGTCCCGTGGAAGAGGAAGTATCGTTGAAAGTGTAAATAGGAGTAAATAAACAATTTACAGGTAGAAGAGGTGATCTGGTCGTCCTATTCCCGGGACCGAGAGTATAAACAAAACAAAACAAAACAAAACAAAGTCTTAGAAGTCATGGATCTTCTCACGGACTTCTGTCTTCCGTCGGTTATTTACACAAACCTGACTGAAAGAGACTTCATACAGCTTCGGTGCACCACAGTTAAGTTACCGTGACTCACTCGTACTCGTAACTCCGAACTGTTCGTGGAGGAGTCGACGGGCAACGGGCGGAGGTCGGGTCACGACCCCACCTGGACTTTCGACTCTCTAGGTCTTTTTGGGGTCCGGTTCAAGTGTCCTGAGGTCTCCTTCTGCTCGAGGTTCCGTCAACCCTTTTGGCTCTGGACGGAAGACGACGATTCTGTGTGTAGAGACGGACGATCTTCCTAAATCGAAGAGAGAGGTCTTTACTTAATAACGTTCCTTTGATTTACTGTCGTCTCGAACTTCAAGATTTCTAAGACTTAAAGCTAGGAAGGGATAGTGGCCGCTCGACCATTAATGACTGCTCGCTAATATTTTACACGACAGGAAATAGGAACGATTCTACGAAAATTTACTTCGTTTCGTGAAATATTCGAGACTTCTTACCGACGCGAGATTTCTTACCGAAATTGTTATCCTCCATCGTCAACTAATATTTGGAGAAGTTCTTACACCAGTGGTAACGAAAGAAGAGTGGGTGAAGAATCCTACGTGAAATAGAAATCAGTATTGAACAACTAATCGGTGAGTGTTTTCGGAATCCTCGTCTACTATTACGGGTGAGACATAAAGTGTGCTAAAATTTTATTTATTGTGATCGTGTAAGTACCTCTTCCGTTACCGTGGGGTGAGGTCATAAGAACGGACCTTTTAGGGTACCTGTGTCCTCGGACTATCCGACGTCAGGCACCCTAGCGCTTCTCAGCCTGTGCTGACTCGCTGAAGTGAAAGTGCGCAACCTCCTCCTTTACCGTTGGGTGAGGTCACAAGAACGGACCTCTTAGGGTCCCTGCCCCCTCGGACAACCCGACGACAGATACTCCAGCGTGTTTCAGCCTGTGTTGACTTCGCTGAATCGTCGTCGTCGTCGTCGTGTAAATCCCGACAACAAACCACTCGGGAATGTATAAGCGACTAAGAACCTCGTTCGTAAGTATTTACAGAAGAGACGTGGTCCCGACACAATAAACAATCTTCTATACGCAAAGGACGGAACCTTTTGGACCGGTCGATCCCGTTCCCCAACCCATTCTTTCTCTGGGTCACATGTTGACCCCCTTCAGGTAGACTACCTCCACGGTTATCGTTGGGACCCACCGTGTGGTCCTCCGACTAGTTGGACGGACCCCCTCCTCTTCTAAGAGTCCCTGCGGAGAACGTTCCGGTGGGACCTAGACCGTCCAGCGTCTCTTTGTAGGTATTCCCTCCCCTCCCTGCCCTCCGAAGACCTCGATAAGGATCCGTCACCCTTGACTGACCTAGGGAAGGTAGGAAATCAATAGACGGAGTTTTGAGACTCGAAGGACAGTAGTCGGGACCTTCTCCCTGTTTAGCCCCCTTACAAACACCTCGTGACCGGGAAGGACCAGAGACCCCGGGGAAGGAGGGTCGACCCAAACAACCATCCTCCGGACACCTGTTGTTGTACTAAGGTTTAAGGGTGACTTGTACATCTCCCGTGACCCGGGCCACACAAAATGAAGCTAAAAATATTTGAACATATAAGGTCTCCTTTACAGTCAGAACCCAAAGACTGAACAAATGTAAGGAGTTTTACAGTAAAAGATCAGTTCTATAGTCTTCGGAGATATTTGGGAAAAAATTTTAAGAGGGGTTTTCGACCTTAAAAAAAGTAGAGGTCACAGGTCTCACACCAGAAGGTTAGACTTGGACTTTTTCCTCTCTCTCAAACTCAATCTGGCGAAGGGTGAAGACTGTGGACCCGAAAGGGTCCCGACGACGCCCCTGACACCTTTCACCCTCCCCGGACACCTCCCGTCCTCCCCGGCGCTGCCACTGAAACTCGATTCCTGCGAGACGACGACAATAGTGGTGTACACCAGTCCGTCCCTGGTCGAAACAGTTGGATGACTTCGAGGTGCCTCGAAACCTCCCCGTTTAGCAAATTAGTTCTACAGATCAAATTTTCTGTTCTAGGTTCCTTTGTTTACTCGAGTGAGTTGTGAGGTACAATTTTTACACGTCTGTGAGTCCCTACTTCCCCTTTATGTCCTCCTTTCTACTCGTACACCTCCACCGGTCTTTCGACTCTTTGTCCTAACAGACGGCGACACACCACACAGAGAAGACTACGATGTTACCTTAAGGGAAACAGGAGGGGTCAGAAGTCATTTGAGTGGATGTGAGTGTTCGTGGACACACTCTCCAGACAAACCCCCTTCGATTCCCTGTATTGACCAACGTGTAAACCCAACTTGTTGGGTCCATCCACTACTCCGCGAACGACTTGGCTGATCAAAACACCGTCGTCCTCGAGTGTCGTATTCCACTGGTGTTCCGACACTCGACGAGTCTTTAAGGGTACTGAGGACTCTTTTATTAGTCCGTAAGGCGCTAGACCTCCAACTCCCAAACTTGTTACAGTAGATCGGGAAATCTCCGTTTCCTTGAGGTCGATTGTAGATCCAAAAAGTGAAAATTATAGAGTAAACAAGTGTGATATTCATCTAATGTTAGTAGGAGTAAAAGGTTTCCTTTTCCAGTCTCCCCTATTCTGTAAAGGGACTCAGGGTGTGGATTGTTCATCGTCTAGGTCTTAAACTTGGGTTCAGAAGTCGCCGTTAAAAACGAATTACAAAACAAAACTTTACGGGTCCTTCAACGTTTTTTCTCAAGTCTCTTCGGAACACAGGGGGTCGAAGACGGTGTTAAATGTCGAAGGGCGGTGGGTGACTTTGGTTCCTATTTCTTAACTTGATGTCTAAACACCGCTTTTGTCCGAAAAATCCAAATGTCTGGTAGTCCATGACGGAGAGAAGGCCCCTTGGGCTTTCATTGGTAGTTTCTCCAATCAATTTCTTCCAGTTTGGGACCCCGGTACCGGACGTTGGGGTCGACGGGTAAGTTTAGTGGACCACGGGCAATATTTTTATGGACACGGATGGGGTCGGAGGGTTCGAGACTAGATTAGTTATTGTGGGTCCTGAATTCTCAGTCTTAAAGGGGTTCGGGACTCCCCAAACTTCGTCGGTCACAACTCTTGGCGACGACATTTTGATAGGTGACTGAGTAGTCTGGGCCCACAGTTCTATGGGAGCGAGCACTTAGGGTAGTGCCACCAGACTCTATGGACATTCTCGGCGGGCACTTTCTCTCCGAAAACCCCCGTGGACCGTCCCTCCCAAAGAGACAACACAAATGACGTTTCGAGACACCAGGACGGCGAGTCTCGACATAGAGGGAAAGACTTTATCGTTTGGTCGAGGCCCGTGTAGTTTCCTCTAACAGTAAGGAGACCGTGACCGAAACAAAAGGGGATGTTGATTTCCTTCGTCCAGGTGAATAGAGGTCTTGCGAAAGGGTCTTTCGGGTCGGCGGACGACACACTCCAGTGGCCAGGGGTTAAACGTAGGTAGTGTGGAACATGCCTTCACCCCTCCTTAACCGAACGAAACAAAAGGTCGTGATCCCTTTGTCTAAAGAAGAATTCGAAGTGTGTTATTTAACATAATTTAGGAAAGTCGTCCCAAAGGTACCGATACACTTTCGTTTTAGTATGTCATTAACAAAATTTATTATGTCGTTCCGCTCGATCTCTCATGTAGAATTAAAGACAGTAGACACGCTGCAAAGACAAACATACCTTTACAAGGGTTCCGTCCTCTTTCCCAAGACGTAAGTGACCCTCAACGAACCGTTTACATTACCTTCCAGTTTATGTTTGACTTTATTTGTCTGGATGGTTTAGGGAGTCGGGGGACGGGACGGGTACACTCGGGACCCCGACGAAACGAAGAAAATTCACCCTTAGTCCTATCACAACTAGAGAAGTGACGAACCCGTGGTTTGGGGTAGGAGGGTAACGTGTTCGGACCGAGGACGAAGGGACCCCCTCTCAACCTCCATATGGGGTCTGTTTCCCCTGTGGACCGTCCTTGACGAGGCGTGGGGGCTCCTAACTAAACAGGGGACCATGGGCCTACGGGAGGTCCCAACTCGGGAAGGTCGTCAGAATTGTATCCTAGGTGTCGTTATAGCATTCTCAGTCAGAAGTTTTGACTGGGAGGATGTAAGACCAGGTTCGGGGTACATGGTCAGACGCTGTTCAACGGAGTTGAGAATTCTAAGGTAAAGAAGTAGATAGTTCACTCCCATTACTGTTTGTCGTTTCCAAGACTCAGAGTTTACTCCAGTGCGTACCTTTTCCGAACAGGAGGATGTTTCACTGTTTCTCAATCCCGAGTTATGTATCGTAAGTAAAAATTTAACAATAATGGTAATAGTATTAATAAGAAGTTGTCATTTTTTTCGGGAGGACTATTATTCCACTTCGACTCTCGATAATAGACGGACCAACTGTCGGCCCAACTTACGGTGTTCGTGATGACTGGGGAAGGTCTACAGTGCCTCCGACGACCTACGACCTTTTAGCTCTTCCTCAAGACCAGAGAGGTCCTCGAGGGCCTGGTCCTGACCCTGGGAGTGGGTGACTACGACTACTGGTAATGTAAGCCTAACACAAACCGGTGCCGACGACGGGCGTAACACGATATTGAAGTCCCTCTTTAGCTAAGAAAAAATTTTTATTAAATAAATAAATAAAAACCGACACGGCCAAGAAGTGACATCATACACCGGAGAAATAGCGCCACACGCCCGAAGAGTCGTCAGAGTCGTAGCCAATCAACGGGGTACCGTATACCTCAGAATCGAGGGGTTGGTCCCTACCTGGACCACAGGAGGTGTAACCTTCCACCTAAGAATCGGGGACCTGGTGGTCTTTTCAGGGTCTTTAGATAAGAACTGAGTTCGATCTGTTAGTCGACCTATTTCCTGGTCTCTCAAGATGTAGTAGTGACTGTTTTTAATGTAGAACCCCTGGTTAGGGTGTATCCGTGAAGTTGAAGGTTTATGCCTGTGCTCAGGGAGTCGGTTCGGGGCTTCTCTAATTAAGTCCCATCTGAAGTAGGGTCCGGAAACTGGTGTCGGCGATAACTGTTCTTGGAGTACACCCGCCCCTACCCCCTTCCACTCTCCTTTCTCTTCTCCCCTCAGCCCCCCCGGGTCAGAGGGGTTCACAGATACTCTAGTGAACCGCCTGTCCGGTCACAACCTTCCCTTTCCTGCAACCGAGATTGGTGTCAGACGGTAAAACTTGGGACACCTTCAAATAAAATCGAAAAGGAACGACAAAAAAAAAAAAAAAATTCTAGCACTTGTCATTTATCATTGTCTCGTGTGCTTCTTTTTATAAACGGGTGTGTCTTCAACAGAGACCTCGGTTTTTGGTTCTGTATAAACTTGACGAAACGAAAGGTAGACTCGGACTCTCTCTACCAGGGAGGGAAGTCCAGGGGACCCTCCGAACCTTGTTTGGACGGACTAACTAAGGTCCTCGACTCGGAGTAGCGTCCTCCATCCCACCCCGCATCCCCTCCCTCTCCGAGCTCGGGGGTCCTCCAGTCCCCACCGAACAGGAAACCACAGGGACGACACAAACATCGGAGACGGACTCGGAGTGAGAAACAACTACGACTCGGACAGGAACAGAAGGTCTGCGTCGAGTTCGGGGTGAACGTCGAGGAACGTCGAAACGGTGGTCGAAACGATGTCTAAGCTAAGGCCCTAGCCCCGAGGTGAGGGTGCGAAAGTGCAGAGAAGAGGACGCCACGAATGACAGACCAATATGAAGGACAAATGCGCAGACAGAGGGGGTGATCTGACACTGGAGACCCCCTCCCTGACAGAGAATACGTAGCACCCAGAGGTCGCGTGTCGTGGATCAGACGATGTGTCTCGGCGCGATACTTATCCACAACTTACTCACTTACTGATGCACTTACTTACTTACTGGTCTTACACTGGCTTGGCTTGGGTAGTCGCACGCCTACGGGACTTTGAGTCACACTACAAGGAAATTGAGAGAGACGGCCCCGGAGCGGAGAATTTCGAACGGGGTAGGTGAGCCTTAAGGTCCTGGCTGAGGGGTCGTTGGTGGGGTCGGGAGCCGTATGTGGATGTGTGCACCCTTCTATCGTGGTAGGAGCCCGAGGTCCTTTGGAATCTCGGGAGGAGGAGAGGGACCCTCCAGGTGTCCAGAGTGACACTGTTATGAGTCCCGACGAGTCAGGGAGTAATAGGGGAAGTACTTGGTCCGGACGAGTCGAGTATACAACCATCATTCTGGGTGGATGTCCCAGTATCATCGGTGTAAAAGTTTCTGGTTAACCATGATTAAAAAGACTGGAATCTTAAAGAAACCCTTTAAAGAGGTCACTGAGTTTTTACGGGAGAACCGAACGCTCCCCCCGCCCCCCCTCCCCCCCTTTATCTTTCATTTGCATCTCTACAACTACCGGATTAGAATGAGAGTCCAGTAGTCCAGCAATTGTTTTGTGGTCTGAGAATTTTCCTAAGGAGGGTGTAAGGGGTCCGAAAAGTAGATGATTATGGAAAATCTGTTTTCGTTTACTGAAAGTGACTAAATGACTGACACCATCGATGAATGGTGGGTGAATGATTCTGTACGAGTGACCCGAACAACGAAAAGCATGTACTAGAGAAAATTAGGGGGTTTGTTCATGTGACCCATCTCGGACAATTGTAAGAGTGAGACGTTTCCTCTACTTCACAAGTCTCTAAAGTCAACTAAATACGTGTAAGGATATCGACACTTATTTACTTCCTGAACTCTAAACTTCAGAGTAGCCGAACAGATAGTGAGATATCGTTTGGTGGAGGCTTTACATTACCGAAATGCGTTCAACTGACAACGGAGAGCACCAAGGTACCCGACCGACCCGAATCCACCTGCAGAAGTGACCGGGAGACAGGACCCCGGCGTCAGTAGACTTCCGGGCTGACCCGATCTACAAGTTCTTCTGCTGAGTATGTTCGACGGACAGTCACAACCGACACCCGACCCTAAAGAAGGTCCTGATGGTTAACTCGTGATGACTAAAGGACACCGAGAGTCGGGGTGAGTGACACTAAAACTAAGAAGTGAGAGTTAGTAGGAAGGAAAAGGGATTCTTTACCGGTACAAACGTCGAAGCACCGGAAGAAGAGGACAAACGGTGGGTATCTTCCGAGAAACGGAAAACTTGATGGAGATAGAAAAAGTCAGGGTCGATTTCCACGAAGGAGTACATATTACGAGAATTTATAAACACTCGAAGGATTCCTGAGAAAACTCAAGTACGGTAATCAGTTTTATGTATGGTTGTTTAGAGAAACTCTGTCTGGGGAAAGACGGAACCCGACTCTCAGCCTACACACCTTGTTATGGGTAGTCTAAGGAAACTTTGAACAGACACATCGACTCTTCCAGTTACTCCGTATGAGAATTTTGAAAGATTTTCGAATTGTTCATAGAACATCGGCACAGAACTCTACTAGTTATGGAAGTATAGTAGAATGAAACTCTTGGAAAAAGGTCGTTCTCTCCGACCCTTATTCTTAATTGAAATAACGATTTGGGTTGTTCAGACGAAGAAATATAAAGTAGATGTAAATGAACTTTGACTTATCAAGTCAAAAGTCGAGTGGAGAGACAGACATGGACGGACTTTCTTTTGTCACCCGTGAAAGTTGTAAGGTGGACCTACATAGGAATCGGTTCAGACGATACAGTGTCCATGAAAAGGACAACAAACGTAATGGTATGTGTTGTCTCAAGGTTTAATGGGTAGTAATGTTTTGTTCCCTACGGAAAAAGGTCGGACGTTATTGACAAAGGAGGAAAAGGAAAGACAAAGGTAAGTAGCAAAGGAGTTCATGAAGGACCGAAGAAGAACGACGAACCAGAGTTTCGGTTGTGGGGTCCTAAATTCAAGAATAGTATCGTCGTAAGGTGAATGTCTATGGTTTAAGACAAGATTAATAGACACCGACGTATCGTTCGGTGGGTTTTGAATTACCGAATGTTGTTGTTATACGACAAAGAGGACCGAAACACCCACCTGACTCGAGTCGACCCACAAGAGTAAACCCGAAAGAGTAGGTGAATGAGAGTCTATCGCCGACCAATAGGCTTCGGAATCGACACCTCCTGTGAGTTCTTCCGAGTGAACTTGTCAACCGTCGACTACGACCGGACCCGAAGACTGTCGGACCGTAGACCGAGTTCTCCGCGGTAAGACTCTCACGTGTTAGGTCCTCGGGATTCGTCTTTAATGTCGTGAAGAATACTGGATTGGAGTCTTTAGGGTCTTGTAGTAAAAGTAATATAAAATAATCAATTCATTCTGTGATACCCGTCGAGTCTAAGTTTCTCTCTCCTAGAGTAGAGAGTTTCCCTCCTCACCCTTTCCTAAACACCAGTATAAATTAAAGGGTGTTTCGAGGATTAGTGGTTCTATACACAGGAGAGCAATTTTCATTACAAGATACTTTTAATACCCAGGCGAGACGTGTCGACCATTGAGTAGGGAAATTTACAACTACAACTAAGAAGAGGTTCCGGTAGAACGTTAGAGAATAGAATGTTTTTATATGTGTGTAGGATCTTTATATCCCTGGGTCAGTTAAGAAGACTGAGACTGTAGACATTTTGTAGACGACTTAGACTATATACTACTGTTTTAACTGCTACCGAGACAGTTTGTTAGTAGACACCCTTTCGACCTACTCCTTATAACAAAGAGAAATCTGTTAAAGAAGAGGTCCTTACTAATTCCACTTGACGGACTTCGTTTCTCCTTTTATGGGTCCAGTTTGTGTAATTTCACACACAATCAGAGAGTTAGTACAGTCTGAGAAACCCTGGGGTACCTGACATCGGGAGGTCCGAGGAGACAGGTACTCCTAATAGGTTCGTTCTTATGACCTCACCCAACGGTACGGGAGGGAGGAGGTCCCCTAGAAGAGTTGGGTCCCTAGCTTGGGTCCAGGGGATGTAACGTTCGTCTAAGAAATGTCAGACTCAGTGTCCCTTCAGGTTGGGTCAATCTTGGGAGGAAATTAGTGATGACGATTTACCGTCTGGTGACATATTCAGATACAGGTTAGTGTGTGGAAGACCTAGTAGTCAAACTACCAATTAACAATAGTTGGGGTAAAATGACAGAAGTAGTGAGTCGTACCAACACAGCACACCGACTTTCACTCGTTAGTAAAGGGTGAATCTGAAGGAGACGGAGGTTCTTGTTCGTGTGGTCCTTCTTACTCTAACAACCTTTCCTTCCATTCTCCGTATCGTACGTCGGACCCAGAAACGCTAAAATATTTATACAACCCCTATTGTCATCTACAAGACACGACCGATTTGTCGGTGGACCCAAAAGGTCCACTGTGTCACTATTTCTTAGGTGGACGGTTGCGTCCTCTCCGTCCTCTGCTCCCAAACTAGGGACCCAGTCCTTCTAGGGGACCTCCTCCTTTACTGTTAGGTGAGGTCATAAGAATGGACCTTTTAAGGTACCTCTCTCCTCGGACCGTCCGATTTTAGGTCCCTCAACGTCTCAGTCTATGTTGACTCGTATCGTATCGTCACGACTACTCTGATTACACTATTTTAAGACCGACTTCTCTACGTTTATTTTTACAATTTCCTTTACCACACGGGGAAATAGAGGAACGACGGGTGGACGACCTTATATTTCCCGTACGACCTTGAGGTCGTCGGTAAAACCTGATACTCCATTAGACTCCATACCTTCAGGGAGTGTCATCTTGTTTTTCGATTCTCTGACCAGATGATGTTCTTCTTGTAGGAACCAGATCTTGTTTTGTTCTTTACTTAAAGATAGAATAAACTCAGTGACGATAAAACAAACGAAACCCAAAAAACAAACAAACAAATAAAAACACAAAACGATGAACATCTATTTTGATTATCGTTAGTTATGTGATACAGTAGATTAAAGGTGAGTTGGAACTTTCATCCCGTATAATAGGTGTAAAATCGTTTCTCTTAAGGGTCTGACCCTCTGTAATTCATCGAATCAGTTCCACCAGTGTATTATTAACAACTCGTTTCAAAACTCTGGGTCAGATAGACTCGTCGAGAATAAAAAGATATGATATAATGAATAGACTTACTCTTAAAAATAGTTTAAGGATGTCAGAGAATTATTGTAACATAGGTTGGAAGAAGACATAAATCGAGAGAGGACGTAGTGTGGATGTTTCGTGCCCGTAGAGACCGTAGACGATCACGGGCCTTCAAGTAGAAGTCGAAATTATAATCTTTTCGAACGTGATCTTTTCCTGTACAATGAATAAACAAAGGAAATCCCAGAGACTTCTGTAAATAGACCGGACATAAACTTATCAAAGGACGTCTTTATAGAATGGACTTAATACTGAGTTATGCTTCAGGAGTTAAAAATATCTTTTAGTCATAATTTTCCACTAAACTTCTTGTAAAGAGTTAGAAACCCTTGTATAACAAGGAACATTTTATGTTAAAAGTACGTTATTTAAAGTGTATGTCAGATCACGGTCTTTTTTTACTTTTGGTAGATAAGTCTACGTTAAGATACAAAGGAAAAAAAAAAAAAAACGGTTTGTATCTTTCTTATTCTCTCGGGTTGTTACTGAGAAAACGAAACCAAAAGTCCTTAGAACCTCGATTTAGAAGACAATAAACGTCAGAAAGTTAGTCGGGTCTATGATTTTATAAATGAAGACAAAAAAGAAAGAAAAAAAATTTGATAAAAAGACAAAGAGGTGATAAAAAAAGTATAGATGTTAATAGGTAAGATCCTATATAAAAACAAAAATGTCCAGTGGAGTTCAGACGGAAGTCAATAAATTGTTTATAAAAAATAACGGAGGGAGTATCGTGAACTGCCTTCCTCTACCGATGTCCGATGAGGATTGACTCGGAAACGAATATTGGGTGCTCGTGATGAAAGAAACAAAACCAAACCAAACCAAAAAATAACAATAGAAAAAATTAAAAATGAAAAATTGTGGTTTTTGTAAAACATAACCCCATATCGGCTAATCGTTACAACACTATCAAAGTCCCCTTGTCACTTCCCTGAGTCGGTATGTGTATGTACATGGGTAAGAGGGGATTTGGGAAGAGGATAGGTCCGACCGTGTATTACAACTCGTTTCAAGGTACACGACATGTTATCCAAAAAAAACCAATAGGTAAAATTTTTATCGTCACACATGTACTGGAAGGGTTTCAGGAATTGATAGAGAAGGGGGGACCGTTGGTACTCAAGTAAAAGATTCAGATACTCAGAGACAAAACATTCAGTCAAGTAAACGTAGTAGAGTAAAATCTAAGGTGTTAATTGACAGTATACTATAAAGAGGAAGAAACACACTGAATGAAGTGAGTCATACTGTGGGAGATCCAGATAGGTACAACGACGTTTACCGGAATAAAGTAACAAAGATTACCGACTCATTATAAGGTAACATATATATATGGTGTTGAAGACATAGGTCGGGAGAGAGCTACCTGTAAATCCACCGAAGGCACAGAACTGATAACATTTGTCACGACATCACTCGTAACCCCACGTACACAGAAAAGCCTAGAAGAAAAAGAGACCTATATACAGGTCCTTACCCTGACGTCCCAGTATACCAATCAAAAAATTCTTTGGAGGTATCACAAGCGGTGTCACCGACATGACTAAATGTAAGGGTGGTTGTCACATCCTCCCAAGGGATGGGAAGTGTGGGGGAGGTCGTAAACAACAAAGATCTAAAAAAACTACTGTCGGTAAGACTGACCACACTTCACTATAGAGTAACATCAAAACTAAACGTAAAGAGATTATTGATTTCTACAACGTGTGGAAAAGTAACAAAAAACTCTCTCCGAGTGTTTGGAGACCCTTTATTAGATAAGATCTTAAGTCCACTTCTCGTTGTCATTTGGGTCATAAAGGAGTTCAAGAAAAAGGAAGGACAAAACCTTTTACCTGTATAACAGAAGTGGTACGGTCAGAAGACTGTCTGTTGTGGGGACCTAGAGTCCGTCAACTTATCCTCGTCGGGATCTCCCTGACTTTCTCTCGTCGCACGACTCGTCGGTAATACGAGGGGAGAAAGAACGGTCTCATCCACCACGAAGGGACCCAAAGGTTTGTGATTCATCACGACCCGAGAGAAGAGTAGAGAGAGTTCGAGGGTTGTAGGAAGAGTTTGCTACGAGTGCGTGACAAATACACGGGGAGGCACGTTGTCAGTGGGAGGAGAGAGGGACCCCTGTTACCTTAGAATCGGGAAACATCGGAAATTCCCTACTTTCCTGTAATAGGAGTAATCTCCTTTGCAGGCGTGATGAGTTGTCACAGGGAGGAGGAGGGGTTGTCCTTTTCGTTCGGGGCTCCTGGAATCCCTTTCATTCTCTACCCCCGGAAGAACCACAGACTTTAGCCGGGTACCTCACGCCGCAGGAGCTACGGACGCAACGGGACGAGGTCCTTAGTGGGTGTCCAAGTGTCGAGGTACCACTGTGTCGGACCAAAAAGTTTGTAAGGACTCGAAAGTCTCTACCTTTTGCGCGCGCGCGCGTGTGTGTGTGTGTGTGTGTGTGTGTGTGTGTGTGTGTGTGTGTGTGTGACCCGGAAAAACGAACCGGTCCCTTCACCCTAACCTTAAAACTCAAAACTGAGGGTACGGACCTTTGCCAACTGCGGTAGTAGACTCTCGCGGACGCAAACGACGGCAAAACTCGACTTTCCTCTCTGGTCGTTGTCAGGCACAACGAGGCCGGAGGGGCCTCGAGTGACGGGAGAAGTGTCTTCCACGGAGGACTGGGTCGGGGAGGGTCGGAGTGTCACTTGAGTGGGCGTCACTGTGCAGTACCAAAATTTCGGGAGCGTGTGGTAGACGCCTCATCAAAATATTCGAGACGAACTGACAACTCCTTTGGTCGAGTCCTTTTACATCACTGACCGAATTCCAATTTTTTTGTTTGTTTGTTTTTTCGTCTCAACCCTGATGTGTCGGTCTCGAATTTGAGGGTCTACTCTCGGTGGCAGTCGAGAGAAGTCGAGTGCCAGGAGACCCTCAGGTCTCTCCACCGGAAGAGGGAGAGCCCTAGGATCGGGTCGACTAGGAGTGGTGGTAGGTAGGGAGGGAGGGACCGCAAAACGAATGTGAAGAGTGTAGGAGAACCGTCAAGCCCGGACACTCTCATAGTCACCGTCCCTACTGCAGATTAAGTTGAGACTGGTTGGAGACGGATCGTAGTCTTCAACTTATTGTTGATTATTTGTTCACTTATTTGAACCCCTACAGAGGGTGTGTGTGTTTGACGTGGGACCAGGTACAACGTCGGACATATCCTTTTTTTTTTTTTCGTTTTTTGTTTTGGGTGTGAGAAAAAGAACCGTTTCGATGGAGGTACCGAGGTAAGCACATATTTCCTCGTCCGTAACCTAAATACCCTGTAAAACCACTCTTTCTAAATTCTGGGACCTTATTACAGACGAAGTAGTTCAGGTGTAGTCTTTTTAGTTTGTTTGGCCTTATGCTATAAAATAAGACAAAGACAGAATTGTCGAAAACCTTAACGCCGACCACCTTTGTCGTAGTAACCGTTATTTTTATAAGGACCGGTCGGTTCCCTGTGTAGACCAACCAATACTGCTCTCTCTCTCTCTTGCTCGAGAAAGTAAAGAGTACCGGACTCTCTTCCGTACACCCGTCCAGATGGACCTCTTCCAAACGTTGCATAGTGAGGTCATTGAGGTCCTCTCGACCCTACTACTTAAAGTATTGACCTTAGTCTTGGGAGTAGATCTTATTTCACACCTACCAAAATACTTTAGTACCTCGTCTTTTCCAGGATTCACTCCTATTAAGTAGATTGTGATTTTAATCGGATTGTTTAAGAGAAAAAAATTAGACGTCTTGTCCTTTGAGAATTTTGGAGAGACCTACTGTGGAAATTTATAGAGTGTTAGAAGTACCCTTCTTTCGTAAGGAAGAAAGATTGGGTTTAGAGACGACGACTTTAAGTTCAAGTAAGGGAAAACGAATTCCTAATTAGTTTCTACATTACGGAACTAGTTAAATGTCCTTATGTACTTTATTTTAATCACGAAAAATTTCTACAACACTTCATATAGATAAGTCAAGTCAAGTCAAGTCAGCGAGTCAGCACAGGTTGAGAAACACTGGGGTACTTAGCGTCATGCGGTCCGGTGGGACAGGTAGTGGTAGAGGGCCTCAAATGGGTTTGAGTACAGGTAACTCAGTCACTACGGTAGGTCGGTAGAGTAGGAGACAGTAGGGGAAGAGGAGGACGGGGGTTTGGAAGGGTCGTAGTCTCAGAAAAGGTCACTCAGTTGAGAAGCGTACTCCACCGGTTTCATAACCTCAAAGTCGAAGTCATAGTCAGGAAGGTTACTTGTAGGTCCTGACTAGAGGAAGTCTTACCTGACCAACCTAGAGGAACGTCAGGTTCTCTGAGAGTCCTCAGTAGAGGTCGTGGTGTCAAGTTTTCGTAGTCAAGAAGTCGTAAGTCGAAAGAAGTGTCAGGTTGAGAGTGTAGGTATGTACTGATGACCTTTTTGGTATCGTGACTGATCTGTCTAGAAACAGCCCTTTCATTACAGAGACGAAAACTTATACGATTGATCCAACCAGTATTGAAAGGAAGGTTCCTCATTCGCAGAAAATTAAAGTACCGACGTTAGTGGTAGACGTCACTAAAACTCAAAGTTTATAGGTTGAGTCCCGATTTGTCCGACTCCTACGTGACAGATCCTGTATATGTAGATTAATCCTGTACTCTTCGTAATCGTTACGTGACCCTGACACTTCCTCTACCTCGACTCCTAGAGTTAGGGATGTTTCCTATTCATTCATGTCTCAATTCAATTCGAAACCGTGGAATCATTACAGTCACTTCCGAACCAAAGAAAAGAGAAAAGATGATACGAAACGTGTCCCAGTCAGTAAATTTGTGAAAGGGGAAGTAACACCGTTTTATTGACGTCGTCGAGGTTGAGAATGAAAGAATGTCGTGTGGTAGGGAAACTTCGGTGTCCGGATTTTAGGGGGATCTACTATAGTCGGACCCAGTACACAGGTGTGAAATTGGTCCTTAAACTTACATCACCAACCGAACTAAATCAGTCCTTGGTGGAGACCTGGACCCACGTCCCCCTCACGTTACAGTCGAAGGATTTTCGTGGACACTAAACGTTCCTTCTTCTTTTGTCTGACTTTTAGAGTCATCACAATCTCATCCGTTAACCTACGATCCAGTAACACTTTTATTGGTTGGGGAAAAGAGAATTAATTTTTCGTGCTATACTAAAAGACGTGGGTCCTGTAGACGAGTCTCGACACCGAATAGGTGAATTTTCAGTCCCGGTGTGAGGGACCACTACTCCTAGTGGAGCCCATGAACTATTTCTACGTCGAGAAGTCGAAGGAGGGGACTTCGCAGATAAGTCTCCCAAAACCTACCCCGGACTCTAAAAAATTAAGTTGTGTAAGAGGTCCACGGCGAACACTCTGGTAGTGTGAGGTGTTTGTTAGGGTCGCGGACGAGAAGGGCGAGGACTTTCGTGCTATCACGGAGTACAGACGTTTCTAGAAGTTCCACTCCTTCTGGATACGAGTTTAGTACTGAGTTTGGCACCTGTATGAGATCTGAAGTCTTCCCATAAAAACCAGTAACACTCGTGATCAGTCCTCAGATGCTTTTATGAACTACTACGAACAACTCGTACTTCAGACACTTCCGACGACTCACTACGTGTACTTAAAAGAGGACGTTATGTAGAGGAAGACGTCTCTTAAAAGTCCGTTTCGTCTTTGGTGGGAGGAAGATTTCGCAAGAATAATTCTTAAATCGCGTTGTACCTACGTTGATCTCTAATAGTATGGTTCACTTCACTCAGTCTTTCTTTTTCTGTTTATGGTATACTATAACGAATATACACCTTAGATTTGATACTGTGTTTTCTTGGATAAATGGTTTGTCTTGGTAACTAGGTCTTTTGTGTGACCACCGACGGTCCCCTCCCCTTCAGGACCCCCTTCCTACCTCATCCTCCGACCCCAATCGTCTACATTCTAAAATACATATCTTACATATTCGTTCCAGGATTACATATCGTGTCTCTCGCTGTAAGTTATAGGACACTATTTGATATTTCCTTTTCTAATAAAATTTTTTTCTTACTGATATACGTATTGACTTAGTGAAATGATATGTCCTCTTTAATTGTGTTGCACCGTTTAGTCGATATGGAGTTAAATTTTATGTATATAATTTTGACCTTCTTTCCTTAAGTCCCTGGGAATATTAAATACTTTTAGTCCTAGGGGTGTTTTATTGTCAAAATGAATCTTAGAAAGATTGTCCTTTAGTGATAAAGCAGTTACAAAGAAACTAACCAAAACACAGCACAAGTCAGTACAGTCGAGAAACACTGGGGTACCTGACATCGGGTAGTCCGAGGAGACAGGTACCCTAAGAGGACCGTTCCTATGACGTCACTCAACGGTAAAGGAAGAGGTCCCCTAGAAGGACTGGATCCCTAGGTTGAACCCAGAGGACGTAACCGTCCGTCTAAGAAATGACGACTCGATGGTCCCTTAACCCCGAAGGGTCCACCGCGATCACCATTTCTTTGTCGGACGGTCACGTCCTCTTTTTCTCTGTTCCCAAGTCAGGGACCCAACCCTTCTAGGGGACCTCATCCTTTACCGTTGGGTGAGGTCATAGGAACGGACCTCTTAGGGTGCCTGTCTCCTCGGACCACTCGATGTCAGGTGCCCCAGCAATTCTCAGCCTCCGTTGACTTCGCTGAATCATACGTGTGGTCCCTTAATCAGAATTAGTTAAAAATTACATAACCTTCCTAAGGACCCTAACGGTCATCGTAGACCCTTCTCTTTACGACCTGGACCTCTCACGCTCCAAAAGTCGACACCGAAGGACCTAAAGACGAAGAGAGGTACACAATTGTTGTGAAGAGGGGTAGAGGGGGGAAAAGGTCGAATTTTATTCTTCCACTACGACCGGGTGTCAACAGTCAATACCTAATGGAGACACGGTCTGTGGACGTGGATTGTAAGTAATTTAGAGTTCAGGTTCAGGATCTTCCCTCTAAGCCCAGTCGAAACGCATCTGTTCCGCGGTCGAGGTCCAGGTCAATCGACATTGACTCTTCTTCCCCCGTACTCCCTATACTTGTACCCGGTCCCCGGCAAAAGATAAACCCCTTCCTTTAATTAAGAGTCTCTTTTTCTCAGAAACCTCCAACTTTTCTACCGGACGTATTTCGACGACTACATTACTAACACTTAAGACATAGAGAATTTACTTAAAAATAGAATAAGTAGGGTCTCCGTGGCCTTTTGTAAACTTTATGCCGTCACGTTATGTCTCGACCTACGAGAGTACCCACGGGTCTGCACGACGTTACTAGGGAGCCGAGAGAGGTCACGTTTCGGTCGTATGCCCTCGGTCACCCCCTTCTTATTCGACCTACCAAGGACACTCAGGAACTGGAGAAGCCAGTACATGACCCTTTCTATACCCCTTTTCTTACGAAATAGACGATCTTTACTACTCTTCTTTAGGAACGGAGACGGAGGGGGTCTTGAGCGGGTTCCCGGGGGAGGCGTAAGAACCGGACGGATCTTCGGGGGGACCCGGTGACGCGGAGACACAGATCAACATTGTCAAGTAGGAACCGGCCGTCGCCTGTCGGGTCAACGACCGTCGAGGTTTGACGTCCTCCGATTATTTTGCTCGCGATTACTTACTGACCGAGACGCTATTATGACTTGAGAGTCTAAATAAGTGCAACTACTAAACGCACCTCATCTGGTTTCCCTGAGAATCGCCACATTACTCCTCTATTTTGAGACTACTTACTTCGTAATGAAACAACGAATTCCTTATGACGGATTAATTCCTCCAACAACTGGGATTATCTTTACTGCAACGGTTCCACTTCGTCTATCGTTACGGCCTGGTCTCTCTCTCAAGGAACGAGTGTCGTCTGAGAAGACGGTTGTCCCCTGGATTGAAACCAAAACCATTTCAAATATTTACTCGAAACAATTACCCCGAAAAATTGGACCCTTACCTCGATCTAGACTCCTCCCGATCCACAGTCTAAAACGGGTATATGTCCGAAGGAGCAATTCACTTTCTCTGGTCCTGTCTTAGTCCCTTCCCCAGAGGCGGAAAGAGGGGAGGGAAGTCCTACACGACAACGAGACGACCCACAGGTTCGCACGTCCCGGTCTATTTCTTGAAGGTCTCACGTTTGTGGTTTCTTTGTGCCGGGAGGTACTACGAAAATTTCGTAGACGGTCATTACGCCCTCTGGGCCCAAACTAGGGACCCAGTCCTTCTAGGGGACCTCTTCCTTGACCGTTGGGTGAGGTCATAAGAACGGACCTCTTAGGGTACCTGTCTCCTCCGACCACCCGATGTCAGGTGTCCCGGTGTTTCTCAACCTGTGCTGACACGCTGAAGTGAAAGTGAAAGGTACTACGTATTAAATTTTATTTACATGATCATTTGAAATTTTAATTAAGTTCTTTAAGATTTCTACAAGACTAAAAAAAAAGATGATTTCGAAGCTACGTAGAAAAACTTTATCGTTTAAGAAAGAAAGTTTCCGATAAAATCAAGGGGAACCTATTCGGTCGAGACGCCTATTCGCTCTCTCTCTCTCTCTCTCGGTCCTGACTGTGGTTGTCGGGGTTCAAGGTCCGGAACCGAGACGAGGAGGTCACAGATTCCCTCGAACCCGTTCAGTCCATTGGAAATACCGAGAGTCTTTCCAGTAGGTCTTTGATTACCAAGGAGTGATCCGTCAAGACCCCCAGTTTACTTTACAGTTTCACGAAGTATTTGAAACTTTGCGCTACATCCAAGTGTCTCCTCCGGAACGTACTATAAGTAGTACGTTTACGAACTGTGTTCCTGACTGTAGGGTTGTGATAGGTGACGACTCCATGTCCTGAATTTTAAGACAGGGGTGCGGTTTTGAGGAATAGTAATTATATTCGTGAAGAAGGACGGTCTTCCCTTTCCAGACGGGGGAGGACTCCCAGATTAGGGGAGTTCTTGAGTGGTATAAACGTCTACGTTACGTTTATCTACCGTTTTACGTTGACGTTTAAAACGTTATTTACTCCCTAAAGTACTTCAGCTACTTTCACTACAACCCCTGACGTGTCAAGTCACTTGATTCTGTGAGTGGTTCCTCATACCCGTCTCCTTCCGTCGATGGTTGTCTCTCCTTTTCACGTTCCAGTCACGACGTAGTCTCTTTTGGTAAACTTTCCGTTTTCGAAAAATTCCCCGAAAAGTCCTTTACTATTTTCGAGTTCGTAAAAAATTTTAATGATCAAAAACCTAACACGATGTTTTCAATTTACACTTCTTAAATCATAATGCATTAGTATACTAAAACGACCTTTAAAAAGTGTACCTTTGTACAAGTAAGCAAGAAGAAAAAAAAATCAACATTAAAATAAAAAAATAAAAAAAAAAGTTAAAAAAAAAATTAAAATGAAATGTTATGACATAACCAAAACGGTATGTAACTGTACTTAGGTGGTACCCACATGTACACAAGGGTTTGTACTTGGGGGGAGGGTGGTGGGAGGGGTATTGTAGAGAGACCAAGTAGGGGTACGTGGTCGGGGTTCGTACGACATAGGACGTAGCCTGTATCTGACCGCTAAGCTAAGAATGTACTATCATATGTACAAAGTCACGGTAAGAGGGTTTAGTAAGGTGGGAGAGGGAGAGGGAGACTCAGGTTTTCAGGCGATATGTGTAGACACAGAAAAAACGACAGAACGTATGTCCCAGCAGTAACGGTAGAAAGATTTAAGGTATATATACACAATCATATGACATAACCACAAAAAGAAAGACCGAATGAAGTGAGACATATTAACCGAGGTCAAAGTAGGTAGAGTAGTCTTGACTAAGTTTACATAAGAAAAATTGCCGACTTATTATGAGGTAACACATATACATGGTGTCGAAAGAATAGGTAAGTAGACGACTACCTGTAGATCCAACAAAGGTACAGGACCGATAATATTTGTCACGACGCTACTTGTAACCCCATGGACACAGAGAAAGTTAAGACCAAAGGAACCGCACATACGGGTCATCACCCCAAGAAATTCTTAATTATCAACAATAATTGAAGGATTCAAACCACTTGTCCTTTATTAAACATATTTCAACACACACACAAGCAAACGAGTCAACACAGGTCGGAAAACGTTGGGGTACCTGACATCGGGAGGTCCGAGCAGACAGGTACCTTAAAAGGTCCGTTCTTATGACCTTACCCAACGGCAAAGGAAAAGGTCCCCTGAAAGGGTCAGGTCTCTAACTTGGACGTAGAGGACACAGAGGACGTAACCGTCCGTCTAAGAAATGGTGACACGGTGGACCCTTCGGGTTAAAAATATTTCCAAAAATAATTTATAAAGTAAAAGATCCGTTTTAGTGTAAGTACTAAAACTCCCAAAATAAAAAAAAAAAAAATGATAGAATGGTGCTAGAAAACTAGTTATAAAATTCACCTAAGTGAAAGTGTATCGTAAAAAGGGTAATTATAGTTAGTCAGAGTCCATTACTCCTGAAAAATATTAATAACTTAACAATGACGATTAAAGTAATAAAGGGTCAGAGGGAGGTACCTTTATCACAACTGTCAGAGGAGTCCGGGTTCCCTCCCTTTCCTCACTCGAAGGTCGGGAATCCTTCACCTTTCTGAGTCGCACAGTGAGAAAGTCTCTATTTCGGTTTACCGAACCTTTGTCATTTTCACTCGGGTTAAACGACCCGTCTTAACTGCGACCGTACGGTCCGACCGCGTCTCGTGGCACCCTCTCGTACACCGTCCCTGACCGACACTCCGCACTTACGGTGTCGGAGACATGGTGCCCCTGGTGGTCTGACCCGAGTCGGTGAGGCCGACCGGTCCTCTACGAGGACGCAGAAGAGGCCACCGATCTGACGAGGGAGGGATTTAGAGTCAGCTTTTTCAGTACAGAGCTCCCGTGGGAACCACTGGGGAGGGACTCCTGGATTGAATCTACACGAGTAGTCATTGGAACCTCTGTTGTCCCAGGGTGGAATGGTCGTCCGACCCTAAGTTAGGTCCGACTCCTTAAGTTGCACGGTCTCAGGAACCTTGCACTGGGGTCCTCAAGACCAGGGTGTAAGTCTCTCCTACATACCGATCTTTCATTCTAGAACCCACGACGATCCACCTCAGTCCCGGTACAGTACAAAGATGGTGAAACGACGATACACTGGAGTCCGTTTAACGAACCGGTCAGATCTGAAGGTGAAAGGGAGATATTTTATCATATACATACCGACTCAGGGAAACGACAGGTGGACTTTGACAATGTTGTAACAATTAGCCGATAGGAGGTTATTTTTTATTTTTCGAATTAAATTTTTGAAGTACCCGAAACTCCACATAGAACCCAGTCTGAGTGGTCTTCGTCTGAGACTCTCCTCCTAAACGTGCGTCCGCCAAAAAAATCCTGTGCAAGGGTAATGTTCTCAACTCTTTTGTCCGTCCCTACCCGGCTTCAGTTTCTTTCCAGACCAAAGGATCGGACTAGGAGGGTCCGTGAACCCTCCTACGATAGGTAGTCGGACAGGGCGAGTGTTCCTTTGTCCCAAAAGCACACGGACGTGACCAGTAAGTCCCCGAGTCCCGCACGTCCTCTATCTCAGGTCCGTGAGTCCGTGAGGTGGGACACCTGTTTGGTTGCGGTCCTCGGGAATCAGTCTAGACTACTCTAAGTGTCCACACTCGGGGCCTTCGTAGCTATACCATTTTCTTCGGGGTCCTGGACCGTCTCCTGTGTGCCTCAGATTGTGTGTGTCCGAACATTCTCTCCCAAACACTTCTTGTGGAACGTGTCACGGATACGTCTTTTCAACGTCCTGTGCACAGGGGAGAACAACAACGGACACGGGGAGACCAACATTAGTACTTTAACACTAACAGTAGGAGAGCCCGTAAGACGGTCTCTTACACAGTACTCGGGGTCGGTTCCTCGACGACCAGGAGGCACGTCCCTCTATTATGTAAGATTACGTGTCCTTTCTTTTCCCGTGATTGTAAATAACTTGTTGATGGCGAGTTCCCAGTCAGCACACGACTCGCGAAAGTATTCGGCAGAGTAGATGAGGAAGATCGGCGGGGAAGTCCATCGTAATCATAGAAAGTGAAAATACTAATTTCTTTGTCTAGGCTTTTAGTCTTATTTAACGGAGTATAGTGTGTCAATTACAAATCCAAGAGTTCGTTATGAGAAAGGGGGATTCTTAGTCACACACAATCAGTAAGTCAGTACAGACTGAGAAACGCTGGGGTACCTGACATCGGGCGGTCCGATGAGACTTATACCTTAAAAGGTCCGTTCTTATGGTCTCACCCAACGGTAAAGGATGAGATCCCATAGAAAGACTGGGTTCCTAGCTTGGGTCCAGAGGACGTAACGTCCATCTAACAAATGGTAGACTCGGTATTTCCTTTGGGAATTTTCCACTATACCGTCTCACACGGATAACGGTCGGGTCGTACAAGACTCGTCGTTACAGTCGAGTCAACGAGTCAACACAGGCTGAGAAACACTGGGGTACCTGACGTCGTGTGGTCAGAAGGGACAGGTAGTGGTTTAGGGTCTCTGATGAGTTTGAGTACAGGTAAGTCGGTCACTAGGGTAGGTTGGTAGAGTAGGAGAGAGTAGGGGAAGAGGAGGACGGGAGTTAGAAGGGGTCGTAGTCCCAGAAAAGTTTACTCAGTCGAGAAGAGTGGTCCACCGGTTTCATAACCTCAAAGTCGAAATCGTAGTCAGGAAGGTTACTGATAAGTCCGGACTAAAGGAAATCCTAACTGACCAACTAGAGGAACGTCAGGTTCCCTGAGAGTTCTCAGAAGGGGTTGTAGTGTCAAGTTTTCGTAGTTAAGAAGCCACGAGTCGAAAGAAATATCATGTCGAGAGTGTAGGTATGAACTGATGACCTTTTTTGTAGATCGAAACTGATCTGCGTGGAAAAACCGTTTCATTACGGAGACGAAAAATTATTCGACAGAATCAACCAGTATTGAAAACAAGATTCCTCGTTCGTAGAAAGAATTAAAGTACCGACGTCAGTGGTAGACGTCACTAAAACCTCGGGGGGTTTTATTTCGTCACTCGTCGTTACATCGGTCGATTTCATTATTTATTGAGTCGAAAGGGACGTTGATTCCTACTGGTTATTTTCATTTTCACCCCGAAGAAATTTTTTAGTTAAGGTAGTCTTCCGAAAACAAAAAAAACGGGTAGGAAGAAGAAAGAGGATGAATCTTATGTCTACACTACTGACCATGAGGTCTTCGGTAGCACCCGATACCTCCGATCTCCCGGTTTGAATAAGATCCATGACGTGAATCAAATATACTCTCTTTTACTTGGAGATATAATAACTCCGGTGAAAATAAAGGCAACAGACAAAGACCGTCGACCAGGATTAGGAATTGTCTGTGTTTGACTTACTATAAATGCTCAAGAAAGTTCTTTCTGAAGTGATAGAACTTAGTTTCATTTGACGGGTAAACAGGGTCCGAGAGACAGGACTTGTTACGCCCACGTAGAGATATTTTGACTTCGGTAGTTCAGATTTGTGTTGCCTTTTACAGTTTGACGGTCGTCGGCCTCCAAAGTCTTAAAGGTCCCGTCCATGTTCAAGGAAACTTTGACTTCTTTGACCCGCAGACGACTCTCTGTTTCGGACTAGGTTGTCCCAGGGGACTTTAGAGTGATGGCGATATTGGACCTTAAGATAGTAGTGTAGAAGTAGTGTGTGGTAGGAAAGAACCAGAGGTTGTTGACCAAAGAGGGGTCCTTTCGTTGTCGTAGAGTGTGACATAGAACGTCGGGGTATTGGAGGGGTGACAAGTCGTCGGACAAAGAGGCTCACGTCAGGGTCCTCTACCACGTACGGAGTTAACTTTCTACTGAAGGTTGAGATAAGGCGGTAAACGTCCTTCTCAACTAGTCTTCGAGGTCAGTCATCACCTTCGAGGTACTAGGCCTCGTGTCTCCCTCCGAATGTATTAGTCCCTACCAAACAGTTTCGTTTAAAGTGTATGTTACCTAAGATAGTGGAACCCTGAACGACCATCTTATTTATTAGTGGCAAGTGTAAAACAATCGGTGCGTAGCAATCTCTACCCACAAACCTTTACCGTAGGACTTCCGCCGAATAGCCGGTCGTGAGAAAAATTCACACCACTCACGAGGTCTATCCTGAGATAATTTTTTTTGAATTTGCAATGGTACCGGTCTACGACGAGCAGTACCAATGACCACAACTCTCTCGGTTCCGTTCGCTGCGTTGCCGACTTCGAGTGGAAGTCGCGGACGTCTCGACGTCCGCGGCCTCCTTTCATCCCCTCTTCAAAGGGGTGTTCCACCTTCGAACTAGTCTTGGGAAAGTTTCTTTGTAGAACTGAAATCACTTCGAAGTTCAGCGACACTTAAAGAGGTGGAAAGAAGGTACCCGGAGAACGGAGACGATCAGAAGTCCGACACAGACTGGTTCAGACCATCCTAGTGGAGTTATGTTGACTTATATGTAACCACCGTCTACCGAGACAGGAACTACCCAGTGTGGGCTCAGTCTTCCGCCTCACAAAGAGAAATAACTTAGGTTTGTCCCGAGACTGACCCCGGGAGTGAATCACTGGTACACTCCGGTTTCCGTCCAGTGAGGTAAGGGCCCGGGTCATGTCGCGGACCATGTACCACTCACGAGCCATCTGTTCAATTGGACTTCACCCAACAGTGGGGGACCCAGACCCGAAGAGAAGTGACACTTATCGAGGGGAAAGTCGAACGGCCCGGGAGTATTTGTGTGAGATTAGATAGAAGGACAAGGGCCTGTCTTTCGAGGTCGGTCGTAGTCACTTTCCGATTCCTGACTTACCTGGGACGACTGTTACAACCATCGTCCGTCGCCCCGACTCTCGAGGACAAGTCGGGTGGCTCAGTTGTGGGTGTCAACAGGACAGTCGCTTATGCTTATAGTCATAATATAATAACCACTCTTTTGTTTCTGTATGTCATGAAAGAATTAGGTTCCAAAGTATACTACAGGTTTATACTTCTAAGAGTGTCTAACACTCCTAGACGTAAACAGTATTTTCCGTTCAATTCTTTACGATTGAACGGAGAGTTTTCCTAAGGAAATGTAAAGGAATTTGGATGGTCCCAACCCAAAAAAAACCCAAAAAAAAAAAAAAAAACGTAAATATTTCACATCAACAATTGTTTTTCGACATATGTTAAAAATCGTTTGACAAACCAGGCGTTTCGTTTTAACATACAGGTCATCTCAAAACAGGATCAGTTGGACATAGATACTCCGATAAGGGTGTGCAAAGGTTTATCCTCGGACCTCAATTGACCCATAGTAGTTTCCCAGAAGTCGGGGGAAGGAAATCCACTTTTTGTTCCCTGTGTTAAGGACTCGGGACCACCCTTACCGGGACGGAAGTCACCCAGGTTGAATCGGTGCCGACACTACGATTCGACTCAGTGATAACCGATAAAACAAGTAGAAAGTACCAGAACAAAGGAGTTCCCCTTTTTTTTTTTCTGATGCAATCTATTCCGTCAGAGTCCAATTTTAGACTACGGGATCCTAAGATTTAGACCTTCTCGTCTCTGTCTCTCCACCCGTCCCACTCTTACCCGTCAGTGGACACGTTCTTATTTCTCCTGCTTCGGGAAAATCAGTTTAAGGGTGGTTTCGGGATACTCACCGACGTTCTTATCGACAATCGTTATGTGACCGGTTCGAGAGAAACTTGAACCCTTCCCACCACAACCACTTCCTAGACAAAGAGTCGTAGGTGGTGCCTTCACAAGGGTACTAGACAAGTCGAAGACTTCGTAGTTCCCCTCTCCAAGGACAAAGTCCTTTTACTTACGACTCCGATCCTCAGCCCTCTTGAAAGTTCAAGAGAGGTCTTCACTTCGACGTCATCAATTGGCAGGACACACGACTCCGGCCGGACGGAGTAAGTTGTTCTACTTGGCACTCTCACACGCCTCGAGCGTCTCGTGCGTCGGCGACGACGTCGGAACTGAATGTAAGAGAGGGGAATTTTTTGTTTCCGCAATTCAAATACATACACAAACACTCGCTCTTCAGGGGACGTTTCTTTTGAAGATCCTACATTCATTACAGGTCACTGTCTTCCCCGAAGTCCCTAAGGACTGTTTACTCACGAGAGGTGTAAAGTCCGACAGAGAAGTCGGGTACCGGTCGACGGGTCTGGAGAGGTCGAAGAGATCTTTTTCCCGTTCTCGACACAGAAGGGACTCGGAGACTCGGGCGAAGGACGTTCCTTCCTGTCTCTCCACTACTACACCCATCCCGAATCGGACCCCCGAAGGACAGAGAGCACTGCGGAAGAAAAAGGGAGAGGACACTACTGAGGTATCGGGAATATTGAACTCACCTTAGGGTAACTCCGAAGGACCCACCGAGTCACCATTTCTTGGACAGACGGTTACGTCCTCTGTACCCAAGCTAGGGACCCAGTCCTTCTAGGGGACCTCTGCCCTTACCATTGGGTGAGGTCATAAGAACGTACTCCTTTAGGGTGCCTGTCTCCTCGGACCACCCGACGTCAGGTACCCCAGCATTTCTCAACTTGTACTGACTTGTACGTATGCACGTGTGTTTGTGTGTGTCCTAGAGTAACTTGTCTCCGACCTACTCGTTAGGGGTATCAAGATAGGACGAAAGGTGCAAAGACACTTGGGATCGTTACACCGTCCCGGTACTGCTACAACGCGTTGAGGTCTCCCGAGGTAGGTGTGTCTCCGGGGTCTACACCAATCCTCCCGAATAAAAATTGGGGTGAACCGTGGATCATACAGTAACTCGGTGTTAGATGTACAAGTCAGAATTTTGGATCTAAAATAGACACATGAGTCATAAAAAAGACGAGTTTAAGAGTATTGTAACATATGAGAAAAACAGAGGTTCCAGTGTGCACGGGGTTCTTTTTTGTTTGAGAACCCGATTAACTGTTCCAGTGACCGAGGAGTGGGTAGGTCAAACAATTGTCCGATTGATGGGAATGAAGTGAAAGTTCAGTACAGGGGTGGGGTTGAGTACAGTGTATCTTTTGGAAATATCCAGGATCTGGTGGGTATGTAGTGTAGTTTATGCACTTCTGTATGGGTGTCACAAGTACCTACTTATCTATCTATTTATCTCTCTTAGTATGTACATAAAACGAAGACGACGACGATTCAGCGAAGTCAGCACAGGCTGAGACACACTGGGGTATCTGCCGTCGGGTGGTCCGAGGGGGTAGGGACCCTAAGAGGTCCGTTCTTGTGACCTCACCCAACGGTAAAGGAAGAGGTTTCGTACTTTCACTTTTCACTTTCACTGCAGCAAGTCAGCACAGGTTGAGCATCGCTGGGGTACCTGACGTCGGGTGGTCCGAGGGGTACCCTAAAAGGTCCGTTCTCATGACCTCACCCCACGGTAACGGAAGAGGTGCATATATAATAAATATAATATAAGATATAAAAACGTTATATAAAAACTTTCCTCCAAATTAAAAGTATTTAAACTCAAACGTTTTTTATTTCTTGACAAAATAAAAATATTAGGTCTGAAAAATATAAATACGTATTGAGATACTCTGGATGTATCTTAGATAATGATCTATTATCACAATATAAAATATATGTAAATAAGTACATAAGTAAAATCGAAACTTGAAAAGGAATATGTAAATATCGATTATTTATAAAAGTCTTCAGGACTTTTTGAACATCCGGATGTATATTCCTGATTACATCTTTACCAGGGAACATAGAGGGGTAGGGGTGCGACGGGGTCGGTCGGGTTTAGGAGAAGGACCGATCACCCACCGACAACGACGACCCGAGTATGAAGACAACACGACCCGAGAGACCGAAGGATTCTTCTGGCGTCGGGGTTTTCAACGACGAGAAGGAGGAGGTAATTCCTACTGCATAGAGGGAATACCTTTTAAATATGATTCAAGGGATGTACAACCCAGTCCTCCAATAAGTACTCGGTCATGGGTCTTGGACACAGAGTTCCCTCTATACTCTTGAACTGAGGTAGGACGTATCCTCCCTCAGTCACGGGACTGAGGGGTCCCGTCGGAGGTGGAGGAGTGGGTCGTAGTATTCGTTAGAGCAGTAGGTCCTCAAACGGGTTTAGGGTCACATGGATGAGAGGTTTCCGAGTATCTTTAGAGAGTACTGTAGAGTCTCGTCGGGTGTGAGTGTAAAAGTATCGTAAATTGTGAGGAGTTTCGTAGGAATACTTTTCTACTTTCTACAAAACTCAGTCTTCCTACTAGACAACACTCCTATAAAACTGAGAATTCTTATGCTGTTAAATTTGGTGTTGATATAGTAGTACCTATGTAAAAACATGACCTTGATAAAAAACCTTTTCGAGGTGAGTCAGTTAGACTAAGGAACTAGTAAAAAAAAAATTATCAGGTCAATTTAGGTAAGTTTCAGAAAAGTAAAAACAGTATGACTTGTAGTGTCTTCAATAAAAGTGACCCCCAAGAAAGGGGACGTCCAAAATGTTATTTCGAAACTGGGTAGTTATACACACGAAACAAATATAGTTTATAATACTAACAATAAAGACGGAAACTTGTCAAGGAAATTTCTGTCATAAAGATGTTTCAAGTTACAAAGGTTCAGTCCGAAGTGTCTAGTCTTAAAATGTAGCGTATCTAAAATTTGTGTCAACCGAAAGTAAAGACAGCCAGGAGAGAAGGTCACTATAAGTCATACTTGGCATATCTTTTGACTCTGACACAGAGAAAGTACCGTTTCGGTGTCTGACAGTACCCGAAAATGTGGAGGGTCTTGTTCGGATAGTAAATCCCGACCCAACTCACCTATGATACTCAACTATTTCGTATTCGTGACCTTACTCTAATAGACCCAATTTTACCCTTTTAATAAATTAGAGAGTCAAAGGGGTAAACCCTTTACCCTAGTAAGTCAAGTCAAGTCAAGTCAGCGAGTGAGCACAGGCTGAGAAACTCTAGGCTACTTAACGTCGTACGGTCCGGTGGGACAGGTAGTGGTTGAGGACCTCAAGTGGGTTTGAGTACAGGTAACTCAGTCACTACGGTAGGTCGGTAGAGTAGGAGACAGCAGGGGAAGAGGAGGACGGGGGTTAGGGAGGGTCGTAGTCTCAGAAAAGGTTGCTCAGTTGAGAAGAATACTCCACCGGTTTCATAACCTCAAAGTCACAATCGTAGTCAGGAAGGTTTCTTGTGGGTCCTGACTAGAGGAAACCTTACCTGACCAACATAGAGGAACGTTAAGTTCCCTGAGAGTTCTCAGGAGAGGTTGTGGTGTCAAGTTTTCGTAGTTAAGAAGTCGTGAGTCGAAAGAAGTGTCAGGTTGAGAGTGTAGGTATGTATTGATGACCTTTTTGGTATCGGAGTTGATTTACCTGGAAACAACCGTTTCATTGTAGAGACGAAAACTTATACGATAGATCCAACCAGTATTGAAAGGAAGGTTCCTCATTCGCAGAAAGTTAAAGTACCGACGTTAGTGGTAGATGTCACTAAAACCTCAGGTCTTTTTATTTCAGACTGTGACAAAGGTGACAAAGGGGTAGATAAAGGGTACTTCACTACCCTGGTCTACGGTACTAGAAGTAAAAGACTTACAACTGAAAATTCGGTTGAAAAAGTGAGAGGAGAAAGTGAAAATAGTTCTTCGAAAAATTCAAGGAGAAGTAAAAGACGGTATTCCCACCACAGTAGACGTATAGACTCCAATAACTAAAGAGGGTCGTTAGAACTAAGGTCGAACACGGGTCGCAAAGAGTGCTACATGAGACTATATTCAATTTATTCGTTTCACTGTTATATGTCGGAACTGCATGAGAAGGATAAACCTTGGTCAGACACCAAGGTACAGGTCAAGATTGACAACGAAGGACTGGACGTATATCCAAAGAGTCTTCCGACCAGTCCACCAGACCATAAGGGTAGAGAAAGTCTTAAAAGGTGTCGAATAACACTAGGTGTGTCAGTTTCCGAAACCGTATCAGTTATTTCGTCTTTATCTACAAAAAGACCTCGAGAAAACAAAAAACTACTAGGTCGCCTACAACCGTTAAACTAGAGACCAAGGAGACGGAAAAGATTTAGGTCGAACTTGTAGACCTTCAAGTGCCAAGTGCATAACGACTTCGGACCGAACCTCTTAAAACTCGTAAGAAAATGATCGTACACTCTACTCACGTTAACACGCCATCAAACTCGTAAGAAACCGTAACGGAAAGAAACCCTAACCTTACTTTTGACTGGAAAAGGTCAGGACACCGGTGACGACTCAAAAGGTTTAAACGACCGTATAACTCACGTCGTGAAACTGTCGTAGTAGAAAGTCCTAAACTTTATCGAGTTGACCTTAAGGTAGTGGAGGTGATCGAAACAACATCACTACGAAAGATTCCGGGTGAACTGAAGTGTAAGGTCCTACAGACCGAGATCCACTCACTAGTGTGGTAACACTAATAGAACCAGTACTTCTAGAAAAACATGTCAAAAAGACACATAAGAACGGTGGAGAATTATAAAAGACGAAGACAATCCAGGTATGGTAAAGACAGGAAATAACTCGGGTAGAAACGTACTTTACAAGGGAACCATAGAGTTTAAAAGAACTTCTCTAGAGATCAGAAAGGGTAAGATAACAAAAGGAGATAAAGAAACGTAACTAACGACTTCTTCCGAAAGAATAGAGACGATAAGAAACCTTGAGACGTAAGTCTACGAATATAGAAAGGAAAAGAGGAAACGAAAAGTGGAGAGAAGGAAAGTGTCGATAAACATTCCGGAAGGGTCTGTCGGTACCAGTTGTTTGCTCAGGCTTTACGTCATGAACCTACTTTAGAGTTTTTGCTGTCTTACTAGAGACAGACAGAGGTCCCGTTTGGTAAGTTATAGTGTCAATAGGTTCAGATACGAGGTTGGTCATTACGACTTCTTCGACTTCAACTTACCAACATACTTCTGGAGGTTCTGGAAAATCTTGATTGTAGGTTTTTAATATAGGAAAAGTAATATCCCCTGACCTTACGTGTTCATCCTTCAGTTCTTTGTGGACCTTATTGTCCGTTTAAACCGGAACCTTATGCTTTACTTCGTCCCGTTTCCGATTATCTCAAAACGGTTCTCTTGCGTGACCAGTATCGTTTGTGGGAGAAGGTTGTTGTGTTCTCTTCTGAGATGTGTACCTGTAGTAGTCTACCAGTTGTGGCTTTAGTCTGACTAATATAAGAAACGTCGGTTTCTACCTCTTCGAGATATGTGAGTTGTTTTTGTTCTGGCCCTCGACTGATACCGGGTCTAGTACTCGAGGAATAACGGTTTACGTCTGAATTTAACTTCTTTCACCTCTTTTGGTGATCTGGTAAGTCCATACTGGATTTAGTTTAAGGAATGCTAATATGTCACGTTCACTCTTTATCTAAATTCCCTGCTCTAGACTATCGATCTCACTGACTGTTTGATGCCTACCTCCAAGTACTGTAACATTTCTCTGTCCCTAGTTCTGGTAGGGGTGCCTTTTCTTTACGTTTTTTCGTTTTACCCTAGTAATAATCATGGATTTAGTGTCCCATGAAATTAGAAGAACACTTCTAATTTCGTAATCGTAAGTTTCAGGAAGTGTAACATGTACCATATATCTTTGATACATTCTTAACCATCGAGAACAATAATGAGGTCAGCGGAATTTTTGACATAGTCAATAGATACTGATCTCATTGTTCGGTTGGGGTTTGGTTTACCGACTTTTATCGTCATTGATACCGATTAGAGTCTGTCATTTCTTACACAGACGTTATGTCCTCTGGGTCCGAGTTAGGGACACGACCCTTCTAGGGGATCTCTTCCCTTATCGTTGGGTGAGGTCATAAGAACGGACCTCCTAAGGTACCTGTCACCTCGGACCACCCAATGTGAGGTACACAGTGTTTCTCTGCCTTCGTTGACTCGCTGATTGTGTACCGATTTATTATAAGGCAACATAAGTATATAGTGTTAAATAAATAGGTAAGTAGGTAACTACTTAGAAACCTAACAAAACAGGAAACCGATAATACTTATCATGACGATACTTGTAAGTGTTGATAAACTCGTGTTTTTACTTACTTCATGACTGTGGACGATTTTGTACCCACTTATACCTTTTGTACGATTTACTTTTCTTCGATCAGTACTTTCCAGACAGAGGTATCTTTGTCTTTCGAGGACCACCGGCGGTCCTCGCTCTCACTCCCCCTGGCCCTCACGGATGAATTTCCCGTGTCCCGAACGAACACCCCACTACTGGCACAAACCCTTGACCTTCCTCCACTCCCCACGTGTCGTAACACCTACATGACTTACGGTGAAATCATAACATACATACGAAATTTTACCAACTAACATACAATGTACTTAAAGTAAAGTAAATTTTTTATTACCTTATTGTCGTTAAATAAGAAAGAGTATTAAGACACCCGGTCGACCGTCTGAGACGACCGAAGTGGATCCGAGGTAAGTCGTCTTCCCAACGAACCCTCCCGTCTCGGAGAGAAAGATTGAGTAGGAGTTCCTCAACTCAGGTTTGGAGTCGTTTAGGGTCACGGGGTCGTGGATGGTTCAGAGCCGAAGACAATGAACACGACCATGGAGTAACCGGTTTTGTTCAGTGTACCGGTTGGGGTCTCGGTCACACCCGCTCTTGGTGTGTCCCCACTTACGGTCCTTCGCATTAGAGACCCCCGGTAGTGACCCTGTCAGAAGATATCGGTAGGAATATAAGTAGATGGGGTTGAATCCGAACCCAGACTTTAATGAGAACAAGGACTGAGTACATCTTATCTTTCGAGATATGAAAATTTTGTCCGTCTACATTCAGAATATATGTAGGTCTTTAGAGTCTTACCTTACTTTGAGTCAAAGGAAGTCGTAAGGAGAAAAGACCTGTACGAGGTATAAATTAGAGTGACCAAAACTAGTCTTTGGGGAACGAGACTTAGACGTGACGGTCACTTACACTTTGTAGCCTTACTTCCTAGTCGTCTCTGAGTTATTTTACAAGTAGAAGTGACGTAGGTTAAGACACCCGAGACCTAGGGGGTGAGGACTGTGAGAGTCCCCCGATTAGGATAGTCCCACCTGACCAGTCGAGCCCCTGAATGGGTCCAGAAAGAGAGTCCCGAAGGGACCCCCGAGTCTACCAAATTTTTTTTTACGTTCTCTGGGTCCAAACTAGGGACCCAACCCTTCTAGGGGACCTCTTCCCTTACCGATGAGTGAGGTCATAAGAACGGACCTTTTAGGGTACCTGTCTCCTCGGACGACCCAATATCAGGTACCTCAGTGTTTCTCAGTCTGTACTGACTCACTGAAAGTGAAAAGAAAAGAGGGTCCCGTTGAGACGGCCCTTCCCGAGGGTGTAGGTCCCGACGGACCGGTCCTCTCACGGGAATTACGGACATCTCTACTGGTTGCGGTTAAATGTTTTCTATATGTACGTGTAATAGATGGAATTTGGGACACTCCGACCAGGACAATGGTGGGGGTGACACGTCTACCTCTTGCACTATCTCCTGCTCTACGTCTTAGTCTGGGGTTAAACCCTTTCCTGACAAACGGAGGTCGGTGGTCGAGGAAGGTCCGTACGGATCGACGCCTCCCGACGAAGTAGGTTCCCATCCAGAAAGGAAAGGTCCGTAGGTACGTGTCGACTGTCCCAGCCCTGGGGATCTGGGACCGTAAGACCGGGTGTCGTCCTGGTGGCATACGAGGTTTCGGGGGCACCCCCAACGACTCTCTGAGGAGGGGACGGGTTGGGGGTTCTCGGGGGTGTCACTCGGACGTGGGGTGGTGGGACATCTGTCGCTACTGTCCGGTACGACCCGGACTTCGGTTCTTCGGACGGTGGAGTCTATCCTCTCTTAAGTCGGCACTGTATGTCCCTGGGTTCCATCGCCGCCGACTTTGTTGTGCCTGCGAGAAAGAGAGTGTATATTTTTACGTCTCCTTTCGGCGGGCACTGACCCTACCACCGAGATGGACGGGAACCCCTCGGGGTGGAGGAAACCCGAGTGCTGAGCCGGTAAGGAGACGGTAAGGACCCTGCCGGTAAGGTAGGTGTAATTGTCTACCCGTCTCCCTCCTTCCCCATTCCTGGTTCCCTCACCTGCCACCCGAGGACCTTCGACGGGGGTTGTAGAGGTGAAGGTGGGGGTTATAGGTCTTGACGGAGTGTGAGACGTTTGTCCCCGTCCTCCTGAACCTTGAGACTCGTTAGAGGCACCTGTCCTCACCTCTCTCCACTCTCTTTCTTGGTCTTTCTTGTGTCCTTTGACTCACGAACAGGGGTCCGGTAGGGACTTCAAATGTCTACGTGTTTCACGAACGTCTCTCTCCCAAAACACTTTTCACGACTTCCTGGACTCACAATTCACACCCGATTATCTCCCCGTTGTGCCTCCGACACCACGGTTGACCTTCGACGTCGTCTCTTCAGTGGTTTTGTATCTGGGGTAAAGTCCTGTTCCTACCTTAAAAGTATTTGGTGTCAGATATCCAGACTCAGGTTCCGTACCTAAAGTTTTAGTGTGTTATATAACGTCCCGTGTTCTCCAGGATTCGGAAATAGATGTCATAAGTAATAATAGTGACATTTTTTTTATTAGTTCTTTAAAAAAAACCAGGAGTCTCTCCAGTTCACTGATCGGGTTTCAGTGTATCAGTCATTCAGAGTCCACTTTTCAGGTCACAAAATTCAGGGAGTCAGTACAGGTCGAGAAACGTTGGAGTACCTGACATCAGACGGTCCGAGAGGACAAGTACCTTAAGAGGTCCGTTCTTACGACCTCACCCAACGTGAAGGAAGAGGTCTCCTAGAAGGACTAGGTTCCTAGTTTGGGCCCAGAGGACGTAACGTCCGCCTAAGAGATGGTATTTCAGAGTCCAGGTGAAGACAGAACAACGTTCCGGTCACGAGGGTTAGTCATGGGAATGACAGGAACAGGTGTGAGTGGGAGGGAAGTGTGTGTGTGTGTGTGTGGGGGTGTGTGGGTGTGTGTGACGGTAGGTATGGACCAATTCGTACCAAAAGGGAGGTCCAAGTTCGGGTCGGTTCCTCGACTCGACGGTCGGTCGTCTTCTGGTGTCGACCCCGTACTCCATACCCCGGATGTCCTGTTCAGGGAGTCCACGGTCACCGCCGAAGTCTTGAATGAAGTTGAGGGTCACCCGGGGAGCGGGATATACGGGTGTCGACGCGAAGGACGGAACGTCCTGCTACATTTCTTTTAGGGGCCCTTCTCCGTCCACCTTTCGTTTTCACGGAAGAAAACTTCCGCTCCCCTCGAGTATCTTCTACGGGTCCCACGTAGACGCCACTCTCGGGAGGTCGTCTCCTCGGTCCCGTCCCGAACCCGTCTTCTTCCTCGAGCGAGGACCTCTGTGTCTCCGGACCTCAACTCCTAACGTAGGGGGTTCGTAGGGCGAGGGCCCCGACATAGGACAGGAGTTTATTTGTCGTAGTATCGTGACGGGTCCCGGTCCCGGTGCCTCGGTCCCCGACGGTTGGAAAGGTGGTCGAGAGTAGAAAGTTCGACTTTTACATCGAAAGTCTCAAATAAGACCTAACTCTGAAAAGACACAGTAGAACCCTGGGTTAAAAATTAAATGAAAAGTAACTAAATCTAAGAGGTCCCTACCTTTTTACAGGGCTTAGGCGACGGGGAGTTAGGGGTGATGTGCGGAAAGGTTTTTATTGGTTTTGTTTCGGGGATCAACAGAATTTACCAAAAGGAAAAACAAAGTTTGACCCAAAAAAAAAAAAAAAAAGGAAGACACGATACCTTTATCTTTATTTCGAATTCTCTTGTTTATCAAAGAGATCCGACCCGACCTCGGTCTCTCAAAATACTAAATCTTCACACCCACCCCTACCTCAAGCCCCCGCCCCCCACTGGAGTGATACCGAAAGTCCGTCCCATCTCCTACCCTTGGTCCTGTATCTGGGACGACCCGGTTCCTGTCCGACTCGGGGGACTCACGGATGCCCCCCGCAGGACGTCGGGACGATCCGGAGAGGTCGGGAGTGGGCGGGTGGTGGTAGGGACGCAGACCTCCTTCTCCTCTAACGAGACAGGTGTCGGAGTCACGACTCTGGGTCCGTCGGGGGTGTCGTAGTGTGGTAGTCGGAGGAGTGTGTCGGACTGAGGATCCGGGTGGGGAACCCGAGGCCCCATTTAAATGGATCTATGGGTGGGTAGGGTTGGATTAATCGACACGGGGAAGACACAGGTCGGCGGAAGGGAGAATAAGGGTGTAAAACACGTTGAGTAGATTTGAGGGAAATAAGAGAGGGACCGGAGGAGGGTAGTGGTACCGTGCCGGACGTCCCTTCGTGTGTCGGGTGGTGGTGGTGGTAGTGGTCCCTCTCAAGTCGAGAAAGGGGTCGACTACAAGAAAAATATCCAAACACCCCCTGTAAAGGACATTTGTTAGTAAAAGTGTAATAATAAGTAGGTAAGATTAAGACAGAATGACACCCAATTCAGTGAGTCGTCACAGGCTGAGAAACGTTGGGGTCCCTGACATTGGATGGTCCTAGGAGACAGATACCCTAAAAGGTCCGTTCTCATCACCTCACCTAACGGTAAAGGAAGAGGTCCCCTAGAAGGGTTGGGTCCCTAACTTGCGCCCAGAGGACGTAACGTCCGTCTGCGAAATTGCAGACTCGGTGGTCCCTTCGGACAGAACGACACCGGATTCTGTTTAGGACGGTAGAGAGACCGGAATCCTTAAAGTGGACACACCGGTCAGAATGTAGGTTGGAAAGTGACCGGGTCACAACCCTCAGCGACTGGACGAACACACAGGGACTTGGTGGGTGTAAGGACTCCCCACTGGACACTACCGCATGGGGGGTAGTACATCTCTTCTGTTCTCCCTCCGCGTTCTCACGTTCGGGGTCTCACCTTCGGTACCCCCCGTACTCCCCACCACTTCCCGTCCGGTCTCCGGACTCTTTGCCGTCCCCCACCCGGTTTTGAGGATTTGGAAAGGCTCCATGTATTTCAGGGTGTCGAGGGTCCTTTGGGGCATTAGGGAGTAGTCTAGGAGACTCCTGGGTCTGAGAGTGGACCGAGACGTGGGGGTGTCCACTCTCCGGGGTGTGGGACGGGAGACTTCCGAGGGAGGAGCGGGAGGTCCTCGTCGACGGTTGGAGTGACGACCCGGAAGGGTCGGAGTGCACGGGTGTCAGTCGTCAGTGATAGACCTACTGGGTGTCGGTTCTCCGTGCGGTCTTTGGTGTCTCCTTTTGTGGTTTTAGACCTCCCTTCTTGTCATTACTTCCTGCCTTCACCCCCTTCTCGCCTCGACGACGTTCTCGTTTCGAGCTACGGGACTCCCGAACGTCGTTGTACCAAACACGCCGTGTAGGTTCGGCGTTGGTTTAAAGGTATCATCTTTCCGACAGCAGGAGTGTGACACTTCTTTCCGTTCCGTCCCTCAACACCCGCGGACCAAGATTATTTGTTGTCACCACAAAGACAAGGAGGAAGGGTGGGAGAAGAATTGTTCCTACTGGGTCCTTACCTGAAGACGAGTCACCTGTAGATAACAAAAAGGACGGGTCGTAGGTAGGGGTGAAGGAGACTACGACTGTGGTAGTAAATATAAGTAAACTTTTTTTAATAGGGAAGGGATAACAGTAAGAATTATCGAACCCACCCCACTGAGGAAAACCCCGAGGTCCCACCCGCACTGGGTCAAGAATCGCTAACCAACCTCACATGCATTACTGGATTCTTGGTTCGCACAGTTAGAGTCCTGAACACTCCCCCTCGACGTTCCCTTCTTTGTAAAAAAAACCAGAAGTAACAACGACTTACTCATGACTTCAACCCACGAAGGTCAAGTTCTTAGGTGGCGTACCACTATTCGCGGGTCGTGACACCAGTCATCCAGGGAGCTCAGTACTTAGCGGGTATGTCGTCGTCCGTGTCCACCGTGGTGGAAGTGGTACCCGGTAGCCCGAAGACTCGCCCGGTGTGTCCCCTCAATTTACGTTAATCTAAGCCGTTACCACCGTGTCTAAAGTAGTACCGGTGGACCATTTGTCATAACATAGTCTCGACAATGGGACGTTACAGGGCCGCGATTGACACCCACTACGAAGCTTAACGGGGAGTGTTACCGGCAGTGGTGTCCGTGAGTCTCTCCTTTAAGGGGGGTGTCTCCAGACAGTATGACACGAGACATCGTGTAGACAGGGGTTTTATACCGAGTCCTGACCCCTGTGTATGTATCATATGTCGACGTGTCCCTCAGCAGGTCAAAAGTTTCCATTCCTGTGTTGAAAGTGGAATTGGAAAACCGGCGGTATCGGTGGTTACACACGTCATCCCGACCCTTAGGGAGACCGACCGGCATTGGTTCTGACGTGAGCCGTGGCCTCAGCTGGTCCCGGTGGCGAGAGACATGTGCCGTTCAAGATGTACCCCGGAGACCAGGGGTGAAACCCGAGAAGCCCACCCGTGGAACCGGACTCGGAATAGGTTTCACCTTTTCCCGTAGACTTTCTTATAGGAACCCGCGCTACATTAGAAGATTGACTTGGCGGGTATAGGGAGCGACACCCGCGTAGAGTGCGAACCATTTGGCGACGAGGTCAGAGTCAACGGAGGTCTCGAAATCCTCACCTCTTGACCCGACAACTAGTCAAAATAAAGACAGTCAAGGACGACGGTCGTTTAGTCGGGAGTGAACGTAGGTACAGTGTGTCTGTCCCAGAAATGGTCGAACCGGGGAGGAAACCCCAGAAGTGTGCGGATTGTGAAAACCGAACGGTCACGGGAAGATAAAGAGGGTTCGATCGGTGTGGATCCAGTAGAGTATCTACCCCACGGGGTGTGGTATCCCACGTTCTTTTCGTCCGTCCCTAGGCCTTCTCCACCTGTCCCGTAACAAGTTTTACCGCAGAACGTACGGGGGACATTTTGTGCACAAAATGTCTTGGAACGTGTACCGGGAATAGACCCGGAACCCATAAACCCAATTTACAACAAAGTACGGGTCAAAAGAGTGTTAAACCCGGTTTAGCCGTATCCATATAGTAAATGAGTGTCATCGGTCCTCGAGAGACGCAAGTGTATGTGCCAAGTCCACCGTCGCAAATACGTAAGGTAGTCCCACACACACAAACTAATCCGCGGGGGACGTACTCAGCGGATCGTGAGATGTCGGTAACAGAGTTGCTCCCGACTCACCAATATCTACGGATGGTAAGTAAAGTAGGGGGCTTGTTTACTATGGTAGGTGGGGACACAGGGTCTCAGCGTTTTCGGTACGACGGTTCCCAAGAGGAACGAAGCCGGCTTTGACGAATCGGTTCAGTTGGTCGAGGTGGACTCATACACCAGTTACACGGTACTTGAGTCGGTGTAACCCCCGGGGAACTCCTACGGGGCGAACCCGGTGTTCGACGAGTACGAAGTGAAAGACGACATGTTACCCGTAGTGACGGTTCGCCCCTGGGCACCAGAGTGTCACAAGGAGCAGGAGTAGGGAGTAATGGACGATCAGGCTCCGTGACTCAAGGAGTCTCGGTGTGTAGAGAGCGAGGTCGTACGCATATGTTACGGGAGCGAGGAGGAGGACAGAGATGTTGAGTACGTGAACCCGTCGCAGTGCCTCCCGTGACAGGTACAGGTGGAAGGTCCGTTGTTCTTTTAGGTGGGGTACTACGGTCGTCGTCGTGGGCGGTGAAACAGGTCGTCTACCCTCGAGTGACGGACACTGCGGAAGACTTCTGATAGTCCACCGGTCAGGTGGCGGTGGGTCAGAAGGTGGTACTCCTGACGTCGGTGACCCGTGGTGTGTGATACACCACCGACGACCGAAGGAGGTAGGTAGCCTCGGAGTCCGAGGAGGTATGGGACGGGTGATGCAGTTGACGGAGCGACAAATGTGACAAGGGACTTGGGTCTCATCCGTTCCGTACTCACCCCTTCGACCTTCTTTTGAGTTCCTCGGTATCCTCGACGTCTGTACAAATAAGAAAGGTCCGACCACGTCGTCGGCATTACGTTAATTAATACGACATAAGAGAACACCAACTGGGTCACCTGTGTCGGTATTGAGTCGGTATTGTGTCGGTGTTCCCGAAAAGTCCACCTCAAATATTCCCATGTGTGTCCGGTGTCACCGGGCACCGGTTCACTCATGTAGCAATGCACGTACGCGTCACGACACTCACTAGAGACGACAATGTATTGGTACGTTTCAGTAACAAGTGTCTTGCGCCCTCACTCCCTGTCTCCTACACCCCACTCTCTCGGACTGGTGGCGGTAGAACCGATTAAACGAGAAAGGGATGTCAATCGGCCCCAGTGGTACCGAGGTCGAGTTGATCCCGACTCCTCGTCAATTTTATGGGTTGTCCGACCCCATTCCATTGTTTTGTGAGGGGTGAGATTAATGTTGTCAGGGACTTTTGTCTCGGACTCTTTACGAGGGGACCCGTACTGGGACGGACGAGGAAGGTTTGGGGTTGGTTTTTCTCCGACCTTTTTTATTTCAATCGTAGAGACACCCCCCTCCCACCTTAGTGTATTGTTTTCGTGGGGTTTTATTTCCCCTCTACAGAGGGTCTATTACTAGAAAGGTTTCACTCACCCGATGTTCCTTCTAAGAGGTAGACCTTGAGATTTCTTTATCCCCAGATATAAGACCTAGTACCCGAAGGGTCCACCACGACGATGACTATTTCTTCGACGGACGGTTACATCCTCTACATTCTCTGTACCCAAGCTAGGGACCCAGTCCTTCTAGGGGACCTCCTCTCGGAACGTTGGTGGAAGTCATAAGAACGGACCTGCTAGGGTACCCGTCTCCTAGGACCGCCCGATGCCAAGGATCCTAACGTGTTTCAGTCTGTGTTGACTTCACTGAATTGTACGTGTGTAAGACAAAGTGGGAAAAACCAAATTTTACTATTTGTTAAGGATTGGTTAAGTAATATCCCAGTTGTGTTAATAGTCGTTTCATACACATACACAAACACAAATAGATAAGTTTCCTAAAGAGATCCTTGACTCCGGTTAAACTCTTCTGACAGGAAATAGTCTCCGGTTTAATTTCAAAACCGACGTCGATACCGTAAAAAACTTCGTAATAAGTTTACAGAGATTACATTGACAACTTTACTTACAAGTATGAATTAAGCTTATGACAAATTTAGGTGTTCCCCTAAGGGACAACTGAGTCTGACATTTCTCAGACGGACGTTACGTCCTCTGGGTCCAAGTTAGGGACCCGGTCCTTCTAGGGGACGTCTTCCTTTACCGTTAGGTGAGGTCATAAGGACGGACCTTTTTAGGGTACGTACTTCCTCGGACGTTCCGATGTTAGGTACCCCAACGTCTCAACCTGTGCTGACTCGTTGAAGTGAAATTTACAGTCGGAATGTGTCATTTCGATGGTCGCGACTACGAATTTAAATTCTAACCAAGTCTAGAGAACGATTTTGTCGTTTAAAAAAAAAAGGTCCTTTGGTCGTTATAACACAAATTGTGGATTTTAATTAAAGGAACCGGGGGTTTATAAGAGTTTAGTAACACTTAAAATACGTAAAAGAAACCTTCCTTGATCGTTTTTGGGTCGTCTTCTATGTTTTTACTTAGGACGAATAACTTTGATCCAAAATTTCGTGAAGATAGGTCAGTACTCACTCTGTTTCTTTAGTGTTTTATGAAAGTTCTTCTTACTTGACATTTTTCCTTCCTTAAACTCAGTTAAGATTACTCCACCTACTTGGATCTCGGATAATATGTCTCATTTCATTCAACCTTTCTCTTTTTGTTTATAACATATAATTGTACATATATATACCTTAGAGCTTTTTACCATGACTACTTGGACAAACGTCCCGTCGTCACCTCTATGTCTGTATCTCTTGTGTGAATACCTATGTCTGCCCCTTCCTCTCCACCCTTCTGGACTCTCTCATCGCGACTATGTGCATGTGAGGGCACACATGGTACCTATCGGTCACCCTTCAGCGACATATTGTGCGACCACGGGACACTGTAGGACCTCCCCACCCCACCCCTACCCCCACCCTCCCTCCAAGTTCTCCTTCCCCTGTATGCATACGGACACTGACTAAGTACAACTGCAAACCGTCTTTCGTCGTGTTGTAACGTTTAGATACTAGGAAGTTAATTTTTGTTAAAAAAATTTTTTTCTTCTTAAACGTTTTAATAGGAGAGTGGGTCTGTGGTAATTTACGATACGACCGAAACCGATTTAAAAACAAAGTACGAAAATAAATTGAGAAGTGACAATAAATTGAGGAGGGGGTAAATGTAATATTTCATGTAACGTATAGATATAGGGTGTTGTGTAGTACACAAGAAAGTTGTGTAGTACACAAGAAAGTTGTGTAGTACTATGGATTGAGTACAGAGTCTAGTCTCTTCCATGATTTATTCGTACGACAGGTCTGGATACTTATTTGTCACTTACAACAGTCAAGAGGGTTAATAAGAGAAGACCGATACGGTCACCAGTGTCTCCGACCACTCTGGAACTTATGGTACACCGTTCACGGGTGGGTTGTTGGTACGAGGAAAGAAGGGATGTTCACACACGGGTCGGAGACCCTTGGTTAGGAAACCAACCAAATTCAGTCAGTACCGTCATTGGAAGGGGAACCGGTCCTTAACCAGATTCTACCTTTATATGCGTACACTCCGAGCACGGATCGGTTACTCTACTTACTCCACAACTCCTTTCGCGTGATCTCTGAGGTCCTTTCTAAAGGGAGAGGTCAATTCTGTGTCTCTCTCTTAAGGGACAAACGGGGGTTCCGATGAAAAGATAAAATCTATGACAGAGACTCTTATACTACGGACCTTCACTTCGTCAGTAGAACTCTGGTACTCTGTTCACACTTCTGTATTTCAAGAGTGACTCAGATACGGTTTTTACAATCTTCCTACCTTTCTCGGACCCCTGAACTATTTTATTGTCTCGTCTATTTGGTTCGTACCCTAGTGAACGGAGGTTTAAGGAAAAATACTTTTGTCAGTGACGGGAATAGGAACCTGGAGTGACCAGTTTCAAAGACAATGAACGTAATGTCAACGTATGTAATGAACGTCAATGTCTTATGGCTTTCGTAAGATAGACTAAGTATAATGAGAGTGATTTTAAACCTCATTAATACAGCGAAAAGATATTCCCTCTCTTGTAGACAAAACTGTGGTTTGCGCGAGAGCAGGTAGTTTTAAGACCGACTCATTGGGACTAGTTCGAAAATTGAAAGTCTCGAAGTCATAGTAATTGATATTGTACATCTGTTACGTATAAAGTATTCGAATGATAATATTTTTCATTTTTTATTAAACATGTATTCGGGGAGTCAGACCATACGTCGTCCATAAGTTATTTACGAGTGATGGAACGAAGAAAAGGGAGGTACACTAGGGACACACCTCATTGTCCAAGACACTTAACAACAGTTCAGGTTGAGAAACGTTGAGGTACCTGACATCGGACCGTCGGAAGAGACAGGTACCCTAAATGGTCCGATCTTATGACCTCACCCAACGGTAAGGGAAAAGGTCCCGTAGAAGGGTTGGGTCCTTAGTTTGGACCCAGAGGGCGTGACGTTCGTCTAAGAAATGGTACACTCGGTGGTCTCGTCGGGTATCCCTTCGTGTGGGGATCCCTTTACAGTTCTTTCTTGCTCGAGAGTGGTAAAAAGAGTGAGTCTCTGTTCTCCTCTCGATTCTTGCTGACAGACACACCCTCCGACGTCGAGTTTCTGGACGAATTCTGGTCGTCCGGGTAGATGCGACGGGTGTGTGTTTGTCTAGGAGAAGAAAGCATCGACGCTGTGCGAAAACAACTCGGACCACGGAAGACCCTGAGTCGAAGGGACAGTTTGGTAGGTGAGTCCCCTGAGTCATCTCCGGGGAAGAAGATTCGTCGAAGTCCGGTCCTCTCAGACAAGGGGTGTCCGCCGGGTTCGACCCTCGGAGACTTCGCGTCCGAGGTTCCGAGTCGACCGTCACAAGCCTCGTTCGCTCGTACGGGTCTTCGGAACCCCGTGGCACCCGGACGTCTGTTCTTCGTCCGGCAGCCGTCCGACACAAGGTTTCGACCGAAACCTATGTGTGGACCCGTGTGGGTCCTGGGTACGGGAAGGAGAAGTGTGTGGGTCTCTACCGGAGTGTGTGTGTGTGTGTGTGTGTGTGTGTGTGTTTGTGTGTGGGAAGGGTAGACACCACTCACCCGTGGAAGGTCTTTCGACCTTCGGACGGACGTCGGTGTGTGGGAGGAGTGTGGAAAGGTTTCAGTCCTCTGTTACAATCAGATCGAGTAGTTGAACGGACGTCTGGGGTCGGACTCTCCGACCCGTCTCACCACCCATTAAGGGAGTCGAAATCCTTACTATTGAAGGTACTGTGCCTTGTACGAGAACCCGAGAAAAATAGAGTGTACCTTTTACGTCCATTATACTTACCAACGCTCCTACACTATTTTACGGAATCGTAACACGAATCGTACACTATACACGAGTTGTCTTATCTGAATTCACGGTCACGGAGAAATCATTCTTGACGGTCCGTGTCGGGTATGTTGGTGGTGCCCTAGTCCGGCCTCGAGTACCTTCTGATCGTGCTGGCGGCCGGGTGTGAGAAACAGTTCGTTGAGGACACGTATGTGTGAATCCTAAGTTGTCACTCGTTTCTCGGAACTCGAGAATGTCAGGTCTCCTTCTCTGTTTGAGTCTCTGTTTCAGTATCAGACCTGAACACGACTCAGGAGACCTCCTTTTCTTCCTTATGTCGTTCGTCACTCCTCACCCTCCTGATAAAATAGTCCCTCAGTCTATTCTGGAAGAGGACTCTCTTTCGACACACTGGTACGTCCTCAAGTCGGGCTCCTCCCAACCTACTCTGGTACCACGGGTGCGGCCTCCGTCACGACTCTCGTTTTACCCAAGAGTCCCGCCTTCTCCTTCTCGAGGGTGCACTGTGTGGGTCGGGCTGTCGGAGTGGAGGACTCCCTGTTCGTAGGCCCAGACCGAGGAGGCAGGGGGCTTCACGAGACTTGCGAGAGAAATCTGTGGTCCATGGTGACGTGATCCGCTGCGTCGTCGTCCGAGACTCCTGGTATCCACTCGATCGTCGTAGAGTCTTAAATCCGAAGAACTATGACTTTGAGTTCCGGGGAGAGGGGATGTAGGTGAGGGACCTACGGTGACTCGTCGAGTGAGATCGGGTCCACGAAAAGTTACTGTAGTAAGAAACCTCTAACTGAACCAAGATTAGGTTAAACACTTTCAGTAAAGTTAAGTTTCCTGGAGAATCCTCTAGAGTCTGAGATATATGTGTAGGGGCCTATTTCTCTCTCTTTCGAGGGTCCTTTCAGTAGTGTGTCCGAATCGAAAGAGAACAAAAGGTAATCTCTGGACACACGATACCTTTAATGATTTCGTGTCGTATGGACCATGTACAGGTTGAAGGACGAGTGGAGGTAGAAGGATGAACTAAAGGTTATACGACACTCTCAGTAAACCACGCCAAAAACGGACTCCGAAACACGTCCATTATCGAAGGAAAGGGGTGGTAGAAAATTACGTAAACATAATCCAAGTACGAGGAGGAAGTGAACTTCAATAAGGGTTAGAGACGAGGAGCCATGAAGGTTGGAGAGACGGTAAACAGTACTTAATAGTCCCTGGTAAGTAAGAGAGTGAACAAATCCTGACTTACTCGTAGATGACACACATTCGAGAACTCGATAACCCTTTCGGTTTTATTTATTCTGTATGACGATTAATGATCAGACGACAGAGTTCCTAGAGTATCAGAGACCACCTTCGTCTGTCTATTTACCCGTTCTTGTTCAGTGGGGTAGTCCATGGCACTTAGCTTCACACTTCTTTTATATTACCTTTATTTCTTTTCCCTCCCTACTTAAAGTGGAACTTTCTAATTTTTGATGTCGTACCTGTTTTTATAGACTCGGGATAGACTCGTGGGTTCTCCTCGACGCTCCCACAAAAAGGTCGTTTACCACATCCGTTTACACGTCCCACACTTCTTTGTGAGATCACAGGTCTCTTGAGTGTCACCAAGAGCGATCGATTCCGTGTGTGTCCTTTTCCGTCCTTCATTCCCTGTTCCTACTCTCCCTCAGACGACTTTCACACAAACCTCGTTTTACCCTCAGTCAACACATCGGTTTTCTTTCTACTGGTATTAACTAACACTTTGTAATTTATGTATTTTAAGGCGTTCAAGTGTCTGTATCATTTCTCCTTTTTTTGGTACGGGAATAAACTTTCGTAATCTCTGATAATGATGTGGTTGAAGACTAAGATTTGTGACCTTCGATTTCCCTTATTCAATTCGTAAATAGACGGAAGGATCTTCCTTCGTCTATCTCAAGTAGTGGTTTACTACTCCCATTTNTTAAGGCGTTCAAGTGTCTGTATCATTTCTCCTTTTTTTGGTACGGGAATAAACTTTCGTAATCTCTGATAATGATGTGGTTGAAGACTAAGATTTGTGACCTTCGATTTCCCTTATTCAATTCGTAAATAGACGGAAGGATTTTCCTTCGTCTATCTCAAGTAGTGGTTTACTACTCCCATTTCAAAAGAAATATCTTATAGTCGATTCTATCCAATTTTTTTTTTTTTTTTTTTTTGACGGTNTTTTTTTTTTTTTTTGGACGGTTCTAATCTTTTAGTGATAAACCATTGGGTGTCTCTTTATTGACTAAACCCGTTTGTAGTAGTTACCGACGATTTTGGAACTCTACTTTTCAAATTCCCTTCTCCTATAAGAGTGTCACTAGTTCTTGGTAGAGTCTCTACTGGACGAACCTTCCCCTTTACATAGAAATGTTTCCTTTCTAGATCACTAGTGGGTGGAATTGGTACTCTGCTTTGATCGTCGCACGTACACGGAAGACTTCACTGTGGAGCAAATACGCTATAGGAGTGGTTTGTACAAAGTGGGTTTAGGAGTCAAAAGTTCTTATGTCCTCTGTCTTGCTCTTCAACTTAATGTGGTCCTTCTTCGTTAGTCTGTTTAGGTCTTACACCCTGTCGGACATTTTGTTGACGGATTGCACAGATCTTTAAGGTACAATACCGGTCCACCCCACTCCACCCCTCTTGCACTCACTTAAAAAGAACAAAATTTTCCTTCTTTTTGTCGTTCTACGTTACGGACTTGTAATAATCTGGAACTAAAATTTGGATTATGATATTTTATCTCGAAGGGTCCACCGTGACCACCATTTCTTGGGTGGACGGTTACGTCCTCTGAGTCCTTAGCACCCAAACTGAGGACCCAACCCTTCTAGGGGACCTCTTCCTTTACCGTTGGGTCAGGTCATAAGAACGGACCCTTTAGGGTACCTGTCTCCTTGGACCGTTCGATGTCAGGAACCCCAACGTTTCTCAGTCTGTGCTGACTTGTGTGTGTGTGTGTGTGTGTGTGTTTGTTAGAACCCTCGTTACCTTTTCAGATTTAAACCTGACCTATGATCTGTCATAAGTCCTTGACATTAAAGGGTGTCAGACTATTGCCAAAAAACTAGTACATCCTCTTATAGAAATAAAGAATACTCCAAGTACGACCCATAAATCCCCACTTTGTAGTTTAATAAAAGTCTGCAAGTCGTTTTATCCTTGTATGTGTGCTCATATGTTTATGCCGTTTTTCAATGGTAAGTGACTTGAATTTACCATCCACATACTACCCACTAGTAACATGAAAAGATAGTTGAAAGTACATTCAAAAGTATTATTTTTTCAAACTTTCTTTTTTTACATCCCAGTCTAGTACTTACCGGACAAAACTCGCAGAACCTTTAAACCTGGAATGAGGACTTCCGACTTACCCAGTGACTGTCCTAGTTTAAATGTAGAGTCTTTCTAATGACCGAATTACACAACGGACTTGATCGCAAATGACTGGTGGAGATCGAGTGAACCATGTCTTAAGCGGACGTTACGTCGTCTGGGACGAAGTTAAAAACCCAGCCCTTCTAGGCGACCTCTTCCCTATCCGATGGGTGAGGTCATAAGAACCCGAAGGAAACATAGAGTCGACCATTTCTTAGGCGGACGTTACACCCTCTGGACCCAAGTCAGGGACCCAACCCTTCTAAGGGACCTCTTCCCTTTCCGATGGGTGAGGTCATAAGACCGGATCTCTTGAGGTTCCTGATATAGGTACCCCAGCGTTTGTCGACCTGTGTTGACTCGCTGAAAGTGAAAAGCGAAGTGTGGTTTGCGACTCGATTCACGACACCCTCTATCCTTGTGGTTTTTCCGCAACGACCGAACTTTATGTAAATGGTATTTGTCTCTTCCGCTCTGTGTTTTGTTCGAAAGAACAGTCTTCTCCACTGATCCCCTCGACCCCTTTCATGTCCGCGCACGTGGAGGTCCATAATAATTCAGTACAAGACGCAGTCGTCGTGCCGTGCCGGTACAGTGGCGTTTTTCCTGCTCAGATGTCCACTGATTCTAGAGGGCAGTCAAGATCGGGAAACTAGAGAATAAGGGACCTCCGTCTTGGGGTGAGAGTACTCTCTACGATTTTTTACGATTAAAGGAACTTCGTCTCACACCCTCATACTGAGTAAAGACCGGGTTCTTTTGACTGAGTCTAGGGGACTTTAGGTGGTCTGTGATATCCGTTTCTAAAAGAAGGGACTACTTTCTCTATACCCTCTTCTGGGGAAGAGGAGGAAAGGCAGACAGAAATTCACGTCGACCCACTCTGACCACGAACCTCAATCCCTTGAGGGTCCCCTTTGGGTTATCTTCGCTTCGTCTGTTCCCCTGGGTCTCGGGACTATAGTAACACGATGACTTCGTTCGGACACTGAAGGATAGTGGGTTGAAGAACAATGTCTTGAAGACAATGGGAAAAGAGGTTATGTAAGTATAAGCTGATAACTATGAATCTCGGGGTTTGGAGGGGTGAGTCGGAAGTAGACGTCGGTACACACAGACCTTGGTCAGGACTGAGACCCTGTCTCGTCACCCTCCTTCGGAACCGGTGTAAGACTCAGCGAGTTCAGTAGCTCAGTGACGAGCAACTCGAGGTCGTCGACACCTGTTAGTCCTTCCAAGTGTAAGTGCAGTCGAGGCTACCTACCCGCCACTGACTACACGACACGACTCCCAAGACTACGAAACTCACTTCCCAATTTATGTCCAAGACGCACGTCTTCACGGAGGTCAGGACACGGTCTGCTGACGGTCCGGAGTCCAAATGGACGCGTGCAAGTCTTCCACAAGCCTTCGTCCTCGGGACTCAAACTCAGGGTCGAGATAACGGATGGCCGAGACACTAAAACCAGTAAATTAGAGAAGCTCGGTAGAATACCCTATTAACAATAGGGACTCTACTACTCTCACTGACACGAAACATTTGGTACTTCACAGTGTGTATAAAGTAGAATATAAACAGTTTGGAGTCGAGTCCTGGTCGGACTGTCCTCCGTCCCTCTCCTCCTTCCTTAAGTTCAAAGGTCGGCACCTGTCAGGAATTGACTTGTGGACTGGTCTACCACGACCTGGACCCCATACCTTCGTCCTGATTGTTTTCCAACCTCAAAGTCCACTTTCACTGAGCCGTCTTCACTCGACACTCGGACTGACCACTTTACATCGACCTCTTCTAAGGTTTTCGTCTTTACTTTAGCGATTCCTGTCTCTGTCTTTGGTGTCTGGCCTCTATCTTAGAGACCCAAAACAAAAAAAGGACGGAGGTATGACCTCCCTATGCCGAGGTGGGTCGTCATGGTCACCGAGGGGCTCCGGTTCCTGGAGTTCCCTACTCTCGCACCTTCCTCAAGGTTTTAGCACTCCCGTTTCCTCCCCCCCTCTGGGGAGGGAACCACTCCGGTGGGGGTTCGTCCCATGGAGGAAGGGTCACGTCACCTGGTCTCCCCTCGGGTGCACACTCCCCTCTGTCTTCGACTCTCCTTGAAACCCATTCGATGTCCATAATTCTGCGAAGAAAAGAGGAGGGACGAGGGGACACCGTGTCGTGTTTGGGTGATGTAAGGTCTTTTCGGGTCGTGCATTCTTCTTTAGTCCAGAAACCGTTATTTTGACTCACTCTTTCCCCGTTCCCTGAGGATCGTATTGTTCTTAATGAGGCTCTTCGGGAGTGAGAGGTCCAATAATTTTCAGGTTTAACGGAACACTTCAGTCTGGATCTCCGGTCTGACTTCTCCAAAGGAAATCGATGGGGGTACACCTAGACTGTGGGAGTAGCCCGGGTACATCCTTTTCCCCCCTTTTTCCTAACTGACTGTTAAAGTCCGTTTTGGTTCTCCTCCGACTTTGCGTCTTGCTCCCCGTCTTAAGTTTCGACATAAACAGGTATCGACAGAGAGATTACAGACGTTGTCTGACTGTGTGTATCGTCCGTTTCTCACTCCTTCTGGACCCCGTCATCCCCCTACTTTGGGGGGTAGTCTACCAAAGACGTTCCTTGACTTCCCTCCCGACACCTTTCCCCGAACCCTTCACCTCCGAGACTCGGAGACTTCTTCGTTCATATACTCGAACTTGACCCGTCTGTCGACAGGGTCAAGTGTTGAGGCCTCCTGAGACGTACCCAGGGTTCTCCTGTGAGTACGGACCTCTCCGAGGAGTGTGGACCTCTCCGACGAGTGTGGACCTCTCCGACGAGTGTGGACCTCTCCGACGGGGACCCTGGGAAGACGTGAGGTGGATGGTGATTCTCGCTCCGAGGCCCACAAGCTAAAAAAATCAACTTTTATAAGTTTTAACCCTCTACGACTAAGAACGGTGAGAAAACTTCGACGTCGTTGTGGTCCGGACACCCGGGGTTCATTTGCGGGACCGTGACGGTGTGTCGACGGGGTCGATGTGTGTCGGGTCTGAAGGAGGGTGACGGGGGTCTGTGTGTGTCTCGATTCTAGAGGTTCTCTGTCGTCCGCCTGTCTCTGGAGTCGTCTTTGATCGGGATGGCGGTGGAACTAGAGTCTTTAGATCGGTGGTCTTGACCTTCAGTTGAAGACAACAAATTCGGTGAACTAGACACCATGAAGCAATACCTTCGGGATTATTGGATTGTGTATTGGAGGAATATTTCATTTATACTGGGTGAAGTGTTTAAATTAATGGTCGGATCGGGTTTCCGTAAACTTATATTTGACAAAATTTAAGTGAAAGTGAGTTATAAACTCGTGGACTTGTGACGTGTAAACGACACGTTGTAGTATGTTTGGTTTAAAATGAAACACTCAATCGTCGAGTGAAGACAAAAAAAAGGTTGGTAGAAGTCGGTCCGTCGAAATACACCGTAAACCAACAGACGACGACTAGGCGGGCTAAAAACCCTTTACCAGGGACAATACTTAGATAATTCTTGTCGTAGTCTTTGAAATCAACAGTTGATACCGATCTGTAGTCTTAGTGGACCCTACACAAGTCTTATTTGTAGATGTTGACCTAGTTAGGGTAAGGGGTAAGATTAAGTCAACCATAAACGCTCGAGACGGTCACACCTATAATTCGAAGGGTGTATTGAGACTACACGTTGGTTCTGACTCACAACAATGAGATCAGACTTTCCAGGAACTTCAGTGGGGGAAACGATGAGGTTCATGTCAAGTGTTCGGCGGTCGTGGTTGTAGTGGACCGTCAAACAATCTTTACGTCTTAGAGTTGAAGCTGAGGTCTGACGATGTGGCCTTAAGCATAAAATTGTCCTAAGGGGTATACTAAGTCTCCTTGAGATTTTAAACTCTTCGTGACCGAAACGTGATCGTAATGAACCTTTCGAACGATTTTTGTTCTGACGTACCGAAGAAGGGTCTTGGTGTCCTAGAGTTAGAGACTATTCCCGAACCCTTAGTCTTAAAATATATAACAATATCCAGATCGGTGTGTTCCCGGACTCCGAATTCTTAGTGAGTGCATACGGTGTCATATGTACGACAGTTGATGGATCGGAGACGAATTGGCAGGTTAAGAAAAAAATTTTATTATTTTATATTATCTCTATGTTCGAAAATAACAAAGGTAGTGTGTACGTTCGAATGTTGATAAATATGACAAAGTCTTGTCTCTTTATTAGCGTAGTAATGGTCTCACGGTTTAATGGTTCATTCTGTTGACCAATGACTAATGAAACCCCTCCAATAAAAGTGTCTTGTGTCCTTGTTAAAGGTTTAATATGAAATGAAAGTTCAAGTCTCAATATAGTACTCTGGTCCTGTGCGACTATTAACATTATCAGTGTGTTTCAGAGGTAGAATGTCCCCTTTTTTTTCTGACAATAAGACCACTTTCCAGAGTTCATTCGTGGAATAGTTTCTGACCATCTATTCAGAAACTTTCTCAAATGTTGTCTTGTCAGAGAGAAAGGAGAACACCTGTGTCCCTTTTCCGTCGAAGTAGTGAAAAACTCTGAAGAACAGTTGAGACTTGTGAAAGTAAAGATTCCGGGTAGAGACCTTACAGTAATCAATTGTCCTTTTCGTTTTTCGTCTAGACTACACCATCACTCTCACGTGGAGTGGTGTTAGTGGTGGTCGTCACAGAGTCAGAGGGTTTCACCAGGGTCAACTTAACCGTGTCACAGAACCTGAAAGCTATTTGTTATGTCCGCCCCTCTACCTCTGCGTCTACTTTGACCCAACTGGCATTGACTATTTACTACATCGATCCACTGCCGTGTGTCCCAGAGAGGTGAAGACACGTACAGACTTTTACAGGTATTATTTCTCCTTTTTCGAATTTTTTTTTTTTTTTTTTTTCGGCTGGACATGTCGAGATAAAAGGGTAATCCGTTTTTTACCCCTTTTACTATTCTAAATGAGTCTCTGTTTTATTCATCGTGTATTAGAAGGTGTTTTGGTTCCGGTGTGGATCTTGTTTTCTCTTTCGTAGGTTTCTTTACAATAGGTCTAACAAAAACACTAAATATTTTAGATGGTTTTTACTTTCTAACCTGTTTTCAAACCCGTATGGGAGTGGAGTCGTTTTGTAACCGGGTGACGGGAAATTAAGACAGGGACGGAATCCCTTCGGAGGAAGGGTAGGGGAGACAGAGACTCTCTATCGATATGAGAGGACCTCCTAGGAGTTCGGTGAAGGTTCGGGAGAGGTGGGATCCGAATAAGGGTGAGATCCAAAAACGGGGTTGAGCGGACGGGGTTTGTGGGAGAACTGTCGAGGACTCCGTTCTGAAGGGATCGGGTGCCCTTTGAGTCCTCCTCCAGAAGGATACCTCTCTCATTAATCCCACTTCCGTTCATGTCTGTGGGAGTCATGAATCGGGTGGGAGTCCCTACACCTTCTTTCTCCCGTATCTACTCGGATCCGTCCCTCCCGCGTCGAGTCGAAAATGTGGGTGACCTTTACTCGGGACCTCTAAGACTTTTTCATGAGGGGGGGAGGGGTTGGGGGTACGGGGTCCCGTCGGAACCCTAGAGGGTATGATTTCTCATGTCAGAAGAGGTTCCCATGCACTTCCATCTTTGGATCTCTTTTCCTTCTTTGGAGTGACGACTCCCACTCGCGACCCCCTACTCGGGTCTCCCGTTCTCTGTGAACGGGTCTCCTCTCTTCCGTTGGCCCAGAACCCTCCGTCTCCTTTTCCGGTTTCGTTCTCATTGGGATCAGGGGTTGTGACAATGGACCCCCACTGGTAAGATCGTCTACGTGGTGGTACACTTCTTAGAGGTACAGTCTCACTCTTTGTGTCTTCCGCCCTCCCTCGTCCTAGACTAGACCGGAAGACCGAAGGAGATGGGAGAAGGTCGGGTCACACACGCACACAAATTGTTCCGGGGTCGGTTGAGTGATCGACATGCGTCTTTTGGGACCAAAGTGTTGACAAAACAAAAGAGAGAGAGAGAGACAAAAGAGAAAGTCTTCATGGTGATGACTTTGTTTTTTTNNNCCCCCCCCCCCTCCCTCCTCACCCCCTGTTCGTGTCCCTGTCTCCCTTTCTTCCTTCTCTCCCATTCCCTTGTCGTTTTCCTAACTCCTTCCTCCACGTCGCCGTACTCCATTTCGTCTGTGTCCGGGTGTCCAGTCTTTAGAGAGAAGGGGTCGTTAGGGTGATATCGTGAGACCAGTACACCCTCCGTCCCTCCCCCCCTCACCTATTTCCATGGATCTAAAATTCACTCAGGCCAACGGTGGGAGTGGACCTCGGTGTCGAACTGTCGTCACTCGTGTACAGGTGTGCATGGTCGGACGGGTAGTCAGGTCGTCGGTCGTCTCAAGGACCTTCCGACCTCTCCCATCCACACACAGAGTACGTGGTTGTCTCCCGGACACAGGTGTCCATCAAGAGCTCCAGGAACAACGGGTCCTTCGGTTAACCCCGGTTGACCGTTGGATCTGTTTTAGGTTACCGGACTGTCACTACTCCATACCACGTCTGGAACTGTTTCCAAATGGTCCTTTTCCGGGTCTCCGTCCTTCTCTACGTCTTGTCATGTCTTGGGTATCGTTTGACGAAGAGTAGGACTTGGAGTGGGACACAGATCCTCCCGTCGTACCCAGGGACCGGTTTCAGTCTCTAGGACGTCCACCGTGGAACCGACCACTGGGGTCTCGGTTCTCTGCTAGTCAAAACCGACTACCGGTTACGGTGTACGTGATCGAAGTAAGACGTCACCGGTGGCTTTTCGAACGGTGTCTACCGTACGTACCGACCGTACTTGAGGTTCGGGTCGTTCAGTGGTCGGGACTTCATCATCTTGAACTCCTACGCGACCAGAAGGACGACTGACTGAGTACTCACAGGTACACCCGTTGTGGTCTCGGTTCTTGTTCCAGGTTCGTTACATCTTCCTCCGTCGTGTGTCCTTAGTTCACTCAAATTGTATATTTGTCCTCCCCGCTCTAGTATATTGTATACTATGATTACATTTCTCTTTCGTTCTTGCAGTGCCCCTCCGTTTTTCTTGTACTAGTATTTGCGGTATAAGAACATTGGCTTCAGGTTGTCGTTATCACACGTCTCCGGTTGTGCTTCTCTTCCGTCTGTCGGTTTGTGGGTTCCGGTCGGCCCGTGTCCCGGTCGTCCTCCATCCTGCGTCTGAACTCGTCCTAGTCAACCTGAACAAATGGGGTCCAAGACCCCAGAGGGGACCGCCGGAGCGTCCTGGGCCGGACGGGAGGAAAGGAAAGAGACGTGCCCGGGGAAGTGAGTAGTCCATCATAACATTCCCTAACCCGGTGTTGAGGAGCAACTAATAGAGGTGTTAGAACAGTCTGAGCTACCTCGACACCAAACTTTTGGTGGGTTTCTTCGAGGCCGGCAACAGCCCCAAGGGGACCGATTCCCAGACCTCCAGCACGGGCCCCTCGGTGACCTAACCTCACCTTGCTCTGTGGTGGACTGGGCTTCCCGGCGTGGGCATAAGGAACTACTCGTGGAACAAAACCTTTATCCCCAACGCGGGCTTCATCTTGAACTAAAACATCGGGTCAGAGCGGTCCGGTTCGAGAAGGTGGAGGTTCGATAAGTCCTTCGACTCCTGGAGAAATAGGACCAACAAGTCCTTCCTGCTCTCGACCCCCACCAAGACTTTCCGGACGGGGGTCTTCGGACCTTATAAGACCTATTCCTCCAAGGACGCGAGATCCACCACGTCGGCGTTGACGGGTTTGAACGCCCTCTCGGCGTCCATCCGGGCCAGGCGGACCCGCAAGTACCAGAGGTCGAAGTCGACCTGCAAGAGGTCGCATAGGTACGACGGGAGACACCGGCCCCCGGGACTGGGGCGCAAGAGGTGGAAGAGGAGCGGGTGCCCCTGCCTCCGCCGGAGGCGGCGCCGGGGAAAGAAACCGAAGGGTGGCCGGCTCCGGCGTCTGGGGGACGGGTGGCGTGATGTCCATAGACCCCGGAAGAAACGCCGCCCCGGCGCGGCCGAAGGCTGCGCCCCGGGCAAAGAGCCGGAGCGCTGCCGCGGGTGCCAAGGGTGTTTCTGCCACAGCCAGTGGTCCGCGAGGCCCTCCCTACACCGGAATTGGCCCGTCCCGGACCAGTGGCGGACGGGCGCTCAGGGGCGGCGGGCCCGGGCCTCGCGCTCCGGTGTCAGATCCCCGTCGGCCGTCCGTCGGAGAAGGGGCCCGGCCGCCCCGCCGCGGCCGTGTCGCGGAAGGCCCGGTGGGGTTTGGCGCGGTCGGACGTGGACACGGCGGAACCAGAGGAGGGGCTCGGAGACCGTGACACCTCCCAGGCCCAGCGCACCCCGCAGCAGTCCGCGCCGCGCCTGAGCCGGAAACCGCGCCGAGAACGGTGCCGGAAAGCGCGCCCTCCTGGAAGAGGGGAATGAGGCCGGCGAGTACCGCCGTCGGCTGACCTGGAGTTTCGGCGCTGCGCTGGGGCGCCGGGGGGACCGCGGCCGAACGCCGGGATGCCTCGCCCCGCGAGGTACCGTTGGCGGCTGCAGTGCTGCCGTGCTGACGTGGCAGCGCGCTCCTGCCCTACGTGGGCGACTAACCGAGGAGGCGGCGTCGACGCGTTCTCGGCGGCTGGGAGCGCCCGCGGGGGTGGGGTGATAAAGTGGAGAATTGAGTGTCCAATGTCTCCCTACACGAAGGCAAAGGGAAAAAAAAAAAAAAAAAAAAAGAGGGGAAGGGGAAACCAGAGTCCACACGAGAGTCCCAGGAGAAGATGTTCTATGGGAGTTCTGTCACTAGTAATAGTCATGGGGGTTAGTATACGAAAGATTTGATTGGTAAATTTCAAGGAAGGTAATTGATGACATTGTAGACGGTACTACTTGGACGAGGACCAGACAGAGTAGAAACTTTCTGAAACGACTCCCTACACGGGACCATGAAAATTGAGGTCCCTACAATTTCCATTCATGGCATTACGGTCCGGTGTCTCGCTACACTGTACACCAACCTAAAATTATCATTAATATTTTGATTATCGCAGATCATAAAATACTCATAGTAATGTAGTCCGTGAAATGATGTACGAAGTATGCGGAGAAGAGTTACATGCTTCCTCCATAGCAACAGTAAGAGTAAAAGGTCCACTCTTTTGATACCGAGTCTCTACGGTTCCTTGTAAGAACTGTATTGTGTCATTCCGCACCTTCGTATTAAGATTGGGTCCAGATAGGCTGAGTATTGGAAACAAAATAAAAGTGTTCACAGATCAGGAAGGTCCGGACAAGTCGACATTTAATGAAGTAAGCAAAAATACTTTCAGTCTGAGTCCTGAAGGGATCAACAAGTCACCAACCATGAGTCGAAGGTGACGTTTTCCGTTCCCAAGTTAGGGACCACTCCTTCGATTCTAGAGTGATCGACGTGACGTGTCGTTTTTTTTTTTTTTTTCAAGTTGGAATGGACAACGTGATTGTAGTCGACTCGTGGAGAAGTAGGGTCCTGGTAGTGGGTTTAGGAGATCGACGGAGTCCGGATCAAATATCTCAGTCCGATAGTAAGTTCTATATCCTGGTCCTCACTTCCGATTTTCAGTCTTAATGAACGATATTAACCTCATTCTGTCCTTACACAAGTCTCTTGATAATAGTAAGTTCCTCATCTCGTCCCGAAGGGTCCACTTCCAAATCTTCGTCTCGGGGGTATCACCGTCATTCCTCCGGGATCTTTGAAGAATCTGGGACGTACCTTTGTCGGTTTAGAGTATAAGGGTTCTCTCGAGACCTGGCATGGGAATGATCGGTACACTTTCCTGTACTTTCTTACTCCGGTCACTACTCCAGTACTGGTCATACTTTCGAAAGTCCTACAGGAAAATTCGAGTTTCCCTCGTTCTTCCGGGAACGTCGGTTGGTTACCTCCTCTTTCGGAGTTTCGGGGAACCAAGAAGTGAGAGTAATCAGTCACACCCCAACAGCTGACCGTCACACCGTAGTGGACGTTCGAGCAATTTTTACGTCTTAAAATCCGGGGGGAGTCTGGATGATTAAATTTTAAACTGAAAATTGCTCTAGAGTTAACCTAACAAAGGTGTAAGTTTAACTTCATATCCTCTGTTGCTTATTCTCCTTAACAAAACTATGTCCACCTGAAGGGTTCACGATCACCATATTTCTTTGGTGGACGGTTACGTCCTCTCCAGTCTCTACAGGCATACTAGGGACTCAGTCCTTCTAGGGGATCTCTTCCTGTACCGTAGGGTAAGGTCATAAGGACAGACATCTGAGGGTACCTGTTCCCTTGGACCGCCTAATGTCAGGTACTAACAACGTTTCTCAATCTGTGTTGATTTCGTTGAATCGGGTCGAGTCCCGGAATGAAGTTTGGTCGGATCATGTTCACTGACGACAGAAAGAGTTTCCGAAAAGTCATCGAACGTTCCGAGAGGTACTAAACAAGTCAAGGGAGGGACGGTGATACGTCGAATGGAGAGACTGGTGTAGGAGAACAGAGAGGGTGGGTGAAGGTTGATGTGACCGGATGGATGACAAGAAGTCTGAGTGATCCATCCAAGGACGGAGTCCCGTAACCGTGACCGAGAAAGGGGTCCATACCAAGTTGAGGGGACCGACCGAGGGAAGTGTGAAACGAATTTATATTGGAACAGTTGCTGACAGGATAAATTTTATCTGTGGGTCGGGGTAGGAAGATTGAGACGTGATGAAAAAAATTAAGGAATCGTGAACTGTGGAACCATCGGGAAGGGAAGAGATCTCTTAGAAGGGTGAGGTCCCTAGCTTGGACACAGAGGACGTAGAGTCCACCTAAGAAGTGACAGACTCGGTGGTCCCTTTGGACATTATGTGATACGACGACGACGACGACGACGACGATTCAGCGAAGTCAGCACAGATTGAGACAAGCTGGGGTATCGGCCGTCGGGTGCTCCGAGGGGACAGGGACCCTAAGAGGTCCGTTCTTGTGACCTCACCCAACGGTAAAGGAAGAAGTTACGTACTTTCACTTTTCACTTTCACTTCAACGAGTCAGCACAGGTTGAGAATCGCTGGGGTACCTGATGTCGGATGGTCCGAGGAGGTAGGTACCCTAAAAGGTCCGTTCTCATGACCTCACCCCACGGTGACGGAAGAGGCCATTATTGTAATATGGTGGAGAAATAACAGAAGTAATAAATTGACGGAGAGGAGAGATCTTACAGTCGAGGTAGTCTCGTTCCTAGAAACAAAACAAGTATACACTGATGTTGTCACAGACTACAGACTATGTATTTTTTGTGAGTTATTTATTAACAACTCACTTTCTTGGTCAGTCTCGTCTCAAAAATTTTCACTCAAATATTTAACTAAAAATTAAATGAGACTTTAGTCTTATAGGGAGAAAAGGGGTGTCTTCGTTAAAATATCCACGTCCAATGTATAAATTTAGTTATGTACCTTTGGATAATTTGACTATTAAATCGAAATCTTTCGTAGAAAACTATACCCGTGGTAAGTCCCGTCAGAATCCATTTTTAGATCTCACTACGAAATTTTTAATTCAATCCCCTTAATTATAAATTGAATTTTCCCTAATTCGGTCCTTAGTGGAATTTAGAACAACTTCCGGGAAAGTATTAGTGAAGAAGGGTTCCGGAAGGTAGTAGTAAAGTCTCGTGTATATTCGTCGGGAGCTAGGGTGTCTCTCCAACAATTGACATTATGTAAGTAAACCGTTAATCTGTACGTCAAAACACGATCAAGAACAGGTCTTAATGGAGAATTTGGTCTATTGGTGTCAGACCTTAAGAGACATTTAGAGCCGTCCCTCAGCCCCCCACCCCACCCTAATCGACTTCAGTAGTGGCAGGGACATATTTGACGTCTTTAACTACCTAACCGAGTGAAAAGTCTCGTGATTGTCAACCTGGTTGGAGGCAACAGTTCTCGGAATTAGGTCGTAATTGTAGACGCAGTATTGCGAATGGGTACTGATTTGGTGACGTCCTAATTACATCCGACTGGTGACGTCGTCACAAATAAAATGTTAGACGAACTCGGAAAGTAGTACAGTTTCTCCATTCGTAACTCATTTCCCTGCGTTTACACTTTGACTGTGGAATATATGTGAAGAGACAAGGAACTCTTCGACCAGACACGATGACTTGATTTGACAACCAAACGAAGAGTCCGTAATCATCAATTAAGCATACTCTGACGTAGAACCCAAAGGTCAATCTGTCATCTGACACATGCCCATCTCTGACACAGAGGAAAAAATAGGGAGTTTCGTGGATTACACCGGGAATGTGTATGATCATTAATATTGTGTTAAAGTGGAAATAAAACGTAAAATAGGTCATGGTACAAGGTTAAGTGACTTAGGGATTTGATGAGGTAACCCGTCCATGTCAATAAAGAGGGTAGAATCTCGACTCCAATGACGACATGTCTTTCTAGGACCTGGAACGGGTTCCAGTGCGTCGATTGTTTACGAGAATTGGGTTCGTTAGGTTGAGGACGTGGGTACGAGAATCGGTGATTAGACACTACATTTTAATACCGAACTATCTGACTTTATAGTCTGAGAGAGATCACCTATTTTTATGGAAAATTAAAAGTTTATATATATAAATTATGTCAATATATACGTACTCAGGAGTATATGTGGATGTTTATACATATTTGACTATATATATATATACAACACTTAGTAAAAGATACCACACATATACACCGTACTACTACGACTTCTCTTCACTCCAAGTAAAGTCGTCAGGTGTAACCCTTATTTTGTAGAAGTAAACGTGACGTAAACACTTTTAGTAAGATAATTACAATACTTTCGTTATGTCTAAATGACAGTACTTGAGTCTGGACCTTCATAAAAGTGGAAAGGGGTCATTGATCAGAAGTGACAACAAGAGACTTTTAACATGAAGGAGGTAAGGAAAATTCCAGACTAAAGAAGGTCAGTATCTTTAATTGTACGACCCCCTTTTTCTGTAAGGTCAGAAGGTTGGATAAGGGGTCAGTTCTCTTGGTGTAAGGAGTGACAGGGGGACGACTACCCGAAATTCTAGGGTTTACTGTAAAAAATCGGTGTCTCTAAAAGAGAAGGGGGTCCCACTATCAAACTCAGACAATCTACTCTGTCACTCATGACGAATGCCATACTTTAAAACGGTTGATTGGGAGGGTCTAATACCTTCTAGTAACTTTTCCTCACTACATTCCTTATAAAAGTTTCCCTTTCTTTTTTTTAGACCGAGAATTTCCATTTAACGTTTTTGACAAACGTGATTATAGAACTTTTGACACGGATCGAAAAAGGGTCAAGGGAGGGGCGTGGGACGGTGGGTTTCTCGTTTTACAATATCGTCTGGTGGATTCACTGAGACAAGTGTAGTATAAAACAGTAACAACAAGTCAGTGATGCAGCACAGACTGTAAAACACTGGGGTACCTGACGTCGGACGATCCGAAGGGACAGGAAGTGGCAGAGGATCTCGAAGGAGTTTGGGCACAGGTAATTTAACCACTATAGGTTGGTAGAGGAGGAGACGGCAGGGGAAGAGAAGGACGGAAGTCAGAAAGGGTCCTAGTCCCAGAAAAGGTTAGTCAGTCGTTAAACCTAGTCCACCGGTTTCATAACCTCAAAGTCGTAGTCAGGAAGGTTACTTATAAGTCCCAACTAAAGGAAATCCTAACTGACCAAACTAGAGGAACGACAGGTTCCCTGAGAGTTACAGTATATTCATCAGAGTACAGTATATTCATTGACGTTTTATAAAATTTTTATAACCATCTGTATTAGAAGGGAGGACCGTAAAAGAAAAGTGGTTTTTTTACTCTAGAAATCCGACTCTAAAAACAATATCTCTTCCCTTTTATGGTCTCTTGGGTCTTTCTCATCTTAAATCGTTGAGTTTAAGAATAAAACTTAAAGTCTTATTAAAGAACTCTCCCCTTCGATGTTATCGTAACTTTCTCTTTCAAAATCGAGACGTTCCCGTTTGGTACCTCGCAATTCTCAAATATTATATTTAGTATTTCCTTCTTTTTGTACACTACTATATATTCGGTTTAGAGGTGGTGTGTTTCTCCTCTGTTTTTAGAAACGACCGACCTCAACTTCTCGAATCCTTTGTAAATCTCTCACGGAACAACCTAACAACCATGTTCTAGAACTCTTTCCTTAAGAGTGTCAATGGGGAGGTCCCCAGTTTTGAGAATCCCTTGACCATCTCTGGTGGAAGGGACCTTGACCATCTCTGGTGGAAGGGACCTTTCCTCATCCCTCATGAGGAGAGTCTCATCCCTCTTAATCAAGGGTTGAACATTTAAACCTGAGTCTGTTCTTTATGAGAACCCCCAAAATAAGGGTAATGTCCCGTCGGTCTTCATAAACATGTCGCATGCATAACGGTTTCCTTCAATAAACTTAAAACATAAAATTCACAACAATGGATCAAGGAACTTAACGGTACAAATTCAAGTAGACTTAAAATATTTAACAACATTGATACTTTTAAGTATAAGTGATGTTATTATAATGGATCTGATCTGACTCATCGATTACCCAAATTCGATACGCTATGGTTTCGGTTTCTTTGAATTCCCTGTCGACTGAAGTTTTGGGGAATCTTCCATTTGCTGTAACTAATAAAATCTTTTATTGTCTCATAATTGTCTTCTGGAGTATTTTGTGCCAATACTAACATTTTTAGCTCTTTAAATGCTCTGAGGTTAGTGGTTTATACTTCTAAAAGTGATGTTAAATCTTTCTCTGGGATTTCGTGTTGATTCACGACAGGTTCTCTCAGAAGGTGATTAACGAACATACATCTTTAATCTTAGTACCCACATGGGATAAACAACGACGACGACGACGATTCAGCGAAGTCAGCACAGGCTGAGACACGGTGGGGTATCTGCCGTCGGGTGGGTCCGAGGGGGCAGGGACCCTAAGAGGTCCGTTCTTGTGACCTCACCCAACGGTCACGGAAGAGGTTACGTACTTTCACTTTTCACTTTCACTTCAGCGAGTCAGTACAGGTTGAGAATCGTTGAGGTGTCTGACGTCGGGTGGTCCGAGGAGACAGGTACCCTAAAAGGTCCGTTCTCATGCCCCTCACCCCACGGTAACGGAAGAGGTTAACAACGTCAATGATGAAAATTACACATTAAATCAGTAACTTAAAGAGAGACCAACCCTATATGTATACGGTCGGAAGTAGAGGTTGGTCTCATCTTCGAACTACTAAATGTTTCGGACCAGAACGGAAGATACATTCGATGTAGTACGGAAGAGACTTAGTGGGATCTCAGTAAGGGGTCAACAGGTTGTTGGGAGTAGTGAAAGGTCTTGTTTTTTCGACGGGAGTCAATTGTGGAGGTGTACGACAGATCGCGTCTCTCGACATCCACGTCTCAGAGAGAAAAGGGATGGTAGAGAAAAGTACGGTATAAAACAAGTCTAATATGGGTATCAAAATAATAGAAATAATAAGGGAAAGGAAATACGTGTGTGTATGAGAAAAAATTATCTTTAAATATTACACAATCAAAGTTCACATACCGTTTCACTAAACCAAATATATATATATATACAAGAAAAAGTCTAATAAAAATCTAATAATATTTTACAACTGATATCAAGGAATACGAGATGTTATCTAGGAACAATAAACAGATAAAACATATATATATATCATCACATATATACAGTTGGGGTTCGAGGAGTAAATAGGGAGGGGGGAAGGGGAAACCATTGGTATTCAAACAAAAGATACGGATATTCAGATAAAGACAAATCATTTATTCGAGTAAATAGTAAAAAAATCTAAGGTGTATACTCACTATAGTATATAAATAGAAAAAGACAGACTGACTGAATCATACTAGTAGAGATCCACGTAGGTACACCTTTGTTTACCGTAATAAAATTAAGAAAAAATACCGACTCGTTATCAGGTAACACACACACACACACACACACACATGTTTGTGGTGTAGAAAGAAGTAAGTAGACAGTCCAACGAAAGTACAGAACCCATAACATGTATCACAACGATACTTGTAACCCGACGAAATAGAAAAGGTTAATGTCAAAAACACAAAAGACCTATATATAGGTCCTCACCCTAATAACCTAGTGTACCATTAAAATAAAAATTTAAAAATTCCTTAGAGGTATGACAAGAGGTAGCACCGACGTGGTCAAGTGTAAGGGTGGTTGTACATGTATGTGTGAGAATTGTATGAAAGTGGAAGAGAAAAAAGGGTTGTTGTGAAATGACCATGTCTTCTTAAGATCTCTTTCTTCACTTCAACCATCTAAAAGTGAACCTTCTAATTAACCCTTCTTTTCTAGGGTTGTCCTGAATCTATATTTAGAACCCTATAGGGTCTTTTTTTTCTCAGTAACTCTTTCCTGTCATACTTTTTGTCTTTCACCTTAGTGGGATTGAAGTATATATTAGATTCTAGAGAGTACCCAATGTGCCCCAGGATTCTAACTCCGAAGGGATCACCGAGTCTGCCATTTCTTAGACGGACGTTACGTCCTCTGGACCGAAGCTAGGGACCCGGTCCTTCTAGGGGACCTCTTCTCTTACCGATAGGTGAGGTCATACTAACGGATCTCTTAGGGTACCTGTCTCCCCGGACCGTCCAGTGTCAGGTACCTCAGTGTCTCGACCTATGTTGACTCGCTGATTGTGTGTATGTGTGTGTATCCTAGAAGTACCTCCTGTTGGTCATGGACGTCCCTCAACCCTAGGACCCTACCCCCATCCGGTCACTTAGGTTAGTATAGTTAGTCGTGTACAGTGTGTGGCGGTCCGATACTCCCACTCTTCTGTGGGAGAGGGTTGGGGTACCATTCGGTAGTCAAAAGTACTTCGATCCTTAAAGGTGACTCATGTACTCCTTTTACTTGTTTCCATTTTAATTTAACTAAAAATTTAATTACCCGCTCGTAACACGTCAATTTCACAAGTCAACGTACAACGTTAGTTGATCGTGGGCATTCGTACTCCAAACTAACAAGGACCTGATTAAATTGACTTCTACGAGGAACGGAAGACCTTACGGAAGAAACCAATAAGTAAAACATAAACACATCGTAGACTGTCGTCATTCTATAAAAAATTTCGTGAAATTTTAATCGTCAGTTCTTCTTCTTGTTTCCTTTTATTTCTCGAGTTTTTAATTCTTTTTCGTTTCATGTCAACAGAGACCCATAGACGTCCTCTAACGAAAATCCTCCCGTGGAACTTATTCTTTAGGTTTCTACGACTTCAGGGAATATATTTTACTACATCATAAACGTATATTGGATGCGTGTAGGAGCCTCTTCCGTTACCGTGGGGTGAGGTCATGAGAACGGACCTCTCAGGGTACCTACCTCCTCGGACTATCCAACGTCAGGTACCCCAGCGATTCTCAGCATGTGCTGACTCGCTGAAGTGAAAGTGAAAAGTGAAAGTACGTAACCTCTTCCTTTACCGTTGGGTGAGGTCACAAGAACGGACCTCTTAGGGTCCCTGCCGTCTCGGATCAGCCGACGGTAGATACCCCAACGTGTCTCAGCCTGTGCTGACTTCACTGAATCGTATCGAATCGTATACGTGTAGGAGGATATATAAAATTTAATCGTCAGGGGTTGGAAAAACCGTCGTCCCTGACCAAGACACCTTCTGTCGTCGAGACGATCACTCCGGGTCAAGAAGTGTCCAGTACCTGGCGATGACCAGACACCGGACTCCCAAACCCCTGGGGACGAAATTTAGTAGTCTAATACACATTATAGGTTATGGTACATTTACGATATATTTATCAATGACCATACGTTGTTTAAGTTCAAAACGAAAACTGTGAAAAACCTTAAAAAAATTATCAAAGGAGGCTCCAACCGACTTAGGTGTCTACGTTTTTGATGTCTATTACCTTCCAACTGACAGGGGTTTACGTAGGGTCTGTAAACACAGAGGATGTGAACGATCTTCGACCGGTGTTTAAACTAAGACTACAAATAGGTGGTCGCGTCTCTCTCTTTAGTCTGCACCACATTCCAAGTATTACAAAACATTATGAATTTGTTCTTTTTTTTTTTGTCTAAGAGTCTCTTTTATGTGACTAGGTTTTACGACTTAGGTCTCTCCTTATAGTCCTGACTTCCAGGGGAATCGTAGGACTGTGACTCAGACCGTGACACCATTGGCCTCGGGGCGGAATGTCCGACCACCCGTCGACCTGTCTCTCGGTCCAACATCTACGTCAAGGTACCACCAAGCCCAGGTCTCGATCTTACCGAATAAGGTCTTCTCAGACGTCTTGAATCTCCTCTTCCACCCGTACACAGAACTCCAGTCGGAGACGTCATCCCGGAGGAGCCGACTGGCACGCGGACTTCGGACCACGACGGACACCTTCCTTAGTGTGTCTCACTCGACCACTCAAGGTAGGGTGAGGGACGATGGATTACCTAGGCTTGGAAAAGACTCTTGGTCCGGGCGGAGAGGAAGAGGAAAAAAAAGATAGAGACGAGTGAAGGGAAAGAAACGAAGGGGACATGTACCTACGTAACCCCCTTTGACAAGGTTAACGAAGTTTTTGATAAGGGGCGAGGACCAAGAGGGGGTAAGTGTGTGTCCGATTTGGGTCAGAAGCACCTCAATTTGGCGCCAAGGGAGAGTGTCACTAAGACATGGTGTGACAGAGGTGTCACAGTCCACCGCCGGTCTTAGTCTCAAGTCCAAGTCCTGGGTCGTACCCCTCATCACTCCCTTCGTCCGGGTCTCGTTCGGAAATCCCTTGACTTCTCCTTTAATGCGGGGTAGAGGCCGACCGTTAACGGTGAGGTGAGGTCGCCTAGCATCGACACCTCTTTAGCCATAAAAATACACTTTAAGGAGTGAAATTTTGAGGGCACTGTCTTAGATCTCGGATAATATGTCGCACTTCATTCAGACTTTTTCCTTTTATAGTATATAATTGTGTATATATACTTTAGATCTTTTTACCGGGATTTCTTGGTTAAACGTCCCGTCGTTTCTGCTACGTATCTCTTGTCTGGATATCTGGGGCACGTCCTTCCTCGCCCACCCCGCTTAACCCTCTCGTCGAGACTTTGTACATGTGATGTATGTAATTTAATCTATCGGTCACCTTTAAACGACTTACTGTGTCCCTCGAGTCTAGACCACGAGACACTGTTGGATCTCCCCACCCTACCTCACCCTCCTCTTCCGTCCAAGCTCTCCCTCCCCTGTATACAAATGGATACCGACTAAGTGCAACTACATACCGTCTTGGGTTGTGTCGTAACATTTCGTCAATAGGAGGTTAATTTTTATTTATTTTATTTTTAAATTTTTTAGGACACTATCGGTTTGTTCTGTCAATCCGAACATCTAAGATGAAACGGTGGGGACAAGGAGTTAGAACAAAAAGAAAAAAAAGAAATTAAGTCAAAAATTTACTTTAGTACTTCATCACAGATCTTTAATGGATTTAGGGAGGTTTCTTCTCGTTAAAAACACCGACAGTGAGTTGCTTTCGGTTACTTGCATTTCTTGTCATTAGAGTGAGTTCGATCTGAGGTAGGACACAACAATTCCGTTCACTCCTTGACTACCCTTGGTCCTCTGTCGAAATGAGTTCTACTCGTGTTCATTCCCTAATATAAAAGCAGTTCTACAAACAGGGAAAAGTAAAATTTGAAGTTTCTATTACTAACAACAAAAATTAACCAAAATAAAAAAGTATGGATTCTAGGACACGAAGGAGACTAAAGAATGGGACACACTGAATCTGAGACTTTTGTAAAAAGTAGAGGGACGTTATGTTTCCGAAACGCTCTAGTCGAGTCTCTGTGTAGGTATGACGAAACGAGTGGGTCGTCGACATAGACGTTTCAAGATTGTTCGTTCGTTGTCTTAAGACTGTGTTTACCATCTACACACACTGATTGTGACGGAGAGACCCAACAAATGAAGAAGGACAAGAGTTAGTCATGGGTGTATTAACTAGTCTACCGGGTGTACCGGGGAGACTCAGAGTGTAATTCTGCAAATCCTGTGGTCGTCCAATAACGAGTTTGACTGTCAAAAGTATTAGTGGAGTATAATCAATCTTACTGATGACAGTAGTTTTTAGGTGTCTGCTGTTTACGACCTCTCCCATACCTCTCTTCCCTTGGGAGGATGCGACAACCACCCTTATATTTAACCATGTCGATGACACCTTTTGTCATACCTTTAAGGAAATTTTTGATTTTTATCTCGATGGTATACTGGGACGTCAGGGTGAGGACCCGTATGTAGACCTCTTTTTGTAGGTTTTCCTACGTACGTGGGCTTACAAGTAACGTCGTGACAAATGATGTCAATTCTGTTTACAGGTAACTGCCTCCTTGCCTATCTCCTCTACACCAACTATATATGTCATCTTATAAGGAGTCGGTAATTTTTCTTACTTTATTTTGGTAGTCGTCGTTGTCCCTACCTGGATCTCTTACAGGACGACTCACTTCAGTCTGTCTTTTCCTCTTTATGGTATGCCGTAGGGAATATACACTTCAGATTTTTTCTTTACTACGTTTACTTGAATGAATGTTTTGTCTTTCTCTGAGTGTCTGAATCTTTTGTTTGAATACCAACGATCCCCCTTTTCTATCCCTCAAATCTTTCAAACTTATCTATGTGACGATATATAAGTCTTACTTATTGGTTGTTCCTGGATAATATATCGTGTACCTTGAGATGAGTTACAAGACACGGTCGGACCTATCGCCCCCGCAACCCCTTTCTTACTTATATACATATACACGCCGACTCAGGGAAGCGATAAGTGGACTTTGGTGGTGCTGTAACAATTTACCGATATGGGGTTATGTTTTATTTTTCAAATTTCAAATAAAATTTTTCCTTTGGACTGTGACACAGAAGGAGTCTTTTTCGGTTGAGGTAGACCAGAACCCATACTAAGTCGTGATTAAAAATGTTATAGCTTGATTTTTCCCCATATCGGTGTAAATCTTTTCTACAACGCATTTTCACTTAACCCATCGTCATTCAAAGGGTGACGTCTTAGGTCCGACTTTACACTATCATTTTTAGATTGAGTTCTTCTCATATGTCACAGCTGATTCTGAAATGTGTGGGAGACTCTACGACCAGTGACCTCTCATTCATCTGCGAGGATGAGATTCTGGCGGAGAGTCTCTCTCGTTCTCACACCTCTGACCCCTTAAGAGTTGTCGACACTCGAGGTCTTCCTACTCCCACCCCCTTCTGAATCTTTATGTTCCGGTTCATATTCCTTTCTATTTTCTAGATAAAAGACCGTACCCCTAAATTACTCCCTTGGCGAGGGTGGGACCTTGGGAGAAATTATTCTCTTTTATCGATTTCGATTCGTCGTACAGTATCAACTCTAAAGACCTTTGAGTCGGTAAGGGTCGTAGTACCCTAGACACTCAGGCCTCAGTTACCGTTCGTTTTGTTCATCGTCAAACTTGTATCTTAATAATGAAATACATCTTGTCCTTCTCTTTCACTTGACAGGACACCGATTTGTATACTGGACAACCGGTTCTCTAAGGACGGAGGAAGGTACTACACAAGAGAAGTGAGGTGATGGGTGTGGGGTGGGAGTTCGTCTTCCTTCGTTCTTGGTGGTGACGTCCCAATCCGACCCTTTACTGTGACCCGTGGTCGTCCGAAGAACGTGTCCAAAGGTTCGTAACCTCATGGACCCGTCGGGTGGCTACTGACTTTGTTCTACTTTCACGGACACCTTTCACAATCAGCGAGTCAGTACAGACTGAAAAGGTTGGGACACCCGACATCGGACGGTCCGAGGAGACAGGTACCTTAAGAGGTCCGTTCTTATGACTTCACCTAACGGTAAGGGAAGAGGTCCCCTAGAAGTACTGGGTCCCTAACTTGGACCCAGACGACGTAACGTCCGTCCACGAAATGGTGGACTCGGTGGTCCCTTAGGGGACACCCTTCCTCTTCCGTTTATAAGGAGAACAAAGAACAGAAGGTAGTGAACTCGGTTAATTTTTCATTTTCCTTGACTTTTTCTTTTCATTGTTGTTAGTCAAGAGAGTCAAACATATTAGTTTGTCCTAAAGTCGTTGGTCACTATAATTTTTTTTTTTTTATGATGGTATACGGAGTGTATGAGGTCATCAACTTAAGAAAATAGTTCTCTCAAATATACCGTAAGAGAACTACTACTTTCTTAAATAAAGGATCCTTTTTAAGACCTTTTTTAGTACAATTCTTAGTACGACCGTATTGAGTCAAATTAGATTCTCGGACCGAAAGACCGGAATTAAAATAGTAGTCAGTACTCACCGTTTATAAGGGTTGCTGGGGGATTTTGACGTGTGTCGTTTCATTACACGGTAAACTTTTAATTTTGTTTTAATTAAAATACTAAAACGTTAACGTAAGCACCCTACCCTATCCTACCCTAGTGTAACCTACCTCTTCCCCCAACCGTCCTTGTCTATCGTGGAATTACGTCGTATACAATCCTAGATTTCTTTAAGATGGGTCTGGAAATACTAAAACTTGAGTCTATTGGATCCGAAAGTTTCGAAAGGTCAGAAAGGTTTACCGAAACGGTAAAGGTTCCTTTGATAAGTTATATTGTCATTGGGTTCAGATACGGGATTGGTCATTACGGTTTCTTCGACTTCAACTTACCAAGATACTTCTGGTTGTTCTGGAAGATCTTGATTGTGGGGGTTTTCTACAGAAAAAGTAATATCCCCTGACCTTACGTTTTCATCCTTCAGTCCTTTGTGGACCTCATTGTCCGTTCAAACCGACACCTCATGTCTTACTTCGTCCCGTTTCCCATTATCTCAAAACGGTTCTCTTACGTGACCAGTATCGTATGTGGGAGAAGGTTGTTTTCTCTTCTGAGATGTGTACCTGTAGTGGTCTTCCAGTTTAGGCTTTAGTCCAACTAATATAAGAAACGTCGGTTGTTACCTCTTCGAGATATGTCAGTCGTTTATACTCTGGTCCTCGACTGACACCGAGTCTAGTACTTGAGGAATAACGGTTTAAGTCTGACTTTAACTTCTTTCATCCCTTTTAGTGATCTGGTAAGTCCACACTGGATTTAGTTTAGGGAATGCTAATGTCACTTTCACTCTTTATCTAAGTTCCCTAGTCTAGACTATCTATCTCACGGACTCTTGATACCTACCTTCAAGTACTGTAACATGTCCTCCGCCCTAGTTCTGGTCCTTTTTCTTTACGTTTTTCCGTTTTACCGACAGCCTCCGCCGGAATGTTTATCGACACTTTTCTTCTCTTTGCTTTCCGTTTCCTCTTTTCCTTTCTATATGGGTAAACCTACGTCTCAAGGTTTCTTATCGTTTCTCTCTATTCTTTCGGAAGGAGTCACTAGTTACGTTTCTTTATCTCCTTTTGTTGTCTTACCCTTTGTGGTCTTTAGAGAAGTTCTATTAATCTCTATGATTCCCTTGTGAAGTACGTTTCTACCCGTGTTATTTCCTGTCTTTACCATACCTAGATTGTCTTTGTCTTCTATAATTCTTCTCCACCGTTCTTATGTGTCTTCTTGATATGTTTTTCTAGAAGTGTTGGGTCTATTAGTGATACCACAATAGTGAGTGGATCTCGGTCTGTAGAACCTTACTCTTCAGTTCACCCGGAATCCTTCGTAGTGATACTTGTTTCGATCACCTCCACTACCTTAAGGTCACTCGATAAAGTTTAAGATTTTCTACTACGACACTTTCACGACGTGAGTTATACGGTCGTTTAAATCTTTTAAGTCGTCACCGGTGTCCTGACCTTTTCCAGTTAAAAGTAAGGTTAGGGTTTCTTTCCGTTACCGTTTCTTACGAATTTGATAGTGTCTTAACGTGAGTAGAGTGTGCGATCGTTTCACTACGAGTTTTAAGAGGTTCGGTCCGAAGTTGTCATACACTTCGTACTTGAAGGTCTACAAGGTCGACCTAAAATTTTTCCGTCACCTTGGTCTTTAGTTTTACGGTTGTAGGCAACCTAGTAGCTTTTTCGTTCTCTCAAGGTCTTTTTGTAGATAAAGACGAAATAACTGATATGGTTTCGGAAACTGACACACCTAGTGTTATTCGACACCTTTTAAGACTTTCTCTACCCTTATGGTCTGGTGGACTGGACGGAGAACTCTTTAGACATACGTCCAGTCCTTCGTTGTCAATTTTGACCCGAACCTTGTTGTCTGACCAAGGTTTAGTCCTCTCCTTGTGCAGTTCCGACATATAACAGTGGGACGAATAAATTAAAGATACGCCTCATGTAGTACTCCTTGTGACCCGACCTACTTCGTGTTCGACCTTAATTCTAACGGTCCTCTTTATAGTTATTGGAGTCTATACGTCTACTGTGGTGGGAATACCGTCTTTCACTTCTTGATTTCTCGGAGAACTACTTTCACTTTCTCCTCTCACTTTTTAAACCGAATGTCGAATTGTAAGTCTTTTGATTCTAGTACCGTAGACCAGGATAGTGAAATATCGTTTATCTACCCCTTTGTTACCTTTGTCACTGTCTGAAATAAAAAACCCGAGGTTCTAGTGACCTCTACCACTGACGTCGGTACTTAAAATTTCTACGAATGAGGAACCTTTTTTTCAATACTGGTTGGATCTGTCGTATAATTTTTTGTCTCTGTAATGCAACGGCTGTTTCCAGACAGATCAGTTTCGATACCAAAAAGGTCATCAGTACATACCTACACTCTCAACCTGGTATTTCTTTCGACTCGTGGCTTCTTAACTACGAAAACTTGACACCACAACCTCTTCTGAGGACTCTCAGGGGATCTGTCGTTCCTCTAGTTTGATCAGTTAGAATTTCCTTTAGTCAGGACTTATAAGTAACCTTCCTGACTACGACTTCGACTTTGAGGTTATGAAACCAGAGGACTACACTTCTCGACTGAGTGACCTTTTCTAGGACTACGTCCTTTCTAACTTCCGCCCTTCTTTTCCCCTACTGTCTCCTACTCTACCGACCTACCGTAGTGACTGAGTTACCTGTACTCAAACCCATTTGTCCTCAACCACTACCTGTCCCTCCGGACCGTACGACGTAAGGTACCCCAGCGTTTCTCAGCCTGTGTTGACTCGTTGACTTGACTAGACTTGGGTCCGAAGGACAACCGTTCTTCGTCTTTATGACTTTATTCGATTACTCCATACCCCCGGACTTAAATAAAAGATAGCGAAGACATTATTTAATGGTGTTTAAATCACTGAATCGAGTTGTATTTAATAGAATTCCCAAGAACTCCAGTTTTTACGTTTGACCGGTGCGACCTGACTTTAGGTCCTTAGTCGGTCAGACGCAAAGACTGCCTCTTGGATCTCCTCCTAGGAAAGGTCACAGAGAGGTAGAGGACCTCCAACAGGTGTAGGGGACCGAGAAGTCGAGACGAGGTAGAAGTGTAGAGTTAGGGTGGTCGAAGGGAGATGGTGAATAGCCCGGGGAGGACTAGTGTCGTCAGGTCGGGTCGAAGTCAAGTAAAGTCATTGAGTCAATGACAGGTTGAGAAACGTTGGGGTACCCGACATCGTGCGGCCCGGAGGGTCAGGAAGTGACAGAGGATCTCAAACAAGTTTGAGTACAGGTAACTGAGTCACTACAGTAGGTTGGTAGAATAAGAGACGGTGGGTGAAGACGAGGACGGGAGGTAGAAAGGGTCGTAGTCCTTTCTACGAAGTGTAGTCCACCGGTTTCATAACCTCAAAGTCGAAGTCGTAGTCAGGAAGGTTCCTTATAAGTCCCGACTAAAGGAAATCCTAACTGATCAAAATAGAGGAACGACAAATCCCCTGAGAGTCCTCAGAAGTTGTGGTGTTAAGTTTTCGTAGTCAAGAAACCGGGAGTTGAACGAAATACCAGGTTAAGAGTATAGGTATATACTGATGACCCTTTTGGAATCGAAACTGATATGTCTGGAACAGTCGTTTCATTACAGAGACGAAAAATTATACGGTAGATCCAAACAGTATCGAAAAGAAAGTTCCTCGTTCGATAGTGTATAACATACTGTTATATGTCGGAACTGTATACGGAAAGGGTTAAAACTTGGTCAACAAGGTACCAGTAAAGATTGACAACGAAGAACTGGACGTATGTCCAAAGAGTCCTCTGTCCATACCACCAGACCATAAGGGTAGAGTGTCAGTTTCCGACATCACATGAGTTACTTCGTCTTTATATACAAAAAGACTTTAAGGAAACGAAAGAGATACTAGGTTGCTTACTACCGAAAAACTAGAGACAGAGGAGACGGAAAAGATTTAGGTCGGACATGTAGACTTTCAAGAGTCAAGTGTATGACGATTTCGGATCGAACTTCCTACAACTCCCTATTATTTTTATCCATTACAAATAACAAAAGAGTCATGGTCCATGAATCCGACATACAACGGTGGGACGAATAAATTGAATATACGTCACATGTAGTACACTTCAAGACCCGACCTACTTCGTGTTCGACCTTAGTTCTAACGGTTCTCTTTATAGTTATTGGAGTCTATACGTCTACTGTGGTGGGATTACCATCTTTCGCTTCTCCTTGATTTCTCGAAGAACTACTTCCACTTTCTCCTCTCACCTTTCGATCGAATTTTGAGTTGTAAGTTTTTTCATTCTAGCACCGTAGACCATGGTAGTAAAATACCGTCTATCTACCCCTCTGTTACCTTTGTCACTGTCTGAAATAAAAGAACCCGAGGTTTTAGTGACACCTATGACGTCGGTGTTTTAAAATTTTCTACGAGGTATCTTCTTTTCGATTTGGATCTCGAAATTTTTGTCTTTGAATTTTTGGGGTGTCAAATTGGATCTGAGTGAAGTACCTTTTCCTTTATCCTCAGATCTAACTTTAACTTAACCGGACAACTACACTTTAACTAAACTTTAAAGTTTAGTTGGGAACTTTAACTTCCGAACAGGTTCCAGTCCCTCTCTTGTTCATCTTTCGGTCTTGGTCCTGAGACCCGAGGGTTAGGTAACAGGGACCGGCGATGACGACGATTCAGCGAAGTCAGGACAGGCTGAGACACGTTGGAGTATCTGTCGGAGGATGGTCCGAGGGGGTAAGGACCCTAAGAGGTCCGTTCTTGTGACCTCACCCAACGGTAAAGGAAGAGGTTACGTACTTTCACTTTTCACTTTCACTTCAGCGAGTCAGTACAGGCTGAGAATCGCTGGAGTACCTGACGTCGGATGGTCCGAGGAGGTAGGTACGCTAAAAGGTCCGTTCTCATGATCTCACCCCACGGTAACGGAAGAGGCAAACAGGGACCGTCCGCCAGGCTTCTAGGACCGCACGTAGAGACGACCAGTGTCGGGTCAGTGAATCCCCGCTGCTGGTAAACGAAATTCACCTATTGGAGCGAAGGTCGAGGGACTACCCCCTCTCACTCGATAAACCTAAAACGTCACTTTGGAGGTGAAATTTTCCTTGGTGTGGAAGTAGAAGGTCGCACTGATCCGGGGAGATTTTCGGCGTCGTACGTGCACACTCGGAGACCGAAGGGGCCCAGGGGTGCCGGGGAGGACGGACCGACCAACGCTACGACCTCGGACACTCGACTGGCGGTCAGTCTCGAAAGAGTTCAAGCGGTGCAACGGCACTGTTCTGACACAGCTCCGGGTCTACAAACCCGTATTTATTTATCGTGTAGACCCTGACTCTTCCCCAGGTCGACGCACACTATTGGCCCCACTCTTATTCCGGTTTACTATGTGTCGACCTTTGACAATCCTCGCTCCACCCCCTCGCCGACTTCGTCTCTACCCTCCTTTCTTTACCTTTCCGCCCCCGCCCCTCTAGTTTGGTCCCTAGTGCCGACAGACTTCCGAGACTCAATATCCACGACTCTTTGTCCGGGTACCAAATATGTTGTCGACTTAATTCTCGTAAGGATGGTTTACCATCAAATATTATTAACTAGAGTTTCGTCTCTCTGACCCCGTCCCTTTGAACTGAGCACCTGGAGACCGTCGGAGCCTACACAGCCAAACCAGTGGAGGGTCGAGAAACGCAGATATTTACCGGAGCGCCACTCGACCCACTTCCTCAAGTCGGGAGGTAGCTACTCGTGGGGTCCCGAGGGACGGACCCTAGCGGACCGTAGACCCTTCGAGTCGCTCAAGGGTCTGAGGGACCCGTCGGAGTCGCCGTACGCGGGGACCACTAGTACGTCTCTTCCTCTCGTCCCCCGCCGCCCCCCACCCCCAACCCCCACGTCACTGTAGTGAGTTAGGGTCGGGTCTCCGGGGGCCGCCTACTCAGTGACTCTACTTAGTCGCTACCGACGTCCCCCTCGGTGTGTGGGTGCCAGGGTGGTCTCTGATTTTCGATGGAACCGTAGTGGTGGTTCGTCTCCTCTCCTTCAGACTCATTTCCCCTTTAAGTCGGGTTTTTTCTGTCCTTTTGTTAGGTAAGGAGGACGAGAACTACCTTTAGTTTAAGTACCTAATGGCGAAATTACTCCGGAGCCAAATTAGAGGACTTAATTTTTATAGGGTTTACTCCAGTAGTAATTCCCTACGGTCTTAGGTCCGAAACATTCGTTTCGGGTCATAGCGTCCCGTTTCGAAAAGATCTAGGAAGGTCGGGGAAGGTCGAGCAAGAACATCGTCCACTATGGTTCATTTAGGACTACAGAATCTCTCCTAGTTTCCGAAGAAGGTTGGACGAACACGACGTGAAACACCGATATTTTACGTCCTAACCGCAGAAGATTCCTTTCGTCTACTGATTTGTCCTACCTGGGGTACTGTTGTGAATATGAACCAAACCAACTCTAAAGTCTAAAGACATAAGTGTCCTTAGACTTTGATATTTACTGAAGGAAACCAAGAACCAACCCTTTTCAAAGATTGACCGTTAATAATGTGAATCCTCTTAAGAGTTTTATTAACTTGTTATTGTCCTCCTGATTCAAATCTCCGATTAAGAATCAAATATTCTTAAGGTCACCTCTCCCCTTTGGTTAGTTGGAAGTATCATAGTAAAGATCACTAAGACTTTCGAGCTTTATTTATCCTTATACCAACCTTCAACCATGTTAACTAGATACGTCATAAATTTTTGGAAAGAAGTAAGTAAGTTCTTTGTAAACAACTGACGAAAAATATTTGGTCCGTAATGCGACTTTCGACCCCTATGTGACAACTTACTCTGTGTCGGGGACAAGAGTCCCTCGAACATTAGGTAGTTAGGTTCAAGGATGTTGGTAATACTGACACTTGTGAGTCGACAAGTAAGACAAGTTTTAATTGAAGAACCTCGTAGTTAACTAAGATTTCATTCTTTTTTCAGACGTGTCTTGACTTACATAGGGTACGGAGTTTTATTTTTATCTTAACGTAAAACTTTTTAGAATTAAAACACCATAAAGTTCTCGTGTCTTTGACGTATTTCCCTCCATTCGGTCTTAAGAAAGACATCGGACTATTAATTAAACGTCGAATTTTAGATGTTCTCTGAGGTTCGGTTTCACCAGAAAACTTCTTCTGCTTAATCCCTTCAACTACCTTTCGTACAAAGGATTTTCGTACAGTATCAAGTTTTAGGTGTGTTAAGTTTTCGTCAGCGTTGGTGTCTATCCATCTATAATGTCAAACCCCCGGAGCCCCCGTTCTCACGATAAATGGTCGACTTTACCGTCCCAGTACACCGTTATCGTCTTTGTGATAAATGTCAAACAGAAGGACGACCAAACTTTAATATAGTATGAACGGAGTAAAACCCCAAACAAAGGTAGGAGAAGGAGGGTCCACCAACTAGGTATACCCGATGTGCTTGTTCAGAGGAACTGGACACCGAAGGTCCGTCCAGGGTGGTTGTCTGTAGTTCCACTACTTTTCTCTCCAAATCCACAGAGAAGGTCTTGGGAGACGGTCCGATGGTGTCTAGTTGACACAGGGAAATGGTTTCAGGGTCGAGGACAGGTTGCTAGGAAAGGTGTGTCGATTGGGAGGGTTCCTCCCGTCACTGACGAGGAAGGGGAGAGGAAGTCCCGTCCTCTCCTCTAACGGTGTCAAGGAACGTCAAAGGGATGTGGAACGGGTACGGAAACAGTTCTCGAGAAAGTATGTCAAATTCGAACGGTAGATAAACGATAACCCTGGTACCGTTTAGTTCCTCTAAATATAATAGAGTTTACAACATGGATTTCCCTCTGAAATAATGACAGAAGTGTAATGTACTAAAGCCTAAACGAACCAAGTTTGAACGTACTTTTTCGTTATTTAAAGTTTTATAGGTGTCCGGATAGACACAGTCATTATCCCAACTTTTAGTTCCAAATGTTGTTGGACGGAATCAAGAGAGAGCCATCGAAATTTGATAACAGAAAATACTGAAACGTCTGGGAGGAAAAGACGAAATAAGAATCGAATTTACCGTCTGCAATTCAACAGGTTATTGTTAAGGAAGACTGGACCGAAGGAATTAAAGAACCGTTCTTCTACTTTTCTGAAATGTCCGTCACGTAAATTCCGTCAGTGGGGAGACGGAAAGGTCAGTAACCGTAGGGTAAGGGTCCGGTGTCCTTAGAGACTGTGTAAGTCTTTGTCTATACACTGAAGAGAAGACGGCGACGTCGTTACGTGTCCCCACCTAAAAATAGACCGAAGTGAAACGACATTAAAGTCGGGGAGAACAACCCAGTGACTAACCCACCATCTGTTAAACCGAAGGTGACGTCGAGTCTCTTCGGTTTCGTCTGTCAAACCGACGCCCCGTTTACCCACAGACAGTGGTTCTCGGTTCCGAGCAGACGACTAAGTACCAGTGCCGGGCAGAAAGGCCGTAAACGGCGGAGGTAGACCTCGAGGGGTAGGCAGGTAAGCAAGGACGTGTGACCACGGTAAAGGTGAAGTAGTGAACATTCCTTTGCGTAAGACCTTCGTAGTACTCTTTCCCGTCAGTCGTTAAAGGACTCTACGTACAGGTTCCTTATACCTGTACTTATACATATATAAGTATATATATGTATATATATAAGTATATATACACGTAGTGACCGGTCCCTGTCTGTTACTGACGGAAACACTGTCCTTCGGTACATCACTTGGTTCACTGTCGTGACTTAAATCTTAGACTAGACTTAAAGTTAGGATCAAAGTGGAGGACAATCGACTCATTGTACCTGAGTAACGAATTGGAAAGGTCAAGATTGAAAAGAAGAGACAATTGACACCCATAATAATCATGGACTGAGCTACTGACAACTCTAAGGTACTTTCTCATAGTCATTTCGAGAATCGTGTACTGCACCGTGGCCCTAAGGAGTCATTTACTCCCGAGAGTAGGCCCTCGGGGAGCCACCAAAGGATGACGAGGTACTTGGGGAAGTCTAAGTTGTGTACGAGGGGGAAGGGGACGGATTGATGGTCGTGCATCTACGTCAAAGAGGGGAACAACGACCCAGATCTAAGAGATTAGTGCCCCCAATGCAGAAGGGCAGGGTATCTCTTGAGTCTACCTATTTGGGTGGCCATGTCCTTTCCCGTCGCAGTATCCGTGCGTTCCGAAACGGGAAAAGTCTCGTACCAGAAACACCCCACTTCCCAGTCCGACTCGACCCGAGGAGACTACGGAGAGACTCATTACCTTTCTGTCTTTTTGTGGTAAGTCAGACATTTTGACAGATCAGTGATTGGGATAGATGGATGTTGAGGAGACAACCTTAGTATAAATAGATGAGGAACAGAGGGGTTTTCATACTGTGAATTTAAATTAAGAAACCTACTTACCTATAGTAACTTCGTACGTACGTTTTAGTTAAGTCGGTACAGGTTGAGAAAAGTTGGGTTACCTGACATCGGGTGGTCCAAGGAGACGGGTGCCCTAAGAGGTTCGTTCTTATGACCTCACCCAACGGTACGGGAAGAGGTCTCCTAGAAGGACTGGGTCCCTACCTTGGACTTAGAACATGTAGAGGACGTAACTACCCGTATAAGAAATGGTGATCGTGATTGACCCTTTGGAGTAGTAACTTCTGAAACTTCGTTTCTGACAAATCTAAATCTAGAAATTTCTCGTGAGACCGTCGACGTATTTCCTACCTCTCTTCTCCTGCATTGATAGAGTCACGAAGACCTTACAAACTCACACGGACTAGTCGACCACTAGAACACTTCTACGCGTCAGAATAAACACCCTCCGGACCCCATCCCGACTCTAAGACGTCAAGATTGGTCACGACGACCAGGTACCAAGAACCAGGGTTCTTCAGGTTGGTAAATCAGGTCGGAGAGTATCAGGTTCAAACTATTCCCTGTCACGGACACACGACAGAACGAGCCATGTGGAGGATCGTAACCCAGATCATATTAGTCGCACAGTGGTACCAAGATCTTATTATAACTGTCTAGTTAAGTTACGGGGAACATTCCTTCCTGACTCACAGTCTTACCATTTTTAGGAAAAAGAGTCAGTCGAGAAGAGAAGGTCCAGACAACACCTTTGTTTGGTAACCCTGATGTAGGGGGTAAGACAGTGAGTGTGTAGAGGTACAGTGACTTTCGTGTTCCTCAAAAGAGCAGGTCCGTTTCTTACTGACCAGACGGAGAACCTCTTGTAGACGTAAAAATATCCAGTCTCCAAGAGTTTCACTCCAGAGACCTGGTCATCGTGACCGTAGTGAATCCCTGAACCATCTTTACGTCTACGAGTCTCCTGTGGGTTCTGGAGGACTTAGCGTAAGACCCTCGCTGGGTCACTAGAGACAAAGTTGTTCAGGAGGTTCACTAGTTTAACTCTTGGCGACGGGACGTAAACCCAAAGGCCCACCTCTTTGAAGTCGACTCACTGGGAAGACTACTAAAAGGGATGGAAAACCTCTCCTAGACACAGGAGGACCACTTAGAGTCCCTTCCTCAACTCGCAAACTCCAGTCGGTGACGATCTTAGAGATTAAGAGTAGAAAGAAGGGTGTTTCCTACGTGAGACGACCTCTTGTTCTTAAACCCCCACGTCTTAGAAGATTACGAAGGATGGGTATTCGTTACTGATACTACTGGAAATTCCTACTGGAATTAGACTAGAACGTCCTCGGGAAGTACGGGCTCGTCCGCACCGACACTGTATTTAACGTAAGGTCCTTTTTACCTTGTACAATTTGGATCAATTTTGATTAGGAGTTTAGCCGTCTCGACGTCGTATACACGAAAAAATCTGTAACCCCATCCCTCCAAAAAAGGGATGACCCTAATACAGAGAAACTGTAAGGATCTCCGGCTCACAAATTTGTTGTAACAGTCGATACAAGAAGGACCGATGTCTCGTTGTCACCACCAAAGTACGGTCTGGAATTAGATCTTCACGTAAGTCCCTGTTCACACTTTTCTCCCTCGACTAGGGGTCTGAGTTCAGTGGGGGTTGGTGGTCCGGAGTTCCAATAGGAGTCAAACAAGTGATTGTATTTAAGACCGGGATCGAAATGAAGGGTCACCGTGATTGTAACCACTGTGAAGGTTTCCTACTATCTAAAGTGATTACTTCTGTAGTTTCTTCCCTATCCTCGGTGACAAAAATATTTCTTACAGGGTAGAGGAACCCAAATGTATTTTGTTGGGGACTGAGGGGTTTCTTCGAGTCGGGGTTTCGAATCTTCCGTTGAGTCTTTCGGACTTTGGTTTTGTCACAACGACTTTCACCCGAACGAGTGAAGAAGTGAGGCCCTCTTTGACCCAACTGACAGTTTTATGTGAAGACGGAAACATCGAGTGATCTTAACTTTCTGTTTATTTTCGTCTACCCGACTACTTCGTTCTCCTTCTCTTTCCAAAGGAATCCTCTTCCAAACCCCACACTCTCTGTTCCATCCACCTATATTTCCCCTAGTCCTCCGTATGGGTCGAGGTCGACGAGTATTTCTCTTCTAATCCTCCTTTTCACTACTTTAGATTGTCTCGGTCGATCTTGCTCGGGAGGGGGTGGGGATGTGTGTTTCCCTAGGCTTCAAATCGTCCAGTAACTCTCTTCGTCCGAGAATTTGTCCTTCTTTCAGGTATTTCTCTCGTTAGTCTCTTTGGTGTCCGTCCCCGGACGTCGTCGTCACCAATGTCTTTAGAATCTAAACTCTTCCCTCCTAGGTAGATCTTATGGGTCTTCTTTATGACCCAATCAAAGTTCTACCTTGACAATAGTGTTCACTTACGTCTGTTATGGACACTGGACTTTCTGTACGGGTTCTTTAGGTACCTTAGGGGTCTTTCCGTGTCACTTTTGCTCTGCGAAATTTTTCTTCGGTTCGTCAAGTTTTCATCTAGTCCACGTTCGGAGTCCAATGTATAACCAGATGGTCTTGATGTGGGGGAGCCAACCCAATAGGTTGAGTACTATACTTCTACCTTTTGGACGAAAACTTACTATCTATGACCTTTCTAGGTCTTTAGAAACTAAAGAATCGAGAGTCCTACTCCAATCTCTTATTTTACCGTTGGGTGAGGTAATGAGAACGGACCTTTTAGAGCACCTACCTCTTCGGACCATCCGATGTTAGGTACCCCAGCATTTCTCAGCCTGTGTTGACTCGCTGAAGTGAAAAAATTAAAGAAAGTCCTACTCCATGGGAGTCCTCTTTTTTTAGATCTCCAATTATTATCTTTTTGTTAGGATTTCAAAGATTCAAAATTAAACGAAGTACCCTCTCTTTATCTGAAACTTAATCCGAACCACTGACCCCGACGAGGACTACATTTAGAGACTTGAGCCGTTCTTTTGTCCTTGCAAAGCTACAGATCAAAGATTTCTTCCTTTACCGTAAAAGTACACCTAAAGTGAGGATGAGTATGTGGGTGGAGTGCGTACGATTTGATCACGCTATGCATTAGACTCCTTCAACAGAGGGTCGACTTAGATTCAAGTGTCCAGTACCTAATACCCTTTCACGGGACCCATCTGACCTACCGTAAGGTTTTTTCACTTTGGCTTTCAAAAAGATGTATGAGAGAAAGAGTCTCGGAAATGATACTAGAAGTCCTATAATTTATATCGCGACACCTCTATCTTAAACCGATCCATATGGACACGACCTTTTACTCGAAAACTAATACAAGGAGATCTTCTACCACTATAAGAGATCTTCTTTCATTGATATTGAAGTCCACAGACTCTCTGAAACCCAACCTAGTCAAGTGAAGTTTCTTGCGTACATTCTTAATTTCTAAAATTTTAATTTTTTTTATTTATTTATTTTATTTTATTTTTGTTACTTTTTTTTTTTTTTTTTGTTTCTGTGGTTTCCTTACTATGTAGAAAGTGAATTTCCTTGGGGTAGATGCTCTTGGAGACTCTTAGGAAAACCGGGTCAGACTCGGTTTGTGTGGACTCGTCACCTCGAGGTCGGTAATTTGGTTTCTGTGGGGTCTTTTGAAAGTTTCGTGCAAAGCAGTATAAGGGCTAAAGGTTGAGAGAAGGGGTAAGAGACCGGTGAAAGATGACTGGGGACCGAGAGGGGTAAAAGGAGGGTTAAAGGTCAGTGAAAGTTGACCGCGTCTAGACACGACAGGTCATACCATTGGCACCTACCGATGACCTATGAACTTTACACCGAAAAGACTTAACTCCAAACACTATTCTAATTTCATATGCTACCCAAAACTTCTGTCGTAATTTTTTCACATTTTATACAGTGATTATTAAAAACAAAACTAATGTATAACTGTATTATAAGAACATATAACTAATTTATATAATTTTTATTAAAGTGCGCAAAGAAGAAGGAAAAGGTCACACCGATGATCGTTAAAAATTTAATGTATAATGTATACACCAAGTGTGTAAAGATTATGTCCGGATTATGGACCCGGGGTTTGTTGAGTACGAGTGTAGGATGAGGACTAAGAGATTTTGTGGGTTTGGTTGGATTGAAAACGAGACCTATTCGTGTCTAAAGCCACAAGAATCAACCTCTTGACAAAATGTTTGCTCGGTATACCACGATTCCCAATTGATACGAATCACATCAGTATACAATCCCGAGAGTGTACATAAATAACTTATGGATGACACACATATCTAACATGAACTTGGTTGACCCGGATAATTCCTTCGTAGTCGATCGGGACGGTCGGTTGTCGATCGTTAGATCGACCGATAGTGGTAAACTACTGTCATTAGACTTTATAACTGGATAGAAGGGGATTTTCTTATTTAGTTTATCCTTAAAATCCCTGTTACCATCTTAGTACCTTTGATGGACATAATACCAGTATCTCCTTCAAGGTACCTCGGAAAGTTAAGTATGGTGTACACAGACGCACGAAGGTCGGGTGACGTACTAGTCAACCTTTAGAAAAAAAGAGAAAAACAGGGACTGTCCTTAATGTCCCAGACGTAAAGAGACCACATTTAAAGAGACATAAGACTTCTTCCTATTCACTGAAGTCGGTTCAAGTCTTTTATTTTTGTTTTACCGTTTTATGGAAGATGAAGCAGAGAAGACAAACTTCTGGGTCCTCAGACCAGATGGAACGTTGGAGTAGAGGTATAGATGAGTGTCTTTTTAGTCTTGTCTTGGTTCATTTACTCTCGGGGTGAGTCTCTCGTTTGTGTAAGACTCTTTTGCTAAGAAGGAAGAAACAAAAGGAAAATAACTCTTTCGGTTAGTACAGTCAAGTTCTCCGGTTTCTATTAAAGCAAATTTTTAACATGTAATATTGGTGTGCTTAAAATCGGGCTTAATCCTTACCCTAAATCAAAGTTAAGAGAAAGGAAACTTGAACTAATAAAATTTTCTCCTTACAAAACGAACTTCGTCAATCATAAACGTCGGGTTTGTCTGTCGAGTGACGACAGATGTCCCAACGGAAACCTATATTTACAGGGATTATCTAGTGTCAAACCCCGAATTTTATAGGTACAAGTAGGGTTTCACAAACAAAAGAAAGAGGAAGATGTCTGTGACATCAGTCAAAGAAAAGGTTGGGAAAAATAGAGTTTCTTTTGTTCAAAGTAGTAAACTTTCATATAGAATACGGTATTTTGGTCCAGTTATAATTCTCAACATTAGTGTATCTAGTCATAGTCGGTGTTTTGTGTCCTAAATTTCACCTCTTTCTACTCTAGAATAGTTGGTGTCACTAATTAATGTTTATTTTCTCTTTCGTCTCGGGTTCGAGGTCCGATCTCTAGAATAAATAACCCTAAGCACGTGACTCTGACACAAGCCCCTCGTCTCACTTGTTAGGACGGATGGACGTCGACGGTATTAATTCGACCTCAGGGTCTAAGACTAATATTAGTTAACAACTAAATAAAGGTGCAGTACTGTCTACAAGGATCGGACTTGAGTACGTGTGAAAGAACACAGAGGAACAAAAATACCAGATATGTGAGAAGAGAGACGGATTATACGAAGAGAAGTGTGGTGAAGGGTTGGGTAGGTACGGAAGGTTGGGTGTCCAGGAGGGTAGAGGGTTAAGTTTGTCTTAGGGGAGACTCCTCGGAAGGGACCACATGGAAGGTTGGTGGGGGTCCGTCTCTGTCCAGGGGGTCGTACGAGGGAGGACTACGGGAAACGTGCCTGGGGTGACCGTATCGTGAAGAGTGACCAAACTAATAATAGACGGGTATACAGGAGGGTCCTACCATTTGAGAACTCTAGCCTTCACCCAGAACAAATGGTTCCATAGTTATCCATGGTTCCACAGTTGTCTCGGACTTTGGTCGGTACGAGTCGGTCAGAAAAAACTTACTTATTTAAGTTGTGAAGTAAGTGTGAAAGAAGACACGAGACCTCACATTATCATGAGTCCCGTTAATCTGTTTTTAGAGAAGGGACACCTCAGGTCTTGAAGTTCTTCGATCTGGTTGGTCGTAGTACTACCTCGTCCACTACTAATTCGAGATCTCACCCTCCCTCAAACGACGTCCTAACTTTCGTCCTTTGGGTGTCACCGGTACTTATTATCGGTCTCGGGTTACGCTTACAAGTAAGTGAGTATGTCATTTATAAATAACAGCCGGTCTACGACTAAATCCTCGATTCTTATGTGGTCCCTTACTTTGTCCTAAAGGACGGGAGTACCTCGAACCTGACGTTCCTCTAGTTTGACCAGTTAGGATTTCCTTTAGTTGGGGTTTATAAGTAACCTTCCTGACTACGACTTCGACTTCGAGGTTATGAAACCGGTGGACTACATTTCTCGACTGAGTGACCTTTTCAGGGACTACGACCCTTCCTAACTCTCGTTCTTCTCTTCCCCTACTATCTCCTACTCTTCCAACCTACCGTAGTGACTGAGTTACCTGTACTCAAACACGTTTGAGGCCTTCTACCACTTCCTGTCCCTTCTGACCGGACGATGTATGTTAGGTACCCCAGCGTTTCTCGACCTGTTCTGTCTCACTGACTGGTTGTTGTACCTCGAATGAAAAACAATTCCCCTCTGTTCGGTTGTTTAAGTTTGTTAGGGATTCTTCCGTGTACGATCGGGTTATTCCCTTTGTCTCTGTAGTCTAAAACAATTAGACAAAGAAGGACGATAAACAGGTAATACTCGACCGATGAGACAAGTCCACTGTATTTTTTACCTTCTGGGTAAAGGTTTACGGAAACACGAGTGTAAACCTTAATAGGAACGTAGTAAGTGTGAGGGTTTGTCGATGAAGGATGAGGTTGAGAGGAAGGGAAGAGGTCCCTCAACGGGTCCACTGGTCGGACGGGTTCAGTCAAGTGTCCATCATTACCCCAGACCCGACGTATTAACTGTGACCAGAAGTAAAAACCAAAGATCCGAGACGCTATAACTCCTTAGTTCTTCCCCTACACCACACTACGAACACCGTCCGAAGACCGAGGAATGAAGAAATCTGTATAAAAACTCGTAGGATCACTAACGGCGACTCGTGTGGTTCTATTTATTTGGTACCTAAGTAAGTTGTTTATAAATTACTCTTGGATGATCTCAGGTCCTTCATTCAGATAGTGACCTCTAAGTTACCGTTCGTTTCCTCTATTCCAGGGTCGGTGGTACCTATAACGTCATATCAGTGTCCCTGTCTTTATTTGTTCTTTTATTCACCGTCAGGTAAGTAGAGTATTTACTGTTGAGTGAGTGGGAACTCTTGACCACGTCGCTTGCAGAAGGGAAACGAAAGTACGTGTAGAAGAATGAAAGGAAGACAAAGAGACCAATACAGGGAAACGGTACAAACAGGGTGAAAAAGAATGAAAAAGGAGAAAAAACAAAGATTTCGAACAGTAACAAGTCAACGAGTCAACACAGGTTGAGAAACGGTGGGACATCTGGCGTCGTGTGGTCCGAAGGGACAGGAAGTGGTAGAGTACCTCATCCGAGTTAGAACACAGGTGACTCAGCTACTACGGTAGGTTGGTTACTCAGCCGAGAGGCGTAGTCCATCGGTTTCATCGAAGTCCACCGGTTGTCCTCGAAGTCGAAGTTGTAGTCAGGAAGGTCACTTATAAGTTCCAACTAAAGGGAATGCTAACTGACCAAGCTAGAGGAACGTCAGGTTCCCTGAAAGTTCTCAGAAGAGGTAATGATGTCAAACTTTCGTAGTTAACAAACCGGGAGTCGAAAGGAATACCAGGTTGAGTGTAGGTATGTACTGATTACCTTTTTGGTATCGAAACTGATCTACCTGGAAACAGTCGTTTCACTACACAGATGAAAAATTATACGACACAGATACAAGCAGTATCAAAAAGAAGGTTCCTCATTCGTAGAAAATTATAGTGTCGACGTCAGTGACAGGTGTCACTAAGACCTCGGGTTCTTTTATTTTAGACAGTGACAAAGGAAACAATGGGTGTAGACAAACGTACTTCACTACTTTGGTCTGTCGTACTAGAACTCCTGGGAGTCTAGAGAAGTCCACTCCGGAGTGGAACCTTGTATACCGAAGTCAGGATGCATACTTTGAAGGGTGATCTTTAGGAGTGAACAAACAGAAGTTTTAAGAGTTTACATTATGTAAGTTCAACTTAAATAATAGGGATACGGTGGGAGTTTAGTATCGTACGAATGGACGATAAAAGGGATCAGAATCTTGGTTGGACAATTAAAACATAGAGTTACCGTTTTTGGTGAAAGGGGTACCTGTGGGTGGTCTTTCGGTTCCCAACCGGAAAAGTGGAGGGAGACAGAAGAAGGGTATAAGTCAGTGTAAAGATCAGGACACCTCAAACGAAGGGATTGTAGAGGGCTTTGATGGGAAGGAGACGGAGTGGAAGCGGTCATGGGGAAGGTAAAGACCATCCCTAGTGGGATGTACCAGAGGTAAAGTAGGGGTTGGGGGACTAGACGGAAATACACCGGTGTTTCAGTAGAGACGTGTTAGTTTAGATTCGTTTTAGAAGTCACTGGGGGTCCAATGGAATTCTTTGTAAACATTCGACGAAGAGTACCGTGTGTTCCAAAACGTAAAGAGAGGTCGGGGTAGAGAACGATAACAGTACGAATTCATGAACACCAAGGGGTTTGCACGCTGGGCCGGTCCTTGTAGGAAATGGGTGAAGAAACAGACCAATTCAGAGTGTTCGAGAAGTTCTGAGTCGAGTCTTGAAGGAAATCCTTCTGAAAACATAGTCGCACTTATAAAAGTTGAAGACGATTGTCTTATAGTTTAATCTATAAATAATGTCATAGTACATCTCTAAGAATCTGAGACGGTAAGACCTTGATCGAGTAAATCGTCGACTCCGACGGAAAAAAACAGAGGTAGAGTCTTACGCATGGAACTGAAGTTTGTACTTTAGGTGTGTTTTAATGTAGGTTTCCGTTTTTTTATTTATTTATTTATTCTCGAAGAGGAACTTGTAGAGAAAATAAAAATTCGTCTCTTCTTTTAGAAAGGGTCCTCTAAAGAAAAGACCAGGGTAACTCACTTCAGGTCCAGCGACAGAGTGAGGCCTGTTTAGTGACCGTTTCCCTCTTCTCAATGATACCGAATAGACCTCCTCTTCGGGGAAAAGAGACTTACATAATGTCTTGTTTCAGGGATAAGACACACACATACACACACGTACACACACACACGTGCGGTTCAGGGAAGCCAGTACAGACTAAGAAACGTTGGGATACCTGGCATCGGACGGTCCGAAGAGACAGGAACCCTAAAAAGTACGTTCTTATGACCTCACCTAACAGTACGGGAGGAGGTCCCCTAGAAGGGGTGGGTCCCTATCTTGGGCACAGAGAATTCAGAGGACGTAACCGTCCGTCCAAGAAATGGTGATCACTGTGGACCCATCCGATAGTCCAAGGTATCCGTTTTTGCTTACTGTCTTTACCTCAAACCATCTGATTACTGTCAAAACCGATAAGAAGGAAAGGATATCAAGAAACGAGTCGTGAGGGAACGGTCTTACTTAACCCAAGAACAGTTCATGAGACAGTAACACGAAAGGTTTGACAAAACGTCACAACTAAATCAATAGATAGAGGAATGTGACTGGAGGTATGTCAAATAAGTATAAACTAAAGAGTTGTGGATCGCTTCCGGTTCACGTATTGACGACGACGACGACGATTCAGCGAAGTCAGTACAGGTTGAGACACGCTGGGGTCTCTGCCGTCGGATGGTCCGAGGAGGCAGGTACCCTAAACGGTCCGTTCTCACTCACCCAACGGTACAAACTTACTGACTCACGAACTTAATTAATCATTCTACAGGTCCTGTGAAAGGCGTACCAAGGTAATTATGATTATTAAACTAGGTACGTTAAAGATAACAAAATAACAAAAACATCGAGTTGGGTTGCCAACCAATGGAAGACGTCGTCGTTGGTTTACTGTCGAAAGAAGTAATTTTTCTCAGTTACAGACAACTGAGGGTTCTCCTAGTACGACCTCAACTTGGTAAAAAAGGTTAATAAGACAATCACAGACGGTTCGGTCGTCCCTAGTTGTGGTAGATAGTCGAAGTGTAGAAACCCCACCTTGAAGTTTCCGTTCCAGAGAAAAAGACCCAGTTTAACTGGACATTGAAAGTAGAAGTGTGATTGGGAGGTAGACGTCTTGACGGTAGTAGAGACGTTTCACCGGTTGTCGTAGAGTAAGTCACGGAATCGTTTATAAATAACTCCCTCGATCATTTACTTAGTAAATTGACTGAACACACATTAGAAGTTTTTGTCGGTAACGTCTGTTCTCAAGAATAAATTTTTCATACACGGTGTCGCCTTTGTGGAAATTTTTATTGGTTTAATCGTCGAAAATAGTTACAACTGTAAGACAAGTGTTTGATTAATGGACGAATACATTGACTGGAATAATTCCCTACAACTGTGGAAGACTTCAATAGAAACCTTTGGTCTTAACATGGGTTTATGTTAATGGTAGAGTGGTCAAAATTTTTGACAGTAAGACTACACCGGTCTTAAGGGATGACTCAAGTCTTTAGGTTGAATTTAGGAAGTCAACCTTCTTCTTTCCACTTAGTTTAGTTATCTACTTAGTACTTATTTTACCGGTAGTTAATTGAACCCGTACTTTTATTTTTATCTTCACAGTTGTCTTCATCCATGACGATTAGAAGATTACATCCTATTTGTAATCGACCAACGACCTTATAAGTAAAAACCGTGAATATACCTTCTACCAAGAAATCATTTGTTTCTTGATATCTTGTTACATCTATAACGAGAACAGTTATAGGGTACACTGTTATTCGTAATAGAGACACCGTCTTCGGTGTCGGTAGGGGAGTTGTGTCAGCTTTGTACCTTCTCTTATGAGATAATCTTCCATCTCGGGTACTTGCGTTTCCGTTCCTTAGGACGGGGTCTGATGGTCCGTCCTCATATAGAACTACCTCCAGGACACTCGTCCTAAACAGTCTCCGAGTCACTCTGGGTTTACAGTGAGGTCGGTATTCCACACCACTGAGAGTGACCTTACGTCGCCGTAGGAGTGCTCCTGGACTGGTCCGTGTCGAAGTTACTGAGTCGTTGACCTTTCCCCCGCATGCACCGTGTTCTATATTTGGTTGGATACTTCGGTTCCTTGTCTTGATGGTCATTTGTGAAGGAGGTTGTTGTTTGGTTTCCGACTAGAACCGAGTGGTTCTAGTATTTGAGGATCTCTCACCTTTGACAATCTACTTCCGTTATAATAAGTATTCATCATAATTTCGACTCGATTGAGACTTTACGTGTAAGTCTTTTAACAGTGTTCTCTCCGTTTGATAATATGTATCTTACCTAATTGTTGTTTAAGGATGACGTGTCGTGTCTCTTGATATCAGTCATACGACACTATTTGGTCTTTCCCTTTTTTATACTTTTTCTTACGTATATATGTATTTTGACTTAGTGATACGATATGTCGTATTTAATTCTGTTGTAACATTTAGTTGATACGAAGTTATTTTATTGAAAATTCTTCGTTTTTTAACAGGGTACTTCTACTCGAAACCTTGAATAAATTAGGTTTGAAGAGGAAATTGTATTCTTCTTTGGTTCAAAATTTCTCCCTTCCCTGAACGGAACAGAGTTTGTCGAGAAAGACCCTCTCAATCCTGACTTGAAGACCTGGGAATTAAGGTTGGTGTAGGGTGAAATTGAGACGTGGTCTTTGAACGGGGGTGTAACAGTACCGAAAGTTGGTTTGAACTACTTGTTTAGTACAGTTAGTACTGACACACGATCGTACCCCTCTAGGACCAAAATACCCCGAATTGTGTATATTAAACCTTCTTCCCTGAAGAGATTCTGTTTCTTATGTTTTACTCTTTATATCTTAAACCATGTTTCCACTGATAAAGAAGTCTGACTCTCTCCTTTCATGTTGTTTAATGTTTATATCGTTTCAATTGATTATTGTGTTCATAATGTTTTAGGTATTTACATTCTATTATGAAAATACTTAATTAACAGACCATGTAAAGATATTATGAAAGAATGGGGTGTCAAAAACCGAGGTATGAGAGTTATATTGAGAAGTATATTATTATTAACACATTAGAAGAGGTCTCTCTCTCATATTTTAAATGAGAAAGAAGATTTTCGTTTGTTTTTTTTTAAATGACAGTTGTCAAATCTTTTAAATGAGACTCGAAGTGTTTAATAATAAGAGTTAAAACATGATTGAAAATCCCAAAAGTTCAGACCTTTTGATAGGACAACGAAAGTTTTTACTCCGCATCCTAAAGTCCTGTAAAGAATCGATTAGAATTTATCAAAATTTTGAGTACTGTGTGTAAGTGACCTCCTTTGCGTGAAATTATACCAACGACACAACATTACGTGATGGTCCAACATGTTGTTTAATGAGCATACGATGTGTTACTAAGTTTCTACTTGTACACATTCTCAAAACAAGTCCCTATGTGAACAAAGGTTCCCGACAAAGAATGTACGACAAAATAGACCTTAGTGGTCTGAAGTAGTCTTGTTCTCTATAATAATGTAAGTATTTTTGTGCTAGACGATCCGTACGTCTTTTGTGTTGAAACGTAAATCTTACCTGAGAGGTAAATGTCATAAACATTCTGGGAGTAATATTATAAAAGTTTACATTCCTCGTAATAGTCACATGTGGGGTGCAGTAAGTTCATATATAGACTGGCTCCTCTCTCGAAGTTAAAACTGTCTCAGTTACTCACGGCTTAAGAGAGTAATGTTAGAATATGTAGACCACTAAATTTCTGAAGAGGTGTCTGTTCACAGATCTATATGAACTTTGGAAGAAAAGTAGAAGAGGGACCGTAGTCCAGACCTGTGTCTTCCTGTGTACACATTGTACCCCATCGGAGACCGTGTCACTCACCCCCTCTTAAAGTCTTTCAGTAACTGTGGTCCTCTAGATCGTTGTTGAAGTGAGATGCACTTTCGCTGACTTTTGGTGTATTTATATTCGGTAACTTGGTTTGATTTTCATAAAGACTCAGATGTAGGAGAATCGTTGTTGGCATTTTCAAGTCCGGCACTATTTCAGTGGACTGGGGTCCGTTTCAGTCTCTCCCTTTTCCGTCACGAGAATTAAATGACACCAATTTTACCGTAAACCTTGCTTCTAGTACCGTAGGTCAGGGTAGTGAAGTACCCTTTATCTACCCCTTTGTCACCTTTGACACGGTCTGAAATAAAACCCCCCGAGGTTTTAGTGACGTCCACCACTGACGTCGGTACTTTAATTTTCTGTGAATGAGGAACCTTCTTTTCAATACTAGTTGGATCTATCGTATAAGTTTTCGTCTCTGTAATGAACGGCTGATTCCAGGCAGATCAGTTCCGATATCAAAAAGGTCACCAGTACATACCTACATTCTCAACCTGACACTTCTTCCGACTCGCGGCTTCTTAACTACGAAAACTTGACACCACAACCTCTTCTGAGAACTCTCAGGGAACCTGACGTTCCTCTAGGTTGGTCAGGTAAGACTTCCTCTAGTCGGGACCCTAAAGAAACCTTCCTTACTACGATTTCGACTTTGAGGTCATGAAACCGGTGGAGTACGTTTCTCAACTGAGTAACCTTTTCTGAAACTACGACCCTCCCTAACCCCGTCCTCCTCTTCCCTTGCTGTCTCCTACTCTACCGACCTACCGTAGTGGCTGAACTACCTGCACCCAGACTCACTTGAGGCCCTCAACCACTACCTGTTCCTCCGGACCGCACGACGCTAAGTACCCTAGAAATCTCAGTCTGTACTGGATCGTTGACTTGACTTGACTTGACTTGACTATTAGTACACTTGTGGTTCGACCTCTAGGAGTGTACGAGAACCTTACCTCGAGTATGCACTCCTGGGAACTTCAAATTCGAAATACTTAAAGGACCAGGAACACGAAGACACACGGTTGGAAACATAGTAGAGATACGTCACTGTCCCTCTTTTAGTCGTTTCAGTCGGAATGTACACTTCCCGTACCTAACTAGTCTATAAGAGTACCCTTCACACAAGTAAAACACCCTGAGGGTATTCCCGTGACGTATGATTCACAGAGTTTTACTGTCCTTAACTGCCGGAACGACAAGACCTCTGATCTTCAGACCCAACTTCCACAGTCGTCCCGACACAAGGGAGACTACCGAGATCCCTTCCTAAGAAGGAACGGAGGAGGTAGAAGACCACCGAGGGACCTTGGGAACCGTACGAACGGCACTCCTACGTGGTCAAGTCTGAGACGGACGTTACAACACATACACAGACACACGAAAAAGAAGAAGAGTATTTTTGTGGTCAGTATAGGTGACTCCTCGGGTGGGATTAGGTCGCACCACCACCAGATCAGTGATTCCACACAGGTTGAGAACGTTGGGGAACCTGTCATCGGACGGTCCGAGGAGATAGGTACCCTAAGAGGTCCGTTCTTATGACCTCACCCATCGACAAGGGAAGAGGTTCCCTAGAAGGGTCGGGTCCTTAGCTTGGGTCCAGAGGACGTAACGTCCGTCTAAGAAATGGTTAGCTCGATGTTCCCTTTGGGTTGCACTGAGGTAGAATTAATGTAGACGTTGTTGGAATGAAGGTGTAGTCCAGTACAACACTCCCTGATCCTCAATTCTGAAGTTGTATAGAATAACCCCCTTGTATTAGTTGGGCGTTGTCTTTCCTACGTTACGAGAGGAGTGCTACGTAATTGGTCGATTTTGAACACTAAGTTATGCGTAGTCAATCGTGACTCGTGTGCGACCCCTAGGTTTGTCCCCTTACCAGTCCGGCGATGAGAATGACTCGGGGGTCTGATCCTCTCTCTGTGCACTTGACTGTTGTGTAACGTCCGACCGAAGCGGTGACGTCCGTGTACACCGGTCACACTAACGGGCGACTCCTCTCTTGAGTGTCCGTACTCCCGAAGACGTCTTACGGCAGATAGACTTAACGGAGATTCTTACTGACCTACAAGTGGTCTACCTGTTCTCTCCCCTTCTTTCAGGTCCGTCCCCAGAACCACGTACTTTTCCGAACCCAACTCCCCTTTCCCATACAAACCCCTCTTCACACACACTAAAACATACCAACCTTCGTTCCGTCATTAAACATCGTCGTCTAATCTAGTCTTTTCATCTCACTCGAACAGTACTTTCGGAACACTTGGTGCTATTCCTTAGAAATATCATACCTCCCCTTGCCCTCTCCACACTCTTCCTTCTGTTTCGCTAACCTAAACATAAAGTCTCTCCACCGTAGTCACACCTCCCACCCACTCTGTCTTCTCCTTTCACCCCCCAGAGCGAGAGACTCTGGGAAGGGTCCTCCTGTGGGTCCGAGCACAGAAGAAATTAGAGTTGTTGGAAGGTCTATGTGAACCATCGACACCCTGGACCCTGGGTCACTCCACTTCCTTCGGAGTATCGAGTCGGTCCGATTACGTACGAACCAGGTACCCGAGTTTGGTGTCGACAGTTGGGTCCTTCTCCGTCGGTCTCGGACTGGGTTCCGTCCTTCTTCGGACTATTTCTCTTCTCCTGTCTGAGTTGAGGGTATCTTGACTTGAGGGTATTCCCACACACACCTTATTCTCTTTCCCCCTTCAGGTGACGGAGAATCTCAGGATGAACGAGTAAAGAATACCAGGGACGTCGGACGTCACTGTACGAGTGGGTACTGTTTTGTCGGGCTCCTCTGGTTTTACGTTCTCTGGGGGACTCGTAGTGGAACTTGCTCTCCAAACCAAAACAGAGGAACCGAAGAGAAAGACCTCAGGAGTGTGATATTATTTTATTTAGACCTGGAAATGTCCCTAGTCGGTCCCTTGTCCTTTTAAGGTCCCTCCTTCTTTCTCCCGTCCCCTTTCAGTTCACGGAACCTTTGTCCACAGACGCACACACACACACACACACACACACGCACGCGTGAGCGCACGTGCGTGAGTGTACACTCGGTCTCAATTCTCTTAGTTCCGACGAGAAAAGAGAACCAAAAAGGAACGTCAAAACAAACGGAAAAGGAAAGAAAAGAAAGGAACCCAGATAATGAAAGACCCTGGAAGAGACTTTCTGAAGACCACTTCATAGAAGGGAATGTGACCGGACTTACACTTCCTAGTCCGAGGGGTTCGAGTATTGTGTCCCTCCTGGAGTCCCTCACCAGACCCACAGGATGAACAGGGTGGAAACCTCAACCAATTTCAAGTATGGACTAATTAACATACAAGGTACGTATACATTGTACGTAGTCTAATTGGGATAATATTCCAAATAATTTAACACCATTGGTTAGTAGAAGTGTTTAGAGGTTTTGAAAGACGAGTTTTTAAGTAGAGGAGTGTTTACAATTCTCAACCTCTTGAAGTCAAAAATAGGACGGAAAAGTAAGTAAGCCCGTAGATATTCAGTAGGAAGTAAATAGTTCACACATAATTCTTTGAGAAGACACGTTAGGATCCACCGGGATCACCATTTCTTAGGTGGACGGTTTCGTCCTCTGTGTTCCCTGCACCCTAGGGACCTCAGCCTTTACTGTTGGGAGAGGTCATAAGAACGGACCCTGTAGGGTACCTGACTCCTCGGACCACCCGATGTCAAGTATCCCAGCGTCTCTTAGCCTGTGTTGACTTCGTTTCGTTCGTCCGTACACGATAGGATTCTAGGACTTCTGGTTTAGTAAGATATTTTGTCTTATTGTACACGTAAATCATCTTTGACTTAAAAATTCAGGAGGAGATATTTAAACACAATGACACAGAAGAGAAAATATACATTTCCACTCCAGTGATCGGACAAGAGTCCCTGTGTACACGAGACTCGAGGAAAGACCCGTACCGTCCCCCCCGGGTTTTGGTAGGGAGAGTACGGAGTCCGAAAAACACTGGGACACATTCATGTTACGAATACAAGACTCTGAGGTAAGTGAGTATATGAGGTTCGAACACAGAGGTGCACACGATCAAGGCTACTGAAGGTTAAGCAAATTCACAATCCAACAGAGGAAATTCAAACAGCTTCAGGGATTTTATGGAAAGGAAATTGGCATTACCAGTTGACCATCGCATACAACTTTGGCAACCAAAAGGTTTGTATTACGGACGCCAATTGTGACTCCAACCGGGGTAGTACCGATGTTTCGGTACCCTCTTCCGACGGGAAACCTCGTGGGGTCCATGACCCTGTCCCCTCGGGACGTACGTCCGGGTCACATCGTCTGTCTGGGAGCCGTACACCTCCTGATCTGGGTCTGTTGTCCCCTCGGTTGTGCGACTGCGTACTGGGTTTGTGCCCCCTTTCCGTAGACCCTTGTCCGGTGTGAGGTTTCGTCCGTCCGTCGTCCCGAATCACTTCCGTCAGTCGTCCCCGTTCTCCGTCCGGAAGTCTACCCTCGTCTCCCTCTCGAGTGTAGTCCCTGTCTCTTCTCCCGTCGTTTTTCTTTCTAACTGAGACCTCCGTCTGTCTGGACCCAAAGTTAGGACCAGACCGGTGAGACTTGACCTCTTCTGACGACGGATTAAGGTGTGGACTAAGAGAAGGAAGACTCGGTCGCAGGAAACGTCAATCAGCACCGGTAGACTGACGGAAGAACGGTTATAGGGCACTTACCTTTGGTAGACCTACCCATGGAATTGTAAAGGGTATGGTTGGGAGGTAAGACGGTATGGGAGCCTCACTAGAACCATGACTCCCTCGTGAGATTCCACTAACGTACGTACGTACGATTCACCGAAGTCAACATAGACTGAGACACACTGGGATATCTGACATCGGGTGGTCCGAGGAGACAGGTACCCTAAGAGGGTCGGTCTTATGACCTCACTCAACGGTCCGGGAGGAGGTCTCCTAGAAGGACTGGGTCCCTAGTTTGGACGTAGGGAATGTAAAAGACGTAACCGTCCGTCCAAGAAATGGTGATCGCGGTGGACCCTTCGAGTATCTATTCATACAAGATAACATTTATTATATTTATATAATAGTTATTTATATTATGTTATATTTGTGATATAGCAAACTTAAATCTTATCATCGACTAGATATTCTCGGGAAGGGGCGACCGAGTCTACCATTTTTTATACAGACGTTACGTCCTCTGGAGGACTCAAGTTAGTGACCCAACCCTTCTAGGGGACCTCATCCTTTATCCTTGGGTGAGGTCATAAGAACGGACCCCTTAAGGTACCTGTCTCCTCGGACCGTCCAATGTCAGGTACCCCAACGTTTGTCAACCTGTACTGACTCGTTGAGTGTGATTGATTGATATTCTCCGGGAGTCCGTCACAAACAACTTATTTACCTACCTACTTCGTCTCGGGTCGAAATTCTTATCCTTGTGTTCCAGTTCCTGCCGATTTGTCGTACTCACTACAGTGCACCTCGATCCCAGGATCCAACCGAGACAATACCAGAAGATGTGGGTTGACCAAGTTCTTCTCCCTTCTGTTTATGTAAGGACGGACGCACAGATAGGACGGACCCTGTGACTCAGTCGGTCCTAAGATTCCGACGTCGAAATAGTTGTTATTTGCACTACCAGGTAATTACCACAGACAGAGTCTTTCCCTTCGTCCTTTATCTCCATTCGCATAGACGTTGACAAAAGGACCTTCGATGACACCCTGACTTGGACGACCACACCCAGTTTAATAGAGTCGACATCTTCATTCGGTGTCCCTTTCCGTCCTGAACTGTCGTAAAAACTTTACGGTAAATGGTGGACACGCCCGATACTAATGTGGTTCCGACTGTCAGCACACTAATTTGTAGGACTCTACTAAGCAGACTTACGCTAAACCCGAGGGCTGAAAAAAGGGTAACTAAAAGTTACCTATTATTATTGTGCCACTATTTAAGATACATCTTTTTCCCGTGTCATCCTGTAAATGTGGGTGACATTGGTCCGAACACAAGGGGACACTGTCCCCGGTGTAAAGTGATTTACTCCTGAACCCAATCGGAGGAAAAGTAATGACGTCATACTAAAAAAAAAGTTACCTACCGAACCAAACTCCGTTTCGTGGACTTCGGATTACATCGGAGCAGACTGTCATTAACTTCTATTTTTGATTCGAAAGTTCAAAACTTGGTACGGCACTCATTAAGTCGGAACAATGTCGTTTGGCATTTCGACTCCCCAGAGAATAATGGTATATAGACCGTTTTAGTAAAAGATAAACAGGTTCTGGTTAGTGGAAAAAGAGGTACTCTTTCCTCTCTCGGTAAAAAGAGGTCAGTCAAAATTGACTGTGTAAGACGTTCCAAAATCCTAAACGTATCGAACCTCCGACTTTGTTGTGTTATATTTACTCAACAAATTGAAGAGTTCTGAAGGAGGAGATTCCAGTCTCAGAGAGGGACCTTCTTTCAGTTCACGGACGTCAGGAATAAAATGTTTGGAAATTAAATACGTCACCTGAACGAACCCCTATGACAGTATGGACAGTAACGGTCCTACTGTGGATCTGGGTTCGGCACACACACAAATAAAGTAAAAAAATTACGTAACGGTTATCAATTTTTACGTTAACATAACAACGATAAGAACTAAAACAACCAACAAATAGGTCAGTGAAACGATTTGAAAGAATGATTCAAATTATTGACTTGACATCTAAGGAAACCTAAAAGAAAAAATATAAATAAAAGTAAAAAAAATTAAAGTTTTCATGCTATTGTGTAAATGTTCTCTGAACCTTTTATATCTTGTTTTAATGTATATCAAGGTGATATATAATGGCCATAAAAAAAATTCTAAAAATCACCCTCAAAGTTATAGTTTGAGAGTTTTTAATTATCTTACTTATATGTCTCTTCATCTTCCTATCTCATCTGGACTCTTCGTGACACTTGGTTGAGTTGTATATTAATTCTAAATATGTTAAAAATGCGTTACGACGATTCAGTGAAGTCAGCACAGGCTGAGATACGATGGGGTATCTGCCGTCGGGTAGTCTGAAGGGGCAGGGACCCTAAGAGGTCCGTTCTTGTGACCTCACCCAACGGTAAAGGAAGAGGTTACGTACTTTCACTTTCCACTTTCACTTCAGCGAGTCAACACAGGCTGAGGGTCACTGGGGTACCTGATGTCGGGTGGTCCGAGGAGGTGGGGTACCTCACCCCACGGTAACGGAAGAGGTAAAATGTGTTATCATCCTATGTTTAAGATAAGTTCAAGGGTATCTGACATTTGGTCCTCTGTGACCTTGTATAGGTCCCTGTATTTTGTTCCGTGTTTTTAAAGTACCAGACTTCAATGACTTTAGCATGTTTCAGACAAGAGAATCGTGATACGTTAATACAATCTTTAGTTATAGTTTTCTATAAACTTTTATTGGGTGTATAAAAGTTTAAGTTACACTGTAAATGGTTCTCTCTAGAGACTGAATCAGTAACTTTCGGAGCTATTTCAATCTGACCTTTTTTTTTTTTCGGGTGTCTCCCACTAACGCCTCAAAAGGAAACTTAAAAGATGCGTCTGTTGAAGTCTACGATAATCATATTGAAAATACTACGGTCGTAATGTGACTGAGTTGATGAATACTGACGATGATGTTGTACTTTATCTTGATCTGTGCCGTTCGGGAGATCAGAAGTGGGACTACAATTTTCCTTACAAAAGTCATGAAGTAAGAAATACTAAACCGACGACCTCTCGAAAATATCTGAAAAAAAAATTCCATTACTCCAAAAAAGGATAACTCGCAAGGAGGATCAACGATTCTCAAATAGAGTACTTGTGTACCACTTAAAATCGTTAGGTACATGTCATTGATAACTATATTAACATGGAAAAAGGAGAAAATTGAAAAAACCGGTACGGTGTACGAACACCCTAGAATCAAGGGACTGGTCCCTAACTTGGGGGTGGTAGTGTCACCTACACGACTTAGGATTGATGTCCTGACCGTCCCTCAAGGGTAGGGGAAATAAAATTATACATCATTTAGTATAATTAACTAAAAGATTACGAACTGAAATATAGAAACCCTATTTAGGTTGATTGAGTACTGTATAATAATAGAAGGATGTAGCGACTTAAGTTAAACGATTATAAAAACACATCTTACGAACGTGGGTACAAATATTCACTGTGATCTGACATTAAGAGAAAAGGACATGATAGGAACGGTTCAAACTATAACAATGACACGATCTGAGTATATAAGACTTTATTAAAAATATTTTGGTTCTAAAAAAATTACAAACTATCGTGAATCATTTTGACATATTAACAAAAATTTTTATGTTATTTTGACATTTTTTATAATAACTATAAAACACCGTTATAAATTATAATGACTTATAAAAATAAATGATATTTTGATGAGTCTAAAATAAAGAGAACTTAGTCAAAACCAGTCAATATAAGAAGATCCTAAACAGTTAATTTAGATTTAAAAGATTAAATCCCCGTAATTTAACAAGTCTCTGGTATAAAAGAAAAATTATATACGTTGTAGACATCAGTCTATAAAAACATAAAGATTGCAATTGAACACGGAGAAGAGAGAGTAAAAGTAACAAAAGTCTCACGCAGTTAAAACAATTGGAAAGTTTTTTTGGAAACCGAAACACTCAGAAAAAATAATACACAAGTAAAAGACGAAACTGGGACGCAATAAAAAAAAGGAAAATGAAAAAACTCACATAAAATCAGGAAAAAGGATTGAAGAATTCTATAAATTAATTAGATAAAAGATGGTATTAAAAACAGACTGACGAGAAATCTGATATTTAAAGGGAGATTTATATCGAAATCACCTTCGGATTTTAAAAACTACCATAGAAATTATACTAAGTCCAAGATTTATACGAAATGAAAAGGAACAATAAAGAGGAAACCGGAACCTTACAAAGCTTCATACTGAAAATTTAAGATTTATTTACCTTTTAAAATCAGTATCTAAAAAAAAAATATCGAATTAATTCGAACGGATTTCTTAAGGTACCTGTTTCCTCGGACCGCCCGATATCAAGTATCTCAGTGTCTCAACCTGTGCTGGTTCGTTGATTATCTTTACATTAGACTGTATTAGTTCATTCTGAATAAAGTCCTTATCTCTCAATTAAATTGTGAGGTTTAGTTAGGGACATTGAGTGATTTGATTATCTTATTTCCTCCTTTTAATGGACAAAGAAAGTTATCGATGTCTGTCTTTCACTGTCGTAATCGCCGAGATTGAGACGCTGGGACTCCTGACATCGGGTGGTCCGAGGAGACAGGCACCTTAAGAGGTCCATTCTTATGACCCCGACCCACCTGTAAAGGAAGAGATCGCCTATAAGGGGTGGGTCCCTAGTTTGGACCCAGAGGGTGTAACGTTCGTCTAAGAAATGACGAACAGACTCGGTGGTCCCTTCGGGGTCCAGGTCTCTTTCGTAAATTATTTTGAGTTGTAAGTAAGTGATATCTTTGATGATTATTGATCCGTATCTACGTTTAAAGGATATTTCACCTAAATAGATGTCGTTCACGGTGTCAATAAAAAACCTAATAATTCGATAAACTATTAATAATTCGAAGTTTGGGTGGGAAAAAAAAGAAGTAAAACATAAAACCCTCGAACCTGAGACGTATAGTATAAAAGGAAACGGTTGTCCGAGGGACAATCCGAATTCCCCTGTACTCTCTCCCGGACGATGAGACCTCTTCCTTCTTCCCCGAAAGAGAAAGGATAAAGGAAGGACAAACGAACACAATGCCGTCGGTTTCGAGGAGTTGGACCTTCGTCGTTAACAAACGTCAAACGTCAAAAAAATATGACGTCTTAGACAGAGTGGTACGGGCCACTCTCGATTATTGTGGTCTCGGGACCAACGGGGAGGAGTGTCCAGACATTCGTCGAGGTTCCCCGAGAGAAGTTCCAGGAGTTCGTGACCAGGCCGTTACAGGGCAGAGGTCCTCAGACGTCGGTCTAGGTATCTCAGGCAGTAGATTCGAAAACTCAAAATGATTATAATTAGAGAAAGGGAAACAAAAGTATCGTGTTCCCATCGTCGACGAAGAACGGCAATGTTAGAGACACTATAAGTTATGAATTACAGTAGAGAAACGGAAAAGAGAAGAGGTTTTGTACCTACTGTTGAGAAATTTAATTTAAGGGAGAGAATTTTATTGACCATACCAAAGACATAAGATTGACTGGAACTGACTATTTATGGACTACCATTTTATCACCTTCGAAGAGGGGCTCTTTACCTTAATTGTTCCTATAGACTACTGTAGAGTAGATGTTTTGTAGTAGAAGCTCCTGGATCGGTCACGTCCTTGCTTTCTTTTCTTTCATTTTCCATAATATTAATCTTTTCTTCTTTATTACCATAAAACTATTATACTACCATATGTACACAGGTTCCTCTAGTTTGGTCAGTTAGGATGTCCTTTAGTCAGGATTTATAAGTAACTTTCCTGACTACGATTTCTACTTCGAGATTATGAAACCGGTGGACTACTCTTCTTGACTGAGTAATCTTTTCTGGGACTACGACCCTATCTAACTTCCGTCCTCCTCTTCCCCTACTGTCTCTTACTCTACCAACCTACCGTAGTGGTTGAGCTACCTACACTCAAACTCGTTCGAGACCTTCATCCACTACTTGGCCCTTCGGACCACATGACGTCAGGTGCCCCAGTGTCTCAGTGTGTGCTGACTCGTCCACTTGACTTGCCTAGGTAGACACGTACACACGATTCAGTAAAGCCAGCACAGGTTGAGAAATGTTAGGATACTTGACATCGGGAGGTCCGAGGAGACAGGTTCCCTAAGAGGTCCGTTCTTATGACCTCACCCAACGGTACGGGAAGAGGTCCCTTAGAAGGGCTGGGTCCCTAGTTTGGGTACAGAGAATGTAGAGGACGTAACCTCCACCTAAGAAATGGTGAGTGTGGTGGACCCTTATCTTTTGTGTTTCATGGAACCCTTGATACTTTTTCATCTAAATCAGTCTAACCTTAATATATGTATACATGTATACTGATATCTATCTATCTACGACGACGATTCAACGAAGTCAACACAGGCTGAGACACGCTGGGTGTCTGCCGTCGGGTGGTCCGAGGGGGTAGGGACCCTAAGAGGTCCGTTCTTGTGACCTCACCCAACGGTAGCGGAAGAGGTTACGTACTTTCACTTTTCACTTTCACTTCAGCGAGTCAACACAGGCTGAGAAGCACTGGGGTACCTCACGTCGGATGGTCCGAGGAGGCAGGTACCCTAAAAGGTCCGTTCTCATGACCTCACCCAACGGTAACGGAAGAGGTTTTATCTATCTATCTGGTTCCATTTATAAATATTTTAATATAAAAGTTTATGAGACCGTTGTTTAATAATCTTTTACCTTAAAATTTTTTATATTAAGAATGTTATCATAGGCTTAGGGGGGTATAGATATTTAAATCGTTTTCTACATTTTGGGTAATTACTGTTTTACCGTTGGGTGAGGTCACAAGAACGGACCTCTTAGGGTCCCTGCCCCCTCGGACCACCCGACGGCAGAGACCCCAGCGTGTCTCAACCAGTGCTGACTTCGCTGAATCGTCGTCGTCGTCGTTTATTTGATACCCTAAGGATGGGTGACTGGTCCTTATAGACGAAATATAAATGTAACGACATCCATCTTTTATTTGAAGATAACACGATTTGTCCCACTTTAAATCTCTAAACAATATCATCGATCATAATAAGATTAAATTTATAAAACCGACTTTTATGGTCATACTATACTAAAAAGAGTTTCCAATTAATTGATTTTACACGTTGGGCATTATTATTCCAAACATAATCCAAGGTAAAGTTTCTCAAAATTAGTTTTTAGTGGGACAGTAAGGGGTTGAAAGTGAGACGGGTAAAGTCTTTTCGGGCTCTCCGAAAAGATAGACTATCAGGAGTCTCCACTCAACTCGGTTTGACCAGGGTTCTGGTAAGAGTTCAGGTTCCCTCCTTTGAGACCTTTCTTGTGGAGAGAGTGGTTGACAGAAAGGAATTAGAGACACGACGCGACACGAAGCAGCGAGTCAGCACAGACTGAGAAACGTTGTGACACACCTGTCATCGGGTGGTCCGAGGAGGCAGGTACCCTAAGAGGTCCGTTCTTATGACGTCACTCAACGGTACGGGAAGAGGTCTCCTAGAAGGGCTGGGTCCCTAGTTTGGCGGTAGAGAAAACAGAGAACGCAACCGCCCGCCCAGAAAATAGTGATCGCGGTGGATCTCATAGTCTCTATATAAGTGGTCGGAACGGGTGACCACGAAAAATCTAGACGAGATTGGAGTCGGAGACTAACCTACCGACTCGACTTCGTAACCAAGAAAGGCGGAGAGGGTCGTCCGACCGTAGACTGCGTTTAGATCGACTAAATGACCAAACAGTCTCCGACCTTCTAGTAAGTCTAGGTAAAATTCGGTGTAAGTACGACTATTCATTTGTCCCTTTGGTCAGACATTTCTTCGGTCTTACGTCACGAATAACGACCTCTTATAGTCCCCGGTCTCCCGTGACCTCACTTTCTTAGACTCTGATTGACTGTCAAATGGTGAGGGAACCTCGGAGTGATATGAAAGACGTTTACTCTGAGTACTCTGAGGGTATCCGAAAGTGATTTAGGGAAAAAGAAATGCTAATAAGTTCAACCGAAGACAACAAACATTGTGTCTGGGACTAACTCTGTGTCTCACAATACTGTCATAAATCGGTCCTCAGACTCCTTCTCTCCTTAGAGACAGAAAAGAGTCAATACGAACACAATCTCATATTAAGAGATTTATAATTTTTGGATTAAAAGTATATCTATCTATTCATTCGGGAACAGTATGAAAATAAGTTAAGTAATTATTTCCTCGTCCGTCCTACTGTAACGACCTAGTACCCTCTTACACTCTTCCGTCCGGAGACGTCAGTCACCCCCTCCTTGTCTCCCGACCCCATCCTAACGTTTGGGTCTATGTTTTGACCAATTATAGGTTCTCTCGTCGTTTTGGTATTATAAACCTTAACAGAAAAGACGGTCTGTCTTCTATTTTAGTAGTGGTAGAGTGGGTATGACATTTTACAGACTCCGGTTTAGTTAGCATATTTAATATAATGTAAGGGGGTTCCACCCTCCCCTAGGGATCTGTTCGAAGACACACTTTTGTGTATACAGATCCGGGTCGCGGGGTCTAAAATTGTTCAAGTCTCCACGGTGGTAATCGTTTGGTGTGAAACCCATTGTACCGGAATTTACTGTAATTCTCCAGTACTCAGTAGTAAAATGAGTGAAGGTTCAAAACTTATTGAAAAAAGTTATAAGGTAAGTTTCATGGGTTCCCTCTAGATTCGGAGGTCTACTCCTTTTCGTTTGATTCCGTTTATCGTGAAATGAGAACCGACTTCTAAACTCGAGTTTTAACTCACCTCCCGAATCTACTTGTGACGACCGAACATGTCTCTTCAGAAAGAAAAGACACATCCATCCAGTGTGAGACTTGGTCAGTGTGACCTGGTTTTATCGGTAAAAGGGAGGTTGAATATAAACTCAGGGACCATAATACTAACGTTACGTCCCTTTTAGAATAAATTCGGTGTGATGGGTCTCTGTCTCTCCTCTTCCTTAATTTCTCTCTCCCTCTCTCATTTAAGGAAAGTTTTAGTCCTTGGTCCGACTGGATCCTCCGGAAGAAGACTACGAGGTCGTCTCTTCTCTCGAAGTCGACTCTCTCCTGTCCGTTAGCCTGGAACAGGGTCCCCTCGTCAGAACTGAGACGAACGATAGGATCGAGGTTCCCTATTACAGCGGTCTATTTAATGTCCTGTTGACTGATTTAAACTTACAGTCTATTCGTTACTCTTTGAAAAATCACATTCATACAGAGGTTGTTCGTGTCCTGTATAAATGTCACTTTTTTTTTTTAATCACAAATTAGACTATAAGTTTAAACTGACACGTAGAATATAAAAGTAAACCACAATATCATTGTGGTTGAAATATACTGATAACACTCCTAATTTACTCTGTTACTTTCATTTTATAAATTTTGTGTCCTTTACAAACTAGACACAAGGAACATTTGTAGAAAGGTCACCATGTCTTCTATCCAGAATCTCTCTCTCCCAATCGACGGTTATGACCTGTCGTCCACAATACCTGAACACGGGGCCCGGGTGGGGGAGTGGTTTCAGGCATGTAACTCAGGAGTGAGAGTCATGACACCTCATTACACTGACACAAACCTTCTTTTGGGAAATTTCTCCACCAATGCAATTATACCCCGAAGGGAATACCCAGTCGTCCATTTCTTAGACACACGTTACGTCCTCAGGACCCAAGTTAGGGACCCAACCCTTCTAAGGGGACCTCTACCCTTTCCGATGGGTGAGATCATAAGACCGGACCTCTTAAGGTACCTGACATATCAGGTACTCCAGTGTTTCTGAACCTGTGTTGACTTGTTGAAAGTGAAAGTGAATTCAATTATACTCCGATAATCCTACTTAGGATTAAGTTAGACTGACCACAGACATATTCTTCTTCTTTAAACCTGTGTTGTTTCTCCGTGATTCCTAAGTCCATGTGTGTCTTTTCTAGTCCACTTCTGTGGTGCTCCTCCGTCGACAGACGTCGGTGCCTTTCTCCGGGGTCCTCTTTGGTTCGGACACTGGGGAACTAGAACCTGAAGGTCGGAGGTCTTGACACTCTTTTATCTAAAGACAACAACTTCTGTGGGTCCGCCACCATAAAACAATACTGTCGGGATCGTTTGGTTATCTCGTCCCTTCCCCAGTTCGACCCAAGTTTGAGGTCACTAGTCCGGGGTCCCCAATTCACCACGGATTGGTGATCTGTTCTGGTGGATGTGACACCACCACCTAAGTAGGATTGTAAATTTCAATTGACAGCCAACACTGCCATTTACGGAGACAAAGGTGGTAGGGGAGGTGGGTAGTGGAGGAGGTTCTAAGTGTGAGTGACAGGGCCAACTCAAATCGAATAGTCTATTAGATCTAGTAAGAGATGAGGTGGAGGGTGGTAGAGGAAATTGTAAGGACCGACGGTTCTTCGGGAATGACTCTTGCTGTCCACAATGGTAGACTGCCGACGACCGTGTGTCTCAGCGTGAGTTAGCTGTCAGTGACGTGACGGCGACACCGACGACCTACTTGCACACTCACTGACTTACGTGCCACCGGTGGACCGACAGTGAGGATCTGAGAAGGTCTTGGACAGACAGGAGGACAGCACGACAAGGGTGGGTCGGGAGGAGGGGGGATGGGGGTCTCACTTTCGAGACACTAACCGGGACTAATGAACGTCTTAAAGACTCGAAACACCGTCACACACACACACTCACATTATTTTCATCCCCCCTTATGTCCCTCACGGGTGTAAGAACAGACTAACGAGTCATAAAATATGTTAGTGTCCGACATTATCCGTTTTCACACCTGACAAAATCAAGGCGGTCAGAATGGTCATATTTATACAGATGTCCGATAGGTACTTTATAAAGGTTACTTTCAACCTTTATTTGTAGAGGGATCTTACAACTTACGAAAGTCAAGAACTTAACTTTTGGTCTCATTTTCGATTTTGACCTGATCTTCTGTTGTTTAATAAATAAATTGAGACGATTATTAAACCCTTTACACAACAGGTTCTCTTGTCGGAAAACTGACGATCGACTAAAGAGCGAACAGGTCTCATGGATAATACCCAACTTAACGTTGGGGGACGTTTTTTGTTTTATCCAAGTACAAGACTGGGGATCATGGAGTCTTACACTGAAATAAACCTTTATCTGATTATTGAATTTAACTCTACTCCAGTATGCCCTCATCCCACCTGGGTATCATGTTGACCCAGAAATATACTTTTTCTCTCTGTCTCTGAGTCCCTCTTATCACGACTACTGTCTTTTTCAATAACGGTACTAAACTAGGTTCCCACGGTTTCTAACTACCGTGGGAACTGGTGGTCTACTAGGTTTCCCTTCCTACAATGGGTCTCAGAGTCTGCCTCGTACCTGGACGGAAACAGTACTAAAACCTGAAGACCGGAAGTCCTGACACTCCGAAACTAAATTTGGTGTGTAAAAATCGGAATGTTTACGACATTGTTTCTTGGTTGTACTAAAAAAAAAAAAAAAAAAAACGACCTTCACATACATTACAATTCCTAAGTGTTTGAGTAAAAGAAGACAAAAGGAATATTAGAAACGATCTAATAAGTAAACTCGGTAATACACTATATAGACAGTATCCGTTAATTTTGTGTCAGAATAGTCTTGTTGTTTTTGCAAACACCAAGAAACAATGTCGGTGGAATCCTTTGATTGTGTCACGGGGAAACGAAAATGCTCGAACAGACCCAGTTTTATAGATGTCACCAAAACATTTTAAAATGTTTGACAAGACAATCAATAGACAACGACTCATTGTTTGTTTGTTTTCGAATCCTCGAATTCTATTGTTTATACTGAAATAGAGTTCTCGGACACTTAGTCTTGAGTCTTTCCTGTGCTTCCTGTCGATTAAAGACGAGGCGTCACAGACTCCAAAGTGGACCCTACTGAACTTACGACCCCTGTTCTTGCAGACACTCGGACAGATCAGAGAGAGGAGGAGGGAAAGTCCCAAACGACCGTACCTAAGGAGTCTTGTACCACCGGAGCCCCATCGGACTTTGTGGGAACCTCTCGAGTCCTGAGGTTTTCGTACAAGATTCTCTGATTCGACGGTCAAGAATATTTTCGATACCCGTCTTGACAGTATCGTGGAGTAGACGGTATGAGATAACTAGTCTCGTCAGTGTCCGGTGGAAAGTCTCACAGTTCCTCCTCTTTGTTTGGGAGAGGGAGCTTTCTCCCTGACAGTGTCTTAAACGTCGGTAGGAATAAAGTACAACGTACATTAAGATTTTGTGCATACATGTGTCCCGTCAAAAAACCATACTGTCACCTCACATCCGGGTGACACAGACCGAAGTTGTTTTTCTCACCCCTTTCAGACTATCCTCTCCACGACCTAGACTCACTCTGTCAGGAGAGGTTACCCGGGGACAGAAAAGGCGACGAACTTGAAATATGTTGCGGTCTTTCTCAGTGTTGTTAGACCTTTTAGATTTACGTTTGGGTTTTTCTTCTGTTCTCCGAAACTAAAGTTGAGCCTTTAATTTACGACACTCCTTCGAGTTCTTTGTGGCACATCTTGGATGTCACGCCACCCGTCCTCCCTAGTGGTAAATGAAGAACAAACTCCCTGAGAGTAAAGGAAGGAGGACTCTCCCACCCTTTGGTAGGTTTTATCCTGGACGACAAAGTAAAAGGGAATGTGAAGGAAACACTCTCCCGTCCCTTCCTTACCTCCATCCGTCATCCCTGTCCTTCTTGACGAAGTTTTGTGTAGCAGGACGAACGGAACGGTCGAGACCCCAGGCCATCTGGACCTAACCTTGGGGGTGAGACGAGGAAGAACGAACACAGTGGAACCGTTGAAGTGTAGGGATTCGAAGGTACAGAAGTGGACGTGTTGTCCATATTATAACGATCGAAGTACCCTAAAGATACTAGTTATTTAATCTAGTACGATCTTTTACGCACAGTTCATTAATCGTATCCCAAACTATACCTCTTCACTCACAAGCTGTGTAGAAAAAACAACGCCAGTAGTAAGAGCAGAAACAGTAATAGTAAAAATCGTGGTACACTAATTTCTACTTTTAGGTTTCCTTGACTGGCTATACTTTTCTCACCTAGTGAAACTCCTCCAACCAAAAGAGTAAAAAATATCCAAAAGATTAAAAGTTTGAGATTTTACTTGTACGTAAATAAAAAGATTTGTCCTCTTTTTGTCTACGGTGGAAAATTTCAACCAGTTATACAGGAAAATCATGAGGGAACTCGAGTGTGACGAGTTTCGAGAAGATAACGAGTGGAGAGGAACGGGTCTCTTCCTCACCTAATATATCTGACATTCGTGGGTGTCGTCACCCAGGGGTGGTCAGGGAAGAACTTGCCATTGGTGTGGAAGGACCCTCAGACCTTCGACGTCTCTTATCTTGTGAGGAGGGGTGGGACTACGAAAGATCTAAACCGATGTCGAAGAGTTCTGACGTTTGACGGAATCAACTGGTCGTTTACACTTTGTTTGATGTACTGGGGTTGGTCTCGGTCGTGATCCCACCCCTCTCACTCCTTGAAGTCCGTGTTTCATATTGACTGGAAAGAGGTCCTGTGACCCTCAGTCGCGGAGGGAGGTAGGACATGGGACCCGTGGAGTGAGGGGGGTGGGGTCACGGTCACCACTCGGGTTGTAGTGGTACGGGTCCTTCTGTGGTCCTGGGGTTTGTCAAGGGTGGGGTAGGGAGACGTTGGGGATCTCCTCTTTTTCCCAACTGGTCTGACAAATAACACCGTCCTCATGATGGATCTGTGAATTGTCTTTTCGATGTCGGGTCTTTGGTCTCGTTCAGTCGGAACCCAAGGCTGGGTGAACCTCTACCAAAACAGTATAGAACAGGTCGAGGACCCCAACGATACCGGAGGCCGTCCCAGTCGGGTAGAGGGTCTGACGTGTCGCGTACGGGAAAGAGATGGGTAATTAAAGACGTCCCGTTGAGGACCCCGGTTTGGTTTGTCGAGAGTAGAGGTCCTCGACTGTAGTAAAGAGGAAAGAAGTCCTTCCCCACGACCCGAAGGTTGTCAGGACTGGAAGAGCAGAGACAGACGTCTTTGACGATGAGACAGTTGATGTTTCGAGACCCCATGGTCATAAAGGAGGTCTCGTAGTATCTGACAGGGGCGAGGGTAACGTTGAGAGACAGACGCCCTGTCGTCGGTGGGTGGGGTGGGGGAGTGATGTCCTCGGAAGTCCGAGGTCTCGTGTAGAAGACCGGAAAAGACACTACAAAAACCAAACACAACAAATCATGCTAAAAGTCACAACGAGACTTTCACCATCTGCTAATGAAAGACGATTAGTAAAAGACGGACCGGAGGATCTGAGGAAAGTCATTGAGGGAGGTTTTAAAATCGTCATTCACTAAACCGCGAAGTGACTAAACAGATTACTCGACGGGTGGTCCATAGATACTACGAGTGACCCTGGAGGGGAACAGAAATGGAGCAAAGGGAGAGAAGAAGGGTCTGTAGAAAATAAAAAATGAGAAAAAAATATTAAATAAAAATTAAATTTTTTAAATAACCTCATATCAACTAAATGTTGCGGTACAATCAAAGTCTGCATTTCGTTTCACTTAGGCGATATATGTATATAGGTGAATTCTAGTACCGTAGACCAGGTCAGTAAAGTACCGTTTATCTACCCCCTTTTTACCTTTGTCCCCGTCTAAAATCAAAGAACCCGAGGTTTTAGTGACCCCTGTCACTAACGTCGGTACTTTAATTTTCTACGAATGAAGAACCTTCTTTTCGATACTGTCTGGATCTCTTGTATAATTTTTCGTCTCTGTAGTGAAACGACTGTTTCCAGTCATATCAGTTTTGATACCAAAAAGGTCATCAACATATACCTACACTCTCAATCTGGTATTCTTCCGACTCGTGACTTCTTGACTACGAAAACTTGAGACCACGACCTCATCTGAGAACTCTCAGGGAACATGACGTTCCTCTAGTTTGGACAGTTGGGATTTTCTTTAGTTGGGACTTATAAGGTAACCTTCCTGATTACGACTTCGACTTCGAGGTCATAAAACCGGTAGACTACACTTCTCGGTTGAGTAACCTTTTTTTTTTTGTTTTGGGACTACGACCCTTTCTAACTCCCATTCTCCTCTTCCCCGGTGTCTCCTACTCTACCAACCTACCGTAGTGGTTGAGTTACCTACACTCAAACTCGTTTGAAGTCCTCTGTACTTCCTGACCCTTCGGACCGTACGACGTCAGGTACCCCAGTGTCTCAGTCTGTACTGAATCGCTGAGTTGTTGAGAAAAAATCTAAGAAAAGGGTATATCCATTAATGTCACATAACTATCTGAGTCCCTAGTTTGGGCACAGAGGACACAGAGGACTTAACTGTCCACCTAAGAAATGGTGACCCGGTGGACCCTTCTGGATATTATTACCTTTCCTCACAGATAGATAGATAGATATACTTAGTTAAACGGCATGTAGTCTTTGATTATTCTGGAATATTTAGTGGATATGAAGTTATTTTGGATTTTATTTAATTTTTATTTTTCTTTCAGATTAAGAAGACAGAAACCGTACGAAACACTTAAGGACAGTTGATCGTTAAATTGTCCACAGTGAAAATTATTTCTAATAGAAATGGTTAAGAGAAAGGAAATTGACCCAAGGGTCCTACCGGGAACTATCACTTCACTTTCAGTGAGTCAGTACAGGTTGAGAAACACTAGGGTACCTTATCAGGTACCTTAGGAGGTCCGGTCTTATTACCTCACCCATCGGTAAGGGAAGAGGTCCCCTTAGAAGGGTTGGGTCCCTAGCTTGGGTCCAGAGGGTGTAACGTCCACCTAAGAAATGGTCGACTCGGTGGTCATTCACGTACGTTCTTCCACAGTAAGGAGAACAGAAAAGACGACACGAACAACTGGAATGAGTCGTTAATTACTGTGAATCCAGAGTCCTTTGTCTGGGTTCACACAGGATTTCGAAACGTACAGTACCGGTTCAAGACTTCCTCAGGAGGTGACAAAGGTGTACGGTAATCTTAATCGTGGTCTCCTGTGTCTGGAAATTGACCTCAAATACCGGTGCAAAACAGAGTGATTACCACTTTGTTGGGTTACGGTAGTGTGAGGGGAAACAAACCGTCGACGGTACAAAATCCTCAGTCGTAATAATAGACTTTTCAGTAGAGAAAGAGAATGTGAGTCTGGGGGTCTATATACATCGATGTAACTTTCTGTATACTCGATTAACTTTCTGTCCCCTAGAGGCTCCCATTTTAAATGTCTCCTGTGAAATAAGACTGAAAACTCGGACAGGCTCAGTTTAGGAAAAAAGGTGAACAAACACAAACAGGTATTTCCTCTCACGTTGGACCACTCATTCCCTCTTGGATTCTCGGACGAGTTTCGGAGGTTCTTAATGGAAGATGGGTGTCGTACTCTCCTCCACCAACCACGGTACTATAATCTAACCATAGACCGGTTTTAATAGTTACAGTAACACTCTCCTAGTAGAATAACCAGTAAATTCCTAGGGTCACATAAACCAAAGTAATTGAGGTTTAACTCTACTCGTCAAATATTTAACGAAAGGGGGTCATTTGTTTGAGTACAGAGATCTTTTTTTTAATTTCTAAACACACCTACTTCTTCATAGGGACCCGTCCTTTCATGTTTGTCTGATAGGAATATACTGTGACTTATTTATCGATGTTTCCTGGTTTAGATAGACCTTACTACTGATCAGTAGACTACAGTCTGAGCCGGGCCTCGTTGACTTATTTTACCCTAAAAATGGGGTATTGACTAAGACCGGGTAATGTTTGGACTGACCAAAACGGAGAGGTATCGAAGAAGAAGATTCAAGACAAATACACCGGGTGGAATCTACTAAGTCGTAAATAACAAGGTAGTCAAATAAGATTTTCGTAAATAACTCCTGTAGGAACCATAAGATCCCAATTCTGAGTCGTGAAGGTGTGACGTCCCCCGCGTCCAAATTAGGGGACCTACCCCTTGAATTCTTAGGTGTACGGGACGTCACACCGTTTTTTTTTTCTTTTCTTTTTTGTAAATAACTAGGGATAAGATAAGAATCGTGACATAACCTATAGCCTGTTCGTCTTTTCATCTCCATTTTTCAATCAGATATGAGAATTTCTACAATCTCGTTGATCCCTCTATGCGTTCACCTGTTTATTGATTTTCTATTATTCCAATTGTAACAGTAATTTTTCGATATTCTTTCTTGTTTCCTTCGTCAATTGAGACGGAATTACAACGAGCAAAACTGGATTCACCACAATTCCAGTCAACGGAATGGCCCCTAAACACTAAAAAGTACGTCCCCTATGTCACACGACACATGGGAGTTGAGTTCAAGTGCAGTGTGCCACGGAAGTAAATTCCGTTTGACCACTTAGGGAGGGCGTGAGTTAAACATTTTACGGTCCCTTTCTGTAGTAACACGTTTCCTTCGACACAAACCTTTCCCTCCGACCCCACAGTACCCTTCTCCAGACCTCAAAGGGACGAGGCCCTTTCGACCGAATCGGAAGAACCGATACAACCCAAAAAGACTCCGTTTTTGATCAACAGGTCAACCCCGGACGACCCCATAAAGTGTACTCCGTCTTAACCAAGGAGTCCCCCCCCACCAATTGGGTCGGACTGGAGTCGATCTTCAGGAAACAAAAGACGTCGGTCATTCACACAAATGAATGTACAGTCACCTGGGTTTTGTTTACAACTTTCGGTTTAAGTTCTTGCTGTGCGTTTTGATGGTTCAGGAAACGATTTCTTATGGAGAGATTTCCTGTGTAAGGGGTAAGCTTTTAGGTTTATACGCTTAGTGTTTCCACTTATTTTTGTCAAGTTCCCTTTTTGTTCCGTAAGATGGGGAAACTTTCTTCTTATATATTGGGTCTATTATATTTTCCCATTACAAACAATCTTATACCGGAAATGTACTTTAATCAAGCACCTAAAATAGATGTTAGGTTCGTATAAAAGATTCAGACTCAACACAGTTTTGTACCGACCAACTTATTATCCGGTGAATTCTTCTTACTAATAGAACCCGACCAAAGGTGGTTCTACGATTATCAGTACAGACATAACACAAACGTCAACGGGTTCATGAAAACGTAGGTACTGGAACGAAGCAGAAGTGTCGTTGGGAGATTCTTTAATCCTGTTGATAAAGTGAGAGTGGACTATGTATTCTTTTGGTTCCAGACTCGTGTCGTTCGTTCTGGGCACTCGGACCTCCTTAGGATTACGACGTCGAGTCGTTGGACAGGTGAGGGACGCGATGGAGGACCCTGCTCACGGTCGACAAATACCTTGATCCATAGGGTACCCCTGTAGAGAGTCGGAAGAGTAATTAAGTTAATAAACAAGCAAGTAAATTGTCTGGGAGTGACTCACGAAGGACCGAACCCTTCTAGGGGACCTCTTCCCTTTCCGATGGGTGAGGTCATAAGACCGGACCTCTTAAGGTACCTGTCAGGTACCCAGCGTTTCTCAGCCTGTGCTGACTCACTGAAAGTGAAAGAAAGTGACTCACGACGACCCGTCCTCTATTTCACCACTGTACTGTGTCGGAGTAGGTTAAGTTTCAGTTGACGTCTTCTGTGTAATGATTTGTTTGTGAAAATTATTATTTTCACGTCACTACGCTACTGTCCCGTCGGTCCTTGAGTGACGGGCTTTGAGCCGTGGGCGTGACACACATCGTAAGTCGACAGAGACCCGAGACGACGGAAAATATTTTATTATTGTTGGTTGGTGTTTCACGATAATGTACGGTCCGTGATGACGTAAACCGAATCTATGTAAGAGAGTAACTTGACAACGACACTGAGGATGTTTGTCTATGACCCTAACGTAAAATATCTCCTCCTGTGACCTGGAGTCCCTCTCACTGAACTACACAAACAGTACCTAACGACGTAATTTTTGATGGGGGGTCGAACCACTGAATTTTGTTGGTTTATATAACACGACAATACAATACAATTGTACATGAATCAATTAGTATAACGCCAGAAGTTTCGTAATCATGTGCACTAAATAAAGTAAGTTCTATATACATGTGTGTCTATAAAATTAAAAGTAAGGTATTTCCTCTTTTAAAACTAAGCTTCTCGTATTTACTGAGCACCTAAACACGATTCAGCAATATTAAAAATCACAGTTGTAATTACTGTAAAATCACAACCTCGAATTTACTAAAAGGGTGTGAGTGGGGTCTACCTCGGACCTAAGGTCAAAAGACGGACGTTTAGGGTCCTTCGGGTCAACGAGACTAATAGGAAAAGTGACTATAGACGGACAAAAGATAAAGATGATTCGGGAGTACCCGTCGAAAATTAGGGGTGAGTAGACACACTCCGTCGTGACAGTCTTCTAGATTTTGGAGGATTTCGGGAAGTCTTCCCAGGAGTCGAGGGGGAGACGGGACGGTCAAAGGGTCTCACTGACATCGTGGTTCCCGTGGTACTACCTTTCTGACCCATGCTCCTCTCTTCTCTTCGAGGGTCTTGAAGTCCTTCGGGGGACACACACCCCCGTGTAGGGTGACAGGGTGGGTTCCCAGTGTTCCACCGGAAACGTTTGTCTTCACCTTTACACAGATGGGTCCTGAGTTTCGTTCGCAACTAAAAGTAAGTAAGAAAACGTTTATCGAAACCGGGAAGAAACACCAGGAGTCAGTGTTGGTTGGTGATTCTTGTGGGGTAACACAAAGTTTGGGTGTGACGTAGAGGACCAACCAACTGTTGTTGTCGGGAATGACCCACCAAGGGGATCAAAGGTGGGGAGTTAAGTGAGGGGGTGTCTTAGGTCTTATTCGAAAGATTTGGGTTTAGACTATAACTTTGAGAAGACGAACTTTTACAAGTCAAGTAAGGGTGTCCAGAGTCGTAAATCGAGATAAAAAATAGTCTCTCCCCGGAGGGACTATCGAGTCAACCATTTCTTAGGTGGACGTTACGTCTTCTGGGGCAAAGGACCCAGTCCTTCTAGGCGACCTCTTCCCTATCCGATGGGTGAGGTCATAAGAACCCGAAGGGACCACCGAGTCGACCATTTCTTAGGTGAACGTTACGCCCTCTGGACCCAAGCTAGGGACCCAACCCTTCTAGGGGACCTCTTCCCTTTCCGATGGGTAAGGTCATAAGACTGGACCTCTTAGGGTACCTGACATATCAGGTTCCCCAACGTGTTTCAGTCTTTGCTGACTTGCGGAAAGTGAGAGTGAATAGTCTCTTCCGTTCCTGAGCGACTAGTCCGAGGAGGGGAAGGGAGTGGTCTGAGTGTAGTGGCGAAGACGGGGTCCGTGTGACTGGGTCACAGAGAGCTCACGGTGAGTGAGAGAGTAAGAGACTGACAAGAACGGGGGTGGGAGAACGTGACAAGTGGAGCAGTCACGTCGGTGAGGACGGCTTCGAAAGGGGCAAAGGTCGAGAACTAACCCAGAGGAAGGAAACAGCAGGGGCCCACACGGAAAACGGGCAGCGAATACAACAATGACACAGTCGCGGTCCTCTTGTCTCGAACCTAAACGGAGCGGAAAAGATAGGTGGTACCGGTCGGACCGTAGTGTTGGGTCTCATCACTGAATTTCAAAATAACTTTCTTACTCACTTGCGTACACGGGGGGAAGAGGGCACACAGGCCCTAAGGTCCGGAGCCGCCGAAAATGAGTAGTTGGGTGTCCAGTGGCTCCAAGGACACCAGGAGTACGGATTACACCCCTGGACGGGGTTGACCTCCGTTGGATAAGTAAGTAAAGAAGGTAGTTGTCTGTAAACACGGTCCGTACAAGACCCACGACCTTCTCTCAGTTTCTACTCAATTCGTGTATTTTCAAGTCTGGTTTTACTCAAGAGTCAGACCATAGATCTCGAATCCGATAAAGTCTGACAAGGAGCCCCTTTATTATCCGAGTACAAATGTTTCATGGAATTATTTCTGTGGTGGAACCATAATGATAAGAAAGAGTTTATGTAGACCAGAAATCAATGACATTGTAATGGTCGGACGTGATCTTATAATAGTAGAAGATGCCAAGGTAAAACAAAATAACGACTTCAAAACCTCATACACCGAGTATCGATAGTTATGGGGAGAGGCTTAACTACTGTCGTATGTGTGGTCGGCGTTACAATAACAAACCTTAACAAAAGACTCTACCATTATTAAAATCCTCAATGACAATTTTTCACTATATCAAGTCATTATATTAGTCGTTATATGACATTGTAAAATACTGGGAAGGAGGTGAGGGAAGATCAGTTTTGTATTTTTTATTTATTTATAAGAAGAGTCCCTGAATCCCCAAACACTCGAAGATGTCCTAAAATTCAGTAGAAGTAATGTCAAATATGTCAAATAAGAGATACGACGGAGTCGAGTACCCTTGTGTCCTTTACAGAGTCATTCTGTTCTGACTGAAAAAGATCAGGTTGTCTATGTAAGTAAATAAGTTCATAAACAAATTAGAGGGTGATCAAAGTTATGAAGACAACAAACGACAAATCGGTAATTCAACACAGACTCGTAAAACACTGAGGTGCCTGACATCGGACGGGTCGAAGAGACCCTAAGACAGGGTAAGAGATAGGTACCCTAAAGGGTCCGTTCTTATGACCTCACTCAACGGTAAAGGAAGACGTCCCCTAGAAGAGTTGGGTCCCTAACTTGAGTACAGAGGAAGTAATCGTCCGTCTGAGAAATGACGACTCGACGGTCCCCATTGTAACTAAGTCACATCAGTCGAAGGTATACGGGACGGCGTTTTGGGCGCAGAGACCCTCTCGACTAACATGATGTAGTAAAATATCTTCCCTGAACCGTAGGTACCTGAAACCACAGGTTCCTACCCCCGCCCACGTCCAGGACCTCGCTTAAGGAACGTTATGGATCGCAGTTCACATGAATGATAAACGGTCTTCGATGTCATTTACGAAAGGTAGATCTTTCGTGTGTCGTCGGAAATTTTTAACCACGAGAACAATAAGGTAAAATGTCTACTCCTACGACTCTGACTTGTTCCAGTCTATTCAATAGGTTCCAGTGTACTCAGGAGTCACCGTCCCCTCCTTAAGCTGAAGTCCAGTAAGACTGAGCTCTCAAGTGTAAAAATTAGTCACGGGGAAAGAGTCAAGGGAATTGAGGTCTTTAGAGACACCACTGAATTTTTTGTAAGTCATGTGTTCTACTGTTTAGTCACTTCATTTCTCTATTCTCCTTTGAATTCCGTCTTTGTTTATTCTACCTCAACCTTAATCGTGTGTTTTATATGTGGGCTCTCAGGACACATGAAACTTCTTCTTTCGTCTTTCAAACCGAGATGTAAAGAGTTTCTCCCTGTATATAAGTGAATGTATGAGATATCATAAGTATTTTACTTTTTGATCCAAGAACCCCCTTTTCAGAGATGCGACCATGACTCAACAAAAAGAACAAGTCAACGAGTCAGTACAGGTTGAGAACCGCTGGGACATCTGACGTCTTGCGGTCCGAAGGGACAGAAACTGGTAGAGGACCTCAAATGAGTTTGAGTATAGGTAACTCAGTTACTACGGTAGGTTGGTAGAGTAGGGGACATGTCTCTTAAGGAGTGAACTCCGAGAATTTTTCCCGACACACTACGTTACTATCTGACAACGGCCGATGTCGTGGGACTTCGTTTAAGCTGTTGTCGAGGTACTCTGGTCGAGTACCTAGGTAAATGTTGTGTAGAGCCACGGCACTTCTTCGACTTGGAGTATTAGGTCCACTTTTCTCGGTTTGGGTCTAAAATGTCGAAAGGTTGTCGGGTCGACTTAGGGACCTCCGTCTCAAGGTATTCGTGTAAAAGATTGTGGTGCCCACGTCCGTAAGGTACCGTGACGATTTCCTTTCGGGTACCAGAAGGGGACCCACAGATGCATGACTATCTGTGACTGTTTCATCTATTGGTCGTTCCTGGAGGTTCGAAGATACCTCTTACTCTTCGTAAAATTTCTGTCCGTGGACCATGTGTGGGGTAGGGTGAGGACACGTCTCGATCTGTGTCCTCTTGGGGGGCTCGTCCCGCGTCTAAGAGAGACGTTTACTAAAGTCCGTATGGTCCCATGATACGCACTGGCTCGGGGGTTTCGGAATGAGGTATCTCATATGGACATTAGTAAAGTCGGATCTTGTTTAAGTTAGTCGATAATTGTTTGAGATCCACGTCAGTAAATTTTTTAGTTATTTATATAACTAATTCGGTCTATGACTTGAAATTCGTTACAGTGAACGACCGTTGCGGAGGTTCTATGTGGTCCTTGATTTGTGTAACTGAACATCGTCTGACAGTCCTGTCCAATCAATCTACAACCTTCTATAACTTTTATCCCGGTCACCCTGAGTTAAGGTCGTAGAACTTGTTAAAAAAGAGTGGACGAAACTCGTCGGCGGTCCTGGGTCCTGACCGTAGGATCTTAGAATCTTGGTTAAAACGGTGAAACTATCTTGTTGGAGTAAGGACCCGTGTGTCAACCCCTCCGACACGACGACACGAAATTTCATGACGTAATAGACTTGAGAAAACCAGGATATGGTTTAGTCGTTTTATACTATGCCCGAACGGACCGCCGAGTCTGTAATGTCGTAGCTGGACGTTACGTCTTCTGGGTCCAAGCCAGGGACCCAGTCCTTCTAGGGGACCTCTTCCTTTACCGAGGGGTGAAGTCACAAGAACGGACCTCTTAAGGTACTTGTCTCGTTGGACCTCCCGATGTCAGGAACCTCAGTGTTTCTCAGTCTGTATTGATTCGTGGTTTGTGTGTGTTTTATAATGTACATAAACACACGTGTGTGCGTGTGCGTACGATTCAGCGAAGTCAGTACGGACTGAGACAATGGGATACCTGATATCGAGGAGACAGGTACCCCAAGAGGTCCGTTCTTATGACCTCACCCAACGGTACGGGAGGAGGTCCCTTAGAAGGGCTGGGTCCCTAGTCTGGACGCAGAGAATACAGGAGACGTAACCGTCCACCCAAGACTGGTGATCGCGGTGGACCCTTCATATATACGACGACGACGACGATTCAGCGAAGTCAGCACAGGCTGAGACACGCTAGGGTATCTACCGTCGGGTGGTCCGAGGGGGTAGGGACCCCAAGAGGTCCGTTCTTGTGACCTCACCCAACGGTAACGGAAGAGGTTTCGTACTTTCACTTTTCACTTTCACTTTAGGGAGTCAGCACAGGCTGGGAGTCGCTGAGGTACCTGACGTCGGAAGGTCCGAGGAGGTAGGTACCCTAAAAGGTCCGTCCTCATGACCTTACCTCACCGTAACGGAAGAGGTCCCCTCATATATATGTACGACGATTCAGTGAAGTAAGTCCAGATTGAGACACGCTGGGGTATCTACCGTCGGGTGGTCCGAGGGGACAGGGACCCTAAGAGGTCCGTTCTTGTGACCTCACCCAACGGTGACGGAAGAGGTTACGTACTTTCACTTTTCACTTTCACTTCAGCGAGTCAGTACAGGCTGAGAATCGCTGGGGTACCTGACGTCGGATGGTCTGAGGAGACAGGTGTCCTAAAAGGTCCGTTCTCATGACCTCACCCCACGGTAACGGAAGAGGTTATTATGTGTGTGTGTGTGTGTATGTGTGTGTGTGTGTGTATATATATATATGTGTGTGTACACATATACATACATATACATAGTAAATATCATGATCTAATATACATAGTTAATGGTTTGTTCGTTATGTTTTACCAGTAATTCTCTCTGTAATCGACTGGGGGTGAGAACCCATATATAGGTCTCTTTTGAGATTAAGTTTTTTCTATGTACATGGGGTCACAAGTCAAGTCAAGTCGGTGAGTCAGTACAGACTGAGAAACGTTGGGGTACTTGACGTCGTGTGGTTCGGAGGGACAGGTAGTGGTTGAGGGTCTCGGATGGGTTTGAGTACAGGTAACTCAACCACTACGGTAGGTTGATAGAGTAGGAGACAGCAGGGGAAGAGGAGGACGGGAGTCAGAACGGGTCGTAGTCCCAGAAAAGTTTACTCAGTCGAGAAGTGTAGTCCACCGGTTTCATAACCTCAAAGTCGAAGTTGTAGTCAGGAAGGTTACTTGTGGGTCCTGACTAGAGGAAATCCTACCTGACCAACCTAGAGGAACGTCACGTCCCCTGAGAGTTCTCAGAAGAGGTTGTGGTGTCAAGTTTTCGTAGTTAAGAAGTCGAGAGTCTAAAGAAATATTAGATTGAAAGTGTAGGTATGTACTGATGACTCTTTTGGTGTCGGAACTGATCTGTCTGGAAACAACCGTTTCATTATAGAGACGAAAAATTATCAGATCCAACCAGTATTGAAAGAAAAGTTCCTCATTCGAAGAAAGTTAAAGTACCGACGTTAGTGGTAGACGTCACTAAAACCTCGGGTTTTTTTATTTCAGACTGTGACAAAGGTGACAAAGGGGTAGATAAAGGGTACTTCACTATCCTGGCCTACGGTAATAGAATCAAAAGACGTACAACTCGAAATTCGGTTGAAAAAGTGAGAGGAGAAAGTGAAAGTAGTTCTCCGAGAAATCAAGAAGAAGTGAAAGACGGCATTCCCACTACAGTAGACGTATAGACTCCAATAACTATAAAGAGGGTCGTTAGAACTAAGGTCGAACACGAAGAAGGTCAGGTCGTAAAGAGTACTACATAAGACGTATCTTCAATTTATCGTCCCACTGTTATATGTCGGAACTACATGAGGAAAAGAATAAATCTTTTTTTTTTTTATATATATATATATGTGTGTGATGATATATACCTCATCTATTGGTTGTTCCTGGATGACATATCGTATCCCTCGATATGAGTTATAGAATATTATTGGATTTTACCTTTTCTTAGAATTTTTCTTGTACATACATACATACATATTGACTTAATAAAAAGACATGTGGACTTTACTTACTTTGTAACGGTTATATAAAACAAACTTTTCTTCTACAAACCCTCCTTACTCTATGTTTTGCTCATATCTGTCTTCAAGAGACCTTCAAGATGATAAAAGAGGGATAGAGGGTAATATACCAGAGTACGTGAGGAGAGACCCCCGGTGACAGATTCTTATTCCTCGATCCGAAAACGACTTGACTAAGGACCGGGTAGTCTGTTTCAAGGGCACCAGGGCGGGATCGGGCAGAGGGGTCGGAGGACTCGGATACGAAATCTCGGGAGCTCGGTGTTCATTACTCGGGGACACGGTGTCGGTGACTCCGACGGTGTAGGATCTCGGTCGTTTAACGTTGACCACTCGGACGCTTGACGTCGACGACTTCGGGCACCCGGATCTCGGACACGAGACGTTTTTTCTTCGGTGACGTTAGTCTTCGGGTGTATGCCGCTGTTTCTCGTCGGGGGTGAGCGTCGTTCGTCTCTTGTGCACCCGTTTCGTTGCTTCTGGGTCTTGTCGACTTTTATTTAAAAATTTTTTAAAATTATTTTACTTTATCTGGTTATCTTTACCTCTCATTTTATAACTGACGGTACCCGACCTCCCTCTCCTTTTACCTCTTAACAACGAATTACCCATATCAAAGTCAATGTCTTCTACTTATTAAGATCTCTATGTGATATCTCGTACCACAGAAATCATGATACATGAAATTTTACAATACTCCTGTCTATTCTACAATTCACAAGAATCCTGTTTTTTTTTTTTTTTTTTTTTTGGGTGTTTTCTTTGACCATATATTATGATAATGGTGTTGGTTCCGTGACTTGTATGGGTAGTGGAGGTCAAAGAAAACCCAAACTCCCCTAAAAAACCACATACTTGTGAATTGTAGAATAGACAGGAGAATTGTAAAATTTCATGTATCATGTCACATCGATTGATTCCTGTGGTACGACATATCGTATAGAGATCTTAACCATAATACCTATATACGTATATAGGCTTTCCCGAGGGACCGTCAAGTCTACCATTTCTTCGACGGACGTTACACCGTCTGGACCCGAGTTAAGGACCCAACCCTTCTATGGGACCTCCCCCTTGACCATTCGGTGAGGTTATAAGAGTACCTGTCTCCTCGGAATACCCGATGTCAGGTGTCCCAGTGTTTCTCAACCTGTACTGATCGCTGATTGTATGTATATAGGTTTGAGTATTTTTACGTTTATAATTTATATACGTTAAAAATATATAATTAACAACAAGTCAGCGAGTCAGTACAGACTGACAAGCGCTGGGGTACCTGACGTCGTGTGGTCCGAAGGGAGAGGAAGTGGTAAAGGGTCTCAAACGAGTTTGAGTACAGGTAACTCAACTACTACGGTAGGTTAGTAGAGTAGAAGACAACGGGGGAAGAGAACGGGAGTCAGAAAGGATCGTAGAAAGGTTACTTGGATGAGAAGTGTAGTCCACCGGTTACATACTTCGAAGTCGAAGGTTACTTATAAGTCCCAACTAAAGGAAATCCTAACTGACCAAACCAGAGGAACGACAGGTTCCCTGTGAGTTCTCAGAAGAGGTTGTGATGTTAAGCTTTCCTAATTAATAAGCCGGGAGTCGGAAGATTTCTTCCGACCAGGTTGAGAGTGTAGGTATGTACTGATGACCTTTTTGGTATCGGAACTGATCTGTCTGGTAACACCCTCTTCACCACAGAGATGAAAAATTATGCAATTCAAACAGTATCTAAAAGAAGGTTTCTTGTTCGCGGAAAGTTAAAGTACCGACGTCAGTGGTAGACGTCACTGAAAACCTCGGGTTCTTTTATTTCAGACAGTGACAAAGGTATAAAAGGGATAGATAATCAGTACTCCACTACCCTGGTTTACGGTACTAGAATCAAAAAACTTACAACTCAAAATTCGGTCGAAAAAATGAGAGGAGAAGGTGGAAGTAGTTCTCCGAGAAATCAAGGAAAAACGAAAGACGGTAATTTCATAGTAGACGTATAAACTCCAATAACTGTAAAAAGGGTCGTTGGACCTAAGGTCGGACTCAAAGTAGACCGGTCCGTAAAGCGTACTACATGAGACGTATATTTAATTTATCGACGTATATTCAATTTATTCATCCCACTGTTATATGTGGGATCTACATGGGGAAAGGGTTAAAACTTGGTTAAACACAAGATACAGGCCCAGATTGACAACGAAGAACTGGACGTATGTCCAAAGAGTCCTCCGTTGTTTCAGAATTTTTATTTTTAATTTATCATTCCCATCTTTCACTAAAAAATTTATCTTCTTTTGTAGGGTTTCAAGATCTTTCCTTAAAGGTTCACGAGTTCTCATAATTACTTTTTCTCCGACGGGTTCGTATAGGATTATTTTAGAAAGTAACCATTCTGATCTACCGATTTCTGTTTCCTCTTTATGTACTTTGGAAGACACTACATGTGACTCGTTCAGAGAACTACCCGGGGGATGTTCAGTTCACCGGAGACTGTCTGGACTAAGTTCGTTTTGTTTTAAGTAGGGTGGTGTTCACCATTCGTTTCTTTGGTCCTCTTGGACGTCAATTTGATTTATTGAACCATGTACTAAATGTCAACTGGTTTAAAATCTTAAAGTGATAGAGATAATATCTAATAGTCTCTTCCGTTACCGTGGGGTGAGGTCATGAGAACGGACCTTTTAGGGTACCTCCCTCCTCGGACCATCCGACGTCAGGTACCCCAGTGTTTCTCAGCCTGTGCTGACTCGCTGAAGTGAAACTGAAAAGTGAGAGTACGTAACCTCTTCCTTTACCGTTGGGTGAGGTCACAAGAACGGACCTCTTAGGGTCCCTACCGTCTCGGAGCACCCGACGGCAGATACCCCAGCGAGCCTCAACCTGTGCTGACGTCGCTGAATCGTCGTCGTCGTCGTCGTAATATCTAATATGTGACTAAGAAACTAAGAACTTCATTCAAAGTCTTGTAGTCCTCTGTCCGACCAAAGTCTCGGGAAATAGGTGATAACATACATTACGAATTTACTATAAATCTAAGACGGGTGTAACTAAAGTCCGAAGACGAGACAACCTTTTTTGTTAAAACGTTTGTCAGGTTCCTGGGTCTAGACCCTAGCGAACGTGTCAAAACGTTCACCTCGTACGTTCTTTACGGTCCTCGGTTTAGAATCGGGAGGTCACTTAAAAGTCCGATATTAAGGTCGTTCGTCTAATATCTCGATACCACTTTAAATGAATTTTGGTGATGGGTACCCCTTTAGTTAGTACTCGAGCTTGGAACTGTTTTAGGGAATGTCGAAAGAGGACTATGTTTCTGTATATTGTTTTCTCGTTCGTTAGTCCTTAGGATTCGTTTGTCGAAGTTCGTTTATAAAAAAGAGAGAAAAACGTTTATGACGACGTTGTATCCCGTCTTTTGTAAACCGGATGTAACGACTTTTCGTTACCGGTGGTAATCGTAGAAGATAATTTCCCAAAACAAAACAATATTCAACATCTGTGTCAATGTGGTTTCCGACGGATATGATGGAATCACCGTGTGATCTTCGGCAAAGTTTCAACACTCGAGTCCGACTACAAAGTTAAATTGAGATTAAAATAATTGAGAAAGTAGTAGACTAAAATATATTCGTAAAGGACTAAGTAAAAAGAGATTTTACGGTAGAAAAGAGGATAGAAGACATATGTTGTATAAGCATGGTTAAAATTACGAGAGAGTATATATATAACAGTATATATACGGGATGTATAGTAATAGTCCCCAAATTTAATATTATAAGAATTTTTGAATTCGTACAATTAGAAGGGTATTTTGTGTATTGTTTTAGTGATTGTGTCTTTATTTTGTATAATCTTTAAGTGTTAATCTCTAATCCCACTGATCACGGGAGGATTTAATAGGTGTAGAATTAGAGTCTTGGACACTTATAATTACAATGAAATATACCGATTCTCATAGGACGACGACGACGACGACGATTCAGTGAAATCAGCACAGACTGAGACACGCTGGGGTATCTACCGTCGGGTGGTCCGAGGGGTCAGGGACCCTAAGAGGTCCGTTCTTGTGACCTTACCCAACGGTAAAGGAAGAGGTTGTGTACTGTCACTTTTCAGTTTCACTTCAGCGAGTCAACACAGGCTGGGAATCGCTGGGGTACCTGACGTCGGGTGGTCCGAGGAGGGAGGTACCCTAAAAGGTCTGTTCTCATGACCTCACCCCACGGTGGCGGAAGAGGTTCTCATGGGACGTCAACACTAATTCAATTACTAGTACTCTGCTCTCCTAATAGGATCTAATAGGTCCACCCGGGTTACTACATTAGTGTTCCTAAAAAAAAATTCTTCCTTCGTCTCCCTCTGTGATGATGTCTTCTCTTCCGTCACCCTACTGTTACCACCTCTGACCTCACCACTCAAAAATTCTTCTTCTTTCTCGGTGTCATTCCTTGTGTCCGTTGGTGGTCTTCTTTTCCGTTCATTTAACTGAGAGGGGAGTCTCGGAGGTCTTCCTTAGTCGGTACAGTTGTGGAACTGAAATCGAATTACTTTAACTAGGGTATGAGACTGGAGATCTTAATCTCCTCTTTTTTTTAAACATTCAGCGATTCAAATACCATTGAATAATGTGGTAGTCATTCTTGATTATGGTAGAGGTACGGTTTTTAATAAAAAATTGAACCTTTAATTTTTCGTAAGTTTTATTAGTAAACTGATTTTCTCTTTAATATTTAATAAATCTTCCCTTACTCACATGAGGTATCACTTTCGATTCTCTAAACCGATGCCACCATGGTTTTCCCTTTTACACATTGGAGTATCTATAAATAATCTTTCTTCTTATTACTTTAATTTAAATCACAAACTAAGATCTTCGATTTTTTTTTGTTTCTTAATTTGGGTTTATTCATTGATTACTGGTTTTCCGTTTGTAATTACGTAATCTTAGGTTTTATTTTTTCTTTATCGTCTGTTTGAGACGTTGATTCAAACAAGAAATCTTTATAGTTATTTTTTTTTTTGAACCGTTCAGAACAATTCTTTCTTCTCTGTTTTTTTATACACTCTTTAAGTTTTCTATTATATTGGAATCTATGTCTTTTCTAACACCAAAAAATATAAATAAATAAATAAATAAACCGACGGGGTCCAGAATCAACGTCGTGTGTCCTAGAAATCAACACCGTACGTTTGGGGAGCAACACCATACATCCTGGATCAAGGGACTGGTCCCTAGTTTGGGTCCGGGGGACGTAATCCTCGTCTCCCAGAATCTGTGACCTGGTGGTCCCTTCAGGGGTCTTTCCCGATAAAAATTTGTACTTTTTATAAAATATGTTGAAATACGGTTATTTAAACTTACAAATGTACATAATGTACAAAAGGATACTTATAGATACTGAGTTCTTCTCCACCCTTTTGTCACATGTGTATTGGTGACTGGTCTAAAAAATTTAAAGGTTTCTACGTAGGACTTTTACTATTATCCGAGTCTACTGAAGTTACCGTTTAAGATCGTTCGTGTGTTTGGGACGCAATACATTTCATTCCCGTACTTCACCCCCTACCCGACGTCGTTCTCGTATACGCCGACTGTATTGGGGTTGTGGTTCTACCTCTTCTATTTTATTTAGTTTCTTTACTAACCGGTTATAAAGAACCTTTTTTTAAAATTCCAGTATTTACATTTTCGTCGTTTCCCTTATATCATCATTAAAAGATCTTATATGTAGTACCAATTCAACTCAAATAGTATTAAAACGTTCATAATTCATTAATACGTCACAATTCTATAGATAATTAAATTAAGTTACGTAACAGTTCAATCTCTACTTTTTTAATACTTTGGGTTGTATAAGATTTTCTTGTAATATAAAAATTTTTCGGATAGGATTTTTCGACCCGATTCTTATCTTCGTTTGAATAATTATACTGTTTCGATAGGTTTTAGAGATTGTTTGAATATAATTTTTGTAAGGGTAATTTAAGTCCATTTTCTGTTTCTTTAGAGGATAGTAGTAACACAATCGATAGATCGGTCATGTTGTCCTATTCTTTTTCTTTGTTCTCCTTAATAAACGTTCTAAGTCTTCATGGTTCTCTCGACATAATTCATAGACTAGATACTTTTTGAATGTTTCCTTCTCCTTCTTCTACTCCGTTTCTCGGTTTTAGTCCAGTCCTGTATCTTAAACCCCGTTACGATAAAACTCCTACGGACTATTCCAGTTCCGTCACCAAGCATCCAGTCCATTTAATAATACAATCTCGGAATCGGAAGGGGGGAAGAAAACGGAGACATACACTAGGTTTACACTCCAAACCCTCTTTTAGATAGTATTTGTGTGTATGTGTGAGTACGTGTGTTTACAGTAATAAACGTCATCTATTACTATAGAAGAATCTTTATAGTTCTATTGAAATAATTACTTTTGATGATTGCCTAAGTAGTTTCCTCGACTTATGTACTAGTTGTTTTGGTCAGAAAAAGGTTTTAATTAGTTAATCTTTTAAAATATCCTTCTCTCTGAGGCGAGTGATGACATGGTATTTTTATAGATCCCCCCCTTACATTATCTATTATGAGTCTTTTTTTGTACCTCTTTCGAAACTTTTTTTATAAAAGTTATTTATACTTCTGTTTCCTAATTATAGGTATGTCCCGTTTCTCTCAGGTGTTTAATCATTCTGTTGTTGTAAGGTAAAATTTTTTTTATCTTGTTCCCTATATTTATCTGTAAAGTGTCTTCCTTTCTATGTTTCAGTTAATTCTCTAATTTTCTATTATTTTGAGTGTTTACTTGTTCTTTAGGGTTTAATTTTGTTGATACTATATATAAAAATGAATAATGTGACTGTGATTAAGAATACGTACTTTTAGGTTACGATCACTCTCCAATGTTTTTTGTCGTTAAAGTAGGTGAAAAATACTCTTCTATTTAATCATTACGAAATACATAGTTTTGATTTGACGTGGATGGGAAGGTGTATCTTAAAGGTTAATATTCATAGATGGGTTCTTTGTATGGGTGTATACACGTGTTTCTGTGTACAAGTAACGTCGTACTAAACATTGTCTTTTTGAACCCCCTTTTGATTAAAGGTTATTTTTCTTTTACCAACTGATTTAAACACCTTCTATTATATACATCGATCCAAAGGTCTGGCTGAACAAGTGATTTATGTCGATTTTACGACCTCCTTTATGCTGATTATAGAATTTCCGTTTCTCGACGTTTTATCGATTCTTAATGATTGTAGTCTAGTATTCACTCCTGCCCTTGAAGTTTTCCGGCTGTCTTGTGTTTTTACGAGGAAAGTGGTCTCGCATAAACGGTTCGCGTCACGTGAAGGCAAGGTAAAAATATCGGAATCCTTCCGGTTCTGGGTGGTTTTCAACCTCCTGATTATCTTTTAAGAGTAGGGGTATTCGACATGGGAGTCTTCCTCTTTTTGTTTCAAGATCTTCAATATAGGTGTTCGGTAAGGAGTGAGGTTAAATAACGGGTTTAAGTATCACAGACTCCACCGTGAATATTTTAAAAGTTTTGTTCATAAACCAAATTTCACCAAGACCCTGAAGGTACCACCAGGTCACCAACTCTTAGGCGGAAAGTTACGTCTCCCGTACCCAAACTAGGGACTGACCCCTCGATGCTAGGGTGTGCGGTGCTCCGTTGATTCGGACGGGTGGTGAGACGACTCGGGTATGCAGTGTTGATCTCTCAGGCACACTACGTTTCTTACTGGGGTGCACTACGTTGCTTCTAGGGTGCACGGTGCTGATGGTTTATGTATTTATGTACAAAATTTACCAAGACTTGGACTGGAACATTACGAGAGTCGACACAACGTTTCCGTTTATGAGTGACCTTCTTAAGTGGAAGTAAGGACGGAGTTCTGACAAAAGTGTGTAAATGTGTGTGTGTATGTACGTGTGTGTATGTGTGTTACTTTTCATACACTCGAAAAGCGATCTTCAGGACAGTGGTTCAAACTCTCCGTCGACTTTGTTGTCTGTCGTTTTTATTTGGGGGTTTAAATCTATACACTTAATAGTCAGTTTTTACATTTATCAAGACGAATGATACTGATTTCTTTCTTTTATCTTCGAACTTTTTGCACGTTATTTCAATTTTTTGATCATTTTTTTTTTCTAAAATGTTTTGGTTTGTTACTTTTCTACAATTAATCGTAAAACTTCGAGTTGTCTGTCTAAATTGTCGTCTTATCTAAGTTGTTTTAGCTGTTATTTGACCTTCTATCTGAAATTTTTCATAGGCCTTACTTCATTTCTTTCTTTATGTACCTTTTCTACTCGTTGAATCATTCTGTGTCTCCTATCTAAATTGTACCCAACTTAACTTCAAGTATGTTCTCCTCTCTTTCCTATCGTCTCCTTTATTAAATTTTCTATTGCCCATTCTTAAAAAGTTATCATAATTCTCTGTAGTTAGATGTCTAAGTTCTATGTGTTTCTTTGTTGTGTGTGTGTGCGTTTGATGTCTTGTGTCTCTCAGAGATACAGGTATTCTCCTTTTTCTATCTAATGGAGGATAGTAAACTCGACTTTCGACTTTACGGTTGTCGGTGTTACTTTCGGGTTTCAGTTTTTAAGTTGTTTTGTTATCTTTTAGTGACAGTTTGGTCTTACAGTATAGGTCTCTTTTTTACAAAGTACTGTGTAGACATTATACCTAATATTCACCTTAAAATTTTCTTGTGTCATACACATAGACACGACTTCCTTTTTTTATACATTCTGTATAGTAGTACCTTTTGTGTACGACGTCTTTTATGACATATTAAGTTACATACGTTTTATATCTGGTACAAACGTATTCCTAGATGTAATAAGATATTTGTATAATTTCTCTTTCCGCACCTTCCTCGGTAATTTCCCACTTATTACTAATGGAGACTCCCCCTCAGTCAAGAGACTGGTGACTCTGTCCCTTTGTCCCGTCCTTGTTTGCACCGAGACGGACCGAGAAAGCACAAGACCCGTCCGACAGACGTCCCGTGACTCCAAGGAGGGAGAAGGTCCGTTGTTCGTGATCCGGTCTGAGACGGAGTGGACCCGGACGGTTACAGGACGACGAGGTAGGAGTGGAGTCGACTGTTTAAGTTGACTTTGTCCCTTTTTCACCCAGCAGATAAAACGGGAACTCAGGTTTATCGTAAAAGATCAGGACAAAACAGTCTTTATCTAGTTTTATACTTTAAAACTAGGGTTAGACTGTAGACGTAGAAAAAAGAGTCATTCGAATCGTTAACTTGTTCTTACTGTACGTATTGACCAATGAAGTTTTGAGGTTGTTCCTCCTACATAAGTACAAAATTGAACCTCTCAGGGACGGGTATCACACTAAAGTTTGGTTTCAATAAACATAACTTTTTCTTCGTCAAACAGAAGCTAAGTTAAGTCAAGTTGTAGGTCTATAATTCGTGGTTGATTCGCGTTCCTTTCGTAATGAAAACCATCCATGAAAACCATTCTGTTCCAGATTAGAATCTCCGGTAATGTCACGCCCCCCGGCCCCAACCGTCCCTCCGGTCCGTCGTTTGCTTGCGATTCCGTTTCGTCTTTCTTTTGTTTACGAGTTTTTCTCCATCTTAGTTTCAAGACACTCTCGTTTCACTTGTTAGTCAATCAAGGTGTCCCCCAGACTTGTCGGAAGTACGTTCTCTTCCGTAGGTTCGACTAGTCGTTCTGCTCACTTTGACACTACCTCTTTCTGTCCGTCTCTCCTCACCTGTGTTTTCGTATTCCGTTCTTCTATGTAGGGTCCAAGTATTTTGAGACCCAACGTATTGTGTTACCCTTGTTTTATTTTCTCTCTCTCTGTCCGCCTCACTGGTTTCCCCTGACGTCAGTCCCATTTCCTCGACGACCGACAACCCGAGTCCTTAAATTGCAACACGACATCTGTCACCCTTCCGTACCACCTGAAACCCCTACCAGTCTAGGCCTGAGACCTTTGGAACCGTACTTCCTACCTAACCTCCCTCTTCTCTCCCGAAGGACACTCCTTAAGACATTACTACTGGGTGTATTTTCTGAGTTCACCAGACTCGGTGTCGTGACGGTGTCAGTCGACACTTCAATACTCCTCCCGTCTGGATACCCGTAGTACACTCTACACCCCTTTCTCTTGGCAAAGTCCGAGTTCGTTCACCGAATCCTCCTCCCCCGTCTCAAGAGAGGTCCACGGTGGACCGGTGGGTCCTTGTTCTCCGTCACGGTCCTTGGGTCGTCGGTCGCCCATCGGACCAAAGACCTTGTCCGACTTTTCTATAGTGGTGTCTCGTTTCACTTTGGAGTCCCTTCAACGTTTCACCGGGGTCTCGGGTCTTGCCTTCGGTTTACTGGATGACGATTACAAAGGAAAAATTTGTCTCCCGGACCTACGGTGCTAGGACCCTGTCAGATGGGAGTCCCGAAGCCGACCAGACCGCCCGAGGTCGAAGGACTTGTTCCAGGACGTCGTCTCCTGACCCAGACTCCGTACCGACTCACACCCCCACGTCGTGGGGAAAGAGGACTCTGGGAACTCTTGTTCATCCTCCCACCTCCTTTCAAGAGGTTCCACTCCAGACGTGAGTCAGTGTGACCCCATCAGACCCTGGTCTGCCTATGCTTGTTGAACCAGACCAGAGGAGACCAAAAAGAAAGGCAAAGTGACAGTAATTCAGACCTGTTTTATTCGGACCAACCCATAGAGGGTCTAGAGGTCTTGTGCGTACCGACTCTCGGAGGGTCGTCTCCGAAGTAACTAGGGATATTTCCTGAAATTAATACGTCTCTAGAGTTAGTAAACTAATTAAAAGTTACACGTATCTTCGACAAGTAAAGGTAGTTCGGTTTTGTGAAAAGTATTCGGACTTGTCGGGGATAGAAATGTTACATAGTGGTAGTAAAATAGTGGTAGCAGAAACCCCTGTGGGTTACGGTTTGGAATTCCACCCTCGAAAATTTTTTATTTTTTCCTGGAAAAAGTGTAAAGACACCGACGGTGTGTTCTAAGTCGAAGGTATTAAGGGGTGGGTGGGACCGGGACACCCGGGGGGTGAGACAACTTGTGTGTTGGGTGTCTACGCGACCCTCTACCGGTCTGGTGTCGACCCCTTCCAACCGACGTATGCGGACTGGAACCACCGACCCCTATACACGTGACGAGTCCTCCGGACACAATATTATCGGAGTCACAACCTCCTCTCGCACGGTCCCCTCCCGACTTGTTTCCCACCGAACACACTCGACCTGGCGAAACGACGACAAAGACAATCGACCGAGGGGACCGGTAGTCTAGGAGGTCGAAAGTGAGGTAGGGGAAGGAAAAAGAGGGTTCCTGACAAGACTACCATGGGTCGGTGGTCACGGTAGGTCTGAGATCGACAAGAATCCCAGTCCCGACGCGGTACCACGGGTCCTGGTGTCTCTTTTTGGTAGTGTCATTACATTTTTCTCGTCGAGCTTAAATGACTCGTGGATGATCCATACACGGTCTGTACGAAAACAAGTACCTTAGGTGTAAAATGTTGGGATTCTCCATCTAAGACATGTGACGTATATAATGTCTACTCCTTCGACTCCGGACCTCGTGAGGTAAGTGACTACGACGGAACGTGGTGCCCGACCGTCTGCGACCTCGGGGATCGACGACTGAGGGGAGGACCTCGACCATTACCGGTGAGACGTGAGGACTCTACCACCCAACTGGAAGGGTAAAGAGGTAAATATGAGAGGTGAGGTAAGTGGTTACGAGATCTCTCCGGTTACCTTTTATTTGTGATGGGAGGATAACCATGACTCTAAGGAAGTTGTGCCGGTTCCATGTTTAAACCCGTTTAGTACCTTATCTGACGACGTGACTCGGTCTCAGACTTTAATCGTCCTTCCCCAATCTTATTACCCGTCTTAGTAGATTGTACTACCTTAAAGTGTTTCCGTCTTGGGGTGTAACCTGAGGATTTGTGGTGCACCCATGTCGGACTACGGATGTCCTTGTAGTCCATGCTTTGTGGGTTCGGCCCCTGCAGGGACCAGTCGGTCCCCACTTCTTAGTCGGAAGGTCACGTCCCCTGTACACAAGTTAGGGGTCAGTCCCTTGATAATTATTCTAGGGTGGACGGTGTCCCGTTAATTCGAGTGCGTGATGTTGACCTGTCGGGTTCGCGACGTTGGTGACTCAGGTACACGGTGTTGCTCTCTTCGGGGACCCGAAGTGACTTTCTAGGACGTATTTATTTATTTATTTATAACAAAATTTCTCTCTCTCCCTCCTCCTCCCCTCCCACTAAGGTGACGGGGGTCTCCTGTAATTTTCTTTTCTTCTTTGTAGGTTCGGGTGTGCCTACGAACTTCGTTATGATTGTTGCTACCGAGATTATCGATTGAAAATGATGTGTACAAGATCTTAGGTCGTGACGCGGTTCTAGAAAGGAAAATGATTGAATAAATCAGGGGTAAATTTTCCTTGTATATATGAATCCTCCAATCCCGGTGAACGCAAGGGTGACTTCTCCTTTGACTTCGAGGCCTTCAAGGACTTCACTAAAGGGTATTAGGGAGTGATCGGTCACCGACTCGGTCCTAGACCTCTGTTCGTCGACCGATTTGACACGAGATCGCGGGAGAGTCGAAATGTCTTCAAGTAATCTATTGGACGACGTTGGCATGCGACGTACGAGATCTCAAAGATCTTACTCCCTTCGCGCAGCCACGACCGGACACGGTGTGGTCCGGTGTGTCTTTAGATGGCGTCGGTCGGGTCCTCCGGTGTGAAGTGTCAATTCTGGTGACTTGATCCTCGAGGAAGTTTCCCTTCACCAGTCCTACCGTTTCGTCGGTCGGGTGTAGGGTGGTCCTCTTCGATTTCCTCAACCGGTCTCAAGGGACTTCTTCGGCGAAGAAATTTATGGTTTACCCGAATAAGCACCTTTTCCCTGACCTAATTAAAAGTAACCGGAGTCCCCAGTCTTGATTGTTCTCCCTACCCTACAGTGACCCTCTTTCGCAAGTCGAGTTGTCAGACGGTTGGGACCCCTTTCACTCTCACTGTCTAAACGGGAAGGGACCTCCCTGAGTGTATCCGACCTGGTGGTCCTCCACCTCACACCAGTGTCCCCAGGGGGGCTCGTCGTCTACATGTCGGCCTGTTTCGTGTCTTCGGGCGGGACACACACTCCTAAGAGACTAGAAACTCCTACTGGACGGGGAAGGAGAGAGTCTGTACCGGTCAGATCTTGGTGCCCCACAACGGACTCGGGAGAACGTCGGGACGTGGGTGGACCAGGGTCTGCTAGTCTTGTCTCCGTCTACGAACTAGGTTTGTGTCGGTAGCCTCAGGGTAGGACCCTTAGACCCGAATCTTTACCGCCGTCACCTGTTGTAGGTTCACCGACTGGGAGATAACACATGCATACTCTCGGAATCCCGTCGGTACAAACGGTTCATCGGTCTCGTCGTCTTTTTAGTCAGGCGTACTTTCTTCCTCGCGTATGTGGTTCTACGAAGGTCCGGACCCACGGTTCGCGGTAGACTCCGGTCGACGAGGGGACGAGCGTTGTCGTCCCCCTGTAGGAACATAGGAAAATACTTTATAAGGGGTCCCTCGAACACTGTGAACATTGTCTCTCTTAGGACTATTCTTTATCACCGACCGGCAGTCCAGGGAGGGTGCCTCCCAGACACTACCCTGTCGGACAGGGTCACGTCGGGAAACTTCAGCTGAGGATTTGTCGGTCCTCGGACACACGACTCTATTCTCCGACTTTACCGGTAGAGCCCCGAAAAAGAAAGAAGGGAGTGAACGACTGGAACTTCCCTTGTCTTCCGGGACTTACCTCGTCTCGAAGTTCAGCCGACGGGATTGTCTCTAATCCCTCCCGGTGAGGGGGAATCCCGTCGATTTCAGGAAGTCGACGTCCCTGTGTCTCTTTTCCTTTCTCGATTATTAGCCTGAGGAAATGAAGGTCTGAGAACTCTTAGTTCTCGTTCGGGACTCACCTTCTCTTGTGTCTGGCTCAATTAAGACATTAATTCTCATCTTTCAGTGCCTCCTCCTCCCTCGGTGGTTCGCCGTGAGAGGGAGTCTCTCTACCCCTTTCAGTCGTAACCTCGTCCGGTCCCCGTCGTCCCCATCCCCCCCAACCCCCCTACCCCCCCACCTCCCCCACCCCCATACCTCCCCCACCTGCCACATGATCGTACCACTCTGGGACTGGAACCCCCCCGAGACATTAGTCTCTATCTTCCTGGTCTTGATCCACCCCATGTCCTTCCTGAGAGTCCCTTCCTTCAGACACAACTCTCCACAGACTCGGTGAGTGTTCGGGTAGCTCCCGGACCTCGAGTACGGTCGTGAAGTTCCTTCGTCAAGGCCACGGTTCCAGTGTAGGTGGGCGGTGAAGGTAGTTCCTTCGAACGTACGGGGCCGAGTGGACCGTCGGACACGACGTTCCTATCGAATCGGGGGTAGTCTTGTCGGGGTACACCGAGGAGGGGATAGTTGACGGGAATTACATGGTTACAGGGATTTTGTCTTTCACCTCGGAATGGGGGTCGCCGGTACCACATACCTTCGTTCTCAGGTCGGGGACCCGACCGTTCTGTCGGTCTTCCCTCGGGATGGGGGTCGGGACTACATGTGTTAAGTGTCCAAGGTTACTGACCTTAACCTCTGGTGACCCCCTGGCAGAAGTCCCTTCTAGTGTTTCCTCCCTGGAACTTCCTACACCCATGACTCTTTTTCTTATGGTACCTCAGTTAACGGGCAAAAACACAGATACTCGTTACCCGTTTGTAGTCAACGAAACGAGTCACATGTTCCATCCTTTGACTCCGAGTCACTGCCCTTTCCTCTCTTTCCTCTGTCCTTCGTTCAAACAGCTTTGAGTGTCTTCCCTCCCCGACACGGTCCGTACAGGGACGGGTCTAGTCAAGGGGACCCAGTCGAGTACAGGAGGCGAGGATAGGAAGAACCGTGGAGACAGCCGTTTCCCCGAGAGCAGAACGGTACGGAACCTAGAGAGGACGAGGGCAGACGGAGGCGAAGGGGGGGAAATCTGGACACCAGGCGGCGATTGTGTAGGTGGGACGTCGCACGGGAGTCGGAACGGGTCGAGAGGTTTCCGGTAAAGGGGGAAGGAGGAGAGTTTAGTCCGACGAGAAGAGTGGAACGGGGCTCTGTGAGTGTCCGAGTCTCCGTCGTAGTCGTAGGGGTGCAACGGGAGTGTGGAGACACTCGAGGGGTGGTGACTTGTCGGAGAGGGACTTTCGAGCGTCGAGAGAGACGGGGGGAAAAGTGAAGCAGACAGCGAGACGAAGTAGGAGATCCCGGTGATCGAGACTGTAGACCAGGTAGTAGAAGTGCGAGGTAGTAGAAGTGTGAGGTAGTAGAGGTGCGAGGTAGACGTCGGGGCGGGGGTCGAAAGGGTCCTAGAGTCGAAGGACGTAGGGTACGGAGTGTTAAATAAAAAAAGGGAAAAAACGGCAGTTCGTAAAAAAAAAAAATTCATATGAGAACTCTCAGGGAACCTGACGTTCCTCTAGGTTGGTCAGGTAAGACTTCCTCTAGTCGGGACCCTAAAGAGACCTTCCTTACTGCAATTTCGACTTTGAGGTCATGAAACCGGTGGAGTACGCTTCTCAACTGAGTAACCTTTTCTGAGATTACGACCCTCCCTAACCCCCGTCCTCCTCTTCCCCTGCTGGCTCCTACTCTACCGACCTACCGTAGTACCTGAGTTACCTGCACCCAGACTCACTTGAGGCCCTCAACCACTACCTGTCCCTCCGGACCGCACGACGCTAAGTACTCCAGTGTCTCAGCCTGTGCTGACTCACTGACTTGACTTGACTTCATATCAACAAAATGTTATAACACAATTAAAGATGGTATACAGGGTCACGAACAATATGTATGTGTAAAAAGTATAAGAAAAGGTAATACCAAATTAGTAACTATAACTTATGTCAAGGGACTCGAGACGTCATCCTGGAAGAAACAGGTAAGATATATGTTATCAAACGTAGACGATTGGGGTTTGTGGGTGAGAGGTAGGGGTGGGGGAACCGTTGGTGTTCAGACAAGACAGACACACACTCAGATAAAGACAAAACATCAATTCGAGCAAACACAGTATAAAATCTAAGGTGTATACTCACTATAGTATACCATAAACAGAAAGTGAAAGACTGAGTAAAGTGAATCATATTGTTAGAGATCCAGGCAGGTACAACGACGTTTACCGTAATAAAGTGCGAAAAAAACATTGACTCATTATAAGGTAACATATATCCATGGTGTAGAAGAAATAGGTTTAGAGACAACTATCTGTAAATCAAACGAAGATACAGAATCGATAATACTTATCACGACGATACTTCTATCCCCACGTACATAGAAAAATTTGAAAAAATTACATAAATAAAAATTAACTTCCTATTAACGAAATGTTATAACGTAACCAGAGACGGTATGTCGTTGTACTTCGTCGGTATCAGAACTTGGAGGGAGGGTGGAGAGCGGGGTAGGATAGGGAGAGCCAACAGTGTCTCGGGACTAAACTCAAGGGACTCAGTATGTCGCTTAAGGGTAACCGAGAAAATGTATACCATTACATATACAAAGGTGCGAGGAGAGAGGTAAACAGGGTGGGAGAGGAAAGGTTGGGACACGGGTGTTCAGACAAAGGATCCAGATGTGAAGGTGACGACGGGACGTTTGTCCAAGTAGTTATGGTAGAAAGATCTAAGGTATATATACGTAAGTCAAGTCAAGTCAAGTCAGGGAGTTAGTACAGGCTGAGAAACGTTGGGGTACTTAGCGTCGTGCGGTCCGGAGAGACAGGTAGTGGTTGAGGGTCTCAAGTGAGTTTGAGTACAGGTAGTTCATCCGCTACGGTAGGTCGGTAGAGTAGGAGACAGCAGGGGAAGAGGACGGGGGTTAGGAAGGGTCGTAGTCTCAGAAAAGGTTACTCAGTTGAGAAGGGTACTCCACCGGTTTCATGACCTCAAAGTCGAAGTTGTAGTCAGGAAGGTTTCTTATGGTTCCCGACGAGAGGAAGTCTTACCTGACCAACCTAAAGGAACGTCAGGTTCCCTGAGAGTTCTCAGAAGAGGTTGTGGTGTCAAGTTTTCGTAGTCAAGAAACCACGAGTCGAAAGAAGTGTCAGGTTGAGAGTGTCGGTATATACTGGTGACCTCTTTGGTATCGGGACTAATCTGTCTTGAAACAACCGTTTCATTACAGAGACGAAAACTTATACGACAGATCCGACCAGTATTGAAAGGAAGGTTCCTCATTCACAGAAAATTAAAGTACCGACGTCAGTGGTAGACGTCACTAAAACCTCGGGGGTTTTTATTTCAGACTGTGTCAAAGGGGCAGATAAACGGTACTTCACTACCCTGGTCTACGGTACTAGAAGCAAAAAACTTACAACTCGAGATTCTGTTGAAAAAGTGAGAGGAGAAAGTGAAAGTAGTTCACCGAAAAATCAAGGAGAAGTGAAAGACGGTATTCCCACCACAGTAGACGTATAGACTCCAATAACTATAAAGAGGACCGTTAGAACCAAGGTCGGACACGAAGAAGGTGGGGTCACAAAGAGTACTACATGAGACGTATCTTCAATTTATTCGTCCCACTGTCATATGTCGGAACTGCATGAGGAAAAGTATAAACTTTGGTTAGACAACGTAATCATATGCTATAAACAAAAAGACTGAATGAAGTGAGACATATTATCTGAGATTCAAGTAGGTGGAGTAATCTTGACTGAGTTTACGTAAGGAAAAATACTGACTCATTATAAGGTAACATATACACATGGTGTCGAAGAAATAGATAGGTAGACAACTACCTGTAGATCCCACGGAGGTAAGGACCGACAACATTTATCACGACTTTACTTGTAACCCCACTACACAGACAAATCCAGAAGACGGGTGAAAAACTAACCCAACAAACAAAGACACCATAACTCAATCTACTCGACGAACGTATAAAACCTTTAATTAGGAAACAGTCAATAAAGTAAAAGATAATAAAAGAGGGTAAGACTCCCAACAAAAAAAAAAAATGAAATAAATATCAAAGGAAACAACATGTTTTCGAAAATTCAAATTAATCCAGGGTCAACAAATAAAAAAAAAATTAAAGGTAATGAGATCCTCCACCCAGTATCTCCTAGAACGACACTAAATACAGTATCACAAGTCGGACCAAAGACCAGAATGTAAATCTAGAAATTAGGCAAACTCAAGTAGAAACACATACCACAATCCGTACAAGATTAAAGTACGAAAATGTGTATCGACAGGTCAAAAGGGTCTCTTCCCGTGTACATGGATAAAACTTAATACCAAAAGAGGTCTATATACGGGTCCTCACCGTAACGACCCAGTACACCGTGGAGATAAAAATCAAAAAACTCCTTGGAGGTATGACAAGATGTGTCACCGATGTCGTTGAATGCAAGGGTGGTTCTCACTTCCTCCCAAGGGAAAGGAGGTGTGAGAGAGGTCATAGATAACACACGTCTAAAAAATCACTATCGGTAAGACTCGTCACACGGTGTCGAGGGCAAAGACTTGACGCAGACGGAGACGAGGTCGAGGTGTTTCGGTAAGACACTCGTGTGGGACCGGGTTGGGTGTCGACGAGGAGACGGTTGTAGACTTTGACGTAGTAAACTTTAGACTTTCAAAAAGGAGATGATGTTTGTTGAATTAGAGGTAGTGTGACGAGTACTCCTCATAACTAACCCTAAGGGTTCAAACTGGGCCCGGAAAACTACTGTACGAGGATGGGGTCGAGGACCTGGGACCACCCGTCAGAGACTTGTGTCTGAGTATGTCTGAGGATCCCTCCCAGATGACCCCTTCCTGTCGTAAAGATTGAGTAGACTACAACCCTTCGTGATAAGAGGGTCTCTCCGGTAGAAGTCTACCTCCAAAGTTGGTAGGACTCTTCGAGAAGGTTGAGGATGTCAGACGGACTCGTGTCGAGAGGAGCTGTTAGAATAAGATTCACTTACGTATAGAGTAGCGTACGTGATTCATAAAATGTGCGAGTCATATGTCACTAAGTAAGCAGAAGTGCCATTAGGAGACTTGAGTTACGCTAATAGGGTAAAATGTTTACTCTTTTAACTCGGTGTTTTTCCACTTTGTTGGAAGTGTGTCCATCATTCACCGTCTTAGTTCTAAGTGTGAGTCGTAGGTACGGGGTTTCGAGTACGTGAACCGGGGTTTCGAGTACGTGAACCGGGGTTTCGAGTACGTGAACTGGGGTTTCGAGTTACGTGACGACGACAACAGGTGGGTTACCGTTGACCCTGGTGGTCCGGGGAGTTCTACTCCAGTCGAGTTTGAAGGTAGGGACAGAACTCCTTTGAGGTCACAAGAGGGGTGTAGGACTTTAAAAAGTATTCCAGTTCCTAGAGTACCAGTGGAGACCGTGATAAACCCACCGAGGTGATTTGAACGGTATTAGGGGTAAGAACTCTACGGTGTAGAGTACCGATAAGTAAATAGAGGTGAGACCGTAACTGGGTTACCCCTTGAGTTGGGGAAAGTAACCCACAAAAAGTTTGACGTCCAGGGTGGATAACCATCCAGAATTTTAGTTACCAGTGATGGTCATAAGAAAATTTTAATTGACTTTTTATAGTCTCAAGTACCCTCCTTAGGACCGTTACGTTTAACATGGGGTTTACGACACGAGTCAAAGAGAGAAGGTTCGTTCTCCGTGTCACCGTCCGTAGACTACTTGTGTGTATCACTGGTCCTTACCCAGCTAACAAGAAACCGAGGACCTTCGGAGTAAGATAAAGAGATGAATACTACCAGTTAAACTGGTAATGGTATTACACTCCGAATTAAACCACAGGAAATATACTTTTAAACGTAAAAGGGACATCCGTTTTAACATCTTAGTAAGTTGACTCAAAACCACACAACTCTCGAATCAATTTGATATGGTATCATAGTGACGGAGTCGTATACAGGACACACCGGTTCATCTGACAACCTGGGTGTGGTCGAGAAGGGGGACTCGTATAAGGACTGTCGGGTGTCTCAGTGTTTGTTTACAGTCAAGAACTATGTTGAGGGGATCGTTGGGTACTAGTTCAGAAAGGACGGAGGGTCCTGGAAGAAGACACGGGGAATTTATTCTGGGGGAACCTCGAACGTTTTTGGGACGACACTCCCCGAACTTTCCTGACTAGGTCCAAATCGGGTCCTTGAGGTTTCGTGAGGTAGGTTCCTGAGGTAGGTTCACAGGGTCCAGGACGGTGAGACACAGACGTGGGGCGGACCTGGAGGAGGGGTACACCGGAGACCTCCACCCGACACATGGAGGGGACTCTAGAGAGGTAAAAGTAAAGATAGTACCAGGTAATAACTTGACCCCCCAGTGGTGAGACACTGTGGGGGATCCGAGATACATTGTTCACGACCAAATTGTTTCAGTGTTGTCGAACGTTTAAACGTTTTAGAAAAAGTTTTCCATGCGATAGTTTGTACAGTAAAAAACCTAAAGAGTTGTTAACAATGGAAAGTCATGTTTGTTATATTTAACTGGTATTTTTACTATAAAATAACGATCTTCTGTCTTCTTACTACTCGACTTTGTAGGGCTCCGTGAACGTGACAAGGCGACGACCTAAACTTCAATTTTGATGGGTATAGTTCATTTTACCGTTGAAACAGTCATGTGAACTTGAATTAAACTTGTCGTAAGATCTTTTCATTTTTGACTTACGTTCTAAAACATTACTTCTCATGTATCTTATTCCCGAAATAGATTAGGGACTTTTACTCTCTTGGGTTATATAAAAAACACTGGTATATAAAAGATGTTTAGGGTGTTTCAGAAAAGTTTATTTTCCTTTTTTCTGTTTAGTCACTGTGTTAAGGATTAGACTCTCCATCAAGTTTAGTTAGAGACCTCAATCGAAGGTCCCAAATTTAAGGTCTAGGGGGATAATCTCCGACACTGGTGAACCTACTCGAAGAAATGGAGAGACACGGAGTAAAGGAATAGACATTTCACTTTTTATTATTGTCATCAATCAAGTACCACAGTGACATTTCTGTTTCGAACGGGACCCTGAAGAGACTACCAGGTCGTCAATTCTAACGATTATGTCCCCTGTGTCCAAACTAAGGACCAGACCTTTCTAGGATGGATTCATTAATTAAAATTTTTGTTCGTTTTTCTCCATTTCGAACTGGGATCTCTCAGGATGTATATCCGTAAACAAATACCATAAGAATCGGTAAGCTGTCGTCAATTATTCTTTCAACATTGGAGTATATATCACTGTATGACGCGTTATTTTCTCTTTTACCTTATGTGTCGAACTTTTTATAATAAAGAAACCGTCCGTATTTATACCACTTACGATAAAAATTACTATTTAGTAGTCAAAACTATTTTTAGTTTTGAGAAGAAGAATCACTTTTGGGTCACATAACGTGTCTTGTGTGTCTGATCATATCTAAAACTCTAGGTTAAACTCCCGTGGTTATAATATTAGCTTTGTCAGGGACCCCGAGAGGAGCACCGGGATCACCATTTCTTAGACGGACGGCCACGTCCCCTGTGTCCAAGTTAGAGACCAGGTCCTTCTAGGGTGTACGGTTCCCCGTTGATCCGGGAACACGGTGTTGATGACTCGGGCACGACACTCGGCGTTGGTGTCTCGGGTACGTGGAGTTGGTGATTTCGGGCGTACGGACCTAGAGTACGAGACGTTGTTCTCTTCGGTAACATGACTCTTCGAGTACATGGGGTCGATCTCTCATCGGGGGTAAGTGGTGTTGATCTCTTTCGGATGTACGTTATTGTTTCTGGGTTCCGTCGGTATATATTTATTTAGAAATTTTTTTTTTTTCTCTCTCTCTCCCTTTGTTAGGGAAAGTAAATACAGTCTATACACACCATTCTATTATGTACCTCTTCAACAACTTATTAAATTTGACCCAGAGCGTGTTGACTTAACTTATCAATATTTTAATCTTTACCCCGAAGGGTCCACCACGATCACCATTTCTTGGGCGGACGGTTGCGTCCTCTACATTCTCTGTACCCAAGCTAGGGAACCAACCCTTCTAGGGGACCTCCTCCCGTCCCGTTGAGTGAGATCATAAGAACGGACCTCTTAGGGTACCTGTCTCCTCAAACCGCCCGATACCACGTATCCCAGCGTGTCTCAGTCTGTACTTACTTCACTGAATCGTGTGTGTGTGTGCGTGTTTTAATCACAATAACTAGTTATACATAATTTGACCCTGTGATATTACTCTGATTTTCTGTGTCTTGTCATTTATGTTGATCTTTTTTACCTCAATAATCTTTTACCTATCTACAATGTAAAACCTTACACCTAATTTATAGAACTCCGAACCCGTAGGTTTCTATAAAATGTTTAGAGTACCTGTTTAACCTTTTTATGTCCGATTCAACGATTTAAATAATTTTCTTGGAGTGGTTTTGACTGAAACCCTTATAAAATAAGTCTCTAATCTCGATTAGTATAGGTAACTTTCGCCATTTGTCCCATATACTTAAGGTCTTACTTTAAGTGTAAAAAGATTGACTCTCCATTATGATTGACTATTAAAAAAGTTTCTACTATAACAACTATTTTACCGTATACAACTACTACAAAAGTCATAAGAATTAATTGATTTGAACTTTGGTATCTTCTTTTAGTTGTTCTATTGTGTAGGTTCCCAAAGTTGCCTAAAATCGGTTCATTCGAGTTTGATGGCGTTTTAACGTGAGTAGAGTGTACGATCATTTCATTACGAGTTTTAAGAGGTTCGGTCCGAAGTCGTTATATACTTGGCACTTGAAGGTCTACAAGTTCGACCAAAATCTTTTCCGTCTCCTTGGTCTCTAGTTTAACGGTCGTAGGCGACCTAGTATCTTTTTCGTTCTCTCAAGGTCTTTTTGTAGATAAAGACGAAATAACTGATACGGTTTCGGAAACTGACACACCTAGTGTTATTTGACACCTTTTAAGACTTTCTCTACCCTTATGGTCTGGTGGACTGGACGGAGAACTCTTTGGACATACGTCCAGTCCTTCGTTGTCAATCTTGACCTGTACCTTGTTATCTGACCAAGGTTTATCCTTTTCCTCATGCAGTTCCGACATATAACAGTGGGACGAATAAATTGAATATACGTTTCATGTAGTACTCTTTGCGATCTGACCTTCTTCGTGTTCGACCTTAGTTCTAACGGTCCTCTTTATAGTTATTGGAGTCTATACGTCTACTGTGGTGGGAATACCGTCTTTCACTTCCCCTTGAGTTTTCGGAGAACTACTCTCACTTTCTCCTCTCACTTTTTCGACCGAATTTCGAGTTGTAAGTCTTTTGCTTCTAGTACCGTAGACCAGGGTAGTGAAGTACCCTTTATCTACCCCTTTGTCACCTTTGTCACAGTCTGAAATAAAACCCCCGAGGTTTTAGTGACGTCTACCACTAACGTCGGTACTTTAATTTTCTACGAATGAGAAACTTTCCTTTCAATACTGGTTGGATATATCGTATAACTTTTCGTCTCTGTAATGTAACGGTTGTTTCCAGGTAGATTAGTTCCGATACCAAAAAGGACACCAGTACATACCTACACTCTCAACCTGACACTTCTTTCGACTCGTGGTTTCTTAACTACGAAAACTTGACACCACAACCTCTTCTGAGAACTCTCAGGGAACCTGACGTTCCTCTAGGTTTGTCAGGTAAGACTTCCTCTAGTCAGGACCTACAAGTAACCTTCCTGACTACGATTTCGACTTTGAGGTCATAAAACCGGTGGAGTACCCTTCTCAACTGAGTAACCTTTTCTGAGACTACGACCCTCCCTAACCCCGTCCTCCTCTTCCCCTGCTGTCTCCTACTCTACCAACCTACCGTAGCGGATGAACTACCTGTACTCAAACTCACTTGAGAGCCTCGACCACTACCTGTCCCTCCGGACCGTACGACGCTAAGTACCCCAGTGTTTCTTAGCCAGTCCTGACTCACTGACTTGACTTGAATTCATTATTTGTTACCGAAAGTGATGATTTAGAAGGGTCACAACAATGTTGTATAGTTTCTCTTGTAATGATCAATTGTGTTGGGTTCTCTTTATCTTAATCTCTATAAAGTGTTCAGAGAAGGTAGGGTTTAAAAATTAAAAATCGAAAGGTTTTCTCTTTAACTTTGTAATTTCTTTTTGCGGACCTAATGTTTAGGTAAAAGAAAAGGTTTGGGACTAAGTTATTGACTCAAATTGAACTACGACAGGTTTTTTCTCTTATTTAATGACGTCGAAGTAGTAAACGGAACTTCTTTCTAATGTTCTAAACGAATACAAGTAATGAAACCTAACTCTGATTCTTCAAAAATTCATCTTTTCATACAACGATTGTAATAGTAAGTACCATTGGGTAAACCCACTTGATTTAAAAATTGGAACTGGTGTACTTTTCCTTTCTTTTTAACACTAGTTAACGACTGGTCTATAACGTCTTCATCTACACAGAATCCTATTTAAATACTTATCCGTTCTTGATAGAGTGATATAGAAATAAACAAACTTTAATATCATTAAAATAAATAAACTTTGACAAAGGTAAACGTAAATTCTTAATTATGGTATCAACTATAGCTTCGAATACAAACATGAAATAGTGTGTTTCATACCGATTCATAACATAGTACCTTATTATATACAGAAACATGTACACATCCCACCCCCCACACTTCAGGACCTGACTTACTTTTGAGGAAGGTTTTCCTATTGAAATGAGTCAGGGGAGTTGGGATGAGATTTGGTAGGTCCTTTTGTAATTCGGGGTCCGTTCCCCCGACGTGTCGTGTCCTTCCCCAATATACCGGTGTTGTATCTCGATAGTCGAATCTCACCGTTAAACAAAACGACAAGTCAAAGTCGGTGACCCCAGTGAAAACCTGGGGTGATTCGACGACAAACGACCGAGGAGAGGGGAGAAAAGGTAAGGAAGGGGAGTGGTAGGAGGGTTGAGTGAAGGGGTCTCGGGGTCCTTCGAGGTCTGAGTAAAGTGAGATGACTCGAGTCAGAAGGGTGAGGGGAGACGTTGGGGTGCAGGTGGAACCGTATGAGTTTCGGAGAGTTCCAGAGTCGATTTATTTGTGTCCGGGTGAAGGGAGACCTTCTAGAGAGGAAGTGTGACAGTCCGGGGTTTGGGTACCTGGGTTGGGTGGAAGGAAGCAAGGACCTTAAGTCTTTCCGGTGGAGAAGGTGTAGGAGTCTGTGTGAACCGAGTAACAAGAACGAGGTCGGGACGAAGAGGGGGAGGAAAGAACGACCTGGGACGATAGCATACTACAGGAAAACATCGTCGGTTAGAGACCCCTTATTTATACGGATGTAAAGAGACGCCTTTAGGAGGAAGGACGCGATTCTAGACTTTACGAGAGGGAGTCCTCGACAAGGGAGGAACAACAGCAGTAACAAATCCGAGGTGCAGTACGGGCTGAGGTAGGTACCCTAAGAGGTCCGTTCTGATGACCTCCCACAACGGTACAGGAAGAAATCCTCTAGAAGGGCTAGGTCCCTAGCTTGGGTGCTGAGAACATAACCGTCCGCCTAAGGAATGAAGACTCGGTGCTCTCCTCGGGTAAGAGAGGAACTAGAGAGAAATTTTACCGAGGTGTTCATCATTGTGAATGACTTGTGAATCCAAGGGGACCTAGGTTCGCGGAGTGTATCTAATGTGAGTGTCGTCGGGTCGCTCCATTTAAGGTAACCAGGGACGTAAAATGACCCCTCTACTTACTCCAAATACCTCTGTTTCATTGAAACGATAAGGACGTCGACATTCGCCCCGTCGAGTCAGTCCAGTCACAAGTCAGCACAGGCTGAAAAACGCTGGGGTACCTGACGTCGTGTGGTCCGAAGGGACGGGTAGTGATTGAGGGTCTCGAACGAGTTTGAGTACAGGTAGTTCAACCACTACGGTAGGTTGGTAGAGTAGGAGACAATACTCGTCGACCCTACACTTTTACGGTGTCGGGAGGGACCGTCGGTCCGAGTATGAGTCAGAGAGAGGATTGTGAGATGAGGTGGGGAGACGACGACACTCTAACGTGGAAAGACCATGACTGAACATACTCGTCGAACACATAAAACCTTTAAGTAGGAACCAGTCAACAAAGTAGACGATAATAAAAGAGGGTAAGACTCCCGACAGAAAAGTGGAACGAATATCAAAGGAAACGACACGTTTTGGAAAATTATAATTGATCCAGGGTCAACAAATAAAAACAAAAATAAAGGTAAGGAGATCCTCCACCCAGTATCTCCTAGAACGACACTAAATACAGTACCTCACAAGGCGGATACAAAAGGAGATTCTGGAAATATTAAAGACCAGAATGTAAATCCAGAAATCAGGTAAAACTAAAATAGAAACGCATAGCACAATCTTTCACAAGGTTAAAGTAAGAAAATGTACATCGACAGGTCAAAAGGATCGTGGTGAATAACTTCGCCGACAGAAACGGGGTGACACATAAGAATGGAGGAATATAACTTTCACTTTTCACTTTCACTTCAGCAAGTCAGCACAGGCTGAGAAACACTGGGGTATTTGACATCGGATGGTCCGAAGAGGTAGGTACCCTAAGAGGTCCGTTCTTAGTCAAGTCAAGTCAAGTGAAGTCAAGTAAAGTCAGCGAGTCAGCACAGGCTGAGAAACGTTGGGGTACTTAGCGTCGTGTGGTCCGGAGGGACAGGTAGTGGTAGAGGGCCTCAAGTGAGTCTGATTGCAGGTAGCTCAGGCACTACGGTTGGTCGGTAGAGTAGGACCCAGAAGGGGAAGAGGAGGACGGGGGTTAGAGAGGGTCGTAGTCTCAGAAAAGGTTACTCAGTTGAGAGACGTACCCTACAGGTTTCATGATCTCGAAGTCGAAATCGTAGTAAGGAAGGTTTTTTTAGGGTCCCAACTAGAGGAAGTCTTACCTGAGCAACCTAGAGGAACGTCAGGTTTCCTGAGAGTTCTCAGAAGAGGTTGTGGTGTCAAGTTTGCGTAGTTAAGAAGTCGTGAGTCGGAAGAAGTGTCAGGTTGAGAGTGTAGGTATATACTGGTGTCCTTTTTGGTATCGGAACTGACCTGCCTGGAATCAACCGTTTCATTAACAGAGATGAAAACTTATACGATAGATCAAACCAGTATTGAAAAGAGGGTTCCTCATTCGTGAAAATTAAAGTACCGACGTCAGTGGTAGACGTCACTAAAACCTCGGGGTTTTTTGTTTCAGACTGTGACAAAGATGACAAAAGGGTAGATAAAGGGTATTTCACTACCCTGGTCTACGGTACTAGAAGCAAAAGACTTACAACTCGAAATTCGGTTGAAAAAGCGAGAGGAAAAAGTGAGAGTAGTTCTCCGAAAAATCAAGGAGAAGTGAAAGACGGTATTCCCACCACAGTAGACGTATAGACTCCAATAACTATAAAGAGGACCGTTAGAACTAAGGTCGAACACAAAGAAGGTCAGATCGCAAAGAGTACTACATGAGACGTATCTTCAATTTATTCGTCCCACTGTTATATGTCGGAACTGCATGAGGAAAAGGATAAACCTTGGTCAGATAACAAGGTACAGGTCAAGATTGACAACGAAGGACTGGACGTATGTCCAAAGAGTTCTCCGTCCAATCCACCAGACCATAAGGGTAGAGAAAGTCTTAAAAGGTGTCAAATAACACTAGGTGTGTCAGTTTCCGAAACCGTATCAGTTATTTCGTCTTTATCTACAAAAAGACCTTGAGAGAACAAGAAAGCTACTAGGTCGTCTACAACCGTTAAACTAGAGACCAAGGAGACGGAAAAGATTTTGGTCGAACTTGTAGTCCCTCAAGTGTCAAGTGCATAACGACTTATGCACTTATGAGGTCCGTTCTTATGACTTTACCTAATGGTAAAGGAAGAGGTCCCTAGAAGGGCTGGGTCCCTAACTTGGGTCCAGAGGGCGTAACCTCCGTCTGCGAAATTGGAGACTCGGTGGTCCCTTCAGGAGGAATGTAATGGCATACATTTTATCTATCGGTTTACCCTTAAACGACATACTGAGTGTCTTGAGTTTCGTCCTGAGACATTTTAGGATCTCCCCACCCGACCCCTCCCTTTACCCTCCCTTCAAGTTCTCTCTCCCCTGTATACAATATGGATACCGACTAAGTACAACTACAAACCGTCTTTGGTTGTGTCATGACATTTCATTAACAGGAAGATAATTTTTTATTTATTTATATTAAAAAAAAATTTATAACGTGGAAAGTGGGTTTGGTGCGTGATCGCTTCGACCTCGTTTCTTCTTTTTCTCTTCCTTTAGACTAGAAGACTCTTAAACATTCGGGGTCCTTCTGTTCTTGAAACGAATAAGTGACGACATAGGGGTCCTGGAAGTATTAGAGTAGATTTGGATTAATCGAGGGGTTATGGTGGTTATGTTGGAGGTTTATGGTAGTGTAACCTTCTATTCGGAAGTTGCATACTTAAAACCCCTTTGTGTTCGTAAGTCAGGTATTATGGATGATACATCCCTTATGATCCTGTATTCGACCACGGTACTTCAAATCGGTACGGTGGGTGAGTAAGTAGGTAGGTAAGTTCTTCATAAATAAATAACTCACGGACGAGGTACGGTCTGTGAGAAGATCTACGACTCTACCGTTGTCACTCGTTTTGCTTCAGGAACGGTAGTTCCTTAAATTTCTGATCACTTTCTTCGGTTTTTTTTTTTTTTTTTTTTGGTCTTTCTTTCTTTTGTATAAATATTATGTTACGTTTCCTCTCCACGACTGGTAATTTTTATCAGTTCGACGGCTCTCAACTCCAAATAGGTCCAACCATTATGAACTTGTGTTGGACCTCACTGTATGCACCCGTCCGCTGGTTCGTGTATGGATATCTTATCCCGGTGCCGTCTCCTCGGGTCTCGTGTCGTGTCCGTCCACACAGGAATCAAACGGATTTCTCGTCGGGGTTGTCTCCTACCGTCCTCACATCGGACTATCTCCCTTTTCAACAATGTCGGAACGGGTGATCGGGTGGTCCACTGAACCATGTTTGATCTTTTGTGAAGTAACAGTTAACGGTCTTTCAATATTATTACTTATGTGTCTAGATACTAACAGTGGTTATGGTTACTATGGGGTGGGGCCTTAACACTCTTCGTGTTGACATACCGGGACCCACCCTTTATTCTGGTCTCTCTCCAGGTCGTTCACTATAGTTGACCCCTCAGTAGTCGACGATCTACCAGAACTTTGAGTGCCTGGACCTTCTCTACTGGACCCTTTGCTTAGACAGATTCCTTCTCTGTCCAAGTTCTGTCTCGGGTCCGTACCAGGCTGTACATCTCCAGGTCTTCTCTTCCTAGGTCCACCACTTTGACCCTTCCTTACCCGGCCCTTCGACCTTCCTTCGGTTCTCTCTCGTCGCAAAATGTTCGGTTCCCTTCCGACGGAGTCCTTCTTCACAGCCTACTACGAGAATTCGACTCTATTCCTCACTCTTGAAGGGTGACCTAACTAGTCACATCTGTGTGTCTCAAAACTACCTCATTAATCCTGGTTTTGAACTACCCTTACCTACTTTCTCTCTTGTTTTTCCCTCCTTTACCTCTGTCGTTTTTTCTCCGTCGAGAGACTTCCTCAAGACAATATTTTTTTCCTTGTGTTGCACTCAGACCTCCGACTCACCCTACACCCTACTTCTGTCCTCCATCATGTCGTCCAAATTTCGTGTTGTCTTTTTTTTTTATTATTATTATTTCGTGTTGTCTTACTTCCCCATCTTCTGCTCTACCCACTACGTCTCTGGTCTGTCCACCCTCGTCCGGGGACTCGTCGACCCTGAGTCCCGTCCCCACCTCTCGGTCGGAACTCATTCTCGAAGACATTTAAGTGGGAGTTCAATGGCCCCATGTCTCTTGTGCACCCTCGCCACCCCTTTCGTCCGTCACCACCTAGACCGATCCCTTCGGATGGTTTCAAGAGCAGGTAGCGCAAGTAAAAGAGTCACTTCACTGTTCATTCCGACACCCACTATCCTCCTCTCGTAACCGTCAGAATCCTTTCTCTTCTTTCACTTGGTCAAGAGAGTTTCCCATCCATTACTTGACTGTTCCCTTTGTTTCAGTGAGACGGTCCGGCCCGACTCTCGGATGGAGTTCAGGTATCAGTACTTAACTTTCCGACCAGTGAGTGTTCGGTGTAAGTCGACGACGACCCTCGTCCAGACCGACCACTCTCTCCACCTAAAATGGTCTCAACCTCAAAACGGTTGTTTAAGTTTCTTCCCTCTCTGTTTGTTTCCTCAGCCCACCGTCCTTCCTTCTATGTACTTTCTGGCCGATACTTTAGAGTCGACCCATTCCTCCCTTCTCTGCCGTTGCCTTTCTTCCTTCTACTTACCTTCCAGACTCTACCCGGCTTGTTAGGGGCCTCAGTCGGATAACTTCCCTCACCTGATCCTGGCCTCCTCTGCCGGTCTTTCACTTCGACTCTGAAACTCCACCACTTCCTCTCCCACGAGGTCTCACGTCCTACGACCGGTGTCTTTGTTGTCCGACGACACCACCCTTGTACTCTAGGGACGTCGACTCTCCGGGGCCCGACCTACGTAGTGCGTGCACCTATAAGTCTGACGATTTCCCTTACTGTCCGAAGGGTCCACCGCGATCACCATTTCTTGGGCGGACGGTTGCGTCCTATGTATTCTCTGCGTCCAAGTTAGGGACCCAACCCTTCTAGGGGAGTTCCTCCTGTACCGTTGGGTGAGGTCCTAAGAACGGACCTCTTAGGGTACCTGCCTCCTCGGACCGTCCGATGTCAGATATCCCGACGTTTCTCACCCTGTGGTGAGCTCGCTGAATCGTGTGTGGTGCGTTTTTCTTACTGTTGTCACCGCCACCTTTCTGACTTTAGGTCCCCAATTTGAATAGTTACTCCTCCTTCTTTCGCCCACTACGTTTCCCTCCTCTTCTTGCACCGGCTCGGGGCACCGGACACGTAAGTCCCGGGACTGCTACAGTTCCTCACCCCTCTTGTTTCGGGACCTTCGTTGTCACTCTGCGGTCCTCCGGTGGAATGGGTGGAGGGTCGGGTCCCAGACTTCAACGACGACGAGGACGATTCAGCGAAGTCAATACAGGCTGAGACACACTACGGTATCTGTCGTCGGATGGTCCGAGGCGCAGGGACCCTAAGAGGTCCGTTCTTGTGGTCTCACCCAATGCTAAAGGGAGAGGAGACTTCTGTCTTCCTCTCTCTTTTTCGTTGGTTCTTTGTGGTGAACTCCCTCCACTCCTCCTAAAGTCAGTTCGAGTTCTTCTACTTCTTTTACAAGGTTTTTCTTAGACTCCGGGATCTTCTGAAACAACTACTCTCCGGTACTCAGGTTCTCCGTTCCACCCTTCGAAGCCTCCCGACCCCTCAGTCTTTTCCCCCGTCGTCGAATTTCCGCCGGTCTCCCTCCCGGTGTTCCTTCCCAGATCTTACGACCTGAAGAGTACCAAGGACTCCATTTGTCTGGTACGACGTCGCTAGTGAATAGCGACGGAGAAATGCCTGACCGGAGGCTCCCGACTCCCCTTCCTTCAGTCGTAGAGAGGTCTTCGGTCCAACTCCGGTTTCACAAAGTGAAGACTAGACTTAATAAGTCCTCCAAAGGGAGAAGAGTCACAGAGAGACGACTGTCTCAGGGTTGAAGGACCGGACCAATTTGGCCACACTTGGGGACTCGGAAGACGAGACACCTGGTCGAAAGTTTGGGATCGAGTAGCGACGTAGTCACTGTTCGTAGAGAAAGTTAGGTGGATCTTCTGTGTCTGACACCTTTATTCATAAACCCCCTGTCAAGACCAACGAAAGACGAATATGACCGGGTTGTGATTCTCGAAAAGTGTCACACTCATTTTAATGGACTCGAAATAAAAGTCACCTTCGTGAGTCTGCGAACAGATATCATCTGTTTGTTTTACCCTTTCTTTGGTCCTTCACCCCTTTATGTTGGACTCGGTGTCCGGTACCATAATTCATAGGAACTTCCGACACCAGTAGGGTCTAGTCCAGAAAGGTATGGAGAGACGGAAATTCGTTCCGATGAAACAGGGACTTTACACGCAGAGACAAGAGAGACGGACTTCTTAAGAATGAGTCTAAACTTCCGAGTCAAGGTTACGGTAGAGGGGAAGCTTCAGGGGGGTCCAGTCGTGACGAAGGAGACCGGTTCCGTCGAGAAGGTCCCAGTGTGTCTGGGTACAATGACCGTCAACCACATTGACCGGGAGAGACATAGAAGTTGAGAAGGGAGGAGACCGAGTTCGAGTAGATTAGAGAATGAAAGACCGAGTGGAGACGAAAAGGAAGTCCAAGAACGAGTGTTTAGGGAGGAAGTATCCGAAGGGACCGGGGAATAACTGTCCTCCAGTAGGGACAATTTAAGAGAGTCAGGGGTCAAACGAAGGAAGTTCGGGAATAGTGCCGACTGGTGTGACGGACGAGGGAGAAGGGTTGTTCGTTTGTCGGTTCGACGTCGGAAGAGGGGAACGGACAGGGTAGAAGGTGTTTATGAAGGTACAATGTTTTTTTATAGGTCTCTATCTGTCTATGGGTAGATCTTTAGTTTTCTCGGTAACGGTTAGATAGAAGATGGTGGGTTTGACGTGGAAAATTGGACTTCGACGTAAAATTTAGAAAAGAGTCGTAATTGTTGACTTTTCTAGTCCAGTAGTGATAAGTTTCAGTCGGGACACACAGACTCAGATAAAATCAGGTGATTTTACTCGGCCCCGTCCTACCCTCAAACCCCCCTGAAGTCCCTCCCCAACTCCCCCAACCTCCCCCGAGTCCCTCGGAGTCGACGAGGGAAGTCGATCTCGAGTCCGACCTCCTCTTTCTAGACGAAGACTGAGAACGGGGAGACCCCCGGGTCCTGGTGGGTGACGTCAAGACGGACGAGACTCTAGAGGACTTCGTTGTGGATCCTGTTAAATAAGGTTCAGTCTCCTGTCTCTTTCTCCACGTGGGTCCTACTTCTTAGAGGGTAAGACAAGTGATCCCTCGTCGGTCTTCCTTGAAGAGTTTTACGTTCAGACTAGTCCAGGGACAGAACGAACCTTTGGGGCAGTTTCTGAAGGTAGTGAGTACCCTACTTTACGTTTCGAGATTTGTTTCTGACACTCCGAGACTTATCAAACTTGGGACTGGTAGAGATACCAGTGTTGGATAGGGAGAACCCTAGAAACACCCGGGGTATTTAGTACAGGGAAAAAGGGTGGGTTCAAGACCTGTCACCTCTCTCTCTCGTATCCTCCTTCGACTATCTCTGGTATTGTCGTAGAAACAAGTGTACTTACCGTCGAACCTCCTACTTCGACCCCAGAGACGTGGCGATACGAAAGTACGAGACTCTGGGTCTTAGCCCGTCTGAAGGGACGGGGTCCCTCCGTCACGACACCCCTCCCCACGTCCCAGGGAGGGACCTCCTGCCCCCCGAGAGCGTCGGGGACGTCCGTCGAGGGAGGGAGTCTCCATTCTGCTGGGTCCGACGTGGAGGTAAAGATGAAGTGCCTCCGGTAAGGATGAGGTGGGGTCCCTTCCGCTCGGTCGTTCCCCAGTTTTCTCCGGTCCTTGTGTGTTGATTACGTCGAGGACGGTGTACCTCTTTTGTGCTCTTCCTTTCCGTCGGGGGAAGTACGCGAGGAAGTGACACCGGGGTAGTGGAGGAAAGTCGGGGAGTCCGAGGGGAGGCAGGGGGGTTTCCGGGAAACTTGTATCACAAGGAGACAACCTTACGAGAACGGAGGGGAACACCGAGCCAATTGAGAACGACTGGGAAGTCGAAAGTCGAGAGTCGACCTCGTAGCACAGGAGTCCATTCTGGAAGGACTGAGGAGGGAGGGTGGGGTTTTGGTCAGAGAACGTGGGGAGAGGAAGTGTCCCGTGCAGTATCAACATTAGAATGCTCCAAACACACTAACGAGTCAATTGTAGATGGAAGTATATGATCAGGTACTCGAAGAACACCCGTGTCGGACCGTGGTACGATCTCATCTGTGGTACGTGGTCTCATCTGTAAACTCTTGACAAGTACCCTACCTTACTTACTTATTTGTTTCTTCACTTGTTCACTACAGAACCTCTCTTCATTATTGTGTGTGTTCACACACACCATCGAAGCCACCACGGGTTGAGACACGCTGGGATACTTGACAGCGGGTGGTCCGAGGAGACGGGTACCCTAAAAGGTCGTTCTTATGACCTCACACTACGGAACAGGAGGAGGTCCCCTAGAAGGACTGGGTCCCTAGCTCGGGTGCAGACAATGTCGAGGACGTGACCGTCCGTTCAAGAAATGGTGATCGCGGTGGACCCTTGGGGTTGTTGTTGTTGTGTGTATGTGTTGGCACCTAGGGTGTTTCTCTTGATGATCCCAAGTCCAACAGGAAGCAGGAGTCCCTACACCGGCTTTGAGCGGTACCGAGAAACACGTGTCCACCCTGGTCCGTGAACGTCAGAAAGGGAACCTTTACCGGAACCTCTACCTCTAAGAGGACACCCTTCTACCAACCGCTCCCGAGAGTCCTAGTTGTGGGGACCCTTCACTTTCTTCGCCCCGGTTCGTGTCTCTCGTCCATACGTTAACAATACGTTATGTCAGTATTGTCCCCAAGGGACCACCGAGTCGACCATTTCTTAGGCGGGTGTTACGCCCTCTGGACCCAAACTAGGGACCCAACCCTTCTAGGGGACCTCTTCCCTTTCCGATGGGTGAGGTCAAAAGACCGGACCTCTTAAGGGACCTGATATCTCAGGTACCCCAACGTTTGTCAGCCTGTGCTGACTCACTGAAAGTGAAGTATCAGTATTGTCACCGGAGTGGCCTTGGATGTCCCTCTCAACCTCGACCTTACCGGAAAGTCTCTGTAAAGTTTACTTCCACCCCGGACGGACCGGAAGTATCGGTCACAGCAATCCGTATCCACCCTATATCCGACTGAAACCCTTCCCTCTTACTGGAACCCACTCCACAGGAGAAGTCAACTCCTGTCGTGAGTCTCTCCCTGAGTCGACTCTTCATAGTCGACGTTGTGGGGGTCGTCGGAACCCTCTCCTTCCCCCGGGACACACCGTGAGTTGTCGTAGGTGTCGTTTCTAGTAAGTACTGGACGAGAGGTCCAGTGTGAACCCGGACGGAAGACAAATCTCAAAACAAGTGACCCACGATCCAGTGAGTAGGTTGTTTTTTTAAAAACTTGGTGACAATATATGGTCCGTGATTCGTTACCGTGGGGTGAGGACATGAGAACGGACCTTTTAGGGTACCTACCTCCTCGGACCACCCGACGTCAGACACGCCAACGATTGTCAGTCTGTGCTGACTTGCTGAAGTGAAAGTGAAAAGTGAAAGTACGTAACCTCTCCCTTTACCGTTGGGTGAGGTCACAAGAACGAACCTCTTAGGGTCCCTGTCCCCTCGGACCACCCGACGACAGTTACCCCAACGTGTCTCAACCTGTGCTGACTCCGCTGAATCGTCGTTCGAAATAGTTTTTTATGGATTCGGGAGGTGTTCTTGAAGTTATTTTTCCAAGTTCTTCCTACAATCATTTTTCTCGATGGTCAACCCGTACAAGGTGTACGGTCCGTACTATCGTCCATGATAGTTCTGAGTCAATCAGGAACGTAGTTAAGACACTCGCAACCAGGAATATAGTTGAGACCTCTCTATGACAGAGGTAAAATGTTCACGTCTTTTCCGTCGAGTCTCTCCAATTAACTGAATGGGTTCCAGTGTGTGGAGGATTCGTCGTCTCGGAAGAAACTGAGGGTTCAGGTACGGGAATTTGTGGTAGAATGTGACGGGGGTTAACTTCTCTCTTTTCCTGAGGGTCTTATGAACGTATATAAATACAGACAACCTTTACGTACGTCGACTTCCATTATCATAAAAGGTTGAATATCACCAAGTTTGGTTCTAAAGTAAAAGAGTATAGTGTTTTACAGACCTCCGTCGGTGGTGATGCCAACCAAGCCACCTACCCAATACAATCCGGTAGAGACGTTTACAGAACGGGAAAAGATGTATGTCAAACGAAGGAACAACGTTTTACCACCAACTTGGAGATCTATGGTGTAGGTATAGGTTCTTCTTACCCTTCTTCATCGTGAACACTACTGTAAGAGAAAAGTAGTTCTTTCTTCGTATTTCGAAAGAGTCTTCGTAAGAGTCTAACAGAAGGAGAATATAGAGTAACTGTTCTGAAGGAGACTAGTCATGAGAACGGACCTTTTAGGGTACCTGTCTCCTCGGACCATCCGATGTCAGGTACCCTAGTGTTTCTCAGCCCGTGCTCACTCGCTGAAGTGAAGGTTAAGAGTGAAAATACGTGACCTCTTCTTTTACCGTTGGGTGAGGTCATAAGGGCGGATCTCTTAGGGTCCCTACCCCCTCGGACCACCCGACGGCAGATACCCCAGCGTGTCTCAGCCTGTGCTGACTTCGCTGAATCGTCGTCGTCGTCGTCGTATACTGGGTGGGAGGAAGTGTTCTATGAAATTTTGTAAATCGAAAAACTCGGAGATACTCCCACCGTTCGTTTCTCAGATCTCTACCCATGATTTAACCGGTTGGGTGGACACAGGTTACTGTACCCGAGACTTCCGGTCCGTCCGGGGTGGAAGTAAACGCTACAGAGACTTACAACGGTGGCAGTGGACGTAATAGTTAGACGGAATATCAGTAACGCGCACACAGTCAGAGGAAGTGTTTGTTCTTCTGCCATCTTCGAGGAAGGTTGAGTTAAACAAAGAACTTTCAAGGACCGTGTATCATTCATCTTAAAGTTATTTAGATACAGGATGTCTTAATTTACAGGGTAAGGGGTCGAGGACGAGGTCCCGACTGAGGATTTCTTCTCTTGGCGACGTAGAAGAATCTACCGGGAAATGGGTTAAGTGTTCGTGTCGTCGTCACACTTCCTACACGAAGACTCGAGGATCGACAGAAGGCTCGTAGGAGGTCTTCAGGACCTCACCTCTAGAACCCTTCTTACACACCTCGGGTCTGAAAGTGGAATTTTGAAGTCATGGTGGCTACCCAGAAATTAATCGGAACAATTATCTTTCTTTTATCTAGAGATTCAGTTCTTTGGATTGAGATCAGGTCATAAAAGTTTATTTATTCATCGCAGAACCCCTTCAAAAAAGTGCGTGGAGCCCCGGAACCCCAGGAGTAAATACTTTATTATTAGTAGGTTGATACCCAGGGATCCTCTGTCAAAGAATCTTAACCTTCTCTATAATTAGGGAGGAGAATCTCTAATCTTTACACCTAGTACCCCCCCTTTTTCACTGAATATGTTCCGAAAGACCGATGTTATTTTACCTCAACGGATTTATCTGTAAATATGTTTGTGTTCTTGGTGTCACCGTTTAGTGTACTAGTAATTGAAACGGTTAAAGACGATCAACCACTAAAGTTTCTCAGAGTCTTATGGAGGTTCGACTCCACAGTGACCGTGACAGTACCTTAGTCTGAACTCCTATAGTAAAAGACCATGGGTTCTTCAGTCCAATGTGACTCGATGTACACAGGATTTTCTTAGAAGAGTAAAGATGTATACAGTTGTCGTCGTCTGTCCGGTCGCTCCGATCACAGTTTCGAACAGGCGTCCGTTAGTGACTCGGAAAAGTAATTAGGACCACTTTCAGACCCGTGGAGGAGGTCGACGGGACGAAGTACGTGGAGAATCCAGATTTAGTTTCCGAGGGCTGAAGTTGTATCGTCATCAAGTGTCCCCTCTTATGTTTTCCAGTTTTCGATGAGACTTAAATTGTTACGAAGATTTCTTTAAACACAGAATGAGTAGTTTCGTTCAAGATGTATAAAAGTTTTATCATGAAAATTTCATAGTGTTGAATGTGAATTAAAGTACGTCTCTCAGTATCAATCCCTTTATCTCAAGATTTTCAACTGTCTGTTCTAGTAGTTACGCGGTAGTAAACACACAAAGGTATTTCTTGGTACGACCTCGGTTCTACATACTACTTCTCACCTATCGTTAATACTCTGAGTCATCTGCAGGAAAGGGATGTTGGTAATGAGGTGTAACTTACTGAGTGTAATAGAGAGTTCCGAGCACAAAGGAATTCTTTCACAAAGAGTTGTAACCTACGTGACCCTTAGTGATACCGGGATACGGATCTCTAAGACTAAATTAACCGGACATACACCGGACCTGTAACCCTAAAAAATACTGGGGACTTACTAGTATCGTACGCTGGTACAACTTTTGGTGACAATCTTCCCCTTTCTCCACTTGATTTACTTCCGTCGCTTATGACTGGGTTTGAGACGGTAACGGGAGGAGGGTGACATCTGTGATGACAGTTGTCCCCTCAAGGAGGGTGATTCAGGTGTCCACTAGAATGAGAGAAGTAGTTGTGTTGCTGGGTGTGTTGGCGACGGACCGTGATTCCTATTCTATAAAATCGGGGTTCTATAATCTATTTAAAATCCGAGGTAAAGATTTTAAAAATCTAAGATTCTCTTTTTACTTTTTCTCAAGTGTTCCTTTGAGTACCTGATAAACTACGTTGAGTTTCGATAAAAAAGAGTAAAGGAACGACTACGGATGCACACGACATCCATTGGTGTCAGACACAAATAGTCTGTGAAACCGGTTAAATAAACAAAATTTAACATGTTTATTTAAATAAACATTATAGAAATAAACAACGTTTAACATGTTTATAAATAAACATTATTGAGTATGTTTATTTATAAGACCTTAACTCTCGAGTTATGAGTAGTACTAATAGAGTCATTTGTTTTAGATAATATTCGGAGGATACCTACTATTATGTGTTAAACCGACAAACTTACCGTATTTTTACTTAGGTTAGTGTTATCCTTTTTCACTAGTAATTGTTGTACCAACGTAGATTCATATAAACTTCAGCGGATTACACTTTGTTGAAGGATTCGAGTTTTATATTAAAAAACTTTAAATAAACGAAATAAGATAAAAACCTCCTTTCACTTTCACTTTCGGTGAGTCAGGACAGGTTGAGAACTTTTGAGGTACCTGATATATCAGGTACCTTACTTAAGAGGTCGGGTCCCATGACCTCACCCATCAGTAAGGGAAGAGGTCCCCTAGAAGGGTTAGGTCCCTAGCTTGAGTCCAGAGGGTGTAACGTCCGTCTAAGAAACGGTCGACTCGGTGTTCCCTTCGGGATAAAAACCTCCCCTCCTGATATTTACTTAATTGTCGGTTCGTGTATTTCTTTTCAAAATGGAAGTCAAAGTCGTAGTGTTAAACAAAGTCAGAAGGGTCACATATTTGCACTTCTTTTATACGGGTATTGTTGTTTGATATTATTCGTTGTATTGACACACATACGTTTAAGTAATTGTTTACCATGAAACATTTCGGCAGAGATTCGTTATGGGGTAATGTATAATGTATAATGTCGAATACTGAGATCGTAATTCAACAATTAACTCACTTCTTGACGACCGACTGATTAAAATCTTCAGAGTTCGAGAAGATTCCGTCTGCAAAGTTCTTGTCTCTAAGAGTCACAAGTTCAACGTCTCTGTAGATTCCACCATTGAAGTCTTGGTCCGAAAGGGTCCAAAGTAGACTTAAGTTCCTTTAGTTTTGTCAGTCAGTTATAGTAGAGTGACGACGACGACGGTTCAGCGAAGTCAACACAGGCTGAAATACGCTGGGGTATCAGCCGTCGGGTGGTCCGAGGGGGCAGGGTCCCTAAGGGGTCCGTTCTTGTGACCTCACCCAACGGTAAAGGAAGAGGTTAGTAGAGTGATCCTTTGTGGTTTCTTCACAGTGTTAGTGAGTTTCTGTAAATTCTACCAACAAGAGTTGACACCGACGTGAATTCTTAATGGCTCTTCCAAATTTTTTTATAAATACGAACCTAGGGTCAGAGTTCTAAGACTGTACTAACCCGAACTTCCGTTGGACCTGCAACCCGAGACTAGTCACCGACAGTCACGTGGTTTCTGGTTCGTGGTCTTAGAACCTTTTTGTGGTAGGCGGAATTCTTCCTCTCGATGCATTTGTTCCTGAGACAAGGAAACGCACGTCGGTTACGCATGGGAGACGATGAACCGATTTGGTTGTCGACCCTTACTCACCCTTAAGAGACCACAAGGTCACCAATTCTTAGGTAGACGGTTACGTTCTCTGTACCCAAGCTAGGGACCAGGTCCTTCTAGGGTTTACGGGCCCTGTCGGTTCGACACTCGGTACTGATGACTCGATGACTTCGGCACACGGACCTCGGACACGAGGCGTTGGTCTCTGTTGTGGCGTCACTCTCCGGGCTCGTGGCGGTCCTTCTCATCGGGGGTGACCGGTGTCGATCTCTTTCGGCTGTGTCGTTGTTTCCGGGCCGCGTCGGTTTTCAATTGATTAAATTTTTTTTTTTTTTTTCTCGGACCTTAGTCTACCATCCCTTGAGTCCCTCTCTCTGACCATTCGTTTGGGGTGTTGGTACTCGATTTGGTAGTTTCAGTCGCGACGTCAAATCTGTCCCTCTGGGGGAAGTGGGAGACAATCCTACCGGACCGTTCTTCGGTATCCGGCCCAATATCCTGAACTCTCGATTCGAGGTCTTCGTTGTTATAGTCTAGGCCGTCCCGGTCTTTTAGAAGTGTCCCTCTCTCTCGACCTGAGCAGGCGAGTGAGTGAGACGGTTTCTCCTCGGGGTCTACCCTGGGTCTTGTCAAGGGTATCACTCTCGGCCGCCACGTCACTTTCGTTATTTGCCCCTTTAGACTTTTGGCTACTGGTCGCACAAACAAATATAAAACGGGGTCTTGTCCCTCTGGAAACTTACAGAGGGGACGAGTTTCGCGGACAAAAGGTGTACAGGGTCACCACTCATTTCTCATTTTCTTTTTTCTTTTACCTTAAACTTCTGTATACCCGGTATTTCGGGATAACCAGTTTGTGGAGAGAACGAGGTACGGTCTGCAAATAGTAGGTACGTCAGTGTCGTCGAGCGTTACTTTTTGTAACTGAATATTTCTAGTGAAATACCCATTGTCAGGGTTTCCGTTGGAGTAACCTTATTAAAACGGTAGTAGACCCGTGGTACAAAAGGTCAGGTCGTGACTCAATTAAATTTTATTTACTGGTGAAGTCACATAATCGCGGTATATTCTACCCCACATTAAAGTTCCCCTTCCATCTACGAATTACTTCGTCCCTTTGTACGTGTCTCGGTTGTGGACAAAATATGTTTTAAGGTCGGAAATATGTTTGACAGTAATTCAACGTTTATGAACAACCCTCGAGTCAAAAACGAGATATTTGTTGGGATCGAACGCTTTCGGAAACTCTTAAAAGGAGTAAACTTTTGTGTAAATTACTAGACTTCCCGTTTTCTTTTTACGACTTTAGGTTTACGTTTTATTATGTTTATTATTAAGAGTACAAGTTGTACCTTTTTATTACTATATAGCCATTAGTAATCCGAAAAACAAATCAGAAGGAGGTTCTCCTAACGTACAAAGATGTCGATGTAACTCTTTGTAGAAATTTATTTATTAACGAGGGATTCAATCCAGAACTCTTTTATTATTCTCTCTCCTCCAAAGAGGGACTCGGGTGTATAGAGAGGAGGACTGAGAATCGAGTAAGAGGAGAAAAGGATAAAAGGACTGTAGAGGATAGTCTAGGGTCAAAGTCGATCTTTATCGTTTCTACTGTAAAGAAATGATAGAAAGAGATTTAACTAAGAAAGAAAGTATATTGTTTACACGAGAGTAATAAGAGTCTCTTTTAAAGTCTTATTAGAACCTAACTCAAGTATATAAGTGAAACTTTGTCGTTTTGACGTTTCTGACATAACAATCCAACGTAAGACCGGGGAAATCCCGAGGTTCTCACTCCTCTCGGGGATTCGTGGTTAAGGGGGTAAACGGTATTTTCGGTGGAGAGAGTCCGGGTTGAGACCAACCCGGTTTACCTTTAGTCATGTCATCCTGAACAGTAACAGAAGGGAACAGACTAAACAGTGACAGAAGACAGTAAAGAAAGAGACCTTGTAACCGTTTTAGATAGAAGGTGCAAGTTAAGATGGAGGTCGATCCTTTCACCCATCTTGAGATAGATGGCTCTGCATGCTCTCCGGACAAGTCGAGTCAAGTCGCCGAGTCAGCACAGACTGAGACGCTGGGGTACCCGACGTCGTGTGTCCGGAGGGACAGGTAGTGGTTGAGGGTCTCGAACGAGTTTGAGTGCAGGTAGCTCAGTCACTATGGTAGGTTGGTAGAGTAGGAGACAGCAGGGGAAGAGGAGGATGAAAGTCAGAAAGGGTCGTAGTCCCAGAAAAGGTTACTCAGTCAAGAAGTGTAGTCCGGACTCGTCAATCATTAATTTACTAGGAAGTCTGGTTATGAGAAGTCGGTAAACAAGTTAAAATAAAAGGACCAGTACACCGAACATCTTAGAATAAAGGGGTTGTCCCTGGTTTGGGGTGTCACCTTCGTGTCTCAGAATAGGTGACCCGAAGAGGTCCCTTAAAAGGATAAGTTGTAAATAAATTACCTTCATTCTCTTTAAGTAAAAGATAATTGTTTTTAACGTATGAAAAGATCCAAGTTTTTACTCTCTAATTACTGAGAGTAGAAGTCTTGGTCTTTTACGGAGTCTTTGTTTGACTTGGTACATTTCTACAGTTGTTATTTTATTTAATGACATTTTATCCCCGAAGGGAGTATCGAGTCAACGATTTCTTAGGTGGATGTTACGTCCTCTGGGGTCAAGTTAAGGTACCAACCCTTCTAGGGGACCTCTTCCTTATCCGATGGACTGGTCATAAGAACCCGAAGGGACCACCGAGTCGACCATTTCTTAGACGGACGTTACGTCCTCTGGACCCAAGCTAGGGACCCAACCCTTCTAGGGGACCTCTTCCCTTTCCGATGGGTGAGGTCATAAGACCGGACCTCTTAAGGTGTCTGACATATCAGGTACCCCAACGTTTCTCAGTCTGTGACATTTTATTTAATGAATAAGGGTGATTTTTCATGGTATAGTACATGATGTACACATGATTCAGTAAAGTCAACACAGACTGAAAAACTATAACATACCTGACATAGGGTGGTCCGAGTAGACGGCCCTCGGTCGCACTCCTTAGGGCGGACACCGTATCCAGTACTCCTTCCTTCGGGCTGTTTTGTGTTTCCGCACTAGACCGAAGTCCCCAAGGGGGACTCAAAAGGACTTATAGTTGGGGGTTTTTGGTCTCAACCGGACTAAAATAACATGACACGAAAAGGTGAGAAGACTGTGAGAGACCTTTTTCAATTGAATCCCGAAGTCAGAAGACGTAAACTTTCCTTACAAAGTCGAGTTTGGGGAAGACTACGGAGAGATTGAACGGATTGTCCAAGGGGACCTGAAAAATGTTGGACACTTAACAAATGTCGGGGGGTTGGTTCTCTCCGTGTTTCGAATTTCGTAGAATTTCTATGTCTCGGAAAAGATTTCTCGATTTTTAGTATAACCACTACCCAAAAGTGTCAACCCAGTTACTGACGACGGTCCGGAGGTATAAGAAATAGAAAATCCGTGGACTTCCTATAATTAGTTACATTAACCCTATATCTTTATCCTTATATCATCAAAACTACAATCGTTGTGATCTGAAAACTCAATTAATGAAAAGAAACAATATTTAGTGACATGAAGAAAGTAACAATATTTGACAACATAGAAACGATACATCCTTACATTGAAATAAATCACGAAAGACTCTCACCATGGTCTGAAACCCTTCTTGTTGTATTTATTCAGAAGACCAACTGTTTGGGAATAGTCTTTTTTCCGACATTTTACGATTAACCGAAAGACCGGTCTTCTACTACATTTGGTGGATTCTGAACACATATGTTGATCCTTACGTCTTTCTTTCGGACCAAAACTATTCTCAGTCCCGACGACTACGACGTATTAAAATATAATAGGTAACTAGAGATACATGTTTTTTTTCCATATTTTCCGGAAATGTTGTTATCTTCAACCCGGTCAGTGACCTGACCAAAGGGGGCACAGAAGAAAAGAATGAGATAAAAGTCCGACTTAAGGGTAGACCCCGCACCTCCGAGTGGTACATATGAATGAACGGGACCGAAGATTCTAGGCACTCTCTCCCTCGGGTTCCGTCCCATGAGAGGCTATAAGTTTGCCTGCGGCCACCGGATTGCGTCTACCACGTCTAGAGAACAGGACTCTAAAAGAACCGAAAGGGGCATTTGGTTCAGTAAATCGGAGAAAGGAGGTGATTTAAAAGGATGATATGATAAAGAAGGATTAGAGAGAAATATATCGATTAATTTATTTATTCAAAAAAGGAGTGGGTACGACAGGGACGAAACTTAATGGGACCTAGGTGGTCCCGACCTGGGGTCGTGAGTAGACAGGTACCCCTAAGAGGTCCGTTCTTATAACCTCACCCAACGGTACAGGAGGAGGTCCTCTAGAAGGGCTGGGTCCCTACCTTGGGGGTAGAGAAAACAGATTGGACGTAACCATCCGACCAAGAAATGGTAATCGTGGTGGACCCTTCGGGTATAGTACGTAATGACTCGAAGTTTTATAAGTAAGGGATGTTTGCGATTGAAGAGAGTCAACATTGTCCTCGATCTGAGTTCCGACTACCATGTCTTCCGACCTTGTGCGTTGAATGTGTGCGTACGACGTCTATGAGTCTCTACTTGACACTCCTCAATCAGAAATGAAAGGTGAGTTCCAGAACGAACAAAATTATCCGTGTCTTAGTCAGACGGAAACCGGTCAATACCTCTTGTAGTGCACCTTTGGACTCAATGAGACGTGTTATAAAGAGTCTACAAGACTTCTTACCGTGTCTTGTAATACGTCTTACCGTGGACCAGGCGAACGGTCAGTTGTTGGGAGGTTTAAATCGAGACGGGGGTCAGGTTCAAGACAAGTAAGTTGTACTCTTGGTGATAACTAAAGAGTAGTAAGGGAAGGTAATCTCTTACCCTCAGAGACGGAGGTAAAAGAGAGGGAAGTTTATTTTAGGTGAATTCCTCCCGTACCGTTGGGTGAGGTCACAAGAACGGACCTCTTAGGGTACCTGCCTCCACGGACCACCCGATGTCAGGTACCCCAGAGTTTCTCGGCCTGTACCGACTTCGTTGAACCGTGTGTGTGTGTGTGTGTGTGTGTGTGTGTGTGTGTGAAACAGGACCCACGGGAAGTCAGACTTCAGGTTTTACCCGAAGAAACACGGAGTATGTAAACACCCCTTCCACTTTTTCTGTGGGCTGAAGGAGTTGGTTACACTGACAGGTACGCATACGTCGTAAAGATACCCACATGTCTGACTCCAGGGTCTCGTTGTTCTTTACCTTTGGGTTTTGGCGACTTACGGTGAACGACCGAGGTGACGCGGGGGAGGTCCCGTAGCATCCAGAAGTGGTGATGTCCGTTAGAAAAAACAGTTTCGTCCACGTCGATTTTTCGGGAGGTGAGTTTTTGCTTTCCTCTTCCGTTACCGTTGGGTAAGGTCATGAGAACGGACCTTTTAGGGTCCCTGCCCCCTCGGACCATCCGACGTCAGGTCTTCCAGCGATTCTCAGTCTGTGCTGACTCGTCGAAGTGAAAGTGAAAAGTGAAAGTACGTAACCTCTTCCTTTACCGTTGGGTGAGGTCACAAGAACGGACCTCTTAGGGTCCCTACCCCCTCAGACCACCCGACGACAGATACCCCAGCGTGTCTAAACCTGTGCTGACTCTACTGAATCGTCGTCGTTTTTACTTTTCTCCCTCTTAAGTTGACCGTTCTATTAAAGTAGGTGGTGTGTACACAGAACCCTCCTCTTCTTTACTCGAGGTGGGAAAAAATTTTTTACTTCATTTAGGTAATTCCCGGAGAGACACTACTCAATGATTCTTTGTCTAGTGAACGGAGTCTTTGGGTCCGTTTCTAGCACGACGTGTTTAGGGGTTCTCGTAGTATGACCGGTCTCGTTGTTCTTCTCTTAACCTTGGCTTATGGGGGAAACTGGCGACTACCTAGTGGTGTCCGTCGGACGAGTTGGAGGGACCCGGACAAAGGATAGACGTTGAATCCTTCTTTTTAGAGGGTTTGGACCCGAAACTCTGGGAACCCCTTTTTTCTATGTATAGGATTTTGTCTAGACAAAAGGTGTTGGGTACGTAAAGTTTACCCTGTAACGACTCACTTGGTGTAATTAAGAAAGTCAGATTAGTGAGTCATTTTTCTTAGTATGTGGAAATTTAATTTGTCACTGTGGTTTCGACCACCAAGATGACTCTTCTTTTTCTTTACAAAATTGTTATAGTTTTGTGGAAACGACCTGGTGTCACTACTTCTGTTGAACGAACTCGGTAAAAAGACGGTCGGGGGGTGAGTCGACGTGAGGGGCGCGGACTGTGACTCTCCTCCCAAAGGGTCGGACTAAGTAGACGGGTCTTCTGTAAGGAACCCGGTACAAATAATCGTCCCACACCTCCCACGGACCCTCTACCTCTTGGTAGAGACACAGAATTGTCCTCTAGGGAATCTGGAGTAAAAGTGTTTTTAGGATTCTATCCCTCTCCCCTAATGACTACCAGTATCTTCCTAGGTCTGGGTGTACCTCTTTGGTGTCATTTTGACCCTGTTCACCGGTCGAAGGATTCGTGGCACCTCCCTCTGACGTCCGAGAGTCTCGTCTTAACGTTGGTCGTCCCGGAGCGGAGGTTAACCCGTGTTAACGTCCCACGAGGGTCCGTCTTCCTCCTCGTCCACATGGGAACCCCTTCCCCAGTCAACCGTCGGTCTCCGGGGACTGTACTGAGGAAAGAAGAAGGGTAGGGACGGAGGTAAGACGTGGTGTTACCCCCAACGGGTGTATAGGTACGTAGAGGCGTGTCTGGTTCCAACGGGAAAGCAGTAAGTACCCGGGTCGAAACATTGTGATCACCGGACCCTTATCCGTACGTTCCGTGACCTTAGTCGGAGACTTGACAAACGTGTCCTTAAAAGTCCCTGGACCCATGGTTTTTACACCAGATCTTTCTTGTGCAAAAAACCGGGTACCCGAGGAAGACCACCCTTCTCCACGTCGGTCACCCCACGGGAGGTCTCACATCCCGGGTCCTGTCTCCAGAAAAGATCAACTCGGATTCCTACTATGTCCTTCTCCCGACCTGTCTCTCTGACTCTACTGGGAAGACCAAGAGGTGTCGACCAGATCTTAAACGTCCGTAAGGTCTTCAGGGTTACGTGAGACCGACCCCAGTGTCCTTTCCATTCTTCCTGACTTCTCCAGACCTCAACCCCACTACTCTGAGGGTTCTCGTTACTGGAACTCTGGACCCCGTTTTCGGTGGTGACTACAATCGTGCATTGGGTCGTCACCTAAGTCACTCCTACCTTCGTCTATGTGTTTCTGTTCGTCCGGTTCTGTGGAGTCAGTTTCGGTCGTTCCTAGGTCGGATGACCCCGGTTACCTCGTGTGTGGACATGTACCCGTTGGTCCACCCTCCCTTCTTCTCCCCTACTCTCCTTACGACTTCTCGGTTCGTAGAGGTACCTGGTGTGACTCGAGTGGACTTACTCCGTCTAATTTGACCCTTTCTGACTCTATGGTACTCTGACATGTAACTTGTGTCATCATGAGAAGTGGGTGGAAAGTAAAAGTTGTATATCTCACCAGAGTCCTCGTTCTAGTCAAATATCGTCGTGATGGGTTGGTAAGAGGGTAACACCACGTATCTCGTTTACTGTTATGCACACACCTAGTGCCCTCTTCCTTCGCCGACCCTCGAGGATAGGGAGGGTCGACGGGACTCTCATCTCCATAGTTATAGATCAGTGGAGACTCCCAAACAGTATCGAGAAGAAGGTTCCCCGTTCACAGAAAATTATCTGGACATCTGTGGGTCGATACCCTACTTACTTACTTTACCTGTTTAATTGGATGTAAAGTAGTGGAGGACTCATTGAAGTCAGTTCTAAGAAATGACGAGTCAAAGGAAACCTCTTCCTCTCTACTAGGAGTGATAGAACTTTACGGTTACCTTTATCACTGTTATCTTTGTCATTGTCTAAGATAAAGGAACCCGAGGTTTTAGTGACGTCTACCACTGGCGTCGGTACTTTAATTTTTTGCAAACGAGGAACCTTCTTTTCGATACTGGTTGGATCTGTCGTATCATTTTTCGTCTCTGTAATGAAACGGTTGTTTCAAGACAGATCAGTTTCGATACCAAAAAGATCACCAGTACACACCTACACTCTCAACCTGGTATTTCTTTCGACTCGTGACTTCTTAACTACGAAAACTTGACACCACAACCTCTTCTGAGAACTCTCAGGAAACTTGAAGTTCCTCTAACTTGTTCAGTTAGAATTTTCTTTAGTTATGACTTATAAGTAACCTTCCTGACTACGACTTCGACTTTGAGGTTAGAAAACCGGTGAACTACGTTTCTTGACTGATGTAAACCTTTACATCAGTACGACCCTTTCTAACTTCCGTCCTCCTTTTCCCTTGTCTCCTACTCTACCAACCTACCGTACTGGCTGAGTCACCTGTACTCAAACTCACTCGAGACCCTCTACCACTTCCTGTCCCTTCGGACCGCACGACGTCAGGTACCTCAGTGTTTTTCAGTCTGTACTGACTCACAGACTTGTTGTTGTGGTGGTGGAACTTTGCGATGAACTACTCCGACTTTACTCCGTTCCCTATGTGTCGGAAATTTTTCCAATCATATTTGAGTTGGGTGTAATCCAAAAACCTGGTGACAAGGAATAGAGTGAGATTCGTCTGTAAGGGTCCCCCTGAGTTGATCGTTTTACCTGTTGCGATTTGAGATACAGAGGCGGGTCAAACCGGGAAGGGACCCTCTGGGACCACAGGTGTCAACGAAGTCTGAGACGGACCGACAACTCGATGTTTAGAGAGAGGGAGAGGTCGGTTACCACCCGGGTATACAATTTAACGGAAAAGAGAATTAAGTAAGTAGGAAACCAGGGGTCTGCAGTGAGGGGAGTGGAAGTGTTGATTGACTAGGGGTAAAGGAGAGAGTCTTGGATGTGGAGGGAGAAGGAAATCTTCCCCGTCTCCTTTCTTGGTATTGTTATGCGGGACCTACCTCCATCCGTCAAACCCCCTCTCCGAGTACAGTCCTCGGACTCTTCCACGGAACCCTCAGGACAATCTGGACTCTCTTGGAGTCATTAGGTACTCTTGTCCTGTGAAACTCCAGCCGTCTATAAAAGGCCTTTTCAAGGCGTAGGAAGGGACTTCCAGTCAATATCGCGGTTTATTTAGTCGGTGAGGAAGTGGGGTAGAGGAACTCCCTGTACAGAAAAGCGGACTATAGACACTCGGTAGAGTAGTTTAGTCGGGAGGTTTTCGAGACTCTGACTTATAGGGACGGGCCGTCGATTACTCCTTGTCTTTATATTAATTCCGAAAAGTAAATTGTCACTTAGTTGGTTTCACGAACCCTTTCCACGCTGTAAATGTTCTTGTAAATGTAAAGAGACGACTTGATAATAAAATTTTGAAGTGTTACGTAGTCGTTTATGTCACGATTCACCTTAATTTGTGTGAAGTACATTAAGGCATAGTATCCAAAACAATTCGGACCACGAGACTTTTATAGACTCAAACGTGACCTTAGTTCCCTTCTTTTCACCGAGTCCTCTCCCTTTGCACTTGTATATAGGTTACAGAAGTCAAGGATGTACAGATCTTTTGGTCTCGGTCACACTCCCCTAATCTGCTGGGGTCGTCGAACTGACCTACGGAATGGGGTTCCGATTATGTGTTCCTTCAAGGTTTCTTCTTGGTTCCTACCCTCTCGAACAGAGGAACTGTTTTTGTCTCGACAAAGGACTGATGAGTCAGTTAACGAAGATTAGACGGGAACGACTGTCGAGTAATGAAAGAAAGGATTTGTACGGTCTACGATCTGTCAGAAGAGACCCCGACTCCTTTTTACTTCACTTGGAGATGCTTCATACCTCAACTCGAAGAGAGGAGTCGTCTATGGTGTTCCTAGTGAGTCCCTCGAACATGTCTCTGTTTACCGGACCCCGAGTGACGGGGCCGAGATTCACGAGGGACCTGAAATTGTGGAAAGTGCAAAGAGACAAAGAAACCTTAAATACTGAAATCGTTTCGTTGACCACGTGCATTAAGTCTTTAGGTTGAGAAAACCCTCTGTGAAACTTGTATATCTGTATTGATTCCAGAATAAAATTTGTTTAAAAAGGGCACTTGACACGTACCGTGCACCTCCGCAGAGGAAATATCTTACTACGTAACATATGTCATACCGACAGCGAAACAAGAGTCACTGGACCAAACAAAGACTAAACAGAGAGAGGGTGAATCTGTTCCGAAGGTCGTACTGGTTCCCATCGAGCGGGTCGCGTGGGCACAAGGTCCCTGGGAGAGACGACACACCAAAAGAACACAAGGTAAGGAGGAACCGAGACACCACATGAGTTTAGTCTGCTGAAATTTGTTTGTTTGTTTTTTTTCGACCGGTCCTGTAGTGACACGGCGTTCAGTTCAAAAGAAGGGTTTGAGGGAAGAGAGGGGACCTCGGTCATGGATCCTTTCTAAAATATTACCATGAATCCTCTAACTCCTGAGACAATAGTCCATCCTATACTCAAGTCAATGTACACTGGTTCTGGATCTTGGTGTAACTAAATTTATTCTGTCTTTACACAAAAAGAGAGAGAATACTTTCGACGAGAGTTGGCGGATAGGGACCTCTGAAGTACCGTAGGGGTTAGGTCGGTCGTTCTACCCTCTTCCCCTCCCCTATGCGGAAGGAAGACTCTACACACTGGACTTTTACAGTGTACAGTGAAAGCGAATACAGAGTATCCGGTCTTAAATCACTGGACCGATGTGGACCGACGTTCTCTCAGACCTTTCATATTAGAAATGGGACCCTATCGAACGGACTATTACATGAACAACAAGACAGCGGTTCAGTGTAGGTTGAGAAGTGCTGGCGTACCTGACGTGGTACGGTCCGAACAGACAGGGGGTAGTAGAGGGCCTCAAACGGGTTCAAGAACAGGTTACTTAGTCACTACGGATGATTATATAGTTCTATTACAGGGTATACTATTGACACTTCGGTTTTGTTAAACACTAAAAACCTGGTCTAAGAAGGGGACTTGGTTGTAAACACTTACATGACGGAAACAAAATGTTGAGACCCTCGTCTATACGTAGTTTGTTCTCCGAAGTGTAAATCCCTAGACCTGAAGAACTAGGTTCCTTTTGACATATGTCTTGCCTCACGTACTTTCTTAATAAGTCTATTAAGTTCCGTTTTTTTTTTTTTTAGTCCAAGAACCTTTGTTGTGAAGGATAAGATTGATGGATTGTCCTCCTAAACCACTCCTCAAAATATCGTTATCAAGTTCCCATGCAAGCGACTATTCTAATCCCACACCACGTCGGAGAACAACAAATCAACGATTCAACACAGTTTAAGAAAAGTTGGGATACCTGACATGGGTGGTCCGAGGAAGAGGTACCCTAAGAGGTCCGTTCTTGTGACCTCACCCAACGGTAAGGGAAGAGGTCCCCTAGAAGGACTGAGTCCCTAGTTTGGGTCCAGAGGACGTGACCTCCGTTTAAGAAATGGCAGACTCGGTGGTCCCTTCGGGACGCCAAGACCTTTTCGGAGTTTCTATAAAAATACACATAGGGAACTCCGTCTTGGTCCTGGGACGGGGAGCCGATGTGATAACAAAGAACCGACGAGGACGGAACAGAGACGAAGGCGATGGAAGGGACGAATCGTCACCAAACTTAGACTGGAAACCCTAAGTCCCTTTTAGAACCTCTGACCTCGGACAAGGGATACTTGTTTCTTGCTTCTGGTGTCTTTCCGAGGGTCCTTGGGGTTTCCCGGGACGAACCGAAGTTTTTGTGACAAATGTGACGTCTAAGGTTTCAGTAACGTGTGATCGTGACACAAATCCTTCTTCTCAATCACGAGTGAAATAGTTTTTAGTGTTAGAACTGTAATCGGACGGACCCAGGGGTACACCCCGTTTGCACGAAAGAGTCAGTGGGGGACGCCATTCCGACGACCGTCGACGAAGATCTACTGTGAACCCATCCGTGAATCTTGACTCTCTAGAAATAAGGTGGAACTCAAGTCCTTTTCTACAGTTTTTCCCTTTGTAATCCAAGGAGCTGACGACTCAAAAACATACCGTCTTTAATGGATTTCGTCACTAAAGATTGGGAGTTACATGTGACCTTAGTGGTCTCCTTCAAAATTTTGTAGATGTAGGTCCGGGTCGGGGTCCCTAAGAGTAGGTCAATAGGACTCCACCTCGGTTTCCTGGTCTTAAAAATTTACAGGGGTCCCTAAGATTGTACGTCGGTTCCGACTCTTGGTTATTACATTCCTTGGAGGAGGCACACAAAACTTCACTCGGAACTAGGTAGGGTTAGAAGTGTCCTACACGTTGGTTCTACTTCTCTAAAGTCTACTTCACTCGCCCCTCGGGGCAATGGGAGTCACCGATGTCGGTTAATAGTGTATGGATGTCGAGATTACAACTCGGGACCCTCTCCCATCTAACTGTTTTCCTCCCTTTTTAGTGTCTTCCTTTCTAATCGAAACCAGTACAAGAAAAACATGTTCCTTAGGTTAATTTCGTGGGCAGTTTTCTACACCCAAATTGTATTAGGATGTGTTCCTGGACCTTTCCAACGTCTTTTGCTCTACTGAGATCCCTGGTCGAGAAGACAGTCAAAGGGAGTTCCCGGACTCTAACTTCTGACGGGTACTACAGTGGACTTGACGAGTGGAGGGATAGTGTAAAGAGTGACGAGGGGATGTGTTGGGTCGTGAGAACGGTTGGACCTGGTGAGAGACAAAGGTCCCAGGGTTGAAGTAGTACCTCAGGAGAAGTAAAGGGGGTTACCTTGCACGAGACCCGGAGCAGAATTAGGGTATACAACATAGAAGAAATACTGTACTCAATATATAGGATGGATTAAAATGTGAGTGAAGAGAAGGTCAGAAAAGGAGGGTTATCATGTTTTCGTAGAACGTTTGTTCGGGACACAGAATGAGTAGAAACGTAGGGATTGTACACTAACCGGGATCGTTTATAAATACCTTATGTATACTTAAAGGTCTTCGAAGAGATCTACCAAAAGAGTAAATCACACAGTCAAGTCAAGTCAAGTCAGAGAGTCAGTACAGACTGAGAAACGTTGGGGTACTTGCGGTCCGGAGGATAGGTAGTTGTTGACAGCGTCAGATGGGTTTGGGTACAAGTAACTCAGTCACTACGGTAGGTTGGTAGAGTAGGAGACAGTAGGGGACAAGAAGGACGGAAGTTAGAAAGGGTCGTAGTCCCAGAAGAGTTTACTCAGTCGAGAAGGGTAGTCCACCGGTCTCATGACCTCAAAGTCGAAGTTATAGTCAGGAAGGTTATTTGTGGGTCTTGACTAGAGGAAATCCTACCTGACAAACCTAGAGGAACGTCAGGTTCCCTGAGAGTTCTCAGAAGAGGTTGTGGTGTCAAGTAGGGTTCTTTTCCATGAAGCATAGAATAGATGACGAAGACTCAGTATTCTCGGAATCGTTGAGTGAGTCTGGTAAACTTGCTTCCAAGAATAATCCGGACGGGTCCTCTTCTATTTAGAGACCTGACCTGACGGTGGATAGTAAATAATTAGATAGAGGGTAGGTAAATCTCGGTAAATCTGAGAGAGGGTCGACGACACTCAGTGAACTAGAAAGTCCTACCCTTCCCTTCTTTTTTTAGGACTTCAGAGAGAAATTTTCGGGACCCCGATCATCCCTTTTTTCCTACGTTTACCCATCCCAAGTCACCACCGGTGTGTTTTCAAGAAGTCTACTGTTACACACGTACGATGCAGTGAGGTCAGTACAGTCTGAGAAACACTGGGATACCTGACAGCGGACGGTTCGCGGAGACAAGCATCCTAAGAGGTCCGTTCTTAAGACCTCACCCAACGATAAAGGAAGAGGTCCCCTAGAAGGCCTGGGTCCCTAGCTTGGGTGCAGAGGACATAGAGGTCGTAACCGTCCAACCAAGAAATGGTGATCACGGTGGTACTGTTATTTTGGAAATTTATCAATAACGTTTCTTTCCTTACGAAAGGCCTCCGGTCCTTCAAAAAGTCAATTTACTTTAAGAGGTAGATGTCCCTCCGTACCCGGGGACTAGACTCGACGTCCATCTTCTCTTCTTCCCAGTCGTTTTGTGTATGAGGATTTGTGTAAAGACACAAAATTTGAAATTTTTCGGTCCGTTTGTGAGACGGAGGAACCCTTTGACCCTATTATTGATATAAGTGTCTCAAACACACCTAACTGACTAATTATAATAACAGTGTCATTTTAATCGTATTGACTATAATGTACATATCCTGAGGTATGTCAAATGTTTTAAAAGAATGAGTAACAGAGTGAAGTCTAAGCGTTGTTCGGACACTGAGTATTGAATAGAGTCTTTGTCTTTTCCTGAGTGTCTGTCTCTTGTGGGAACACCAACGTACCGCCATCTCTCTCCCTTGCCCCTCCCCCGTCTCTACCCCTTCCCTGTCTCTCCCTCCAACACTAACGACGACGACGACGATTCAGCGAAGGTAGTACACACTGAGACACGTTGGGGTATCTGCCGTCGGGTGGTCCGAGGGGGCGGGGACCCTAAGAGGTCCGTTCTTGTGACGTCACCCGACGGGAAAGGAAGAGGTTACGTACGTACGTACGATTCAGCGAAGTCAGTACGGACTTAGACACGTTGGGATACCTGTCGTCGGGTGGTCCGAAGAGACAGGTGCCCTAAGAGATCCGCTCTTATGACCTCACCCAACGGTAAAGGAAGAGGTCTCCAACCCTAATCGTCTACGTTTGATCATATATAACCTACCTATTTCTGTTCCAGGATAGCATATCGTGTCCCTTGATATGAGTCATGGGACACTATTTGGTCTTACCTTTTCTTATACTTTTAGTGTGTAGTAATAATTGTTGTTATAATTAATAGTACGACAGCGAACGACAACGAAGTCAGCACAGGGGAAACACTGGGGTGCCTGGTATCAGGTGGTCCGAGGAGACAGGTACCCTAAGAGGTCCGTTCTTATGACCTCACCCAACGGTGCAGGAGGAGGTCCCCTTAGAAGAGTTGGGTCCCTAGCTTGGACGTAGAGGACACCGAGGACGTAACGTCCGTTTAGGAAATGGTGACTCGGTGGTCCCTTCAGGTTATATACCTATTAGTAAAACGACATCGTCTTTAATTACGTTGTAAAATTTAGTTGACATGAAGTCAATTTTATTTGTCATTATTTATTTATTAAAAAATTTTTTAATACTAGAGGTAAAATGTCTTGTACTTTGACTCCACGACCGACGACCGCATCTCCTCCTGGTGTACAAGAAAGGTTGACGTGCCGTGGGACCACTGTGTCCTCCGTTCTGGATCCCTCAGGGTACGTTTGTGGGGTGGGGGTAAGTCCTGGGCTCATCCATGTCTCGAGGTCCGAGACCTCAGTCTGTGTGGACGGGTCCTAGGGTCGAGGCGGAAAGGTCTTTGAACCCGTCCCCTGAACAATTGAAGTAACCCATCGTCCGAGGATTAAACATTTTACCTGTATTATTATGGGTGTCCACAAGGAGTCCTAATTTATCCAAACGTTTTACGAATTGTGCCCGAACCCGTATTCTGTTTGGGCATTACTTACCATCAATAATTATAATCATATCCGAAGCCTATATCCGTTATCGTGTGGTGTGTAACGTTTTACGAGACATTAATACCGAAACTCAATTTATGTGTTGAATTACCTTTTTTGTAGACCCTCAAAAGAGACCGACTTTCATTTGTGATTAAAGTTTACTTTTTAGACACGATTTGGTAATATGGAGTTTCCCCTGAGGTTATAAAAAAGTTCTGATACATAGGACAATGGTTTTCATGTGTGTGATTAGTTTCGACCCAAAATTTTACAGAGGGGTATTTGGTACAGGTGATCTAATGGGGTATAAAGTCACGTGTGAAGTTATTAAAAAGGTACGATTAGTCGGTGGAACTCAAACGGGGAAACATAAATAATACGGACGTAAAATAATAAAGGAACCATTTGGAACACAAAGTTTCCGAAAGGTCTTGTTGAGTTAGTGTTTTTTATACGAAAACCCACTGTGAAGTCTATATTCCAAAATTGGGGCACCACTTTATTAAAATTAATGTTTTTGCTTTGGTACTTTACCTTAGGACTATTGTCAATTTTTTTAGAAATTAATAGGTCGGTCGAACATTTAGGGAAGAGAGAAGGAAAAGTAACTCGAACGTCTGGGCCTACAGTAGAGTAATCTAGTCGCCGAGTCAACATGTGTGTTTACAGAATGTGGTTTATGTGTATACAGAAAGGTGGAGAGAGGGTTGTAGATTCGGAGAAGAATGTGTCACCGTTGTGGTTTAATTTGACCTCCCCTTCCATTTATTCCTTTAACCCATTGACTTCGTTTTTGTTCGTTGGAGTCGACCACGAAGTCCAGTTTGACAACTGGACTTCGTGGTCATGAATGGGTCCACAGTTTTCCTCTAAAACACTACACTTATAACTCACACACACACGCGCGTACATCCGTAGAGTTATTAATGATTTAAAGGGGGTAAGGGTCATGACTCCATGGACGGACCGTGCACATTCAGAACTATTTTCAAATAGTTCACTTAGTTACTTAATGTTTATAGGGTGAGTTAAGTATAAGACATTATCGGGAACGTCCTACGATACTAGGGTGAATTATAGACATAAGTTCTAAAAAAACCGTCAAATTTAAGATTTGTTAGTATGAAACAAGTTCGAGGTTTATGGTAAGTCTAATTTATTGTTCACGGAGTACACAATCGAAGGCCTAACGTAGGTAGTTCAGCGGAGGGCGGAATGGGATTCTCGAACGTCTTCAAAACCTTTCTGCTCCTTTACGTACAATGTGTACTCTCCTTTTACCTCCTCTCCCACGACTGACTGCACGACTCTTGTTTGGTTATGAGTGAAGGGAGTTTAGGTACTGAGATATCCGACTCAGCAGGAGCCAGAGGTCGACCTTCGGGAGTGGGAGGAGACGTGACCAGGGTCCCCTTTCCCGGCGTCTCGGACGTCTAACCTCCACCGAACGTACCGTCCTTCATTGTGTCCCTCAAACGAAACCCCGCAGGACTCGGGACTTCGAGGCCCCTCAGGACCCTACAGTGACATTCTTTTCTGAGAGTCACTCCTTTACTCCTTGACCAGAGTTTCTGTGAAATTTTTATGTAGACGACAACCTTTCTCTTTACTTAGATTATAGAAAGAGTGCCTTGACTGAAAGTCTATTCACCCTTTAAAACCAGTAAGGTCCCCTTCGGAGTGGGTCGATGTGTCGACCTTTACTAGGAATAGGAGGGTATATTTTGAGTGTACTTTCGGGTTTCGGTAATACAGTAGGAGAACAGTAAATTACTAGTCAACAAACCCCAAAAAGGTGAAAATTATTAGAAAGTAAGAGTGGTAGACCTTAACCGTGGACTCGTTACAATCTTAAAAAAAAAAAAACATCCTAGAAATTATAGGAGGAGACTCAACCATTTTAACCTAATTAAAGAAACCCNAGGGAGTTTAGGTACTGAGATATCCGACTCAGCAGGAGCCAGAGGTCGACCTTCGGGAGTGGGAGGAGACGTGACCAGGGTCCCCTTTCCCGGCGTCTCGGACGTCTAACCTCCACCGAACGTACCGTCCTTCATTGTGTCCCTCAAACGAAACCCCGCAGGACTCGGGACTTCGAGGCCCCTCAGGACCCTACAGTGACATTCTTTTCTGAGAGTCACTCCTTTACTCCTTGACCAGAGTTTCTGTGAAATTTTTATGTAGACGACAACCTTTCTCTTTACTTAGATTATAGAAAGAGTGCCTTGACTGAAAGTCTATTCACCCTTTAAAACCAGTAAGGTCCCCTTCGGAGTGGGTCGATGTGTCGACCTTTACTAGGAATAGGAGGGTATATTTTGAGTGTACTTTCGGGTTTCGGTAATACAGTAGGAGAACAGTAAATTACTAGTCAACAAACCCAAAAAAGGTGAAAATTATTAGAAAGTAAGAGTGGTAGACCTTAACCGTGGACTCGTTACAATCTTAAAAAAAAAAAAAAAAACATCCTAGAAATTATAGGAGGAGACTCAACCATTTTAACCTACTTAAAGAAACCCTCCCCTCCATTATGAAACCTTTGACAAAAGAAATTAAAGCCTGAGTTTGTAGAGGTTTAAGAATTACTCTTCCCCCTAATACAAACTTTAGTCTCACCGAAGTCGGTCTGAACCAGGAAAAACTGAAGAACTCTTTAGTTTTATTCAAGAAAGAATTTATTTATTCAGGAAAGAAGTGACAGTCTTTTACCTACCCACGGACGAGAAGTGTTTTCCTGAGGTCAAGTATAGTCAAATATTCCTTCACAAAATCCCTATTTGTCAGACATGAGGCAAAAGACGTAGATGCGATGCTCCGGAGTGAGAGTGGCACTCTCCATGACCCCACTGTGGTATACACACCCCAGGTCGTCCTCCCGTCCGCCCAATCGATCTCCTGGGACTGGTGTCTGATTCTCCGTCTTTCTCTTATATCCTTGTCCTCCCCGACGACCTACTCCGCCACAACGTCCTGTCGATGAGACCGTTGTCCTTTACCCCGCTCTCCCTCATCCTTTCCTACGTCGGTGTCCCCTTTGGGTCCGGGGCCCCACAGTCCCAGACCGGTTCTCTTCTCCGTCATCTTATAGGGGGTCCTCTATAAGATTTCTTTACCCTGAACTGTAACGTCGTGACAAATCGGTTCTATGCCTTCGTTGGATTCACAGGCAGTTGTCTACTTACTTATTTCTTCTACACCATGTATATATATTGCCCTATGAGCACTCAGCAATTTTCCTTATTTCACTACGGTAAACGTCGGTGTGCCTACCTGGACTTCTCGTAGTATGATTCACTTCATTCAGTCTGTCTCTTTTTGTTTATAGTCCCTGAAGGGACCACCAGATTCCCAATTCTTAGAGGGACGGTTACGTTCCCTGCACCAAAGTTAGAGACCAGGTCCTTCTGGGGTGTCCAGAGTCTCGTTGATTCAGACTCTATGACTAGGTACGTGGCGTCATGACTTCGGGCGCGTGGGCTCAGGTACGAGACGTAGTTACTCTTCGGGTCCGTGGTGTCGATCTCTTTCGGACGTTCGTCGTTGCTTTAGGCCACGTCGGTTTTTATTATTTATCTATTTATTTTCAAAAATTTTTATATAGTATACTATAGTGAATATACATCTTAGAAAAGATTTTTACCATAGTTAATTGAATAAATGTCTTGTCTCAGTGTCTACATCCTTTTTTTGTACTAATTGTTTACCCCTTTCCAACCCCCATACCCTACTTAACCCTCAAATCCCAACTACACGCGTGATGACATGTATTTTATTATTTTATTAGTTGTTCCTGGATTACGTGTCGTGTCCCTTGAGACGAGTTATAAGACATTATTGGATTTGTCCTTTTCTTAAAACTTTTCTTATCTATATATATATACACGAATAAGAGAGTTAGCAAAGGTCGAGAAACGTTGGGGTACCTGACATCGGGCGGTCCGAGGAGACTGGTACCCCTAAGAGGTCCGTTCTTATGACCTCACCCAACGGTACGGGAGGAGGTCCCCTAGAAGGGTTGGGTCCCTAGTTCGGGTACAGAGGGCGTAACGTCCACCTAAGAAATGGCAGACTCGGTGGTCTCTTCGGGTCTATACACATATACACATTGATTTAGTGACGACACGTGGACTTTGATTGTGTTGTAACATTTAGTTGGATCAGGTTGTATTTGGATTTTTTTTTACAATTATCTTGAGCTTTAACTTTGAACTGGTCTAATGACTGCTCCATTTTCACTAGGATTGTCGTCCGGACTCACCCGCGTTCTTTATCTTCTCAGTCCTTCGACTACCACAGGTTCTCAAGATGCCCCGACCCCAGATCTTTCGGGACCCTCCGACGGGTCGGTCGGGCTCCACCGGTGTGTGAGAGTGGTGTCGAGGTCCCGCTACCCGGAGTCATGGAAGGGTCCGCGAGACGGATTCGTCTCCGTAGGTTTTCCTTCTTTCTCGCCTCGGGTGTCGAAACATCTTCGTCAAAGCGTACACCGTTGGTGTCTTGAGGGGTTGAAGTGGTCTGGAAGGGGTTGGACGTAAAGTGTTACCTAAAGAGACTGTTGTGCCGCGGACAAGTCTCCTCCTCTTAGTTACATCCTTTCAGGAAGTTCTGCCACAGTTTCCTTTTTCCGACGACGGAGATTTCTCGACGGTACACCCCTTCTTCCTGATCTAATAGGTCTCCCCGGTTTGGTCCTCTTTCCCCGTCTTAGACGTCCCTCTCTACAGTTCAGGTATGTCTGAAGAGTCAATCCCGATATTGGTGGGGAGAGTCCCGTTTCACGAAGGACCCCTACGACAACTCAACCACCCCTGTTATCTAAGGGTGAAGAAGTAACGTGTCTTTTGTTTTACGGTCGGATCTTTACGATGTCCGTGTGGTACCCAGGATCTCTACTCTCACATCCGAGGACGGAACTCCCCTGATAACGACTCTACTAGAAGTTTCAGTAAGGTTGAAAATTCGGACACAGAGGGGTCTGTTGAGTTTTAGATTCATCTCTCCGTCTCATAGTACCATCGATTCTTGGAACCTAAACCAGAGTCTTGACCCCAGTCTAAGATTGGTGGACTGTGAACAGACAGTACACAGATGGAATGGAGAAATAGACGTTTTACCCTGGGCATGGACGTCATAGAGGTTCCTGCTAACACTCCCAAGTCACTCTCTTATTTCAATCGATAATAATAGAAGTGGACCGGGGTGATGGACTAAGTACATCGACAAAGTGTCCCGCGTTTTGTATTAAACAGAACAACGATGTGACTTTTTACGATCCGACCTATAATCCGGTTGAACGTATTTGGATGAATGGTAAGATGCATTTAAATTTTCCTTAAGATAGGAAAATTTCGGATCTTCAAAGGACGATACGTCCAAAGAGAACTTCTTTTAACCGTAGACTTATTCCTAAATATCGGTTAATAAGCGAATGACTCATTGACGTCGTACGGTGTGGGTCTCAATGTAAGACCCTTGTCTTTTTCTTTGGTCTGTGTCCGGAACGGAAATCCTTTGAGTTGTATCTCTCTTCGAATCTTCTCAGTGCCCATGATAAAAAAAAGGGGTCTTTTACTGAGGTCAAATATGGTTGAGTATAAAACCCCATACATGAACAATACCCAACTTAACATAGGAGGGTTTTGTTTTTTTACTATACAACCAGAAGATAGTCGGTCATTGGGTCTTCCGTTGGAATAACTCTATGTTCCAGAAATGTTTACGTTCGTTCTTTTTTACTCCAGTGATCCCACCCGGGATTAGCTTATACTGACCGCAGTCTTTTTTCTTCCTCAGACCTGTCTTCCTTTATGTGTGTGTCCCTTTTGAAGTACGCTTCTACTTCCGTCTTTAAGACCACTACAAAGATTTTCGGCTTCTTCCAGTTTCTGCCCGTCATAGTGGTCTTCGTTCTCCAGACCCTGTCTCGAGGGAGCGCCGGGAGACCTCCTTGGTTGGAACGCCTCTGGAAATAGGGACTGAAGACCGGAGGTTTGACACTCTGCTATGTACAACGAGAAATTCCGAGGGTCCGACACCATGAACCAAATCGGGACCGTCTGTTTATCAGGTTCGAGAGACGTCCCTTGAGACCCTCTACACTTTATTCCCCATTTTGGTCTCTCTTTTGGTCAACATTGTCACAACACAATCCCGTCGTCCTACTTGGTGTCAACCTCGTCGCGCCTTGTCCTTCCCTCATTGAGATCACCCCCCTCCCCGCTTTCGTTCGGCCAGAAATATTTTCTCCACTGTAAAGTCGTCCCCGAATTTCTTACTTTTGACTCCGACGTATGCCCCAATTGCCCCGAAGGGTCCACCACGATCACCATTTCTTAGACGGACGGTTATATCCTCTGGAATTCTTGGGCCGAAACTAGGGACCCAGTCCTTCTAAGGGACCTCCTCCCGTACCGTTGGAGGAGATCATAAGAAACGGACCTCTTAGGGTACCTGTCTCCTCGGACCGCCCGATGTCAGGTATCTCAGTTTTTCTTAGTCTGTGTTGACTTCGCAGAATCGTATTTCTGTGTGTACCCCATTTACCATACGACACTCGAGTCAGTACAGACTGAGAAACTCTGGGGTACCTGACATCGGGCGGTCCGAGGACACAGACACCTTAAGAGGTCCGTTCTTATGACCTCACCCATCGGTAAGGGAAGAGGTCCCCTAGCAGGACTGGGTCCCTAGTTTGGGGCTAGAGGACGTAACGTCCGTCTAAGAAGTGGTAGACTCCGTGGTCTCTTCGGGACCCCATTTACCGCCATAGTGATTTATTCTTCCTTCCACTCCCCTTTCGTCCGAACCACTCTCCTCTTATTCCAGTCAAACTAAAACTTTTAAAAGTAAAACTCCCTGGTGAATCTGAAAGTTCACCTCTAAAGATCAGACACGTGGGTCCTAATCCTTAGTAGAGTAACACAGATAATTTAAGTTAGACAGAATGGACCCCCGGTGTCTCTCGATTTAGGAAGAACTGAAAACTTTCAGTAATAGGACTCCGGACTTCAAGGGTCACATTATTCGTTCGGGAGACCCTAGGACTGGGACGGACGACCAGGGGCGGAGACCGTAAGTGTCGAAACAAGAGTAGGAAGGAAGTTTCTCAGACTCGAACTACTGTTAGGTCTTTCACAGGGTGACGACGTCTTAGCCTTTGGGCCCAGGAGGTGGATTGTCGACCCCGACAGAAGGCCCAGCGGTCGCCGATTGAAGAACGTTTGCCTTAAGTCTCCTTTCCCGATGATACCTCGTCCTCGGACTGGGTCCTCATCTAAGCCTTCGAGAAGTTCCGGTCGTCTCCCTTCACTTAGTAGTGACCGGTAGTCTTTGCTCCCTGAGGGACGTCGACCAAGGGGGGTGTCGGACGGCTCGAAGGAATTCCCTCGGTTCACACGAGCTTTCCTCCTACCTTTTAACGTGAGTATATAATGGGGAATTTTTTTCTCCACATACCTCGACTAGTCATACAACACCTTTTAAGACCCGAGGGTCCTGTGTCTTCTGTATTTTGACCCGAAACAGTCTCACCTTCGTTCTTTTCTTTGGTAATCTCTTTTTACATTTTGGACCCGGTACGGGACACAAGAAGGTTCTTTGGGTAGGACTAAGATGATTGAGTCGAGGGAGGAAGACTCAGGAAGAGTAAAGAACGAAAGGAGAAAAAAGGAAGAAAGGAGGGACAAGAGAACACACCCAAAGTAAAGAAAGTCCTCCCAGATACCTTAGTTACACAACGACTTCACTTCACTTCACTTTCAGTGAGTCAGTACAGGTTGAGAAACGCTGGAGTACCTGATATGTCAGGTACCTTAAGAGGTCCGGTCTTATGACCTCACCCGTCGGAAAGGGAAGAGGACCCCTAGAAGGGTTAGGTCCCTAGCTTGGGTCCAGACGACTTCACAGACGGTTATTCGGTTGACGTAAGAGGGGACGTCCCAGTCTGAGGGGTGAAGAGTCCTCGTCTCCCCTACTTGACTCGAGGAAGTGGACGGTCCTCAGCGAAGACACGTATGGACAATCGAACACTTTCACTTTCACTTCCACTTCAGCACAGGCTGAGAAACGCTGGGGTACCTGCCATTTGATGGTCCGAGGCGCCAAGTACCCTAAAAGGTTCGTTCTTATGACCTCACCCGACGGTAAAGGAAGAGGTCCCCTAGAAAGGTTGGGTCCCTAGCTTTGACCCAGAGGACGTAACGTCTGTCTACGAAATGGTAGACTCGGTGAAAACTCCCCGAGTATTTATCACGAGGACAAGGGGTTGTCTCAAGACTTTGCCAAGTCTCCGTCTGCGTCCTTAGACGGTCTACTTCAACCTTTATGGTGGAAGTTATGCCTACTTTTCGAGAGGACCTCCCGTGCCGAGTCGAGACCACAGTGACAGTGGTCGGTCCCTGTCCCAGCAGGAAGCTCTGGTTGGGACTTCCTGGGGAGTGTTGGTTCTTGTTTACTCTGTGACAGGGATAAATTTCCGAGTAGGTAGTTCATTCTCGGAGGAGAAGGAGACCCCTTCTCGCTACATCCTCGTCTCCCTCCGGTCCCACAGGGACACTTCTTCCTGGCAGATGTCTTCCTTGGTGACTCTCACTCCTGATACACGAGGGACGTCCTCCTCCGAGTCCTTCGAACTGAGGGTCACGGGAAGGGTTTTCCGCCTTAAAGTTCGTAGTCACCTCTACAAACACCTCCAAAAACCTGTCAACGGAGGAGGACACCATTCCAACCAGGAGGAGACGAGACCAGAGTGATAGTTGTATTTAGTTTTTCTTTATAAATAAGAGGTAGGATCTTTGGGGAGCCGTCCGTGATCTTCCGTAAGTCTTGACTCGAACTAGTAAAGAAGTGATTTTGAGAGTTATCCAAAAACGCAGGATACTCTGTTTTAGGTTTGTACAATCCGACCACACTATGTCAGACAATTAAAAAGGGTTATAGGTAGAAGAATGAACAAAAAAAATTATGTAGAGAGTAAGGGATGGGGGTTGTGTGGACTCAAAATTGACCAGGATTCTGACAAGTTTATCTACCCCTTTGTCACCCTTGTCACAGTCTGAAATAAAGCCCCCCGAGGTTTTAGTGACGTCTACCACTGACGTCGGTACTTTAATTTTCTCGAACGAGGAACCTTCTGGTTAGATCTATCGTATAACTTTTCGTCTCTGTAATGAAACAGTTGTTTCCAGGCTGACCAGTTCCGATACCAAAATGATCACCAGTACATGCCTACACTCTCAACCTGACACTTCTTTCGACTTACGGCTTCTTAACTACGAAAACTTGACACCACAACCTCTTCTGAGANGTGATTTTGAGAGTTATCCAAAAACGCAGGATACTCTGTTTTAGGTTTGTACAATCCGACCACACTATGTCAGACAATTAAAAAGGGTTATAGGTAGAAGAATGAACAAAAAAAATTATGTAGAGAGTAAGGGATGGGGGTTGTGTGGACTCAAAATTGACCAGGATTCTGACAAGTTTATCTACCCCTTTGTCACCCTTGTCACAGTCTGAAATAAAACCCCCCGAGGTTTTAGTGACGTCTACCACTGACGTCGGTACTTTAATTTTCTCGAACGAGGAACCTTCTGGTTAGATCTATCGTATAACTTTTCGTCTCTGTAATGAAACGGTTGTTTCCAGGCTGACCAGTTCCGATACCAAAATGATCACCAGTACATGCCTACACTCTCAACCTGACACTTCTTTCGACTTACAGCTTCTTAACTACGAAAACTTGACACGACAACCTCTTCTGAGAACTCTCAGGGAACCTGACGTTCCTCTAGGTTGGTCAGGTAAGACTTCCTCTAGTCAGGACCCTAAAGAAACCTCCCTTAACTACGATTTCGACTTTGAGGTCATGAAATCGGTGGAGTACGCTTCTCAACTGAGTAACCTTTTCTGAGACTACGACCCTCCCCAACCCCCGTCCTCCTCTTCCCCTGTTGTCTCCTACTCTACCGACCTACCGTAGTGACTGAGCTACCTGCACTCAGACTCACTCGAGGCCCTCAACCACTGCCTGTCCCTCCGGACCGCACGACGCTAAGTACCCCAGTGTTTCTCAGCCTGTGCTGACTCGCTGACTTGACTTGACTTGACTTGGCTTCTGACGAGTCGACACAGACCGACAAACACTGGGGTACCTGACCTCGGGAGGTCAGAGGAGACGGGTACCTGAAGGGTCCGGTCTTATGACCTCACTCAACGGTGAGAGAAAAGGTCCTCTAAAAGAACTGGGTCTCTAGATTGGGTCCAGAGGTTGTAACGTCCGTCTCAGAAATATCAGACTCGGTGGCGGAGGTCCCTTCGGTCTCATGACTGTGTTCTCTGGACCCAAACTAAGGGGACCTCCTCCCTCACCGACGAGTGAGGTCCTAAGAACAGACCTCTTAGGGTACTTGTTCCCTCGGACCGTCCGATGTCAGGTACCCTGGTGTTTCTCAACCTGTACTGACTCGTCGATTCGTGTGTTGTGTTTGAACACTAATCTCCGACCCACGAAACTCGGTCGACTGTAGTCAGACCGGAGACTCCTTCCCTCTTCCCTGACCTCTGGCTCAACTTAGTACACCGGTTATTAAGTTACAGTACGGATGTAGTACTATGGGGTTATTTTCGAGACCTGTAGCGTCACGTTCATTCGAACGGACCAATCGTTATGAGTCATATAACAGTGTGTGGCTACATGGGTCTTCCACTTTGTAGCACCGAGGTGTCCCCCTCCTGTACCTTCGAAGTACAGACCCCGGGAGGGATACATGAAGAAGCAAGTCGAACAAGATTAAACATAGGAAACACGATATTATTTTGATATCAATATTCATGTCGTAAAGGACTCAAAACACTCTTCCAAGATCGTTTAATAGTTTGGGTTCCCCACCACACTTGGGGTTTCAAACAATGGTCAACTCGTCTTCACTCCCGTCACACCCCTGGGGACTTGAACGGTGACCGGAGACTTTACTCCCGTAAGAGCACCTCCTGATACGGAAATTAGACATTTCAAATTAAATTGAGACCCACCAATCACAGTCTCGGTTGAGGCCCTTTATCATTTACCGTTCCTTCGGACCGTACGACGTTAGGTACCCCAGTGTTTCTCAGTCTGTGTCGAATCTCTGACTTGTTTTTTTCTGCACAGTCTTCAGTGCCGTCATAAGAGAGAAGGACCCGACCTATAGACTGAAGAGACTGACACACAACGTAAGTGCGTTAACCGTTTTTATCTAACTCGTAGTCTACTTAATTGATATTAGGAACGAGAGTTCTTAGAACTTTAGATCATGTTTTTATTTAATGTTATCATATACATGAGTATCCTACTACATGTTTCACATGGTATTTCTCTTCTACTTAACGTTGATACCGATCTCCCGTCAACTTCTCTCAAAACATTTCCTCCACTAGAGACTCGACTGAAAACTTTCTACCTACTCACAAACAGAGTTTCTCTTTGGTATAAGATCAGGTGTCCCGTGTGTGCACGTTTCCGTGTCACCACTCTTTTCTATGTCACACAAGTCCCTTTACGTTCGAGTAGACGTAACAACCTCGTGTCACAGACCCTCACTCTTCCCCCTCCCCTTCCGTCATCCAGATCTCTCCCTCCTTCTCCGAAGCACAAGGTGTGATTCTACGACCTTGAAATAGGACCTTCAAAGAGCTTCACGTCGGGTCCCAGGTTGGTAGTCTTCTGACAGGATGTACTACTCGTCTTTAAACGGAATCGAATGCAAAACTTTCTAGTACCACCGGAGGGTCTGGTTTACAATGTGTCTAATTTGAACGTCGACTTTAGTTTCCTTTTACTACCTATTCTGACGTTTTACTTTTGTTGAATTTTTGTAACTGATAGGTAGACCTTTTTTTTTGGTACTCTTGGAGGTCCGATTAACACCCCACTTTGAGACATTGGTCTTTCCGTTCGGATTTTACTCTGGATGTTTTGACGAATACTAGACTCCCGTGAACGGTTCCTGTGTTCACTGGGGTCGACAGTCGTTGTCTGGACGTCTCTCTCCTCGACCCGAGTTCGGGTGACTGTCACTCCTCAAACCCCTCTGGAAAGGGTGTGACACGACTCTAGGTTTTCCTGATATTAGAGTTCTGTTTACGTTGGTCTAGAGTAGGACGGAGAGGGGGTTTTTTTGGAGACCTTTGAAGAGTTTCCCAACAAAGTCACTAAAATTTTTTTTCTCTCTCTCTCCCTTGTCTTTTCATCTCTCTGTCGATAAGAACCCCTATACGTCAGTGTCTGTCGGGAGAATCTTTAAGCTTGGAGTAAGATATGTCGGACCTACAACTCAGTGACCCAGAGTTTGGAACCTGGAACGAGATTCCACAAGACTGACTATCGAGTAGAGTCCTCTTTTGTGCAGTTCGACTCTGGAGTCTCGTGAGTGTGTCTATTAAAAAGTTATCTTTGTTGGTCTTTTCTCTTCCACACCTCTTTTTCCTTGGGAGAATGTGACAACCACCCTTACGTTTTATCATGTCGGTGATACCTCTTATCACACCTCTAAGGAATTTTTTGACCTTTATCTTGACGCTATGCTGGGTCTTTAGGGTGACGACCTGTATGTACGGTTCCTTTGGTCTTAACTCTCTGTGTACTTGGGTATACAGTAGCGTCGTGACAAATGTTATCGGTCCTGTACCTTCGGTGGATCTACAGGTAGTCGTCTACTTACCTATTCTTTCGACACCATGTACATGTGTTACCTCATAATGAGTCGATAAATTTTCTTGCATAAACTCAGTCAAGATTACCGCACCTACTTTGACATCGGATAGTATGTCTCACTTCATTCAGTTTTTCTTTTTGTGGTCATGTCATATAATTGTGTATATATACCTTGAATCTTTCTACCATTACCTCTGGGATATACACTCTGTCGTCTTCTCTGTGTCTATATTTCTTGTCTGAAAACCTGAGACACCCTCTTCCGCTCCCACCCTACTAAACTCTCTTCTCGTAACTTTGTACATATAATGGTATACACTTTGTCTAGCGGTCAGGTTCAAGTTTCGGACTTTGTCCCGTGAGCTTCGGCCACGCGATCCTGTTGGGTCTCCCTACCCTACCCCTCCCTCCACCCCCCCCCCCCCAAGTCCTGTCCCCTGTGCATGTGGATGCCGACCAAGTAGAGTTACCTACCGTTTTCAGTGGTGTTATAGCATTTCGTTAATCGGAGGTTAATTTTATTTAATTAAAAAAATTACTTTACTGGTCTTTTGTTTCTAATCGTCCGTATGTTCTTTTGTTCTGGTGGACTTGTATTTTTTCTTGGTAGTTTTTAGTGTCTAGTGTCCTTGTCTGATTTCTAAAGTCTCTCACCTTAATAATCTAGACCAAATAAAAAATTTTTTCTTTCTTTTTTTGAGGCTACTGCACAAATTTCTTTATTTATTGTTGTGCTTATATATACGTCCCCTAACAACAAAAACGAAATGTCAGTGAGTCAACACAGACTGAGAACACTGGGGTACTTGACATCGAGAGGTCAGAGGAGACAGGTACCCTAAAGGGTCCGTTCTTATGACCTCACCCGACGGTAAAGGAGGAGGTCCCGTAGAAGGGTCGGGTCCCTAGCTTGGGTCCAGAGGACGTAACCGTCCGTCTAAGAAATGGTGACTCGGTGGTCCCTTCGGGTGTGTACCTTATCCTTTGAGATGTTTCATTGTTCGTATAAACTTTTTCTTTACTTGAAGGTTTTACTTTTATATGTTCTTGGTTTTGTTGTTCAATATTACCAACATAAACCGACGCCCAACCTGTGTAGACTTCTCTTTTAATCATTAGACCTTCTTTAACACCTGTAGGAGACTCAGTTTATCTTAGAGTAAAAGGTCCTGAAATTTTGTCTTAACAAGTGATAAGAAAGTCACCTTAAGACCGTTCAAAGTCCAAGGGACCACGGAGTCTCCATTTCTTAGGCGGACGATTACGTCCTTTGTGTCCAAACTAGGGACTTAGTCCTTCTAGGGGACCACATCCTTTACCGTTCGGTGAGGACATAAAAACGGACCCTTTAGGGTAGGTATCCCAACGTTCTTAGTCTGTGTCGAATTGTTGATTTGTTGTTGTTGTACCGTTCAAAGGTGTCCAACTCGACGAGAAAACATTTCGTATACACCCATTAATAATAGAGACGAAGAAGTATCTCCGACACTAAGAGTTTAATAAATTCCACCACCGACTGACGTGGGTATAAAAACCAGTCGTCGAGTTTCTTACTCCGTTAAGTAGGAGGATACTTCATCTGTAGGTTAGAGTTGTGAGTTGGGTCTTGAGAAAGTCTCACCTTTAGACGGTAGAGACCGTCCACCTTCATAGTCCTCCACGAACTACTTACGGATCATCCAGTTAAACTATTACAAAAGGAAAACCTAATTCTTGGTTACGAAAGAACACAGAAGTATAGTGGTTGTAAGGTACAGACCCCACAACATACAATGTCTTCAGTTGTTGAGAGGAGGGTCGTGGTATACAGGAGACCTCTCGACCCATCTAAATAGACTTCAAAGGTATTCGTTTGACGTCATTCCCGGAGGAACGGGAAACAATTAACTTTTATTTGATGACAGAAAACCTCTTCCTGTGTTCGGAGGCTCATTTCCGACATATAACAGTGGGACGAATAATTTGAATATACGTCTCATGTAGTACTCTTTACGGTCCGACCTACTTCTTGTTCGACTTTAGTTCAAGTGGTGTTCTTTATAGTTATTGGAGTCTATACGTCTACTGTTGTGGAAATACCGTCTTTCACTTCTTGATTTCTCGGAGAACTACTTTCATTTTGTCCTCTCACTTCTTCAACCGAATTTTGAGTTGTAAGTCTTGTGATTCTAGTACCGTAGGTCAGGGTAGTGAAGTACCGTTTATCTACCCCTTTGTTACCTTTGTCACTGTCTGAAATAAAAGGACCCGAGGTTTTAGTGATGTCTACCATTGACGTCAGTACTTTAATTTTCTCCGAACGAGGAACCTTCTTTTCGATACTGGTTGGATCTATCGTATAATTTTTCGTCTCCGTAATGAAACGGTTGTTTCCAGGTAGATCAGTTTCGATACCAAAAAGGTCACCAGTACATGTTTACACTCTCGACCTGATATTTCTTTCGACTCGTGGCTTACTAACTACGAAAACTTGATACCACAACCTCTTCTGAGGACTCTCAGAGAACCTGACGTTCCTCTGGGTTGATCAGTTAGGATTTCCTTTAGTCAGGACTGATAAGTAACCTTCCTGACTACGACTTCGACTTCGAGGTCATGAAACCGGTGTACAACGTTTTTACTGAGTAACCTTTTCTGAGACTACGACCCTTTCTAACTTCCGCCCTCCTCTTTCCCTGTTGTCTCCTACTCTACCAACCTATCGTAGTGACTGAGTTACCTGTACTCAAACTCATCCGAGGTCCTCTACCACTACCTGTCCCTCCGGACCGTACGACGTCAGGTACACCAGTGTCTCTCAGCCTGTACTGACTCGCTGACTTGACTTAACTTGACTTGTTCGGAGGTTTCCGACGGTACCTTTGGATGAGTGACCTCCTAAACCGTTGACGAATGTGTAAAAGTAAAGTGGATGTCGTCCTACCTTAGGTCCGTTTCTTTACGGGTTTCATATTTTCATAAATAATCGTCCCCTGATACGTACACACAACGGTCCATATCCGAGGTTTAAAGAAAAGCTCCTGCGGGTCGACCTCAGAGGTACCCAATTCTATAGGATCCTCGTAGTTTAGTCGAGACTTCTGACTGGTTCTTCTCGTACCCTGCACGGGACGTCCTTTCACTTTTCTTTCCCATTTAACATACTCTTCAGTGACCGAAGACGGAGAGCTCTCTACTCCTCCAAGTCCAGTCCTGGTCCCGTTGGTTTCCCGAGGTCCCCTTTTGAGCAGAGACTAAGTGGAAGACGAGGTGAACGTTTTGGAAGGTAGTCAACGACTCTAAAACCTTGGTAAACGGATTTTGTTTTCTTTTGTGAGTATAACGGTTGAGTCTCCCTCTTGTTTCCCGACCTAATTATTTTTCGTTTCCTCCACCTTTTTATAGAAACCTCCCCTCCCGTCTCGAACTGGTAGAAAATATAAGAGGGTCGAAGGTCCAAGGTTTGGAGAACCGATATAAGTCTCGACCTTCCTTTTGCTCACAATCTCGTTGCGAAAATGTAAAGTCCCTTCCTTGACTCTAGGTCGGTCCACCTACGCACTGAATAGTATTCAGCAATTACTGTTTTGGGCTGGGTCCTGGGTCCGAGGGACATGACTGGGAAGGAACGGAGTCAAAGGGTTCCGGGTCGTTAGTCGTTCAAGATGTCCCAGAGTAAAGGGGTAGGAAAGGGAACGTCACGATGGTGTCCCCGCATCCGGGAATGGTGGGTTCCGTTTCCTTCTTCTTCCAGTCAAGACACGATTCGGGAACCGTTTGTGCGTACATTACGAACGTTGTGTGACACTCAACTCATTATTAAGGACGGAACGTATACTTCCTTGTCTCCGAACCTCTGACTCCAGTGTGTCGACCACTCACTGTCTTAACTCTGAGTGTAGGAAATAAGTGGACTGAGGTCCAGGTGTGAGTAGTGGAGTCGTAGAGGACGGAGGGTTCCGATGAAGTTACCGAAGGATAAACCTGGGGACATGAATAGGAGAAGGGTAAAGTTCGGAGGATGTTAGACTTGGACAACCTCTTCTGAGAACTCTCAGGGAACCTGATGTTCCTCTAGGTTGGTTAGTTGGGATTTTTTCCTTTAGTCAGGACTTATAAGTGGCCTTCCTGACTACAACTTCGACTTTGAGGTTGTGAAATCGGTGGACTACGCTTCTCGACTGAGTAAACTTTTCTGGGACTACGACCCTTTCTAACTTCCACCCTCCTCTTCCCCTACTGTCTCCTACTCTACCGACCCACCGTAGTGGCTGAGTTACTTGTACTCAAACTCATTTGAGGTCCTCAACCACTACCTGTCCCTCCGGACCGTACGACGTCAGGTACCCCAGTGTTTCTCAGTCTGTGCTGACTCGTTGACTTGACTTCACTTGACTTGTTAGACTTCGGTCTAATTAGAAGAATTTTGAACGAAAATTAGTTGCAGTGAGGGTCGGAGAATAGAACAGATGGTAGACCAGGAGGTTCCGACCGCGAACGACGAGACACCCACTCAAAGACGTACGGAGTAAACGGAGTGGATGTGACGGAAGGGGGACGGAAAAGAAGAGTTTTGTGGTCGTAACTAAGGAAATATAGGAGTTTGATTAACTTACGGATGACTAAGGAGATGTTCTAAATAACGGTTCCCTGTCATATTGAGTCGTCCGTTTTCTGTCTGACTTTGTTCAACGGGCTAAACTTGGGACAGAGGTGAGTTATACTCGACGTACTGGAACCCGTTCAAAGAGTCGGAGAGACACGAAGTCAAAGGGTTTTGTGTCTGTCCTAATACTACTGAGGATGACTCTCCTAATTTAATCAATTATATGTATTTTATGAACCTTGTCTTATTATTGAGTTATTTGTCCTCGATCAGAATCGTCATCATCATCCATGGTGCGTGACCCGCTCAACGATCCTGTATCTTCACTTATTTAGTGTCAACCAGGGAAAGGAGGGTCAGACCACTCGTTCCACCCTTACAGGTGGTCCTTGGTGTCGGGTCACGAGAACGACGATATTATCCGTCCATGTCTCCCGACCCCCTCCTCAATTCATAGACTCCATCCCACCATTCCAAAGTCCTTTCTTTAATACGAAATGGAGCTTTAATTTCGTATCCTCAAGAATACTTATGTGTCTCACTTCCACATCCTCACTGTAGGTTTATTTGTACCGTACTGGTAGGTCCCCGACGTCCCTCCTAGGTCTCCGACCCTGTCTCATCCCGGAGTAGGGTATTTCTGAAATACCGTGACACTCTTCGAATACGAGTTCTGACATTCGTCTCCTTACGGGTGGGGTCTGGTATTACCAGAGTCGATGAAGACTGGACCAGTTCTTGTACATAACGGTCAAATTGATTATACTGTGAATGACGACAGACAGAAGAGAGACTCATGGTTCGTCGGGTGTGTTCGTAAAGACTCTTCGAAACAATACGGCTGGGTGGTTACCGGGGAAAGACTTCGGGGAGAGAGTAGTAGTTCGGTCCCGTTATGCAAAAGGTGGTCCATTGAGACGATGGAACTGGTGTCGACTAGCCTGGTTCCTGATCGTAGACTGGATGTCCGTAGACTGGAGAACTAGCCGGTCACGGGTTTTACTCACGGGTCCTAGTTTTGGTCTGAGTCACCCACGGTAAAGAAGTCCTACGTCTGACGGGTTTGTCTTAGAGAGAGAATTCCTTTAGACTTGCACTTTGTGTGTCTCTCCTTTTGTCTGTATCTTCGGCACCTTTACCTTTTTGAGGGAAACCTTTTTCGTTATTCCCGGAAGAGGGATCACCAGGCCACCAACTCTTAGGTAGACGGTTACGTCCCTTACATCCGAGGTAGCGACCAGACCCTTCTAAGGTGTCCGGGGTTTCGTTGTGTCGGGCACCCGGTGCTGATGACTCGGTCGTGATATCTCGGGCTCCCGGTGTCGATGACTCGAGTCCGTGGCGTCACTTCTCACCGGGGGCGAGTGGTCGGGCACGTATCGCTACTTCTGGGTCACGTCGGTTTTTTTTTAAAAATTCTTTAGAGAAGACATTTTTTTTCTTTCTTTTTTCCGTCACTCGTCTTCGGTGTTTAGTTGGTTTGGATGTTCCATTACCGTGGCATTGTTTATTTCTCGTGTCTGCTCCCTCAGTAATTTCTCTATTCGGAATGATACGCGACGTGACACCGGGTGAAGGGTTTATGTGGACCAAAAGGGCTCAAGTCGCCACGGCGCCTAATTCTGTTAAAAGACAAAAAGAAACAAGGGATTCGTAGGAGTTTACTTTGGGGTTTCATGAGATCGACTCGGAGAAAAGGAACCTTGGATTTGTTCAGATTGAGATGTCCTTGTTCACAAAAGACGGGTTGCCCTACTCTCACGAAAGAGTACCTTGTCAGACACGAAACCGTCTTTTTGTCCTTCCACGTACTGAATAAGCCTTTCTAAGGGTCCTAAAAGGATTGTCCTTTGCACCTGTCCGACGTCCCCTTCACTCCTCTGTCTTCGGACCTCCCCGGTCTAGGATTTGCCAGGTGGTACCGTTGCTAGGACCCAAAGTAGGACTTTAATGCCCAGAGACAAATTCCGTAATCTTTTTCTCCTTACACTACCAGTCCAAACTCTAAAGATCTACTCTATAGTAAAATAGGTTGTATGTGATGACAGAGGTCTCCTCCATCTTTATTGTAAATACTGAGCTTCCTTGGGAGAACTCATTTTTACTTGATGTGACTGTGCTGGGACTTCCTTTAAGTTGAAAGGTCCATATAAGTGCACTGGTTTTTGCGTTTTGTTTCTTTACATGTGTTTAATGTAGGAGATCACGGGTCTGTTTCCTTAAGGGCACTTTCTTGTTGCAGTTGTCAATAAAGGAACCCTGTCTTTGTATTGTGCGTCCTTCTTCTGAGTCTCGACCACCCCGAACAGAATTAGAAAACACTACAAAGAGACCCCCTTTCGTTTGTTCTCTCTAAAGGACCTTTCAGTGAGGCACTTACAGAATAGATGAAACAGGACCAGACTTAGAGGGTTAACGGACGAAGAGGGGCGGTGTCATCCTGTGACCTTCACAGGCGTTCCTGAGCGACGGTCTCTACGGCTCTGTGGTCCTGAGCCCCTCGCCGCCACTTTTGAGCCTTACCTCACTGGAAGGCCCGAGCGAGACCGAAATCCTGGGGTCGGAGGTAGACGGCCGTACGGTAGAGAGGACGAAGGGCGAGTGAAGGAGAAAGGGAGAGTGACTACGGAAGTTTATCGGGACACAAAACCTTTGTCACCGATGGTTAAGTTTCTCAGTGGCGAAGTCTCCTCTCCCTCGGGCGGAGGTGGGGCGAGGGCCCAGGGGCGACCGATAAACGTCTTCAAGAAGTGTTCGTCCCTTTTCCGGAGGCGCTCACTACGGGCGAGGCAGTGGCACCCAATTAGTTCCGAGAGACACGTCAAAGGAGGCGGTAGACGAGCGTGACGGAAGAGAGGCTCTGAACCGTCCCTTTGTGCGACAAAAAGTAGGATTGAGTTTCTGTCTCTCCAAAAAGTATGGACACGTTCAACCCTAAGTTTCTTCGTCGCGGCTACTTTGTCTTTCTTGTCGCCTCCGGGGTTCGACGCTGAGCATCGGTCGGAGGGACTCGCCGTGACGCCGGTTGCAAACTGACCTCTCGGGACGTAGGAGAAAGGAACTGCCCAATTTAGGACAGTTTAAACTAGGTCGAGGTTGGGTTTGAAAGAGATTGTTTTACTAACAAAAGATTCGGGGTCGAGGACCGTCTAAATAAAGTTCTGTATAAGTTACATTCCCTTGGCGTCACATCCATTCTACATTCGCCCCGCGGAATCTGACTTACCAGGGGAACAAGAGACAGAGGCGGATAAGGAAGGGTGAAGAGTCGTGACAGAAAGGTAAGAACCGGAAACAATGGACGTGAGGACCCCGGAGTAAAGACGAAGTAACAGATCTGCAGACAAGGAAAGAACGACGGGAGCGGAACAGAATAAAGAAGGAAGAGGAGAGACAAGGGAAAGGAGACCGTAGAACAGAGAAGAGGTAGAATTACAACTCTAGATGTCAGGATTTCGATCCCAAGTCGAAAATAAGGTTTGGAACCGTCGTCCATGGTGAGCCCGAGACTAAGCAGTCCTGTCTACGATCGCTACCTCGACCCTGTCCTAGATCTTCCAGGCGGTGAAACGATGAGCGGTCACCACACGCCCTCCACCTTCTCCTGTCCCGTCCTCTCACGGGAGCCTTCCGAGCACCGTCACCTGTTACTGATAATGGACTCGCTCAGTCTTGAGAAAGGTAGAAAATTACTAGGTCTCACATGGTCTAACTCTTGTTCTTTTTATCGGTGACTGTAGGGTCTGCCCGGATCAAGATAGTCAGTCCGGAGCCACAGCGATCCTCGACCGCGATTATGGCCGCCGGTCCGGAACAACTTATACTCGTCGAAGTGTCTTGTGGTTACTGACACTACCTAGGTTTCCCTTCGTTCTGGTACGTTTTTGTACTTGTAGTAGGTCTCATGTTTTCACTGGGAGTAGGGGGACGAGACGATCACTCACTAGGGAAGAGAAATGGTCAATGTCGAGGTCGGAACTGAGTGAGTAGCGTGGAGGCTACCAATTCTACGGGTTGGTATGTATGGGTCAAGACCTTCTGTAGGTCAGGACTAAAGAACTTAAAAGGGGGTTTAATAGATCGTAGTTCGTGTCAGGTTTAGGATATCATCCAAGAAGGGTTGTGGGAAATTGGGTCAGAGGGGTTCAAGGGACACCACACACAGAAGGAGCAGTGTTCGTTGTTTGGGTTGAACAAGTTGGTGGTCACACAAGGACCACCAAAACCGGTCTCCAGTAACTGTTCCACGTAAACACATGACGGTTTCGGAGCTCTAGTGAAGCTCTTCCCCTAAAGACTGTTCTTTCCGGACTTGGAAGTCACTTCTGACAATAAATTCAAAAGACCCTCCTTCTTTCTCCCCTAGACGAGGAGTGGGAGAGGGTGTAGGGTGACCATTAAGACCTTTTGACGGTTCTCTTCTCGTGCTTCAGAGGGTCTAGATCGTCCGCTCTAGGACTGGAGGACCGACACCTTAGGACAACAGTCTACGACCTTTTTTTCCTGTGTCAAACCACATCTACTTAGGAAAATGGACGAGCTCTCAACCTCATGTCAGGGATTCACGAATCTTATTAAGGGATCGAAGATATCATGACAACGGATGAGGGATAGTGTCGGGTGAAGGTGAGGACTCGACTAGGACGATCCTTCGTCCTATGATCTGTGATCTAAAGGATCATACCCTATGGGGTATGATCTAAAAGTTCAAACCAGGACCTGAAGGTCGTCCGTAACAAAAGGGAAAAAAGTAACGAAAGTTGATTATGTGTTCTTCCTCGTTTCTCTTTTGAATAGTTGGGTAGTTTCGGTCACAGTCCTCTATCCTGGTTCGGACGGAAGATCTTACGTTGACTTGGACTTCTATTCGTGATCCGAAGGTCCTTGAATTCACCGGTGCACCATACGGGTTCAAGTACATTGTTACTTAGAAGAAAGACGTCAAGGAAGGACGGAAGTCTGTGAACTCACTTTATACGAAGTCTTCTTGAGTATTAACGATCTGTGGTTTAATCGGTGGTTGGGTCCGAACGAGGATTTAATAAGTTCTACAACCTTTTTATGGATGTGTTTTGTCTAGTTAGTTTCTTTAGTTTATGGATGGGACGTCAAGACTCTGTTAATCCACCTTTGTAAGACGTTAATGTGTGATTGTTAATAAAGAGGGTGACTCACCATAGTCTTTTGAACCTTTTAAATTTACACCATAGTATAGTGGTTGGGTGTCTCATCTTCCGTAGTGGGACTCGTGACCCATAATCATTTGTCTTAATGTTTCGGATTATCTTAGTGCCTTGTTTACGTTTGGAGTCCCTTAGTGACAGAAAGTTTATTTGTCACTAATCGAGGGACATTTAAAACCCCCGACCCACCACCGGTCCCCGCGACAAGGATTAAGTTTCAAGAGTTCCAGCATCCTCATCGTGGGTCCTTACAGTCTCGGGTCGCCGGCGAGGTGGTGTAGCGTGGTCGACGGACTAAGCCCTGTCAAGTTAGGCTGTCTTGTTTCGTCGACTTTTTACGACCTCGTCTCTTTTAGTACCGTACGATTTCTCCGTAAGAGGGACTCGAGTAATTTTTCTATATAATTAATCCTATTGATTTGACGACATTGTTTATGTGGAGTTTAAAGGTCCCTGAAGTATCCTATTTTTAAAGAAAGAGAGAATTCATGGTAAGGTCGTACCTACAGGACCGGTCAACTCGTCGAAAGCAGGGATGTAGTCAATCCCGGGGAGATCGGGAGACCCCGTCGTCGAGAGGTGGAACCAGTAGGAGATCTAGTGGACATGACACGAACCAGAGAGTCAGTGTAGCCTGAGAAACGGTAGGGTTCCTGACGTCGGGTGGTCCGAGGAGACAGGGACACCTAAGGGGTCCGTTCTTAGGATCTCACCCAACGGTACGGGAGGAGGTCCCCTAGTAGGGTTGGGTCCCTAGTTTGGGTCCAGCGGGTGTGACGTCCACCTAGGAAATGGTAGACTCGGTGGTCCCTTCGGGAAATCTCGTTGTAGACCCCTCGAATTTGACAACGACCGTGGTATGGAGTCTAGCTACATTAATCGTAGTTTTACCTGTTGGTTCAGAAAAAAAGAAAAAATTGGAAAGGTCTACAAAGGTTATTTTTCGTTTCCAACTTCGTTGAAGTGGTCCCGGGACCTCTGGAGATGAAACTCGACCGTCTTCTCCTTTCCCTATCGCCTCTTTCGTCTCGAGGAGGGGTTTCAGGGTCGGACTTTACTGTGTGAAAAGAGACGAGTGGAGAGTAGCAACCCTTGAACAGTGTGCACATGTGTTCCTTCCGACCTTTTACGGTAGGGACAGACTGAACGAACGAGGGTCATTGTTACGGTGTTACCCCTTCTCTCTCTTGTGTAAAAAGTACCAACCGGTAGAAGATCTTACTTATATACTCTCCCCAATACGTCTTTATCTTCCTCTTTTACTCTTTTCTCCGTTCAAAATCCTCTGTGGTTTCATAAATATTATTGGTTTAGTGAAACGACAATAGACTTCGATCACGTTACAACATTTAGTTGATATGAAATTAAAAATTTTAACTTTATTTCTTTTCTTTTTCTCCTTTCCCCATCGTTTTTTCGAGACTCAAGATCCTCCCTTACACTTTCACTTTCAGCGAGTCAGGACAGACTGGGAAACGGTGGGGTACCTGACCCTAAGAGGTCCGGTCTTATGACCTGACCCATCGGAAAAGAAAGAGGTCCCTAGAAGGGTTAGGTCCCTGACTTGACGGTCGTAACGTCCGTCTAAGAAATGGTCGACTCGGTGTTCCCTTCCTCTACATCGTATGAGATTATCTTTGAGTCCGTACTTCTTTTACATCCGAGGTCATGTCTGAGACCGTTTTTGATTAAAAACACTGGAACCTACACAGGGAATAGGAGAGACCGGAGTTATAGGACATTTCTCCCTCCCTACCTGATCTTCAATATTCCGAGACACTATGAAGGTAAGTTATCCCACTAATACCTTTGACTTAAATGGATTTCAGTTCAGAATATGTTCTCCTGAAATACAGAAAGGTATCAGTAAAGATTTACTGTACACTTACTTGAGTCAAATTTTTACTACGTCCGGGGACAAAAGAGAGGAAGAGACGAGGACGGTGGGAACTATTAGTAACGTCAAGTAGTGTCAACGGTCAACCACTTATACGTATTCAACGTAGTCAGGCTGAGAAACGTTGGGATGCCTGACCTCGGGCGGGCCGAGGAGATAGGTACCCTAAAAGGTCCGTTCTCATGATCTCTCCCAACGGTACGGGAGGAGGTCCCCTAGAAGGACTGGGTCCCTAGCTTGGACGCGGAGAATACAGAGGACGCAACCGTCCACCCAAGAAATGGTGATCGCGGTGTACCCTTCGGTTCATTCTATGTCCACCTTTGAATTATGTAGTTTCTACTTTTCGTCTTCCTCCTTCCTTTACAATTCGTAACGTAGTGTATTGTGTTACCCGAAGAGACAGAGTCCGTACACCCTTCTCTGTTATGCATTACGGTAGAAAGGCGTGACAGACGACCTCTCTAGGTTTCTCGTACGTACTCGTAATTTACCCACTAAACAGTACTATTGAGTCTAAACCTCACACAAAAGGGTAATATCTAGACCAGAAGAGCAAGAACGTCTAAACACGAAAGTACGATAAACACGACAAAGGGTAATACGTATTTTTCCGTCATCGTCGGCACACTTTCACGGGTAGAGCGTACATGGTTCGAGTCAGTCAGTCGTATCGGGACCACTTCTCTCGTAGAAGGCTCTGAAAACATAAGTCCTCCGTTACCCCGTCCGTCGGAGATAAATGGACCTATCTAAACGAGGACCGGACATTTGTCTTTCTACCGGTGTCGATGTTTCCTCTCTCTCACAATGTGTCTCCAGACAACAGAGAGTTTTCAGTTTAGAGATGAACCAGTAATCTATTTACTCCTACTCTATAATGACAATAGGAATGTTTATTGACGTTTCTAAATCCTCGGATTTCTGGTTCTTCACTTAAAGAAAGAGGACATTCTCAGGACCCGTGGACCTGAGACGGTTCTACCGAGACGGTAAAGGTCTTCCGCCGACGTATTCAGAGGGACTCTTGACGGGAGGGTCAAGTGGTCCTCCCCCTTCCTCGTACTTCCTGGGTATTCCCGACCCGAACCGTCGACATGGGTCACGAAGGTGAGTGTGGGGTCACCTCTCCTGAACCCATGTCCCAGTATGGATTTATATGTCTTCCGCCTCTTTGCAGTAGAGTGGTACACTGGCCTTCTCCCTACTACCTAAACGCACTTGTCGATTACCAGAGAAGGTGACCCAAAAATTTGACGTCCAACCTTAAGTAAGTACGCAGTATTTTAGTTAAAATTTTCACGTTTAATCGTAGAAAATTTTTACCCTACCTTCTTTCCTCTTCCCTTTCTTTCTCATACTTTCCCCTCCCCTTTCCTCCCCTCTTCTCTCCTCTCAAGTCTCTAATAACGTACATCCTTCCGACGACAACTACAAATCAACGAGTCAACACAGACTGAGAAATCACTGGTGTACCTGATATCGGTGGTTCGAGGAGTCAGGTACCCTAAGAGGTTCGTTCTTAGGACCTCGTTCAACGGTAAAGGAGGAGGTCCCCTAGAAGGATTGGGTCCCTAGTTTGGACGTAGAGGACGTCGAGGCCGTAACCATCCGAATAAGGATTGGAGACTCGATGACCCTGAAAGGTATCCTTCCAAGTCAAGTCAAGTCAAGTCAACGAGTCAGCGCAGGTTGAGAAACGCTGGGGTACTTAGCGTTGTGCGGTCCGGAGGGACAAGTAGTGGTTGAGGGTCTCAAGTGAGTCTGAGTACAGGTAGCTCAGTCACTACGGTAGGTCGGTAGAGTAGGAGACAGCAGGGAAAGAGGAGGACGGGGGTCAGGGAGGGTCGTAGTCAGAAAAGGTTACTCAGTTGAGAAGCGTACTCCACCGGTTTCATGACCTCAAAGTCGAAATCGTAGTAAGGAAGGTTTCTATAGGGTCTCGACTAGAGGAAGTCTTACCTAATCGACATAGAGGAACGTCAGGTTCCCTGAGAGTTCTCAGAAGAGGTTGTGGTGTCAAGTTTTCGTAGTTAAGAAGTCGCGAGTCGAAAGAAGTGTCAAGTTGAGAGTGTAGGTATGTACTGGTGTCCTTTTTGGTATCGGAACTGATCTGACTGGAATCAACCGTTTCATTACAGAGACGAAAAGCTATACGATAGATCCAACTAGTATTGAAAAGAAGGTTCCTCATTCGTAGAAAATTAAAGTACCCACGTCAGTGGTAGACGTCACTAAGCCCTCGGGTTTTTTTATTTTAGACTGTGACAAAGGTGACCAAGGAGTAGATAAAGGGTACTTCCCTGTTCCACGGTACTAGAATCAAAAGACTTACAACTCGAAATTCGGTTGAAAAAGTGAGAGGAGAAAGTGAAAGTAGTTCTCCGAAAAATCAAGGAGAAGTGAAAGACGGTATCCCACCACAGTAGACGTATAGACTCTAATAACTATAAAGAGGGCCGTTAGAACTAAGGTCGAACACAAAGGAGGTCGGGTCGGAAAGAGTACTACATGAGACGTATCTTCAATTTATTCGTCCCACTGTTATATGTCGGAACTGTATGAGAAAAAGGATAGACCTTGGTCAGACAACAAGGTACAAGTCAAGTTTGACAACGGAGGACTGGACGTATATCCAAAGAGTTCTCCGTCCAGTCTACCAGACCATAAGGGTAGAGAACTTTTTAAAAGGTGTCAAATAACACTAGGTGTGTCAGTTTCCGAAACCGTATCAGTTCTTTCGTCTTTATCTACAAAGAGACCTTGAGAGAACGAAAAAGATACTAGGTCGCCTACAACCGTTAAACTAGAGACCAAGGAGACGGAAAAGATTTTGGTCGGACTTGTAGTCCTTCAAGTGTCAAGTGCATAACGACTTCGGACCGAACCTCTTAAAACTCGTAAGGAAATAATCGCACACTCTACTCACGTTAACACGCCATCAAACTCGTAAGAAACCGTAACGGAAAGAAACCGTAACCTTACTTTTGACTAGAAAAGATCAGGACACCGGTGACGACTCAAAAGGTTTAAACGACCGTATAACACACGCCGTGAAAGTGTCGTAGTAGAAAGTCTTAAACTTTATCGAGGTGACCTTAAGGTAGTGGAGACGATCGAAACAAGCATCACTACGAAAGATTCCGGGTGAACTGAAGTGTAAGGTCCTACAGACCGAGATCCACTCACTAGTGTGGTAGCACTAATAAAACCAGCAATTCTAGAAAGAACATGTCAAGAAGACACACAAGAAGACACATATCCTTCCAAGTCAAGTCAGCGAGTCAGCATAGGTTAAGAAACGCTGAGGTACTTAGTGTCGTGAGGTCCGGAGGGACAGGTAGTGGTTGAGGGCCTCAAGTGAGTCTAAGTGTAGATAGCTCAGTCACTACGGTAGGTCGGTAGAGTAGGAGACAGTAGGGGAAGAAGAGGACGGGGGTCAGGGAGGGTTGTAGTTTCAGAAAAGGTTACTCAGTTGAGAAGTGCACTCTACCGGTTTCATGACCTCAAAGTCGAAATCGTAGTAAGGAAGGTTTCTCGTGGGTCCTGACTAGAGGAAGTCTTACCTGATCAACTTAGAGGAACGTCAGGTTCCCTGAGAGTTCTCGGAAGAGGTTGTGGTCTCAAGTTTTCGTAGTTAAGAAGCCGCGAGTCGGAAGAAGTGTCAAGTTGAGAGTGTAGGTATGTACTGGTGTCCTTTTTGGTAGCGGAACTGATCCGCCTGGGATCAGCCGTTTCATTACAGAGACGAAAACTTATACGATAGATCCAACCAGTATTGAAAAGAAGGTTCCTCAAATTCGCAGAAAATTAAAGTACCGACGTCAGTGGTAGACGTCACTAAACCCTCGGGTTCACAAATTACTTTAAACGTAGTCAAACAATTATTCAATGATCTAGTTTACTTAAGTAAAAAAATTCCAAAATAATATATAACCTTATATCAATTAGTTGTTATAACACAATCAAAGTTCACATACCGTCTCACTAAATCAATATGAGTATGACCATAGATCAGAGGGAGTTTGAGGGGAGGGTAGATCCGACGGTGTATTGTGACTCGTCTCAACGTACACGACGTGTCATCCAAGAGTAATCAATAGATAAAATATGTATTATCACATATACAGGAAGGGTTCGAGGATTAAGTAGGGTGGGTGAGAAAGGTGGGTCCATAGACATTCAAGCAAGAGATGTAGAGAGAGATAAAGACGAAACGTTTATTCAAGTAGACATGGTAAAAAGATCTAAGGTGTATATACGTTATAATATACTGTAGACCAAAAGAGAAAAACTGAATGAAGTAAGACATATTGTCAGAGATCCAGGTAGGTGTAGAGACGTTTACCGTGATAAAGTAAGGAAAATTAACGACTCATTATAGGGTAACATATATAAGAAATAGGTAAGAAGACAATTACCTGTAAGACAAACGAAGGTATCAAATCAATAATCGTTTAGTTTGTTGGAGTAATATTTCGTCGAAGTGGACCACAATACCCAAATCAATACAGAGGGTGTTTTTCTATAAAACCTCATGATTGGGGGTCATGGAGTTTTACACTGGAATAAATCTTTATCTCAGAAACGTTCACATTAGTTCTATTCCGGTATCCCATCCGGGATCAGGTTATACTGAACACAAGAATATTTTGTCCTTTTAAACCTGTGTCTGTGTGTCCCTCCCGTGGTACATTTTTGCTTCCGTCTCTAGTCGTCCTACACAGATGTCAGGTTCCTTGTGGTTTCTGGCCGTCCTTTAGTGGTCGTCGACCCTCTCCGTACCTCGTCTGCGAGGGAATACTAAGAGTCTTCCGTGGTTGAAGGCTTGGGAATAATATCCCGAGGACCGGAGGTCTTGACAGGTTCTTAGGTAGAGACAACAAATTCCGTGGGCCACCGTGAAACAGTCTCGTCGGGACCCTTTATTCTATCCGTCGAGTGGACTTTTGGTTCTGGGGTCTGTCCGTCGAGGTTCCCAGGTCCGTTAAGACATGGACCTGAAAAGGACTGCTTTACTAAGGTCCCGAGTTCCGATAGACGGTTCTCTTTTTTCGCTCTTAAGCCCGGTAAAAGTAAGTTTACAAGGAACAAAAGAAAGGGGGAAATCGGGAAAGACCTTATCTCATCAGTATTTTACCTATATTACGGTAATAATTGTAGTAATAGTCGTTAAGTGTACATGTCTAGAATCACTCTTAATCTAAAATTACAGAGGAATGTGACGGCTCACGGCCTCGGTCGATGTGGGTCGATTAAGTACCGCTGTTTTGACCAATACGGCTACGTACTAAATAAAAATGAGGATATCTTTCAACTGTGAAATAAGTAATTTGACGAGGGAAATTGTGTAAGGATTTAGTAACGAAAGGTGAGACTAGGTCAGATCAAGAGTAAAGACTTAAAGTCGACCTCACCGAAACTATTACTTAAGGAAAAAATGGACTGTTCCCTTCAATTTTGGAAGGGGAGGACTTGTAAATTTTCCCTTTAAGTCCGGGAAAAAACAGTCCGACAAATAGTATAGAGCGTTTATGAGTTTAGGTAAAGGAAACCTTTTCCAAACAGAAAGATACTGTCCGTATATTTTTCCAAAATAATGTCATGGAATAAGTAACCGTGACGAGTCGGGTTTCTATTTTTGCCTTAAGTAAAAGACCTAAAAGGAACTTACAGTCGAGATATGTAAAGAAGATAATAGTCTCAAGAATTGGGTTCTTCTTACCTCCTCTTCCTCTTAAGTTCAATTATATGTTATAGTTCGAGGTAATAACTGATTATACTTATAACTTTTTAGGGTTCTATTTTATACTTAAATTTATTTTCACCATCTCTGTTTTGTTTTTAGAGACATCCCTAAATTATCGTTCGTGAGTAACCCAAATGAACTCTGTACGATGCGACGTGCCGAGGGGTTTAGACCTTTTAGTAAAGTTGTAGTAAAGAATCCATGTCGGGCTAGACAGTCAATGTCACGTCTCGTCACGGTGCGTCCGAATTGACACATACATTTGGTGGTGTCCCCGACGAATTTTACGTCTAAATAGAAGTCATCTAGTTCCGACCTCCGACTCTGACGTAGAGTCTTGACAAGACCTCACTACGTCCACGGTATCCAGTCTCTGTCGTGCACCTCATCGGTCTCGATTTTCCGGTTTCGTCACACAAGGTCCAGTCTTACCTTTGTAACCGAAGTGAGATTGGGAATTCGGCTTAAACAGTCTTATTATATTAATACAGAACTTTAATGTAGTGTCCGACGCCAGGGTTAGAGTATGATTAAAAGTGGGCGAGAACCCTACGTGACAACAGACCCGCACAGACTACCCGACCACCTCTACGACACAGACCACGACTGTACCCGGTCGGGGTACCTGAATGCCGACTACGACAACCTCTTTCGACGTCTGTCTTTGGGTCCTTCGACACACGTCATCCCTGGACCCTCTGAGTCTCTGGGGTGTCCCCTCTTCCCGTGTGCGGTACCATACCTCGTGTCGAAGTGGAGACGTACCTCGAAAACACGTCCTTTTGACGTCTCCCCAACCCGTGGTATCGGTGGGAATCCCAAACGCTCCACTCTTCGTAATCCTTTGATGTGGTAAGCCCGCTGCTGTTCTCCTAGGTTTTATTTTTGGGTCGAGTCCAGTGACCCTGTTGGGACTCCCTACCCTACCCCTGCCTCCACCCTCCCCCCAAGTCCTCCCCCCAAGTCCTACCCCCTGTGTACATGTGGGTACCGACTAAGTACAGTTACATGCCGTTTTTAGTGATGTTAAGACACTTCATTAAACGGAGGTTAATTTTATTAATTAAAAAAATTTTTTTGTCGAGTATTCGAGGGTCGTTTCGGAACCACCGTCAGACTTACCCCGACGTCAAGTAAGTAATGTGTAGTCCCATGTCCCCACACCATAGGCATCACCACTCCGTCCTCGTCCCGGTTAACTCAGGGGTGGGTGTATTTACGTCCTCCGAACCCAATGTGAACGAAGATCTCCGTCCCCCGAACTTCGTTAATCATACCTACTGAGTGACGGTTAGATAGAGACACAGACCCTTTTGTTGAGTTCGTGTTTATCATTCAGAAGTTTACTACTCCGTACTCATGTGGAAAGTCAATGTCTGTAGAGAGTAAAGTATTCAGTGACTCTACCGGTTGGAGGTCTAGTATTTTCCATTCATGTCACATCCCTATTTTCTCCCCAAAGGGACCACCGAGTTTACCATTTCTTAGACGGACGTTACACCCTCTGGACCCAAGTTAGGGACTCAACCCTTCTAGGGGACCTCTTCCCGTATCGTTGGGTGAGGTCATAAGAACGGACTTCTTAGGGGTATCTGTCTCCTCGGACCGTCCGATGTCAGGTACCCCAGCGTTTCTCAACCTGTGTTGTCTCACTGATTCGTGTCGTGTCCCTATTTTCTCTAACCCCTTCCCCTTCCCTGGTGGTCAAATTAGAGATTTTGTGGTTTCATCCCTCGTGTCATTGAAGTTCACTCCAAGTTATTTCCTATTTACTATTATAAGTCGAAAGTCGGTTGGAACGATTCAGTTCTGTACCAGTCATTTGAAGACAGGGACTTGGACGGGTGCACCCAACCGTCGTAGAAACAGTAGAACTTTCCGACGAAAATCACTGAAAATGTAGGGTAACTAACGACCAGGAGAGAAGAACGGACTTTTTCTACCTCTTGTTAAAACCATTGTCCTTGGTTCACTACGTCTTCTTGGACTTTAAGGAAGATAGATTACAAGTAAATAATGGCGTTAGTCTGTTTGTTTGGTTTCTGGGACAGACACGTGGTCGTCGTGGTTTTCAAAAGGTGACTTGGGACTCTTCACTCGGTGAGTCTCGTCTCCCGGCGTCCCACCACGACCTTCGGTGACGTCGCCCTCCGTCTCGTCTTTGGAGTCCCGTTGGAGACCCATCGTGGGGGGGTCCCTCTCTTTAGGGTGTACACGCGTCGAGACTCGTACGAGTACTGGTCAATACACTCCGGAGATCCAATTGGAAATACTTTTGGCGACATACAGGAACGATCTCAAAAATCAGTAAGACTACGAATCGACGTCTTCAAGTTCGGGTCGACTACGAAGTAAGGGTGGGGGGAGGGGTGTCGAGGTAGTATGATTAGGACACTGGATACAGGAGTCAAAGGAGAAGACACTTTACCCTTAGATTGTCTTGGCTGACGTGTCACAACAATTCTTTTAATCACTTACTACACATCTCTCCGAGTCACGTCGCGGACCGTGTGACATCCACGAGGTTTTTGCGACGACGTCAAAACAGGGGACGGGAATCGACGGTCCTCTGTCCTCTCGTAGCACCAATCTTCGTGTCCGACTCCTCAGTCTGACAGACCCACACGTCAGAGTTGAGGTCACGATTGGTGACTGTTCAATTAGTTGACGAGAGACGGAGTCGCAGGAGAGGATACATTACTCCTACGAGTATTGACTGGTGGAGTACCCCACCAAAACAATTTTCTGGTTCACCCTATTAGTACCTTTCATGAATCGTGGGTCATGGACTATGTGTCATTCATGAGTCATGTGACTACACACGAAGATAATGAAGCGGTTATTTACAGGTAGATCAGTTTCGATACCAAAAAGGTCATCAGTACATACCTACACTCTCGACCTGATATTTCTTTCGACTCGTGGCTTCTCGACTACGAAAACTTAACACCACGACCTCTTCTGAGAACTCTCAGGGAACCTGACGTTCCTCTAGGTTGGTCAGTTAGCATTTCCTTTAGTCAGGACTTACAAGTAACCTTCCTGACTACGATTTCGACTTTGAGGTTATGAAACCGGTGGACTACGTTTCTTGACTGAGTGACCTCTTCTGGGACCACGACCCTTTCTAACTTCCGTCCTCTTCTTTCTCTGCTGTCTCCTACTTTACCAACCTACCGTAGTGACTGAGCTACCTGTACTCAAACTCGTTCGAGGTCCTCAACCACTACCTGTCCCTCCGGACCGTACGACATCAAGTACCCCAACGTTTCTCAGTCTTTACTGACTCGGTGACTTGACTTGACTTGACTTGACTAATGAGGGAATGATGAGACTGGACTTTGTAACTAAAATAAAATAAAAAAATGATCCATTTCTTAAAATAAATAGAAACAGAGTTTGAACTAAGAATACGAAGAAGTCGAATTAATCGACGTTTCTTACTGAACATATACTCGTTTTTGACTTTTCTCGACGTCACAGGTCCCCGAATCCGAATTTTTATAATCTCTAGATCTAAAATAGTCTAGGTATTTGTTTTCAAATTTTTCGTCAGTATTATATTTTATCGTCGAGGGTCATTGAAGAAGTTCTAAATAGAAGAAGTCTTCAATTGAGTTAAGTCAAACGAAGTAAGAACCTTCGGAGTAGTTTTAAGAGGTGTTCTAGACCTTGAAGCAGTAGTAGGGGGAGAGGTCACCGTTCGCCACGAAAGGGTAGGTGCCTAACAAACCCGTCTCGAAGTCGGTCAGAGGAATTTGACCGGTCTGACAGACGTGGTTCAACCAAATTCTACGACCCCTCGTAAAGACAGTCAACGGAACAGAGTCGCACCGGACATTACCACTTTCACAACCGACGGTCTCTACGGACTTAAAATCCCAACAATTTCACCTAGTGACAAGGAACTAAACACTTGTATAAGTGGAGAAGTTATGGTCTCTATGACAAATGGGGATTGAAGAAATTTCTCTTGACTTCAAAATACAGTAGACGACACCGACAAGACCCTTGGTGGAAGAAGAAAGACACTCGTCAAGGAAAGGGTGACCACTCGTGAACACGGACGTCAAACCTCTCAAAGAGAACCAAGTGCTATCAAAAAAAGTGGAACAACCTCGCCTTTACCCCGGCGTGCCCCCTGATCCCAACCGTGAGTCCACCCGAGCCCGTCTGGTCGACTCCAATCCGTGTGTGTGCGCCCCGGAGGGAGATCGACGGTAGAACGCAGGGACGTACTGGACTTTGGAAATTTCTGTTTCGTCGAAGGTCAACTCGAAACACGTTTTACAGTGTTTGGTTGTGGGACGACGTTCACCGAGTGGGTCACCGTAGTAAGGAGATAAGTAGGACACCAAATAAAGAAAAAATAGACACAGTCCAAAATCAACGTAGGACGCCGTAGAAAGTAACCCCGTGTGTGTGAGAGGTCGACACCGTGTGTCCGAATGAACGAGGCACTCTAAGGTACTGTGTCTCCTAGAATCAAGGGGGTGATCCCTAGTTTGGACGTAGAGGACGCAACGTTCCACCGAAGGATTGGTGACCTGGTGGTCCCTTAAGAGATAAGTATGACATAAATTCCTACGATGAACAAACAGGGTCAGAGTCACCTCTGTTTTCATTTCAGCGAAAGAGGTTGACATGAAATGTGAGGGTCTGTCTCTCGACTCAGTTCCCTCTTCTCCATGAAAAGACTTAGGAACTACTTTAGAAATGGATTTGGAATATTTGTGACGTTTTGTCATACCTCCCACAAACCCAAAAGGGGTGGACGGTCGAGGAGTGTCAAATAGATTCCTTATTTCTGTATGTGAACCCATTTACACCTCTAACATTATTTTTCTAAGACGGGGAAAACGAAAAACCATAGTTTTAATAAAGGGTCTTAGGAGATCATCTGACATTTATTCGGAAAAAACTCTTAGGGAAAGTAACCTGGGCGGAAGAGAGATTTCGTATTGCTTTCCCACCCACTCCCCGTCCCCAGGGATTTGGATCTTTAGGAGGTTCCTTTCTAAGTACCCTAAGTATCCGGTCGTTGTGTTTTGGACTTTAGAGTAGACTCTTCGAATAAGGTAATGTTCAAAAGTCTTTAATACTTTTGATCATTTTTTTTTCATCTTCTGCTTTGAACCTCGACCGTCAGTTTCGATCGAGCTCCACACAAGCAGGTTCTGGGAGGTGAGGGGACGGCAGGGGAGCGGATGTTGAAAGTCTTTGGAGGAGGGGATGGTGTGAGGCCGGGGGTTGGGGTGGGGGTTGTGTGTGGGTGTGAGGTATAAGAAATATGGGAGGTTCACAGATCCTAAGCACCATCCCTTGTAATGGGGATAGGATCTGGACAAGAGAAGGAAGCGAAATAATTTTGAACGGGTAAGGTCCGGGTCTGAGTTAAGATACCTTTTACTGAGTTTTGGACAATGTGACTCCGGTATCTCCACAAACGAATACACTATCCTAAATTTCGTGTGACAGGACTTACAAGAGACGGGGGTGATATTTCAAGAGAGGGTATGAGGAGGGTGGCCAGGACTTTATGACAGTTTCCTCAAAAACGACGTAACCTAAGTTGGAGGTGGTAAAGGTACTCGGAAGACAACTTAATGTCACTTCAGGATTGGTCCTTATTGGCCGAATTTCTGTTACCCGGTTTTCTACTTCTTCAACATTGTCTTATTATTTTTAGCCTTTTTATCTAGATCTCGAATTCCTTAATAAAAGAAATTTTTCTCGTCTTTACGAGGAACTGAGTTGTTCCCTACGGGACCACCGGGATCCAATGTCCCTTTCCCGGTTTTCTCTCCCCGTACTCTTTTCTAATCCTTCTTTAGGGGTAAAGTGTCGGGACGGGTCGCGGTCGAGCCACCATCTGGTGTTCACCTTGTTGGCAGCCTATTTCACGAGGAGTAAAGTCATACCGATTACGCAGTGGAAGGTGATGGAACGGGGGTAGACGAAGGAGAAGAGAACGAGGTGGGTCACTTGAAGAGGGATTTTGGTCAGTTCTACACATGAAAGGAAAATTTTTTTACTGTAGCTATACCCTTAGGTCATAACGTCGTTCTCTCGTTCCCTATGTAAGACTATCCTTCTACCCTGGGAAAGGTGTCCAAAGAGTTCAGTGATGTAACAACACTGTCGAACAAAGTAAGATGTGTTCTGGTCCAACCAACCAAAGTAAGACAAACACAGGATCTCTCGGGTTCATCTCAGGGAAGTAAGTAAGTCGTTTATCCATAACTCATGGGTAGTGTACGGTCTATGATTCAGAACCCTCTAGGTTTGTATTTCGGTATAACGACTGAAGTTCCTGGAATACACGACCATTTAACTGAGAGTTTTTTAAGAATCGGGAGTAAAACATCGAAAACGGTTAAAAGTACTACATTTATAGGGGTGATACCGGCTACCAAAGGGTCCACCGTGATCACCATGTCTTGGACGGACGGTTACGTCCATCTGAATTCTCTATGTCCAAGTTAGGGACCCAGTACTTCTGGGGACCTCCTCCCGTGTCTTTGTGTGAGGTCATAGGAACGGATCTCTTAGGGTACACGTCCTCGAACCGACCAACGTCAGGTAACCCAGTATTCCTCAGACTGTCCTGATTTCGTTGAATCGCACGTGGATACGAAATTGTCGTCCGAGTGTTGTGAGAACTTGTATATTGTATCGTGGACCACGTCCATGTTGGTGACTTGGAGTGTCAACTTACTCCCTCTGTTCTTGTAGTCCTATGCCCCGTCCGTGTCACACGGTACCTTGGTGTGTCCATTCACTGTTCAGGATGGACGTCTCGTCTTTTCTTTTATTTCTTTTAGAATCAGAGGTCAGTGACTTCAGTAACTTCCTCTCTCAAATTTAAAAGTTACGGGGTGATTCGATATTCGAGTGACTCTCGTCTCGAAAGAAAAATAACATAGACAGAACATTGCAGAAAGTCATCTGAAAAGACATATAGTGTATCTAGGTGCACTGTCGATCGTTTGACTCTAAAACTTCCTCTGTCTTAATTATGTTCATCGAACGGGTAAAAAGGACCACCGATACGTTCACCAAACCCAAAACGTTTTCCTTCTCAATGGTAACGATTCACGTGAACTTTTGAGTAAAATAAAAAAGTTGGAGTCAAAATTAATTGACACGTATACCGACGGGTGAGTAATCCCAGTCTACCGGGTCGACCCCGACCTAGAAGGACCGTAGACCTGACTCAATCGTACACGGAAACCCTGAACTCAGACACTGTTCTCGAACACTTCCTCTTTAAGTTTTTGCCAATGTCTGAGTCCACGGTTTTCGTCGACGTAACTCAGGAGGTTTCACTTGGATTTTCTTGTTCGTCGTTGCCTTTTCTCCGGGTCTCGTTGTCTAGTTTGAGTGAGACGGTGTCTCCAGTTGACCCCTGACTAGTTCCGGTGTCCTCCTGACCTGTCTCCGATTTCCCAGACTTCCAAAATTCTGAACTGTTGAAAGCTTTATTCTTAAGTGACTGTACAGTGATTTAGGTTCTCGTCTCTTACGGGTCACTGGGTCTTTATGGTGAGGTGTCTCTACTTTCAGTGTTACTGTTGGGAAAGACAACCACGATAAAGATGTAGAGTATAAAATTACGTTTTGGGTTTTTTGTAAATCACCTTTTACTCACTCAAACACTGGGACTATCTAGTGTACCGAACGATGGAAGGTCTTTTCACCGAAGGAAAGACTTTTCACAAACAAAGGTACCTGAATAAATTTTAACATATGACCTCAATATAGACGCACGGGACGCACGATACAACGAAGTCAACACAGGCTCAGACACGCTGACATTCTTGAAGTCAGGTGTTCCGAGGGGCAGGTACCCTAAGAGGTCCGTTCTTTTGACCTCACCCAACGACACGGGAGGAGGTCTCTTAGAAGGACTGGGTTCCTACCTTGGACGCAGAGAATTCAGAGGACGTAACCGCCCACCCAAGAAATGGTGATCGCGGTGGACCCTTCGGACCTCAACACAGATCGTTTCAGCGTTGTTGATGGGACAAATGTATCAATCCTTTTTTTAGGTAATTAGGTAAGAACCATAACGTGTCTGTCCGGCAACTGTGTAACGTAGAAGTTGACTACGATTTCATCGACCTTTCTTCTGTGGTGAGGTCTTATATATAGTCTTTCTACTTTGACCTTTGTATGAATTTTCATTGATCGTTTTCGAAGATCGTCAATATTTTCCGGTTAATGAGAGTCTAAAAGAAACTAAGGAAGTACCTTATTTATTGAGAAGTGGTCACCGATGGTTGGGGTCGGGAAGGGGAAAGTCATTTTTAGAAACGCACTTGAGAGAAATTAAGGTCAAAAGATGTTGAATTCATGTAGGAGTCTAACGAGGTCCTCGGGATATTTGTAAACGAATTATCGACTTAGTGTCATTATTGATTATAGAGTAAATGATGTACAAATTCGTATTTTTCAATGATCAGACCTCTAAGGTATTTGGTAGTTTTTAAGAGGACTTTAGTAATCTTAAATGAAATATTTCGTTGTCATAATTATGTGTCATACATAACTTATAAATAATAAACGTAAGAAGAACAACAAATCAGTCATTCAACATAGGTTGAGAAACGTTGGGGTACCTGACATCGGGAGGTCTAAGGAGACAAGTACCTTAGAGGGTCCGTTCTTATGACCTCATCCAACGGTAAAGGAAGAGGTCCCCTAGAAGGACTGGGTCCCTAGTTTAAGTCAGAAGACGTAACCGTCCGCCTGAGAAATGACGACTCGGTGGTCCCTTCGGGTAAGATCGATGAGACCTTTCATAAACGTCACCAAATCGTTTGTCTATGTATATGAAAGAACTAGTAATTCTATTTCTATTCTGTATTTTTCGTACATGGTGTTAACCCTTCTAATAATATATTGGAGTCTGATGTCTCTCAAAGATATTGACTTAGGATTTAAAACGAAATCTAAAAAGATCTCCATCTATCCTTTAAACCACTTAATATATTAAGAGTAAGTAATTTTATCTTTGTTTCTAAAACAGGAACCCTGATTTTAGGTTCTCTTTTAATAACGGACTTAGATATAAATTTCTTGTTATCATCCGTTAAAAATTTCGTTAAAATTCATATGTTTGTATGAAGTACATTGGTAAAGAATATAATTTGGGGTTCCCATATTATAACCCAGGTTAAAGATACTTCCGTAAAGACGTCTCTTCATTAATTACTCGAGGTCCAAACACTAAAAGACACGATCTTAAACTACACCTCTATCTTGGACCTTTGGGATCTTGTAATCCACCAATCTTTAAGACAATCTAATAAAAAGAGTTTATATTGTATAGTACCGACCCGAAATCTCTCTGTTGGGTTCTGACTTAAGAGGATTTATACAAATATCAAGACAACTGTGGACTACAATCTAGGTACACGAAAGTTATTGTCTTTACGTCCCCGTGTTACGGTAAACCAGTGCCTTTAGTTCACCTAGAGTCAGCACCAGGAACGGACTGGACGGATGTCGGGAACACCTGTGGAAACGACTTCCCCAAGACACACACATGGACCGGTTTCGATTGGTCTGGTCTCCGTCAGTGAACCGAATATCCGATTACTTGGTATCCGGTGAATTTTGAATACTGGACCGAGTCAGTAACTTTTGTTTTTACACAGGTGACGTTAGGAGAGGGAAGTAGTAAATTCGATTTTTTTTTTTTTTCTTTCTTTCTTTCTTTTCTTTATGACTCTAATCCTGTCAGTTGACACTTTTTTTCGTCGACTTTCTACTACTACATCTATCTTCGGTCCTAACGACAACGAGGTACACATTGTGTTTCTATTTTTTCTCCTTTACGATGTGTTTCCTCTTCTATCCTTCGTCTCTTCACGCACCTCTATGTCTTTCCTTTTGTCTCGTCTTTCTTAGTTCCACGTCCAGACGTCTCCCCGACTTCCAAGTAGTCGTGTTCCGGGATCTTAAGGAAGACAGACAGACATCAGACACGTGAAACGGGAAAGGACAGGCCAAGACGACAAAAGGGACAACGGACCCACGTCAAAAGGAATTTTATTTACCACTTAATGGATTCTGTCATAAGATTCAGTGAGAAAGGAGTGGGTTTCTCCTTTTTAAATCTATATAACGAAACAGATTTCTTTGAAGGTGGAGAGGTCGTCTAACCAACGACCACAGCAATTTGGTCTCCGTTTAACAGGAGTTCGTCATAGAAGAGTCACCAGACCTGTTTAACTTTATGTTTTGTTTAAAACTGGACTCTCTTTATAAATTCTTATAACGGTCACTAAACGGAAACACACACCCCCACACACACCCACAACAAACACAACCACCCACCCAACACCCTCTCCCTAGAATCATGTGAAAGGAACTTATCAACTAAACTTCACTGTAACAAAGGACTGGTCCCGGTCGACCTCACCAATTAACTCCCATCGAATTAGGATCTATTGGGTTCTGTGAAACGTCATATCAGGTAGACTCATAACTTTTGACAGTTGGGTTTTGTAGTTGAAACTAAACCTTCTTTATTACCTTGCTTTTTTCTATTACTTCAACTGGTTCCTGTATAAAAGGTCCTTATCTGTCGGATCTAAACTTAAGACCGAGGGTTTAGACAATCTCTACCCTGAAAGTTCAATGACACCGAAACAAAAGAGTAGACATGTTCCCTTAGTGATATCGTAGAGGGAATAACTCGCCAATACTCAAAATCCACTTTCCTAAGTTGTTGTAGTGTCACAGACCGTGTACCGTCTGAGACTTATTTACGTTCCCGAGTAATAATGGGGAGGACACCCCTCGGAATAAAGACAATAAAGTCAGAGAAATAAGAGTCTATGACGAGAGTCCTCAGCAAAAACCCTTTCTAAAGTTTCCTCGTTTTGAATTTTCCGTTTTGTATGAATCCCTTCCACCAATATGACTACACCATCGTGTTCCTATAAACCCCTAATTTACCGACTAAAACTTGTTGATTTCAAGATTCTTAAGGTACCTGTCTCCTCGGACCTCCGATATCTCAGGTACCCCAGTGTTTTCTCAACCTGTATTGACTCGTTGATTGTGAAACTGAAAGTTTCAAGATTCGTGAACCAACTCTTACTTCGCTGGGAAAATGTTATCACTTCTAAGTATATAGGAAGGATATACTTTAATGGGTAAAATTGTTGTGGTTGGTTTTGTTAAGCTAAAAATTTCGGTGAAAGACAAGGAAAGAAGAAAGGTGTGAGTGAGAAAGGCCTCGAGTGAGAGTGATCCAAGAATATTTGAGCGAAGGTATCTTAAAGAGACTGAAGGGTTTTCTTTCTTTCAGGGGTCAGACTCGTGGACATCAACTGTGAGAATCGTAGGGTTGGAATTAGGAGTCGGTGTCTGAAGACTGCCGTCTATACTCGTAGAGGCGTGGTCGTCCAAAGTATCTCGGTTTCCCGAAGAGACGAAGTACACCACCTTGAGTCCGCGACCCTCCTTTGTGGGTTGAGGCGTCAGAAGTCTATCCTATTGAACTTCCGTTCAGAAATAACACGTAGAGTCTCAAAGGGGTGGCCTGATTCAAGGTCAGTGGGTGCCCGATAGACTCACTGATTGTGTCGGAAGTCAAGTCAAGTCAGCGAGTCAGTACAGGCTGAGAAACGTTGGGGTACCTGACGTCGTACGGTCCGAAGGGACAGGTAGTGGTTGAGGGCCTCGAGCGAGTTTGAGTACAGGTAGGTCAGCCCCTCCGGTAGGTTGGAATGACTGATAGAAAAGAAGAGTCATACTGAAAAGGTGGAGGGGGACGGGGTGATTACAAGAGTTTATTTGATGGATAGAACCCGCAGACAGAGATTCACAATCAGCGAGTCAGCACGGGTTGGGAAACGCTGAGGCACCTGACGTCGGGTGGTCCGAGGAGACAGGTACTCTAAAAGGTCCGTTCCTATGACCTCGCCCAACGGTAAACGAAGAGGTCCCCTAGAAGGGTTGGGTCCCTAGTTTGGGTCCGGAGGACGTGACGTGAGGACACATCGGTTGACTCGATGCTCCCTTCGATACTCCCAGACAGAGATTCCTTTACGTTTACTTCCGTTGTAGAGACTCTTTAGAAAAGGAATAATTCGTCGGAATTTACAAGATCTCTCGTCAATTCCGAGGGTTGGACGATAGACGTGACTAAAAAAAAAAGAGGTAGAAGGAGTATCCAAACGGTTTGACGGTTTTCTATAGACAGTTCCTGATTCTTGATTCTTCCGAGAAGTCACCCAGACACTACTTTTGGTGGTGGTATGGAGACGTGTGTCCATCCGAACGAACGAGTACCTTTGCTAGGGTCCTCTGTCACCCTGGGAAGTAGAAGTGAGAGGTCCTGTTTTCACCGGTCGAACGGAAACGGCTCCATGGCAAAGAGGGTACCACTTCTGGTGGTCCGTTAATCCAAGAACGAGAGAGGCTTAAAGTCGTCCTCGTGTCTTCAAAATAAAAATTGACACGCCCGTCCGTAACGGTACCATTGCATTCTTGAGGTTCGTGTGAAACTAACTAACTACTACAACACCACTTCCTCCTAACTGTGCTTTCTGTCACTTATTTTTCTTTTTAGTAAGTCGAAATAGTGGGACCCGACTCAAGTATCTAGAACCAATAATCTATGATTGTCATACATAATAGACAAATATGAATACACCTTCCTTCGTACCGGTAAAAGGTTGGCATCAGAGGATCTGATTTTACTATTTCTTTCTCAACTAGTAGTCCCTTCACTCGACCAGAGTACTTAAATTCTCAGTACTCTAGTTACATCGAATTTCACGTATTATGAAGGGCCCGACTTTTCGTCTCGTAAGTCTGCGGGGTGGGTGGTGTGTTGACTACCCCACGTAAGACGGCGAGGGAGGGGGTTCCTGTAAAACGAAAGTTGGTGGAAGACGAAAGTAAATTAGAAAAAACGTCACCCCTACGTACGTACGAGTCAGTAAAGGCAGAACAGACTGTGACTCTTGCATCTGACATCGGGCGGTCCGAGGTGACAGGTCCCCTTAAGAGGTCCGTTCCTATGACCTCACCCAACGGTAAAGAAGGACGTCCACTAGAAGGGTTGGGTCCCTAGTTTGGTCACAGAGAATCCAGAGGACGTAACCGTGCGTCGAAGAGATAGTGATCGCGGTGGACTCTTCGGGGACATCACCCCTATCATATAAACTTTATTGGGAGATCCATAAAAGGGATTTAGGTTGAAGAAAGAAATGTCGGGTCTGTTATCAGAACGGGGTCCCTTCCATTCGCTGAGAGTATGTGTCAACGACCCTTATTCTTTTGATTTATTTCTTAATGGTGTACTGGATCGTTAGGGTGATGACCCGTAAGTCAAGTCAAGTCAACGAGTCAGTACAGGCTGAGAAACGGTGGGGTACCTGACGTCGTGCGGTCCGGAGGGACAGGTAGTAGTTGAGGGCCACGAACGAGTTTGAGTCCAGGTAGCTCAGTCACTACGGTAGGTGGGTAGGGTAGGAGACAGTAGGGGAAGAGAAGGACGGAAGTGAGAAAGGGTCGTAGCCCAGAAAAGGTTACTCAGTCAAGCAGTGTAGTCCATCGGTTTCAAAACCTCGAGGTCGAGGTCGTAGTCAGGAAAGTCACTTATAAGTCCTGACTAAAGGGATTCCTACTTGACTAAACTCAAGGACCGTCAGGTTCCCTGAGAGTCCTCAGAAGTTTTGGTGTCAAGTTTTCGTAGTTAAGAAACTGTAAGTCGAAAGAAATATCAGGTTTAGGTATGTACTGCTGACCTTTTTGGTATCGTAACTGATTTGTCTGGAAACAGCCGTTTTATTACAGAGACGAAAAATTATATGATAGATCCAAAGTATCGAAAAGAAGGTTCCTCGTTCGCAGAAAATTAAAATACCGACGTCAGTGGTAGACGTCACTAAAACCTCGGGTCCTTTTATTTCAGACAGTGACAAAGGTAACAAAGGGGTACTTCACTACCCTGGTCTACGGTACTAGAAGCAAAAAAAATTACAACTCAAGATTCGGTCGAAAAAGTGAGAGGAGAAAGTGAAAGTAGTTCTCCGAGAAATCAAGGAAAAGTGAATATGGGATTCTTGTGGTATTGAGTATTTCTGTGTACATGGGATTACAAGTAATGTGTCGATAAATGTTATCGGTCCTGTACCTTCGTCGGATCTACAGGTAGTTGTCTACTTACCGACACCATGTATATATATTACCTTATAATAAGTCGGTATTTTTCTTTGCTTTAACTCAGACAACTTCACTACACCTACTTGGACCTCGGACAGTATGTATCACTTCATTCAGTCCTTCTCTTTTTGTTTATAACATGTAATTACGTATTATACCTTAGATCTTTTTACCAAGACTACTTAGATAAACGTCCCGTCCTTATCTCCGTGTCTGTATCTCTTGTCTAAGTACCTGTGTACCTCCCTTCCCCTGTATCTCTGTTTACCTCTCTCGTCGTAACTGTATTTATGTGATGGTACTCTTTTTATCTATCGATCATCCTCCACCGACACGTCGGGTCCCTCGAGACACTACTGGATCTGTTCTTGTCCCCTCACCACCGACTCCTACCCCCCCTATATACATATGTATACCGACTAAGTACTACAACATGTCGTCTTTGATTGTGGTGTAACATTTCGTTAATATAATGTTAGTTTTCATTTTATTTTATTTTTAAAATTTCTTTAGTATATCGGTGAGACCTTCTATCTAACCACCAAAGTATCTGTTGACTCGTATGAGAATGGTATGTGACGTCGTTAGTGTGAGGAACCCTAAATGGGTTCCCTTAACTTTTGAATATAAGTGTGTTTTCACATGTGTTCCTACCAATATCGTCGATATTAATATTCATGGTCTTAGATATACGTCTCATGCAATACGTTTTACGGTCTGACCTACTGAGTGTTCGACCTTAGTTCTAACACCCTCTATGTAATCGTTGGAGTCTATACGTCTACTATGGTGAAATTACCGTCTTTCGTTTCTCCTTGGTTTCTTGGAGAACTACTCTCACTTTCTCCTCTCACTTTTTTGATCGAATTTTGAGTTGTAAGTTTGTTTGTTTCTAGTACCGTAGACCAGGGTAGTGAAGTACCGTTTACATGTCTTTCTTTCACCTTTGTCACTGTCTAAGAGAACCCGAGGTTTTACCGACGTCAGTACTTTAATTTTCCGTGAGCGAGGAACCTTCTTTTCAATACTGGTTCGATCTGTTGTATAATTTTTCGTCTCTGTAGCGAAACGACTGTTTTTAGACATATCAGTTTCGGTACCAAAAAGGTCAACAGTACATACTTTCACTCTCAACCTGGTATTTCTTCCGACTCGCTACTTCTTGACTACGAAAGCTTGATACACAATCTCTTCAGGGAACTTGTCGTCCCTCTAGTTTGGTCAGTTAGGATCTCCTTTAGTCAGGACTTATAAGTAACTTTCCTGACTACGACTTCGACTTCGAGGTTAGGAAACCGGTGGACTACACTTCTCGGTTAAGAAACCTTTTCTTGTATGTGTTTCTAACTCCCGTCCTCTTCCCCTACTGTCTACTCTACCAACCTACCGTAGTGGTTGAGTCACCTGGACTCAAACTCGTTTGAGTCCCTCTACCACTTCCTGTTCCCTCCGGACCGTACGACGTCAGGTACCCCAACGTCTCCCAGTCTGTACTGACTCACTGACTTGTTACTTGGTGTCTGAACCGTCGGTAGTTCTACGGGAAGAGATCCACTTACCCATTTGTCAGACACCATGTAGACGTCATACGAAAAATATATCTACTCCTTCTTAAATAACTTTACGGTCCGTTTATAAAACTTCGGTAACATAAACGTAAAGTACCTGTACTCTTATTTTATACACGTTGAAATTTATTGTCAATTTAGAACCAATTAACACTAATAGGTAGTTGTAAAAAAATTTGAAACCTAGTCTGAATTAGAATCGGATGTGGAAATGTCGAGAGGACCACTGTTCAAGCAATCAATTTAATTTTAATTAAACTCGAAACCAGATTTGTTTTTGTGTGACCCTTTTATTTCAACATTTCCTTGAAATAGTTCGTAAAGCTTTGGTCGATCTTTAATGAACATCAAAAGATTCACTCATAATAGAGTCGGTCATAGGAACTAACCTTCATTAGTTCTACGGGAAGTGACCCACTTACCTATTTATTAGGTACCATGTAGTCTGTTCCCTTATGATAAGTTGTGATTTTTCGTTACTCGATAGTTCAGTACTTTTCTGTACCTCCTTTCAATTTACGTGGAATGATTCACTTTCTTCCGTTAAACCTTTCGATGAGTGACATACTAAGGTTAATATACCGTAGGACCCTTTCCGTTTTGATGTCTCTTTCATTTTCTAGTCACCAACGGTCCCGAATCACCCCTCCCCACTTGCCCGTCCCGTGTCTCCTGAAAATCCCGGCACTTCGACGAGATATGCTGAGATATCTTCTGTACAGTAACGTTTAAACGGATTTGGGTATCTTACATGTTGTACTGGGGATAACGTTTGATGCCTAAAAGTTACTAATACTACGCAGTCATATCCGAATAGTTAACATTGTTTGTATGGTGGGACCACACCCCGACAACTATTACCCCCTTCGAAACATACACATCTCCGTCCCCATATACATGGAAAGGGAGTTCAAACGACACTTAGATTTTGACGAGAATTTTACGATAATTTTTAGTTATTATACATAAAGGGACCACCTGGTCACCAATTCTAAGTGGTGAGGGTTACGTCCTCCTTACTTAAACTAGGGACCAGTCCTTCGATCTAGGGTGTGTGGTGTTGGTTCGGGGCCACGTCGGTTTTTTATCAGTTATTATTTCTTGTATGTCCTTATATATACCCGAAGGGACCACCGAGTCTCCCATTTCTTAGACGGGCCGTATGCCCTCTGGGTCTAAGCTAGGGACCCAGTCCTTCTAGGGGACCTTTTCCTTTACCGTTGGGTGAGGTCATAAGAACGGACGTCTTAAGGTACCTGTCTCCTCAAACCACCCGATATCAGGTACCCCAGTGTCTCTCAGCCTATACTGATTCATTCATTGTGTGTGATCCTTATTTATATTATATATATGTATATAGTGTGTGGAGACATATACTTATTGGTTTATTCCTTCTGAGGATCCAATATCGACCAACAAGGGTAAAGGTATCTACACTGAAACAACAACAAGTCAGCGATTTAGCACAGACTAAGAAACGTTGGGGTCACGGACTGATGTCTGAGGTCCGAAGGGAACAACAAGTCAGCAAGTCAGCACAGGTTGAGAAACACTAGGATACCTGACGTCGTGTGGTCCTAAGAGACAGGAAGTGGTAGAAGGTCTCAAACGAGCTTGAGTACAGGTGACTCAGCCACTACAGTAGGTTGGTAGAGTAGGAGACAGCAGGGGAAGAGGAGGACGGGAGTTAGAAAGGGTCGTAGTCCCAGAAAAGGTTACTCAGCCGAGAAACGTAGGTAGTTGGTTTGACAACCTTGAAGTCGAAGTCGTACTTATAAGTCCCAACTATAGGAAATCCTAACTGGAGAAACTAGAGGAACGACAGGTTCCCTGAGAGTTCTCTGTTCTTCTGTACTAGTAAATACGATGTCACGAATCGACAGGACGGTTCTAGTATGTCACCAATCAAGAGACGTAACATAAATGGACGGACCGTGGAGGTGGGGAGTAGGGGGTGCGTGGTCCTGAGAGAGGGGTCTCTATTTCTCATCCTCCTCCCTATCCTTTCCCGTCCCTGTCTCGAATGGACTCTCGAAGACAACACAAAACCGGAACCACGGGACACCTGAGAAGTGCCACACATAACCACCCAAGTGGTCTCTGAAGGGAGCTCTAGAAAGTGTGTTAGGGGAATTGTATAGACTATGAGGGAGGTCAGTCGTTAATAATGGTTGGAAATCGTGAGACGAAGACCGTCCATTGTGGAAGGTCCGATGGAAGAACTCCTCTCAAAGAGATTTGAACGAGGTCCGATATCAAGTGTGACCTAGATAACCTTTATACGTGGGAAAAAAGGATGTTAGATCCTCCCGTCCGGTAAGTGATTCGTCGGTGAAAAGAAACGAGACAGTAGTTAGTTCAGTCGATCGATGACGTCAGAAGACTTAAAATGTAAAGGTGTTTATAGATACCGTGGTCACAGAGGTCTGAACTGTATGGGGGGGGGTGAGCATAAGTATTGAGAAGAGAAGATGTTCATGTTTTAGTAATTAATGAAATTGTTAAGAGAAATTCAATACGCAAGTTCCGACATAGTCAATAGATAACGACACATTGTTTGGTTTTGAACCCAAAATTTTTGTAAATGACATTGAGTACGTAGATGTCCGGTCGACTACCGAGAATAGAACTTGAGTACATATATAGGAGTCAGTTTACGGTCCAGTCGACCTCTGACCGACCAGATGTTGTCACGGGAAAGTGCACTTCGGTAACTGACAATTGACCCCACTACTGATCCGGTACGTAAAGAGTACAACCCGAAGGGACCATCGAATCGACCACTTCTTAGGTGGACGTTACGTCCTCTGTGACCAAGTTAAGGACTCAGTCCTTCTAGGGGACCTCTTCCTTATCCGATGGGTGAGACAATAAGAACCCGAAGGGACCACCGAGTCTACCATTTCTTAGGTGCACGTTACTCCCTTTGGACCCTAGTTGGGGACCCAACCCTTCTAGGGGACCTCCTCCCGTACCGTTGAGTGAGACCATAAGAAGGGACCTCTTAGGGGTACCTGTCTCCACGGACCTCCTGATGTCAGGTACCCCAGTGTTTCTCAACCTGTACTGACTCGTTGAGTCGCGTCGGACCTGAACAAGTGAACTATCTCCGTACTAAGGTTCTGTTTCACACCTTTACACGTTCCTGAGTGTTTCAAATCCGAGTCTTGACAGAGTGGTAGTAAAGACGGTGTGCGATATGTCCGGTTTCTTGTAGTGTTCCGAACTAAGTTCCCCACTTCTTTATGTAAAGTAGAGAAAAAAAAAAAAAAAAAAAATGTAAAGTAGAGAACTACCTTCTTTACCGTACAAGTTTACCGTCTTACATACCTTTGTCTCTCCTCCAACTTTCTAACCCCTGTAAAAAAATTAAGTAGAGGATGTGTCCGTTAAGAGATAAAACCAGAAACATTATTCGAGATCGAGTACACCTAGGGAGAATTACGATAAAAATAAGAAGATAAAATTCTACCTGTAATTAAACATACTCTTTGATGTTTCTTTTAAAGACTGATTGTGACTATAATGATAACTGATCAAAGAAAGGGTACGAGAACTACGATAATACGGTGACTTGAGTACATCGATCGAAAGACCAAGTAACAAGTCTTGTAATGTATACATCTCCTCCTTTTTTTTGAAGGAGAAGGGAGAGTCCAGATAGTCGACCCCGTACCCTTCATTTTTCTGTTTTCCGGCTAATTGTCCTTATTCTCGTAAATACAAAATAACAACAGTTAAAAAATTAAAATGTTCGTACCTTATCTCCCCTCCCAGTTGAGTCTGAAACTTTGAATATATGTTAAAATTGTTTCGCACCATTCAACGTCTCTTCACTGATCTGTTTTTTATCGTAGGGTCTCCACCATTTAATACTCTCCCATTAATACACTCCTTTGATTACCATCTATTCCCAACGAATCGTTTTGACGAGTTCGTCGAGTCAACCTTTCTTAGGTAGACGCTTACGTTCTCTGAGTCTAAGTTAGGGACCCACCCCTTCTAGGGGATCTCCTCCTTTACCGTTGGGAGAGGTCATATGAACGGACTTTTTAGGGTTCCTGTCTCTTCGAACCGTCCGGTGTAGACACCCTACTGTGTCTCAACCTTGTTGACTCGTGTGTGTACGCGCGCGTGTGTGTGTGTCATTCCAAACATACGTCTGAGTTAAACCACGGGAGAGATTACTACGTAACAGGTCTTACTAGTTCTCGGTAAGAGGAAAGGGACTATTCCTTCTCACTCTGTGGAAACGTTTCTCTTTAAATACAATTGAAATACTTTCCTTTTAAATACAGGACGAAAATCTGTCTTTCTCCGTCTTTAAAAGAGGACAGAGACAAAGAATTAACGGAAGTCGAGTTTGATTAGGAATACGGTTTCATCTTATAAAGTCCTATGGTATAGGACAAGAATATATGTATGTCAGGACAAGTTAAAGTAGGACGACCAGATCCGGGTAAAGAAGTGAAACTCTTCGGACTTTTACATCGGGTCCGACAAAGGATAGTCTTTCATGACCTTTTGACCCTGGTTAGTTTGTATTTTCAAGAACCAGTTTCGTTATCTAGTGAGGTGTGAATATTCCGGGGAGACTGGAGTGTGTCGAGTTTCTTCATCTTAGTTCTCGACACCAGAAAAATCAACCACCACCCTCCAGATACCAAGGATAAATTTTTTGGGAGAAATAGGTCTCGTTCGGTCATTCTGAGTTATGTCTACACACCATGTTCAGTTAGGTCGTCAGAAAACACCTATATTTGGATTTTGTTAAGTCTTTCGTTATGTTGTCTTTTCCTTTTTTTCTAGTCTGACCTGACGATGTACGCTTTCTTAGTTCGACCTAATGAGAGAGTGGGGTCCGTGTTTTCATTTAAATTTTACTAAATTTCTGAATTTGCATTCTGGACTTCGGTATTTTGAAGATCTTTTTTAGTATCCGTCATTCGAGAAACTGTAGTCAAAATCATTACATAAAAAGCTATACAGAGGAGCCCGTTCCCTTTGTTTTCGTTTTTATTTGTTTACCCTGACGTAGTTCAATGTCACTTCCCTCGGTAGTGTTTTACTTTTCCGGTGGATGACTTTCTCTTTTCTATCAACGTATGTTGTATAGGTTATTCTCCGATTATAAGTTTTATTTGTTCCTAAAGTATATTAAGTTGTAGTTTTTCATTTGTCGGGCTAAAAATTTTACCCGTCTCTTGGTTTTGTCTGTAAAAAGGTTTTATCTGTATGTCTGCCGGTTGTCCCTGTAATTTTTCACGAGTTGTAGTGATTAGTAGTCCTTTTACGTTCGTCTTCCTTACCCATAGTAAATTTTCTGGTGTATATTGTTCTCAATCACTCCTACACCTCTTTTTTCCTTAGGAGTGTGTGACAATCACCCTAACATTTAACCTCGTCGACGATACCTTTTGTCAAGACCTCTAAGGAGTGCTTTTTTTATTTATTTATTTTGGTAGTATACTAGGTCTTTAAGATGAAGACCATAAATAGGTTTCTTTTGTTTTCGTGACTAATCTTTTCGATATACGTGGAGATACAAGTAATGTCGTAATAAATGTTAGGTTCTATGTCTTCGTCGGATTCACGGGTGGGGTATCGACTTATTTCTTCTACACCATGCACACATATAAATATGTGTGTGTAATTATACCCCCGATGGGACTACCGAGTCACTATTTCTTAGATGGACGGCTATGTCCTCTACGTCCAAGTTGGGGACCCAGTCCTCGTAGGGACCCTCCTCCTTTACCGTTGGGTGAGGTAATAACGACGAACCCTTTAGGGTACCTCTTTCCTCCGTCCGATGTCAGGTTCCCTACCGGTTTCTCAGTCTGTGTTGAATCGTTGATTTTTATTGTTTGTCGATCTGTCTACCTATCTGTGTCACACCTTAGAAACAACGAGAAAAACAAGTCAGTGGTTTGGTACAGGTTGAGAAACACTGGGGTACCTGCTGTCGTACGGTTGGAAGGGACAGGAAGTGGTAGAGGGTCTCAAACGGGTGCAAGTACTGGTAACTTGACTACTACGGTAGGTTGACAGAATAGGAGACAGTGGGAGAAGAGGAAGATGGAAGTCAGTAAGGGTCGTAGACCCAGAAAAAGTTACTCAGTCGAGAAACGTAGTCTACCGGTTTGATAACCTCGAAGTCGAAGTCGTAGTCAGGAAGGTTACTCATAAGTTCCAAATAAAGGAAATCCTAACTGACCAACCCAGAGGAACGTCAGGTTCCCTGAGAGTTCTCGGAAGAGGTCGTGGTGTCAAATTTTGTAGCTAAGAAGTCGTAAGACGGAAGAAATACCAGGTCGAGAGTGTAGACATGTACTGAGAACCTTTTTGGTATCGAAAGTGATATGTCTGGAAACAGTTGTTTCACTACAAACGAAAAATTGTACGACAGATCCAAATAGTATCGAAAGGACGGTTCTTCGTTAGCAAAAGATTAAAGTACCGACGTCAGTGGTACACGTCACTAAAATCTCTGGTTCTTTTCCTTTAGGTGGACAAAGGTGGAAGAGGGGAAGATAAGCGACGTATTACTACCGTGGTCTACGGTACTAGAATCAAAAAAAATTATAACTCAAAATTCGGCTGAAAAAGTGAGAGAAGAAAGTGGGACTAGTTCTCCAAGAAGTCAAAGAGAAGTAAAAGACAGTTAATCTCACCACAGTAGGTGTATAGACTCCAAGAACTGTAGAGAGGACCGTTAGAACTAAGGTCGAACATTGAGTAGGTCGGTCCGAAAGAGTATTACAAGAGACACATATTTAATTTATTTATCCCACCGTTATTCGTCGAAACAGTATGAGGAAGGAGTTAGGACTCGGTCAGTAAACAAGTTATGTTCCAAGATTGACAACAAAGAACTGGGTATACACCCAAAGAGTCCGTTGTCCATCCTACCAGACCATAAGGGTAGAGAAATTCTTAAAAGGTCAAACAACACTAGGCGTGTCAGTTTCCGAAATCTCATCGGTTACTTTGTCTCCATCTACAAAAAGACCTTAAGGGAACGAAAGAGACAGTAGGTCGTTTACAACCGTTAAACTAGAGACCAAGGAGACGGAAAAGATTTGGGTCGAACTTGTAGACCTTTAAGAGTCAAGTACATTACGACTTCGCATCGAACCTCTTAAAGTTCGTATTGGAATCATCGTACCCTCTACTTACGTTGACAGGGTACCAAACTAGTAAGAAATCGTGACGGGAAGAACCCTTAACCCTACTCCTAACAGGAAAAGGTCAGGACACCGGTGACGACCCAAAAGGTCTAAAGGTAATTGATGACTCGTGTCGTGAAACTATCGTAGTAGAAAATTCTAAAATTTATCGAGACGACTTTAAGGTAGTAGAGTTGGTATTTTTTCTTACTTTAGAACGACGAACGTTGTTGTACCTACCTGGATCCTACATAATACGATTTACCTCATTCAATCCGTCTCCTTCTTTTTAATATGTACCTTAGATATGTACATTAATTAGAATATTACCTTAATAATGAATATGTACCTTAGATTTTCTGTTTACCTGTTTGTATTGTTTGTCTTTGTCTCGATATCTATGTCTCTTGTTTGTCCACCGAAGGTCTCCCCGCCCCCATTCCTTTCTTTAGCTACTCCCTCTAACTCCATGTTTGAAGGTCACGTTTTATTACAGTGACCATACTTTGTATCACACCCCTTATATCAGTTATTAATACATTATAGAAACATACCACTGTATAACGTTCATCCGAATAGTTCCACTAGTAAAACTTTACATATCTTTATAACTTAGTGATACGAACATTTTCCTTGATTGTATCACAACATCCAGTTAACATGAAGTTTTTGTTTGAGTAGCTTTTTCTATAGTCTAAACACTAATGGTCTTCATCCTCATCCCCCTCCCCCTTAACCTACTTCCGTCATTTTTACATATTTGAGGGTTAATATTCTATTTGGTCTCCACAAATGGTGTTGGACTATTTATATTAATTGTACCGACACACAATATATACCTTTCGGTAATTCTGTCATTTAGAATGCTCAAGAGTAGTATCCCTTTTTATTAAAAAAATATAAAGAAATTAAAACATAGATATACTCTACTACTTACCAGGGATTTGAATGACACTATTAGTAAAGTACTGTACACATTCAGTTTAGTAATGAGATATATGGAATTTGAATGCGTCACGACATACAGTTAATATAGAGTTATTTTGATCTTCTTTTTTTTATTTGGTCTCATCCTTGTCATTTCCTTAGTTAGTTTTCCTTCTTAGGTCTTCTTCTTTCTCTTCAGTCACTGTTGGTTAATGTTTTCGTATAACCCTTTATTCTGTCCCCTTCCTTCACCCTGTTCAGAGTCTGAATAAAGGACGAGCAGGAAATCTCACACTTTAGATAACGAATGAACCGTCTGACAAAATTTCCCGGGAGGATTAAGGTCCGGGTCGTCCACCCGTAAATCTCCCCTTCCGACAGACTAGTCGACTCACCTGCCCATCATAGACCTTCGGAGATCCGTGGGTAAAGGTAGAGAGAAGATTCCCTTGGTAAATGACAAGACAGAGGTCTTCTTTCGCAGGATTTCTGATTGTCAGGTCTGGTGTGTCTTGACTTTTCCGAGAAGTGTCCCTCGGAACCATCTTTGGTTTCGACAACCGCACTTAGAATCCCTACTAAGGCAAACTACTTATGGTTCATCTCAAGCTGTTACGTAATCGAGAAAACCTTCGGTGTAGATGGTGACTGAGACTTACTCGAACAGAAGACTTTAGGATTTTGTAAAAGAGTACACACCAGGTGTCGAGAGGATAAAATATACACCCAACGAAAGAAAATTGTGAAAAGAGTTTCTCCGAAAGACTAATCTCTTTTACGTACAAATATGTATCTGACTTGTTAATGCTTCGTTTGTGATATTTCCTTCGCACTTCCTCAATGGCGTCTTTCGGAAGTGCCTCCGTCCTCTCCTGCTACTGTATTTCTGGACCCGGGTCGTCAAAGGACGCCGACGGCAGTGTCTAGTGGTGTGGGGTCCACTGAATTTTGTTCTCTTTACATAAGAGAGTAACAACACCTCCAACCTTCAGACTTATGTTCCACAACCGTCCAGGCACGAGGGAGACTCTAACCCTCATCGTACTGGGGAACAGAGAACATCGAAGACCACTGTTAAGAACCGTAAGGAACCGAACGTTATCGTAGTAAAGTTTTCAAAGACAGAGGTGATAGTATACCGGCAGAAGGTACACACATACAGAGGTACAGGTTTAGAGAGAAAGATATTCCTACAGGTAGTCCAACCTAAACCTGGGTGGGATTAGGTCACACCAGAGTAGAATTGAACTAATGTGGCCGTTTCTGGGATAAAGGTTTACCCCAGTGTAAGTGTCTAAGACCCGTCTACACTCACAAACTCCCTGTGATAAGTCGGGTCACGTCCCCACTTATCGTTAAAGGGGTCGAAATGATTGATTTTCATCTTATTCTTCTTTATCTAAATTTCATCTAACCCTTTATGACTCCAAAGAAACCGTTATCGTATCATTTATACCTGAAGTGTCCTCCGAGTCTACCATTTCTTAGACGGACGGTTCGTCCTCTGTACCCAAGCTAGCGACCCAGACCTTCTAGGGGACCTTTTCCCTTCTCGTTGAATGAGGTCATAAGAACAGACCTCTTAAGGTACCAGTCTCCTCGGACCACCCGAGATGTCAGGTGTCCCAACGTTTCTCAGTCTGTGCTGACTCGTTGATTGTGATGGTCATGATGTCCTACTTAAGTCCTCAGACCCGATGGTCATCAGATGGTGGTTGAGAACCCACATCTGCCCGGACACACTGTTGAGGATAAGTAGACACAAGACTGGTGTTACGGTGAAGGGTAGGTCTCACTGTCACTGTCAGTAGGAAATGGGACATGCAGGGACATTGACCATGGGTCCCATCAGTAGGTAAGGGAGAGTCCAAAGTGAGGTACACAGTCCGTCAGGAGTCTTCCAGGGACGGATGGAGAAGGTCCCCGAAAGACTCTGTCAACGGGTTCACCCATGAGGGTTAACTACGAGAGAGGTTAGAGTTAGTTACACTGTTGTGGTACGAGAGGGTTCACCTGGCATTCAGTACAACCTACCTCCACCCAACCCACTTTAGTGAGAAGAGTAGGGTGAGGAGAGGATAGGAAGGAAGACCCTGTTCACACACGTTTCGTCCCCAACCCAGTTGTGACTTTCTGTAGTGTAGGATCCTTACGTCACTAATGTCGGGTTTCACAAAGTTCTCTTCTGACACAACAGGACACAAGTAAGTTATTTCAAGACTCACCATTTAAATTGTGTTGGTCTTTTCTTTCATAGTGTAAAAGGACGTACGAGGCCCACTCTGAACGTGAACTGTGCCAGTCGTTACTTCGCGTCTTTATTCGAGACTATCTCAGTCTTCGGTCGCAAGTGACCGTCGCATTACTTACTACGTCGGAGTACTCACCATTCTATTGTACAGAATTTATTTTCCAAGATCCCTTTAAGTCTCCGGTCTTCTAACTTTAATAAAAGTATATTTGTCTAAGACTTCTCGGTCCGGTTTCATTAACGTCGGAATGATTGAAAAGTACACTATCCTCTACACTTTAATCGGACTTCGTAGTTTCTCTACCAGGGACCTAGGCTTCTCCTTTTTTTACCGGGGACCTGTGGTACTTCGGAGAAGTGAAGGTGACCACCCTACTATTTATGTATTCTTGAAGCCGACATCAGGGTTTAGAAGTAGTTATTTAGTGTCATAGAGGGTACCTAAAACGTATACTTAAAACATTATGTAGTAAATTAGTTTTTAAAGTATATCTGTCTCCGGGGTGTGTGTTTTTTTTAACGTCGTAGGGAACACCTCGGAATATTGTTCCAGTGTCCACGTTCCGGAACGTGGTTCCGGTGTCTGTGTCTCAGACCGTGGTTCCAGTGGAGGTCTTGACTGACTCAGGGTATCGTTGATAACGGTCTTCGGGGGGGGGGGGGGGNGGGGGGGGGGGGGGGGGGCTAGATTTGACTGGTCGAAGGACTAGGGTACAATCCATTGTATGGGTGGGATAGTGGGTGGGATATCGTAAAATTGGTTAGTGGATTACGGTGGGAAGGTCGTCCTTAAAACAGAATTTCGATATTTTTAGCCGGTGATCGGGTACTTTCGCCACCGAGAGGGAACTCGACCGGGTGAGAAGATTGTCGAGACTATTTGAGATAAGAGGAAAGTAAGACGGAGCACAGACCTTTAAGAAAAGGTTGGGTGTGTGTCTGGTGCTGTAGGGACTCATCGACTCTCCCCTAGCCCCGACACGTTTTCACCTTTACGAGAAGTAACTACCTCGTGTCTGTCGAGTAGGTCCCTCCTTCTGCCCACCCCACACACCTGTGTCTACGTTAATCGAGCCATCTATACCGCTACCTTTGTACTTCTTTAGTAGAAGATTAACGAAGATAATCACTCTGTCCGTCGTTCGACTCTCATTCCTAATGTCATCTCCGAACTCTACTCTCTTTATCTATACTTTTTAAGTGAGTCCCTCGCTCTCGTATCTACTTGATCCTTTTATATTACTCCGACGGTTCGTCGTTCTCTCCGGGTGAACTCCAATCACCGGTATTTAACCTTCCCCGAGGTCAGTCGTCCTAGTGCTCGAAATGGTCGGTACGAGTCGACTTGTCTGTGTCTTAGTCATGTCTGAACCTAACTTTGTGCCAAAACGGTTCTCTTATACTACTTCCCTTCTTTTCTTTCCCTTAATTCTTATGTATAACAACAAGTCAGTGAGTCAGTACAGGTTGAGAAACACTGGGGTGCCTAACGTCGTGAGGTCCGAAGAGACAGGAAGTGTTAGAGGGTCTCGAACCAGTTTGAGTACAGGTAGTTCAGCCACTACGGTAGGTTAGTAGAGTAGGAGACGACAGGGGAAGAGGACGGAAGTTAGAAAGGGTCGTAGTCCCAGATATATAGTTCTCTTAAAGTTGGTACCTCAGGTTCATGCCATTCCACCGTCCACTCCTGTACTTCTCCGACACTCTCTGCCACTCTTCACCCTCCTGACTACCTGACAACCACGATCACTACGACCTCTTCAGCACACAGACCCTATGAATCTCCATTTGATGTCTCTCTCTTGAAGTTTCACCAAACGAATTTACTGTGTCGTCTCAGTAACCATTACTACTCCAGGTCCCGTACCGGTCCTTCACCTCCGACTTTGTCCCACGTCCCGTTCTAATAACCTCCTCCTCTAAGGGACCACCCCAATCCTGAGGTGTGAGAGTGACAATTCCCGGACTCAAGTTAAGGACCTCCCCTTGTTTCTAGGGTGTTCCGTGTTCCACGTTGGTTTTTTAAGTGACCTCCTCTTCTTCGGTTCCTTGACTCTCCAGTCTCATGGTCTTATCGATAAAAACGTCTATAACTTTTGGAGGTTCTAACGTCACTCACCAAGATTAGAAGAATCGTTCGTACTATAACTTGTACGAAGATCCTTACTTCTTGTCTCCCTCTACAGACAGTGTCCTCTTTATGTCCAATGTTAGACTAACTTTAAGTTTGGGTCCCAAAAGTCCTTCTTCTATTCCTCTTACTAGACCGGTGCCGTTCTTCTTAGTCCTCCTCTACCTTAGATAGAGGTCCGAGGTACCATACTTACTATTCTGTTCTTTCGTTGGAGGATCACTCTCCCTCCGTCTCTCCGGTCAATACTCTCGTTCTACAATTTCCCTTTGAAGTCTCTTCTCCGACCTCTCTCTTCCAACTACTGACGGGAACTCAAGGTCTCCCGTCTTATTTCGTCTACTAATTTCATAGAAAGAAAAACAAGTAAACCAAGATAGTATTTTCGTATAGGGTAAACACTATTCTTGTAAAGAAGATTAGGGTCTCGGGAGGTTAAGAAAGTGGATGACACACCGAACTTTTAAACTCAACCCAGTCCCTCTACTCCAGTCTCTTCCCACACATGTCTCGGAATGTCCGTAGTCTCAGGACCCCTGTCTCCCCACTCGTCCCTCTGACTCTGTCGAGTGAGGTCCTACTAAGTAAGACGACGAGTGGTCCGTCCCTCTCCGATTGCACCACTCTCAACACCCCCTCCCTCACCTTCCCCCAGACGTCCCGAGACCCTAGGACAAAGGGAAAATGGGTGTCTCCACCTCTGGTGGTCCTCCCCTCCAGAGTGGACGGTGCACACCTAAAGTAGTGAGTCACCCATCCCTTTAATGTCTACTACATTCACAGGAAGAAAAACGAGTAAACTAAGATGGTATTTTCGTATAGGGTAAACACTATTCTTGTAAAAAAAGATTAGGGTCTTGGGAGGTTAAGAAAGTGGCTGACACACTGAAACTTAACCAGTAAAAAATTTTTGTATCTAGAAGAGGTAAATAAGTGTTATACCACTTAGTTGATATGCAGGTAAATTTTGGACTCTTGTCTTCTAATTTCATAAAGAATGTGTATGGTAATCTCCTTGTACAAGATGGTAAGTGTATCGTCTCCGAGAGGGTGTGCATATATTTAGATGTAAGGTCTTAGTAATGGTTAACCAGATCTTAGATCTGAAAGGGACGACAGTGATTTTATAAATTGGGAATCCTTACTGTGATGAGATTGAGGGAAGATTCATAAGACAAAGAGACACAATTGAGTAGTTTTAGTTCTGTTAGGACTTCTCTTAGTCTCGTTTGTTGGTACTCCTTCGTTGACAAAATTAATTTAGTTGGAATCCTTCCTCTGACACGGTTCAGAGGGTCGATGGATAAAGTCCTACGACCTTACTTAAGTAAACATTCTTCGGTTGCTTTCAGTTAGGTTTAATAAAACTTTCGTAATACTCCGTCTAACAATGCTTATGGTCTTCTTCGATGAGTGTGTCTGGGTCGGGGACTATTTCGGTTACTGTCTTGTAAAGGAAGAGGCGATTACTGTCCTTCCATGTGATGCAACAGGCCAGGAGAACACTTAAGCAAGGGTTGTTCTCTCGGGGTAGTTGTGAGGGTATTTTAGACAAGGATATATTGGTTGTCTGATAAGCTGAGAGGTTTAACGTTTTTCCTGAAGATTTACCCAGGAAATTCTTATTATACACAAAGGACTTTTTTCTTTAACCTTACCGGTAAACCTCCCAACTTTCGGACATAAATAAGTCCCTTGTCCTTGAAGAAAACCTTAATAAAAGGGGACTTTACAAGTTAGAACAACGATATAAAATTTTTCTCTGTCCCTCTCTCTCTTTTTTGAGAGGGTCGGTTATAATTGGTACTGTCGTCGCTCCGGAGGGAACCGGATCTGACCCCTCGTAATGGTCACAAGGTCGGTATCAGGGTCCGGTACACGGTCGAAAATGTTCTGGTTGAAATCAGGTTAAGGAAAGACTGGGTTTCGGGTAATTGGACCTGAGGAACAGTCCAGACAAACACGGCATGTAGATCGAAATTTCCTCTTACAAGACTCAGTTCTCTACTAAATATTATAAAGAAGAAAATTCGACAGATTTTAAGTGTCTGCCTACATTAATCTGTCGTCCTTCTAGTGACCCCTGTCCTATCGACGGGTAGACAGATTACTCTGAACCTACGAGTCGAAATGACTTGACGTCTAAGATCAGGGGTAGGTCAACCGGTCTCCAATAAAGGTGTTATACAAAGATAAAAGAAGAAGTCAATGTAAATTTTGACACTTTCGTTTCCCCGGGGATTAGGAAGGAGTCCTCGTTTTCACTACGCCTAGAATGGCCCTTCTGAAAAAGACCCGGGTCGAATTCAAAAACAACCGAGTCGTAACTGTGTAAAAAAGGATTCACAAAGGAGAACCTCGAGTCACCTGACGACTCAAGTTGGGAAGATAAACACGAAGTCTACGAACTTCACTCAAATATATGGGCGAGGATAGGGACAGACCGACGTAACATTGTATGGATTGATAAAATAACGAGAAAAAACAAATTATAAATAAATAAACCGGTATCGCCCAGAATCAACACCCTCCACCCTAGGAGATAGAAGGAACACCGCGCACCTTAGAAATTGACATCGTACTCTTGGGAATCGACGTTGTACACCTTAAATCAAGTGACTGGTCCCTAGCTAGGACCTGGGGCACGTAACCCTCGTGTCTTAAAATCCTTGACCTGGTGTCCCCTTTACGGACGAGATGAAGAATTAGAGGAACTGGGGATGAGACAGGGACATATATTGTCCTATTTAGATAGGGGTTGATTAACACCGAAGACTTAAAGGACAATAAAAAGTCGTCAAGGGATCGTAAACCACTTCCCGTCAACATAACCGAACGATAACGACACGTTTTTTACTGGTATTAAGGTAATTGGTAAATAAATTGAATGTGTAGACACCCAACAGACCTGGGTCGTTCCGACATACTGACCTTACCAAGTAGACCGAACCGGGACAAAGTACGCAGAAAACAGGAGGAGATATCGGTGTCCCAATTAAGTCGGTATGTCGGAACGTCCCAGGTCTGTTGAGGGTCTACACATTCAATTTGTTTACACCCTCTGGACCCAAGCTAGGGACCCAACTCTTCTAGGGGACCTTTTCCCTCGTCGATGGGTGAGGTCATAAGACCGGACCTCTTACGGTACCTGTCATATCAGGTACCCCAGCGTTTCTCAACCTGTGCTGACTTGTTGAAAGTGAATTACCGGTCTCCCGATTGACTCTTCACAAGAGGAGTGTCGTTTCTGTCTTTCTCTTACCTTTATGTGTTCCGGAGGAATTTTTCTTCACTGTGTGGTAGTGAAAGTGGGAAAAAATAACTACTTTAGTTTAGTATACTGGTTTGTGTATCAATTCACTCTCCCTTTATATGAGGTAGGGAAATCGTCCCGTTGACGCCTCCCCTATGTCGCTTAATCGGTTCTACCGCACAAGTCCGAGAGAGTGGGGTGCAAAAAATTTATTACTGATACATTGTCGACTCCAGTGGGCGTCGTGACACGCACACGCAGCGTCATATGAGTGAACTAGTGCCCGATGAAACACGACCTCCCTATACACTCGAGGTGGATTTTTCGTAACCATAATGATGACGGAGTGCCGACACAGGCGACCCAGTCGGTGTTCTCCCCTCTTGTGTCGTACTTATGACGATGCAGACCCCACAGTCAGTCATCTCGTATTTGTACAGACGGAGCTCAGAGGAAAGTCATAGAATCAAACACGGAACGGATGGGACCCAAATTACTTGGTGCACCTGTCGTACCTATCACTCCATTAACCGCGACACTCTTTCTAGTGGTTATGTCGACGGTTCAGTGTATAGATTACCGTGTCTATGTCCCTTTCTACTTTTTTTTTCAGGGTTACCGGTCACGTAGACTCGGTTTTATGTTCGAAGTCAAATTCTAGACCGTAGAAAGCAACGAGGGAAACTCATGACGGTTAATGGGCGTGTCGTAACAACTACGAGTAGTCTCTGGAACTTAGGAGGTTCCTGAATGTCTTGGAGTAAATGTTTCACCGACTGTCTTACCTCTACCTTGAACAAATCCTCTGTTAGTAATTTGGAGAGGTCTTGGTCTAGTCCTACTACTGACCCCGTAACTTTTCGGCATTCTCAGTAAGGTTTGAGTCCACTACTTTGTTATTATCATTGCTATCCCCGATTGATGTCCCTTGGCCTTATCCCGGTTCTGACCCTCCCTCTTAAAGTACCGTTTAGGTAACTATGAAAGTCCAAGAAACTTATTTCACTTACGATTTCGATGAGTATTTTAATTAAATTTCTCTTTATTTATTTATCACCCGGTTCGATCCCACCTTCAACCCCATCAAAAAAACTAGTAGATGATACAAGATTGGGTAAATATATGTCGGAAAGTAACTACCGTAGTGGTGTTCCAACGGTCCACAATAACAATGGTGAAAGTTTCCTCCTTTAACCAAGATTTTCTAGTTCCTTGAACGGTTTATAATGTGACTTAAAAGTTAGACTTAGTTTTTATAAAATTTTGACTTTTACAATCAAAGTTTGGGTATAACCAGGATTAGGGTTAGTAGATATAAGATAAGTTACTTTCTTTCACTTTCACAATCAGCGAATCAGCCAAGCCTGAGAAACGGTAGGGTACCTGATATCGGACGGTCCGAGGAGACTGTCCGTTCTTGTGACCTCACCCAACGGTACGGGAGGAGGTTCCCTAGAAGGGCTGGGTCCATAACTTGGTTGTCTTGTCGGACCACCCGATGTCAGGTACCCCAACGTTTGTCAGCCTGTGCTGACTCGCTAAAGTAAGTGAGTGAGACCGTAACGTCCGTCTAAGATATGGCAAACTCGGTACTCCCTTCGAGTACCAAATTCTTAAGAGAATGACGAACATTATATATCTCAGTTTGTTTCTCTGTTTGAGTGGTATATTAATAGACTCCCTTTTTTCAGAAGTTCTCTCCATCAATATACTTTTTTGGTTTCACGTCTTGTCCAATATATTATATGATAGAAGACCACAAACTTTTTCCGTCACCTCGTTCCCATCCATTCCTTCTTTTATTTTCAGGCATAAACAGTTACATAAACGATAAGATACGTACTCCTTTAAGGTCTTGTTGTGGACTCTGGTTCCTATCTTCAATGAATGTTCCTTCACCTTATCCCCGTTCTTACCCTCCTTCTTAAAGTACCGTTCCGTTAACTATGAAAGACTAAGAAACTTATTCCATTTACAATTTTGATGAGTATTTTAAAAAAAAGGTCTAAAAAAAAAAAAATGAAATGTTATAACATAACCAAAACGGTATGTAGTAGTACCTAGGCGGTGTCCACATGTGCACAAGGGTTAGGACTTGGGTGGAGGGTGGAGGGAGGATATGGTAGACAGACCCAGTAGGGTCACGTGGTCGGGGTTCGTAGGACGTGGGACGTAGTTTGGATCTGACCGCTAAGTAAAGAATATACTATAATATGTACAAAGTCACGGTAAGAGGGTTTAGTAGGGTGGGAGAGGGAGAGGGTGTCTCAGGTTTTCTGACAAGATATGTAGACACAGAGAAAACGACAGAGCGTATGTCCCAATAGCAATGGTAGAAAGATTTAAGGTATATATACACAATCATATGATATAACCACAAAAAGAAAGACCGAATGAAGTGAGACATATTATCCGAGGTCAAAGTAGGTGGAGTAATCTTGACTAAGTTTACATAAGAAAAATTACCGACTCATTATGAGGTAGTACATATACATGGTGTCGAAAGAATAGGTAAGTAGACGACTACCTGTAGATCCAACGAAGGTACAGGACCTATAATATTTGTCACGACGCTACTTGTGACCCCATGTGCACAGAGAAAGTTAAGACCAAAGGAACCACACATACGGGTCGTCACCCTAACGACCCAGGATTCCGTCAAGATAAAGGTCAAAAAATTCCTTAGAGGTGTGACAAGAGGTATCACCGACATGATCGAACGTAAGGGTGGTTGTCACATTCTCCCAAGAGAAAAGAGGTGTGGGAGAGGTCGTACATAACGAACATCTGAAAACCTAGTGTCGGTAAGACTGACCACACTTTACCATGGAGTAACACCAAAATCTCCTCTTTTATCCGTTTTGTGAGAGACTGTATTTAGTGTCGTCCTAGGAGATACTGGGTGGAGGGTCTTATGACCTTTATTTTCGTTTTTATTTGTTTACCCTAGATTAATTTTAATTTTCGTAGACGTGTTGTTTCCTTCGATATTCGTTCCACTTTTCTGTCGGAAGTCGTACCCTCTTTTATTATCGTTTACTTCGTTGACTGTTTGTTGATTAGAGTTTTTATATGTTCGTTGAGGATTTCGAGTTAAGGTCTTTTTAATTGCTGGGTTAGTTTTTTACCCGGTTTCTTGATTTATCTGTAAAGAGGTTTCTTCTGTATGTCTACCGATTGTTTGTGTACTTTTCTACGAGTTGTAGTGAGTAATAGTCTCTTTAAGTTTATTTTAATAAAATTTCTTTTTATTTATTACACGGTTTGATCCCACTTTGAACCCTGTCTTTCTACTTTATTCCGAAACTCTTCAAAAGTGATGTTTCGAGGTAGTTTTCCCGTCGTCTCCGACGGGTCAACCGTGTCACCATTTCTTAGGTGGACGGTTACGTCCTGTACGTTCTCTGTGTCAAAGACCCAACCCTTCTACGGGACCTCTTCCTTTATCGCTAAGGTTCCTGTCTCTTCTCACCGTCCGATGTAGGTGCCCCAGTGTTTCTCAGTCTGTACTGAGTCATGTCCTCCTTTTTTCTCTTTTTTAATAAAAAAAAAAATCTTTTCACGTCGTCTAATCTTCCTGTAAATCTTTAGGTTTACCGGGAGGTAAGTGATAGTCTGGTAGTAAAGTTGTCCTTTTACATACCGTATCTGTTAGGGTAGATCTTGTCACGATACCTCTATCACTGGATCTCGAAAATTTTCCTCTAAGGCATAGTAGGGAGACGGGAGGTATAACTGGTCAGGACCGACATAAATAGGGGTTTAACTTTTCGGTAAATTAGACTTCGGAACTTAGAGGGACTTAACATGACACCGTCTAAGAGTCAATCGAAAGAAGGAGGACATCTTAAGAAAAAGGACTACAAGCACAAACTTAAAAGAAAAATAGCAAATAGTCAAGAAATATCGAGAAACAATGTTTAAGTAAACTTAATGTAGAGAACTTTTTCACTGAGAAAGATGGTAAATGTCTAACCACAATTTGTATATAAATCACACTTCAACCGATGTTTCACCTGTAAAGAGTACGTCATATTGAACACATACATTTACTCACAAAAACAAATTTTCATCAGTGAAGTTCTTGACGGAGAACTCTTTGGACATACGTCCAGTCCTTCGTTGTCAATCTTAACCTGTACCTTGTTGTCTGACCAAGGTTTATCCTTTTCCTTATACAGTTCCGACATATAACAGTGGGACGAATAAATTAAATATACGTCTGATGTAGTACTCTTTGTGACCCGACCTACTTCGTGTTCAACCTTAGTTCTAACAGTCCTCTTTATAGTTATTGGAGTCTATACGTCTACTGTGGTGGGGATACCGTCTTTCACTTCTTCTGAATTTCTCGGAGAACTACTTTCATTTTCTCCTCTCACTTTTTCAACCGAATTTCAAATTGTAAGTCTTTTGATTCTAGTACCGTAGGTCAGGGTAGTGAAGTACCCTTTATCTACCCCTTTGTCACCTTTGTCACCGACTGAAATAAAACCCCCCGAAGCTTTAGTGACGTCTACCACTGGCGTCGGTACTTTAACTTTCTACGGATGAGGAACCTTCCTTTCAATACTGGTTGGATCTGTCGTATAATTTTTTGTCTCTGTAATGAAACGGTTGTTTCCAGACAGATCAGTTTCGATAGCAAAAAGGTCATCAGAATATACCTACACTCTCAACCTGATATTTCTTTCGACTCGCGTCTTCTTAACTACGAAAACTTGACACCACAACCTCTTCTGAGAACTCTCAGGGGACCTGACGTTTCTCTAACTTGGTCAGGTAGGATTTCCTTTAGTCAGGACCCACAAGTAACCTTCCTGAATACAACTTCGACTTTGAGGTTATAAAACCGGTGGACTACGCTTCTTGACTGAGTAAACTTTTCTGGGACTACGACCCTTTCTAACTTCCGTCGTCCTCTTTCCCTGCTGTTTCCTACTCTATCAATCTACTATAGTGGATGAGTTACCTGTATTCAAACCCATTTGAGGCCTCGACCACTACCTGTCCCTCCGGACCGTACGACGCCAAGTACCCCAGCGTTTCTCAGCCTGTGCTGACTCGCTGACTTGACTGACTCAGTGAAGTCCTCCAATACGGGTGTCCTTATATTCTCCAACATGAGTATATTGAGACAAAGGGAACGGTAGTTCATTCCTTGTCCTACTATGAATGAGAGAGGTTCCGGTGGGGAATTTTGAATCTGGACACTGTTGGAAAGACCTTAGGAGTCCACAAGTAAGAAATATTAGGGTATGAAGGGTTAGTATCGTCTCATATAAAAGGTTTTTACCGATATTGTCGTAGAGGGTAAGTATATAATAAGAAGTTATTACAACTGGAAAAAAGGTAGCTCTTTCCCAGATATAAGGAAGAGGGAGTTAGACTCTTCCGCGTACTGATCTCATCTTCACTGCAATACACTGAGTGTCTCGATTTAGAAATTTTACAATGTCAATGAAGGACCAAGGGAAATCTTAAGTGAGAACCTCGTGTCTCACTTAAGTATGCTTCGGGTTCGTCAGCGTTCCTTTCCGGTGCATATCCACCAGACCGACTGTTAGGGTCGATTCTAGGGTTCGTTGTAGGTCTAGTTCATGGTCTGTGTACCCACTTACTCAGAAGACTACTAAGATCAGGAGTCGGTAGTTAAGTGGGAGTCAGAAGTTCTACAAGATTCACTGTAAATGACAGGGTCAAGGTTTAAAAGTACTTTTACTCCACTCTCTAGATACGGACGAGTTTTAAGAATTGGGTGTATTGTTGTACACACGACAAAATGTGGTGAGTCAAATCCTACCATGTATCACACCGTTATCATAGGTTTTGTCTAAAAATATAGGTCTTCATCTCACGACGGTTTTATTTTGGATTTTGTATATCGTGACTAAAACTCTGACCAACCAACCACTTTTGGACATTCCGAATTTCCTCCAATAAATACTCCCTAATTTCCTTTGAAAAAATTTTACAATAGTCTTTGACCTTCTATCCCCCGCGAAGAATAAATTTCTGTCTTTCAAATCGTTGTGACAGTGACCCCATTACACCTTTTACCCTGTATATAGATTGTTTGAGTTATTAGATCCAATCCTCTTAAGATACGTCTTATAAAAAAAAGTAAAAATAAAACATAACCTCATATCAACTAATTGTTACAACAATCAAAGTTCATATGTCGTTTTACTAAGTCAATATGTAATGTGCATAAATAAGAAAAAATTTTAGAAAACGGTAAATCTAATAATGTCTCATAATTCGTCTCAAGGGACACAATATGTCATCCAGAAACAATCAATAGATAAAATTTATATCGATACACATATTTGGGTTTAAGGGTTAGATAGGGATGGGACGTGGGAAGGGGGGTTATTGGTATTCAAGTAAGAGGTTGAGACACTCAGATAAAGACAAAACATTTATTCAAGTAAACATAGTAAAATAATCTAAGGTGTATATTCGTCTTAGTGTACTATATAAAGAAAGAGAGACTGGACGAAGTAAATCATACTATTAGAGGTCTAGGTAGATACAACGATGAAGTAAGAAAAATTACCGACTCATTATAAGGTAACATGTATACATGGTGTAGAAATAGGTAAGTAGACAGCTACTTGTAAATCCAACGGAGGTACAGAACCGATAACAATTGTCACGACGTCACTTGTGACCTCACGTACATAGGAAAACTTGGTACCAAAAGAGACCTATACACGAGGTTTTCACCCTGACGATCCAGTACACTATTGAGATAAAATCAAAGAAATCCTAGGAGGTAAAACAAGAATTATTACCCGATATGGTTAAGAGTAAGAGTGGTTGTCACACCCTCCCAAGGGAAAAGAGGTGTGGGAGAGGTCTAAAATAATAAACATCTCAAAAACCACTACCGGTACGGTTGACCACACTCCACTATAGAGTAACATCAAAACTAAACATAAAGAGACTATTAATCGTTATGATCGTAGAATAGTACAGGGACAACCGGTTGTAACATACAGAAGAAACCCTTTTACACATAAATCCCGAAGACGGGTAAAAAGACTGACCTAACCAGTAAAAAAAATTATAGTTCGACGTCCTCGACAAACATTTATAAAAACCTAATTAGGGAACAGTCAACGTAGTAAAAGTTTATAAAAGAGGGTAAGACACCCAACAGAAAAGTAAACCAAATACCAAAGGAAACAACACGTTTTCGAAAACTCAAATTAATCCAGGGTAAATAAAAACAAAAATAAAGGTAATGAAATACTTTGGTTAGGTTTTGCTATAAAGACGTTAAAGACAATAGATCCGTCTTATTACTTTTACTGTAAACCTAAGAAGAACGAAAGTTATTGTTTTACACTCTTTTATTCTTACTTTACGGTTTATATTTCCTGGTTCCTGAATGTTCCAAGTTCATCTTTTGTAAAGAGTAAGGGTTGGAGAGGTTGTCGTTGGTCAAGAATTTAATTCTTTTCTAAAGTCTGGTTTCTAGTTTAGGTCCCACCTCCAGTTAAAGTTTCTGAGATTCTAGGAAATAACTTTGAAGTATCTTGTAAAGTTTATCCGTTGACCGAAAATTCATAGAATTTCTGTATGAAGTGTCTAAGAGGGACAATTTGTTATACCAAGGATTCTTGGTATTCTTGTATCAGGGTGTCATCACGGTTCCCTCGGACTCTCTCCTCCCACGAATAGAGTTTCTCAAAATATCCATACCAAAAACAAATTACCTTTATTATCTCTGTGTCCTTTGAGTGTTTTAGTAAATTACTTAATATAGTCTAAACTACATTTTCTTGTAGTCTAAACTACATTTTCTTTGTTCTCCAGAAAATAAAAAACTGGATGATAAGCACCATTTAGTCAATCTTTTTGATGAGTCACTATTCGTGGTCGTTAAAGAACATCTTTTCCTTCCTATTGAGTCTTCCACCTTGGTTCTCTTGTTAAAGGTTCGTCATCCTGATTCGGGACTGACTCCTTGTCAAATACGGTCCAATTAAAGTTTTAACGATTCCTGGTCATTGACGACACACGGTGAGTAAAAGGGGAAGAGTTTATTCTCACGATATTATCGATGTATTACGGAACAGGACAGTCACATATGACCCACCCCTCCTCCTCCCACCTATTGAACAGAGACCCGAAGTCTCTTTGAGGTGGTCTCTACGACGTACCTTTCTCGAAGTAGGTGTGACCTAGACTAAATTTATTACTCTAGGACCTGAAGTTCGACGACGGTGTGACCCTACTCTGAACCCCAAGAACCTCTTCCCCTACTCATTTAAAATGTACATCCTCCTGACACTTGATAATACCGGTCTCTCTCCCACCTAACACCGTCTAAATAAAAGGTTAGGGTGCATAAGAATGTTAAGTTGAAACTGTGCGGAGGGTAACTCTTACCACCAATACAAGGGAGAGAAATTGATACTCCACCCTCACCTCGAATATTTACTGTGGCACACTGAAGGTTTCGATCCAACAATTTTCGACACGTCGACGTTAGACCAAGGGGTACCCTACCAAGAAGAACTTTGGTTCTGTGGTACGACACTCCTTTAAGTTCGTCGGTGAACTTCTCCGGTGTACACCCACAAAACCGACTGTCGAGGTCGACTCCAGGTTCACCTGTCGGTTGCAGTTGGTACCCTGTACACTCATTCAACCGAAGGTCGGGGCTCGACAACTCAAAAGGGTCGGAAAGTCAGACGGGTGAACTCCGGGCCTGTGGTGCCTCGTCTCCGCTCGACGGCGATGACACGGGAAAATGCTCGAGTACTGAGTGTCTTTAGGTACTCGTATTAGTTTACCAACAACAAAACAGTGAGTCTAACTTTGTCATACAATGTGTCATTATTTTGGTCTTGTAGATACTTCAGTGACGGTTCACGTCATCGTTTGGAATTTGAACCCTCTGTGTGAATCTAAAGTCATGGTCCTAGTAGGAAACGGTCGACACATTGGCACCCGTTCAGCGGATCTATTAATAATGACGGAGCACCGAACTGACATGCTCAAGTTGTGTGTATTTCATGTTCCATTTCCTATACTGTCGACGATTGTGAGCGATTCACAGACAGCGGACACCGACGAGAAGTGGGTGCGGAAATAGCGACGCGAATGACAACTTTAACAGACGAAAAAAAAGAAAGAGAGGGTCATCCGGCGTTCGAGGTACTGTGATCTTTGAAAAAAAAGAGGTTTTATCAAGTCACGGATTGAGTCCAACGAATCATCTGATGAAGTTTAAAGTTTATTGTCTTCCACAGGTTTTCACCATAAACATTCACTCTAATGGTTTCACATGGTAAATCAATATGGACTAATTGAAGACAAAGTTAAGTATCGGTGTCCCGTGAATTATACGTCAGTTCCCAAAAGTGTGCATAACAGTATTCAGTAGAAGAAGTGTTGTAATATTTTAGAGTAAAAGTAAAATATTTACTTCTTTGACTCTACGTTCTGTCAATTCCTGAGCGAGTCGGAGTGGTTACCCGCAAGTCCAAGTAGGTACGACTGAAGTGGGGGGTGAGCGGTCGTAAAGGAGCCCGACCAGTCGACCGTGTCGACTGGGGAGTCCTAGGGTCGGAAGGTTAAAGGGGAAGGACCTGTTTACGGGTAGGAACCTCTACCAGTTTTTAGTCTATTTCTAATGTGTTTATTTATTTCTCCTATAGATGAAAAAAGGGGAAGTTTTGGTCTGTACTGTTGTATCATTACTGTCCAGAAGAACGTTCAACATCTTTGAGAAGGTTTTATTTTCTTGTTACAAAGATCGTTAAAACGTAATTTATGGGTTTCCACTTCTCTGTGAGAAAAGTTACATGAGGAAATACCAACTTGGAGTATAAAGGTAAAAAGATTCACAAGGGACATTGATAATATGTGCCAGATTTCCCTTACACTTCCAAATCTTTCTATGAAATATTAGAAAGTGTCTCCTTCCACCTTCTGTGACTCCTTTTCCGTTCCTTCTATCAAAGTTGAACAACTGAGTAAAGTATAAGTTACTTACCGGAACAATGAAGGAATTCACCGTCTAGGTAGTTCTTCTCCTATAAGTTTTATATAAGATTTACCGTAAAATACCTCCTCTCTCCTTTTCTTCTGAAGTTTATTAAAGTCGCTCCAAAAAAAGTGTGACGAGGGTAGAACTTTTGATAAGTATATTTTCTTTCGGATTTATGAAAAGTCATGAAACTTTTTTATAATACTGATTCATATTTTTCTCATCCAAAGTTTGAAAATTTTTTTCATTAGGGAAGAGAGTCTATTTCACTTGAAGTGTTCTTTTAAAAATGAGAATTTCACAATCGGACGACTACTAAAACTTTCCAGTCTTTACTTTAATTTATCTTGAATGAGTAATAAGAAACCAAACCATTTGTTTATAAATCTCGTACCGACGAGTACCATCAACGAACCTTACGTTACAACTCAGGACCTTTATGGTAGGGACGGGAGTCTCGAGGATGTCCGATTCTCTTCTCCACTTCGAACGTCAAAAACGGTTGACCCTATTCACGATACTCCCTTTTGATCTCCACCGTTGTCTGGTGCTGCCTCCTCTTATGAGATTCGGTACCTTCCTGGACACTCCGAAGAGGTTTCCCACTGTAAACTTGAGTCCAGTCCTACCGCATAATCAAAGGACACCGATGGTATTGTTTTGAGGTGTTTGGACCACGGAATTTTACTGTCTTCAATACCTTTGTGGTGTCAATACCTTTGATCTTGAGGTCTTACTTCCACAGTCGTCCCGGGGCTAGGGGGGCTCTGAGAAGGACCGAAGACCATCACCGGCAGTTAGAGACCGTATGGAGTTGAAAGTCGACGTAGTAAGATCTCCTAGACGGAGATAATAGTGTACCCAAAGAGGGACACACAGAGAGTTCTGGAAGAAAATACCTGTGGAAGTATGACCTGGTTCCCGGGTGGGATGGCGTCATTCTGGGGTAGAATTGATCAAGTAGACGTTACTGGGATAACGGTTTATTCTAGTGTAAGACTCCCTGACCTCTGGTCTTGAAGTTGTATGGATAAAACCCCTGTGTTAAGTTGAGTATTGTCTACCAATCCTCGATTGGTCGTCTACTATTCACTCGGTCTCCCTTTCCGGACAGTTTACAGGATACCGTCCTTCCTCCCACTATAACCCCCTTGTCTTTCTTTCGTTCTACTGTAATGGGGTGTCAGTGTGAAGAAAAACCGAATAGGTACACACTACTAAAAAGAGGACTACCGAGTAGTTTTGACATTACTACCAATGGAACTAGTCTTAGGTTTCACATTCTATATTTGGACTGTAAAGAGATACAAAGACTCTAGGAGTACTCTTTTTTCAGGGATTCCTACCTCGTGTCTCCAAAAGACCTATTATAAAGAGAGTCGTCGTAACTGACTTTGTATTAAATTTTATCAAAAGGAAAATATTGAAGTCCAGGATCCCCTAAAGTATACATCGAACTTCAGAGGTTTATTTACTGATTTGGTTCAGAGTAATTTTTGTTTTACCTCTAATTTTTTTTTTTTTTTTTGTGGAACTACCAGAGAAAGTACCATGTTTTATTCGATCAAGGGTCTTCCGACATAGATTTACTTGTAGGTGGGAACAAAAATTCTGGTTGGGTGTGGGACTAAGACACCAGTAAGTGAAGAAACTAAGGTCTAGTTGAGGTTTTGGTTGACATTCTGATCTTTAGTTCTACGTTACGGGCCAATCCGCTAAGGACATTTGGGTAGCAGACGAATGTCGTAAACTTCAATGTTGTCTAGGGGTTCCTACCCCTTTAGTCTATCAAATACGACCCGATTATTTCTCTCGACCTCATAGTTTCTTCATCACCCGGTGTCTCATGGGTTCTCGACCTAGGTCAAGACCCAATAACAGGGCCCCCCTCACCCGCCCATGTATACACACATTCGTAGACAAGAGGTCTGGTGTCAACTGAAACCTTGTCCAAGAAGATTCTTCAATGTGACCTGTGACTCTTGTAGTACATAAGAGTCCAGCCGAAAAGGACCTTATAAGTTGTCTTCATCAAACTTGAGGTAGGACATTGCATAAACAGAGGGTAAGTGTTTGAACTAAACTGAAGGTCCTCGAGTCCGTGTTTTCTTCGGGATTCCGAACAATAACTGTGTTTTAGGTTTTGACTAAAGGAGGGTTGACACGGTCCATAACAAACAGGCTCTAGTGTCCTGGACTGAGAAACATTGAGTTAGGGGGAAAGAAATTGACCCGTATTGGACACGGGACACATGAAGTCCCAATAACTTTCCTACCTTGTCCAATTAATACCCTTTCGTACAACTTTGACGGTACGTGTGCATTCAAGACCACTAACCAAGGTAAGGGAGGTTCGTAGAGAGACTTTAGTCAAGGAGGGAAGGAGGGTCAGTCGGAACCGGAGGAAGCCAACGGTGTGTGTGTGTGCGCGCGTGTGTGTGTATGTGTGTGTGTGTGACCCAGTCTCCTCCTGCTCGTAGGAACACCCAGGGGTGTCGGAAGAAGGACGAGGGTGTAGACAAGAGAAGGTGGTAGTCGACAGAGTGGGTGTCGACGTACAGAATAGGGTCACCAACAGTTGTAATGTTAATGACTCTATTAAAAAACTTAATGGGCACGGACCTGGGGTCGGGGTTTCGAAACTAAATTAACCAGACCCGATAGCCGTTAAATGATCTCGTGAGGATCACTAAGATTACCTGTCAGGACTATAAAAAAAAATTAATGACGGAATCTCCGAATGTTTGTTTTTAGTGTTATTATTATTTATAAATAACCCGTTAAGGGTGCACGGTCCATGACACTATCCATAAAATTACGTAGTAGAGTAAGTTGGGAGTGTTGACGGGAGACTTTATTCACAAAAAGGAGAGGAGAAGGGCCTCTCTTTGGTCTCGAGTATATCGAATGGACGGAGTAAGAGACTGTGCGTCGATGAGGTACCCCCTGCCCTAAGTCTGAGATAAGACAGATGTAGTCTTGGGTCCGTTCCAACTAGTGGTCCTGTGGCTTCTTCGGTGTCTCAATCATTTTACTCGAGCCTCCTAGGGACTTTTTAGACTGGAATTAATCCCTTTCTGTCCTCTACTTCTTTAAACAGTATGGTTTACTTGAATTTTGCGTTTCCGAAAGACTGTGTTGCAACAATCTCGTAAGAAGAAAGAGTGTAAAGTTTACATCTCAACTGGGACCTTATATAATTTCGACCCCCAAAGTAAATTAAAAGATAACGTAAGGTATTTCGTCATAGAGTGAGAGTCTAAAGTATCAGGTTTCTTTCCGTATTTATTACTCCAAACCCCCTCCCTTTCCCGGACCCCTGGCGGTTTAGAAGGAGTCAATTCCTTCTATAGGGGAAAGAAGAGAGAGGGAATGGAGGGGTGTTCGGTGTCATTAGGCATTATTCGAATCTGGTAGGTATTCGACATCTTAGAGAAAAAAGACAATACCAATCTTGTTTCGGGTAAGAGTAATTTTATCACTCCAAGACATCAAAAGATTAACAGGAGTGTCTCGTGCCTTCTCAGGACTCCCAGGAGGGTCCAACCCCGTACCCCCTCTCCCCCATTGAATCTCCTCTTCACTCTGACTGGACCTCTACCCCCGCCGAGAAGTAGTGGTGAAATGGTCTCGTTGAGTTGAACAAAAGTGAACTGGATCATTTGAAGTGTACACGAACCCGAACTTTTTGCCTGACAGTGAGACAACTTTTCTTTCAAACCTTTGGTGATATGATCAATTCAAGGTACTGAGTCTGGGATTGACTTAATGGTTACAACCTTATTAACCTAATGTTGATTCGCACACTCGTACGATTCAGTAAAGTCAGTACAGGTTGAGAAACACTGGGGTACCCGACAGTGGGTGGTCCGAGGAGACATGTACCCTAAGAGGTCCGTTCTTAGGACCTCACCCAACGGTACGGGAGGAGGTCCCCTAGAAGGGTTGGGTCCCTAGCTTGGGCTCAAAGAATACAGAGACGTAACCGTCCACCCAAGAAATGGTGGTCGTGGTGGACCCTTCGGGTGTTGTTTTACATGAAGTGGGATTTGGACAAGACTCGATTACACCTACTAAGTCCTTCATGACATTTCGGAATACTTTCACCACCAATTATCTTTCTATCGTGGTCGAAATTGGTGAGAACCGAGAGGGTTATGTAATATACATATATATCATTTGAGAGGTTCAACGAGAAAAATAAAAGAAAGAACTTCATATTGACTAAACGTTATAACACAATCAAAATCCATATGTCGTTTCACTAAGTCAATATGTGTACGTGTGTACCCACACACACACACACAATCAACGAGTCAGCACAGGTTGAGAAACGTTGGGGTACCTGACGTAGGAGGTCCGAGGAGACAGGTACTCCTAAGAGGTTCGTTCTTATGACCTCACCCGACAGTAAGGGAAGAGGTCCCCTAGAAGGGTTGGGTCTTTAGTTTGGGTCCAGAGGACGTCCGTCTAACGTCCGTCTAAGAAATATCAGACTCGGTGGTCCCTTCGACTTCTTGACTGCGATTTCGACTTTGAGGTTATGAAACCGGTGAACTACACTTCTCGGTTGAGTAACCTTTTCTGGGACTACGAGTCTTTCTAACTCTCGTCCTCCTCTTCCCCCGCTGTCTTTTACTCTACCAACCTACCGTAGTGGTTGAGTTTCCTAGACTCGAACTCGTTTGAGGTCCCTCTTCTACTTCCTGTCCCTTCGGACCGTTTGACGTCAGGTACCCTAACGTTTCTCAGTCTGTGTCGAACTCGTTGACTTGTTGTTGTTATATACATAAGAAAAAATAAGAAAAGGTACTATCAAATAGTGTTCTAGTTTCAGCGAGAACTATCTTTAACTCTCCGGGAGGTGCCACTCTCCTACCCCTTCGAAGTAGGAAAGAGGCCCCGAGTCCTCGGAGCCCGTTGGAAGGACAGGAGACTTTTAGACCGTCGTCGTTCGTTGGTCCTGGTGAACCCCGTCGCCGACTCCGTCGACGAAGCCTCGTCCGACGTGTGTGGCAAAACGGTTTACCGTAACGCATTAAAAAAGGGTTACAAGTTTCACCTTGACAATCATCATCAAAAATTTATTGTGAATACGGTAAAAGACTAATACTTTCATTATAAAAGTTTCCATTAACTGAAGTCTGACAAAGACGAATGACGAGTATAGAGGCTCGGGTTCTTACTGTTTTAGACGGAAGAATAATTTTTACCTCCCCTCCCCTTAATATCCCTCTTTTTGTTTAATGATAAAGTTGCTTGATTGGACGTCGGTGTTTTGTTTAAAGAAACACATGTACCTACTTTAATTCGACACACTTACGGTGTCTATAAAAGTGAAGTCATTTTTGAACGTTTTCTTGTAAGAAAAATACCGACGTACGACGTCGTATGGTATATCCGTGTGACCGGAAACAAGCTAGTAAGAGAATGACAACTGGAAATTCTGTTAAAGGTGAAACTCGACACTATTTATTGTAACACTACTTGTAGAAACTCGTATTTAACCCCGGACGTGTCTTCCGACAGGGGGACGAATTCAGTGTCCTTCACCTTTGTCATCTCGGAAATGTGATATAAAATTGCTCTACGGGGAAGGACCAGAGGAGGAAGGAAAGTGGTCAGGTACAAGAACATAACAAACACTAGAAAGAGATGGACCACGGAAATCGTTAAAGATCTATACGGAGACCCGAAGACAGGATAAAAGAAAAGTTTCTAAGAAACCCCCTAAGATAAAAGTAAGTCGACGAAGTCCACACGACCGGCAATCTAAACTCGAGAATTAGTCCCTACCACAGGAGTCTCGACTACGTCCGAGACTGGCAGAATGTAGGATAATATGGAACCTTCGATAAGGGGTCCTAGAAAGTCATGTATTGAGTCTAGAATGAATGTAAGAGGGGACGAAGATTATAAGGACGCAAAAGGTTCGTATATAATCTTACCCATCCTTTGTCCGAATTATTGTGTTTCGACGTGAAAGACTTGAGAGAAAGGGTTTAGGGAATACGAACCTTTCATACCGAAACATATTAAGAAAATTTAGTCACAAAGTGACCCCTTGTACCGTTTCAACAACTTTAAACGTGAGTAAGCGGAGGTTCAACGTCAAGTTGTGGAAAGATTTAAGACGAGAACTCGTTTTGTCCGTTTCGCTAATATGGTCGGTAGAGGGATACCGATTTAATTTACTACGGTTTAAAATTTCAGAAACCTTTATGTTTCTCCAAAGTTTATATAGGTTCACAGAAGTAAAGAACTACTAAAGTGTGAAATGAAACCGTGAAAGTCCGAGACTTTCTTTAGTCAAACCCCCAACAGAGACAAAGTTTTAAGACTAAACTTCCAGCCATAGGAAACCTTTCGAGGTTCCTCGTATCGTAGGGGGTTATGACGGGCTGACAGTTGTAAGGGTGGTGGTTGAAGGGGTTTGACAATGTGAAAGACAGTTTCGTACCCCGAATTATTGCAGTTACAGTCCCTGCCACCAGTCGTACCTGGGGTCACTTCGGGGTGTCGGACCGTAAGATCACCTCTCTTAAGACCTGTTTTAACTACAAAGAGACGAAACGGTACCTTTGGTTTATTTCTCAGGAGGGATACGTATTTGTATAGATTATTCTAATGTGTCTCGTAAGGTGGTCCCCTTTGATCCCACTAAATTTTACGTCGGAAAGAGGAGGACGATTTTTGAGATATCGTAGGTAAAATTACTCTTTTACTTGGACTGGACCCGACTTTACACCGGGTCACGTGGACCTACTGGTACTGTCAACAATTTTATAATTTTACGAAGTCATAGTTAACCATCTATCTGTAGAAAGGTAGTACGGGGTGGGGAGGGGGTTGTAGTCCGAGGAGGGACCCCCTGAGGGGTGGAGGAGTCCTAGGTCGTTAATTTTTTAATTGTAGGAGGTCGTGTCGACCCCGAGGTCGTGGAATTAGGTCGGGGTGACTCGGTCCCAGATAAGGTTGACTATTGGATGAAGTCATCATTATTTATAAGACTTATAATAAGAGCTTGATCTTATGAAGTTAGTTGGAGTTTCTGGTACCTTATATATAAATGACAGTAAAATTCTTTTACAATAAAATAAGTGTGGAAGTTAATGAGTTGTTTACAGATAATCCGTGGACGAAACAGTGCTCGTCTCGTGTTAGGACGGAGGTCTTTTGAGTGTTAGATCACGGTTTCTGTAGATCGTTATTTATTGGAGTTGATGTATTGAAGTTTTTTACTGAAATTATGACACATTATTTACGATGTGTAAATATTATTATGTCGTAATAATGTGTCATAGGAAATAATGAAATAATGTAAATAATGTGTTATAAGAAGATTTCCACTTCTTCTACTTTGAAGTACCCCCGCCTCCGGTGACAATAGGACCCTTCCTACAGTTCGTTTGATCGGGTGTCCTTTCGGATCTTCGGCCTCCTCGTTCGTACAAGTCCCTCGATGCTTATCAAGTGACCCCTATCTACCTCCCTTCACTACTCCTGTCCTCGACATGTCAATTGGGTTTTTTACTAAACAAAGATGTAGAGTGTTAACGTAAATTCGACTCTTATTTCACATCAACTCAGGATTCAGTACAGACTGAGAACCCTGGGGTACCTGACATCGGGTGGATTGAGGAGACAGGTACCCTAAAAAGTCCGTTCTTATAATCTTACCCAAAGGTAAAGGAAGAAGTCCCCTAGAAGGACTGGGTCCCTAACTTGGGTACAGAGACCGGAGAGTTCACCTAAGAAATGGTGACTCGGTGGTCCGTTCGAGACATCAACCACTACGAGAAAGAACCCGTAGAGTCTCTCGAACTCAGAGTTCAATGTCAGTTTGAACGGTTCCAAGACGATAAAGTAAGAGTTCTACCGAGACCTTTGGGTGGTTCTAGGGGGACGTATCTTTTCGGTAGTCGATATTTGTTCTTCTCCGTGTGCCTTCTCAACTCTCAACCGAGGACCACCTCTGTCCCGGGAGCGGAACGGAGAAGGTCTGACTACCGGGGGTGTACCACGGATCGTGAGTCGCTTACTGACAATGTCCCTATTTACTTACTTACTCACCCCGTATTGAATGTTCCCGTCAAACCCTCTAACTCGAGAGTGATTCGCGGGGTATTCACGAACTGGTTATGAAACCGGTGGACTACGTTTCTCGACTGAGTAAACTTTTCTGGGACTACGACCCTTTCTAACTCCCGTCCTCCTCTTCCCCTGTTACCTCCTACTCTACAACCTATGGTAGTGGCTGAGTTACCTGTACCCAAACCTATCTGAGACCCTCAACCACTACCTGTCTCTTCGGACGGTACGACGCCAAGTACCCCAGAGTTTCTCAACCTGTACTGACTCGCTGACTTGACTCGACTTGACTTCACTAGTACCGTCAAGTTATCATGACGAAGGACCATTCTGACTTTCGAAAATTATGTGTACAAAATTAGTCTTTTCTAGTCGTAGAACAATTAACAGAGGTAGAGTTTTGAAAAAAGTGAGTCACAAAGTTTCGGACTTGGAGCACTACTTAAAACTTCAAACTCCCTCACCCTAAGCACTCTCGAGCCAGTGGCAAAGTGGGAGAGCGAGCGGATGATGAAGAACGGAGGGTCGGGTGGGACTGAGAGAAAGGAGGAATGTGCATTCACCGACTAGAAGACCCTAATGGTTGAACACGGTCAAAACGGACCTGAAAACACCCAAACCGTGACTTTTAGGTGTAGGGGCCTGTGAGAAGGGGGGGTTGAGTCCGGGTCCGCTTGCCTTGTCACAGAGTAGGAAAACTACTTCTTGAAGAAAAATCGGACCTCTGTAAGACTTCTGTTATCTTCCGAAATCAGTGAACCCACCGTCTCTTAGCAATCGCCCTCTCTTGAAGGTTTCGGAACTAGGCTTAGGTCTTTCTCCCCATACTTAAACGGTCCACTTGTTCCGTCCCTTCCAGTAAGATCCTTGCTGGTCGTCCCCGGACCCCCACTGAGGTAGACTCAGTTTGTCTCCAGGTTTCTCGTCGTCCTCCTATCTTCCCTCCTTCATCTCTCTGACGATTAGAACCTCGGTCTAAAAAATCATTGTTTTGTCGTCCATTGTGTGTACAAGTATCCGTTCAGTATCAACGGTTTTTCTTTGGGAAAACTGACGGTCAAACCTAATCGACACGAGAACGAAAGTAGGCAACGACACTTATTAGTTTTTAAACGTCTTGAAGGGTGATCGGGGTTCCCTCTCACACCATGCCTAGGTCAGGGTGTACAATATGAGTAGGACAATCAAGGATGACAATTACACTTATTTATTCTTTAGACTACACTGATTTGTGGTGGGGTCCGACGCACTACATCGTTTTCCGATTAAATAAAAACTGGATGATGAATACACACTTGTAGACTGAGTCTCGGAGAACGGAAGAGAGGTCTCTGAGTTCGTCGATTCAACTACTTTGTGGACTTATAATGCGTCGTCTTGAACCTAAGTAAAGAAGAGAGAAGATCGAGAAACGAGATTTGTAGACAAAAGGGGACGTCTCCGGACCTAAGTAGTCGTTTTGTTATTGTGTCGTTAGGATATATATTGATAAGAACTGCTACTTTGAAGTTAGGGACACCTCACAAGAGGATGGGAGATGAGAGGTACTGAAGAATTAATGGGACTTTTAGATCAGTGACTGTGATTACAAAGACATACAATGGTGTCAGGTGGTTTTATGGATGGGCAGTAGACATGGTATAACTAAACACGACTGAAACGACCTCACCCATGGAAACAACGGATGGTTTGTGGGTAAGAGAAAAGAAGGAAGGATTGTCTCGGCATTGTGTCCACATTGTGTCGGTTCACGGAGTCTCCTTCCACTGAGGGTAGTTTCAGTTAGGGTGGTTCCTATTACGGTGACAAAAACCTCACTCACCTAGTCCGTGTCCGATTATTGTGTCCCTACCGGTTACTCTACGTTTTTTTTTCGGACGATTCTGAGGAGGGAGCAAGAGGTATTTCAAGGTGACCTTCCGGGACACCCAACAGAAAAAATTTACCGACGGACTTTAACAACGTCGACAGAACGATTAATCGGACTTCTACGTTGGTCGTGACTCCTACCGTCTTGTCTCTGGGTTTCTTGGTGTGAGGTCTAGCACTCGAAGTCCGGTCACGAGAACAGGATTTTATGAGATGAGGATCTGACAAAGACTGCCTACTAAACACAACCCCTCCACCCCCGCCCCCACCCCGCGTACGACGCCACCCATCCCAAACTTCTATACTCCATTTCCAGGATCTGAATAAAGAACCTTGATTAAACTGAATTGATTAAGTCACGATCAGGTTCTTAGTAAAAGTAATTAAGTGTTATCGATATTAGTTACAATCATAAAAATCCAGTCATTTAAACTAATATTAGTTAATATTAGTTAAATAAAATCCAGTTATTTTAACTAATATTAGTTAAAATCATAAAATTCAGTTACAATCATAAAAATCCTTGATAAGTAGTAACCATCGTTATCCCATAAGTTTGATTTTTTACACTTTCCTTTATCATAGCAACTATTTTTCCTTTTATCCTCGAATTTCTCTTTTTCATTTCTGGAGACTCTCGAGAAGAGACAAGTGTCTTCGTAGGACAGTGGACTCTACATTATATACTTTTTGGGGACTCTACTTTCGTCTTCATGTCCTTTCTACCCATTGTGTGTCCTGTCTTGAGGGGTTCTAGGTCTCTCACTGTAAACTGGTTTACCGTCTTAACGTCTTTGTCCCTACGACCTGGTTTTAATTGATATGTAACTACTACCGATAGTTTCCGGTACTCTAACATTTAGTTGATATGAAATTAAAAAATTACTTTCTTTTTTATTTTTATTCCTTTTTTCACTTTTCACTTTCGTTACTTTATAGGAAACACATACCGTAACAATCAAGTACTAGTTATCCTGTTCAGAAAGTCGATGAAAGAGTGACACCACTTCCTAATCGTAACTCGGTCGGTGTGGCTTAATAGGTTACGGAGAAACTTCTGTCCACCGGTTCCACTTTATACGTTTAAGGACTTATAGACCTTCGAAGCCGAAGGATTAGACATTAATCTCTATTATGTATTAGACTTCCAAACACCTCTCCTATTTCATTCCACCATGTACACTTCGGGTCTCACAAGACATATGACATTTTAGGGTTAAAAATTCAAGGAAAAGAGAAGAGAAGGGTGGGGATTGAACTGACTTTCCTAGTAACAAGGGAACCTCCTAATCACTCATTAATCTCGGTATTAACATTTCTTGATAAACTAAACCCCGTCGGTAAGGGGTGTCTACCGACGTCCGACTTGACTTTCAGTCGAGTTCGAAGGAGTCGAGGAATCTTAGTTTACGAGGGGGTTTCCTGAGGGGTACCTATCGGATTCTTTCTCAAATAGATCTTATTAATATGATCTCATATTAGTAAACAGAGATACTTAAAGAAGTGGTGAGCTAATCTTCACCAATCCTTCTTGGGTCTCGGATCTTGTCTTGGACTCTATTTTCTACGAGTCATTCCTTCCCTCCGTACCTTCCTTCCCTCCTCACTCCTTTCCCTTCTTCCTCCCACCTCCGTTGTTGGTTGGCTTACCACTACGAACCGAAGATCTGGTCCCGACAGACGACCTTCACATTACGGTCGGGATTTTCACTCGATGTAAACAGTGAGGTATAAAAGACCATCGGTGTACTTTTTACATTCCTCTTTGACCACTCTATTTAAAATTATTCTGTAAAATGAATCACGTTATATAGGTTTTGTGATAGTACAGTCGTACATTAGTTATATTTTTTACTAGTACCCTAAGAGTTGAAAAACACACACAAATTCTAGATCACACATAAAATATGAATAACTTGTAGAGTTAAGTCTGTTCTGTGTAAAGTTCACAAGTGATCTGTGCCCACCGATCTCCGGAGGTATAACTTTCATATCGAGGTCTGAGATAAGTGGAACAGAGGTGCGAAAAGGGTAAAGGCTTCGGGACGGAGGTGAAGTCGTCTGGGTGGGTGAGGGGAGGTAATATAGTGAGGTCAGTTATTGTAAGGATTAAGTGAGACTGAATACGATGCATAAGCGGGGTTTACGGTCTAAGGACAGGATTTTTAAAATAAATTAGACCACGACAACCTATAATTAATTTAACCGGTTGTCACGGTTCACTGTCGGACTCACAATTATCTACCACCCTGTCTTCTGCGAAAGAAGGGTGTTTCCTAAATATACGTAGGATATAACCCTTTTCTTTACCCTTATCCTCAAAATCGATCGGGCGAGATACTTCCGTGGATTAGTCCAGGGTTCCATGTGGGCTTCTACACCCATTTTATCTCATGTCTGTGACAGTAAACGGAAGTATAGGGGTCATGGTTCGTACCACGACCGTATATTTCTCCCGTTCTTTATAACCGTAATTCACACTAACTATAATCAACTTTTGTTATTCACTCTCAAGTTAGTCTCGATGAATCCCTTAAGTACCTCACACTGATTGTCTAACAAACCCTAAATTCACTTTCTCAGTCAGAACATAATCTTTCGTCCTTTATGTTTTTACTGTATCACCCTTTCTTTATTCTACCGTCTTTAGGGAATTTCAGGTACTTAGTCTTTCGTCTCCCGTATACAGATTGTAAGTCCCTGACACCTTTACCTATAAATACGTAAGTAAGTTGTTTATACAAAATTCGGTCAGAGACACGATCCGTACCGGTGTATTTGCACTTATTCTGTAATCGGGACGGGATTCCCTCGAGACCTGTTCTCTTCTCTGTCTATACCTTTATTTAGACTACAAAGATGGAAGGATGGGACACTCCACTACTTTCCATTCGATCTTTCCTTTATACATGTTTTTACCTTACGTCAGTTTCTCCTTCCTTACTCATAAATCCCTCAAGATCGTACCGAAATATTTCCTTCTCTTTTATCTGGAACTTCCTACTCATCAACGTTGGCCCGTTTAAATTGTACATGTTTCCGTGTCTCCGTTCTTTCATGTTCGTTGCAAGATGTTGACTCTCATTAAGTCACATTAACTTCGTCTCGTAACGCATGATTCATCTCCCTCCAACTTCAACTACAACTTTTACGTCTGATTCGGGTTTAGTGTTTCCTAAAATGTATGAGACGTTTCCTAGACCTGAAGTCAGATTTTCGTCACACCTGAGTGTCTGTGTCTATTGTCTGTGCATCGACGGTTCCCGTCACCCTCCTCCCTTCCTGACTCTCAAATCCTAATCCCCTATATTTGATCATATGTGTCCCTTATTTGTTCCAGGATGACATATCGTGAACGAGGAACCTTCCTTTCGATACTGTTTTGATCTGTTGCACAATTTGCGTTTCTCTAGTGAAACGACTATTTCCAGACACATTAGTTTCGATACCATAAAGGTCATCAGTAAATGTCTACACTTTCAACCTGGTATTTCTTCTGACTCGTAGTTTCTTGACTACGAAAACTTAACACCACGACCTCTTCTGAGAACTCTCAAGGAACCTGACGTTCCTCTAGGTTGGTCAGTTAGGATTTTCTTTAGTTGGGACTCATGAGTGACTTTCCTGACAACGACTTCGGTTTCGGGGTTGTCAAACCGGTAGACTATACTTTTCGGTTGAGCGACCTTTTCTGGGATTACGACTCTTTCTGACTTTCGTTTTCTTCACCCACTGTCTCCTACTCTACCAATCTATCGTAGTGACTGAGTTACCTGTACTCAAACTCGTTTGAGGTCTTCTGTCACTTCCTGTCGTCTCGGACCGTACACGTCAAGTACTCCAGCGTTTCTCAGTCTGTGCAGAATTCTCTGATTTGTTGTTACTGACCTATCTTGTCCCTTTATACAAATTATAGGACACTAATTTGGATTACCTTTTCTTATACTTTTTCTTACATACATTTTGACTCAGTAGTGAAATGTCGTCTTTAATTGTGTTGTAACAGTTAGTTGATATGAAGTTATTGTAAGTTTTTTATTTTCGTTGCACCTTGGTCAGTCTCAAAATTCGACCGTGTACTACCTATCTTAAAGGGACGGGTGGACTTCAATCTTCACTAGTATGCTGAACAAAACCGGTCACTTTGCGTTTATCTGTACGACCCACAGTGAAGACGTATCTACAAATTCTCGGGTACGTGCGAAATGGCGAAGAGAAAGTGGAGGTCGGTCACTGGTCGTTAGAATTCTGTGACCGAAAGGACAGTCTGAGTCAAGGACTCACTAATGTTACTTACTGTCACGTGAACATCGTTCTCATTCTTTTATTTGGAAACAACAGAATTGGCGAAGTTAAATCTCCAACAAATAATGACGTCGTTTTGGAGTCCGATAGGACCGACTATGTCGTTACCTTATTGTACTAGTCTAACTATAAAAATTTTCCGTCAACTACCGTTGTACCTCTTACTTAATCTCCATCCTCTCCTCCAATTAATTTCCGTTCCTTTGGTTGTTCCTTTATGACGTTATTAGATCATTTCTTTACTATAACCGGATTTTAATCTTGTTATTATCACCACTATTCTACTCGATATGAATCTTTTATAAATTTCTTGTTTTAGTTGTTCTTAAGTCACTAATTATTTTACACCAAATATTTATACAATCAGTAGACAAAGAAATATTGTTTAAGGAGGTTTTCATATAGTCGAATTTTATTGCTATTTATATAGTAGAGTGTCAAAAGACACCCAGTCCTCCAAGTTCTTTTCGAATCGACTACCAAGACCGAGTCCTAGAGAGTCCAACGTGAGTTCTACAACAGGTCCCGACGTAGTAGACTTCCAGACTACCCCCAATCTCCTAGGTACTGGTTCTACTAAGTGAGCATACTGACTGTTGAACTACAAGTGACAACTGTCCTCCGAGGTAAAGAAAGGATATTCCCGAAGGGGAATCCCGACGAACTCATAGAAATACTGTACCGACGACCGAAGGAGGTCTCGTTCACTGGATTTTCTGGTACTTTACTCTGGTGAAAGAGACTATTGTATTGGACCCTTCAGTGTGTGGTAGTGAAGATTACATAAGAAACCAGTCTGTTTGGTTGGTACTACGTAACAACTTCCCCTGGTATTTTTCTGAGTTTATCGTCTTCCACTCCTATTAACCTCCGGTAGAACCTCGGACTGATGATGTTGCTTGTTCTACCTTCAATTGGTTTTTTCGACTGACTCTTAAGACCGAACTTACTAAGTTGTTACCTTCATTCGTACTATGTCTTGTGTTCTCCTTTTTTAGTCAAAAACTCTCTTTCCTCCTCTATTTATCAAGTAAAAATCTAGACGGTACACCTTCTGTATGTCTCTACGGATTAGTAGAAAACTTTTATCCTTCAAGGATTCTGTCCAGTCTCAACTCCTAAATCCTTAGTTACAATAGATTCACCGCCTCCTTCGGTTTCGTCTTTTATTATACCAGGTCCTTCCTACACGTCTTTCTTTTCCCTTTTTTATATTTTGGTCCTTTTCTTGGGATACCTCTATCTGGAAGTAAGTGCCTTCTCTCCCTTTCTCCTTTTCGGTCTTTATTGTTCCTGTGTCCTTTCTCAGTTTCTTCCTCCGTCTCTTACTCCCGACAGACCCGTACTTTCTGTTGTTTCCTCCGTCAAGTTCCGTTCAAAGTCGTCGTTACGGTTCACTGTACGTATTTCGTCAGTCATTATACTCGTTCGGGGGACCTGAAGTATCAATTCGTCTGACCGGTAAATCATTTGCCAGAGTCATCTCCACCCAAAACCCCGAACGGATTTACGTAAAAAAGTGGGAACTCTAATTTGTAAAGGAGCACACGTTACCTCCACCGAAGGGAGGATTGTCCAGGTGTCACATTGTAGTACTCATGGCTTGTTGGTGTTGAGTGGGTAATATACTGTTGATCTTCCATGTGACTACTTTTTGAGAAATAGTGCCTACGTAGTACGAGGTAGGTACCCACTACCTCTCACTTACTTACCCAGTTTCGTGACAGAGTAAACGGGTCTATTGGTACGGAAGTCCTTTTCGAATCTTGTAACTATTAGAAGAATCCCGTTGGTCCTTCGACAGATCTCAATTTCCTATCTTTATGGTGTTTAATCTTAGTGTCCTACTTTTACTATGTTCTCTAGTAGAATTACTTAAAAAGTAAAATTTCTATTTTATTCTGGGTTCTTCTAATTCAATGTACGAATGTCGGTGTATCCAACAAACAAAAAAAGAGAGAGAGTAAAAGGATGTCGATCCAGGTCCGTAGACCTGTAAGACAGGTCACGAGAAAATTGAGTTAGGATAAAGAAGTGTGAGTGCACGTACGTGAGTGTGTGTATAGATGTTGAGACTGTAGTCCTCTTTTGCTACAAGTCTTTAGATTATCCGTAGAGGTTAAACTGTGCCGATTTTGTTTAAAACTGAAACAAGGAGGTTTATACAGAGAGGAACAGAGGGGTTATTGACATTTTACATGTGGGTGGGTGTGGGACCTTTAGAGGGAACTACAGAGAGAGTGTGGGAGTGTAGGGTGTGGAGTAAACAATCGTTCAGAGTGACCGAGATGGAAGGCTTTTAAGGGTCTTTTTCTGGTGGAGGGTGGTGGGACCGGATTCGTGGAACTAAAGAAAGGACTCGACGACGTCCCCGGTGGACCGGTAGGAGGGACGAAACTTAGAAGAGACAGTGTCAGCGTCGTCGGACTCTTTAAAAATAAAAAGTTTGCTATTCGGTGCAGTTCAGTACGGAGAAGAGTTTTGGGAGGTTACCGAAAGGTAGAGTGAGTCTTATCTTAGGTTTGAGAAAGGGTACGAGACATCCGGGGGTGTATCTGACGTTGGAGTAAAGGATCTTGAGAGTCTGAGTAAGCAAAGTGAGATCGGTGTGACCGGAAAACCGACGAGAAGTTTGTGGAACTTAAGCAAGGATCCAATCTCAGAAGTGTTCGTGGGAAGGGAGACGGACTTACAGGAAGGGTCTCTAAAAGGGTGTTAAGTGAGGGAGTGAAGTAAATTCAGAGACGATTTTATAATGGAGAAGTCTCTTTGAGAGGGACCGGTGAAATAGATATACTTTATCTCTTGGGACATGTCTGTTTCTTTCGTTTGAATTCCAATAGTCTCCTCTTTCCCCCAACCTCCCTTATTTAATCCTTAAACCTTAATTATCTATATTTGATGAGATGGGTTTTCTCTATTTATTTTTCCAGGATGACATATCGTGTCCCTTGTGATATAAGTTGTAGGATATCGTTTGGTATTACCTTTTCTTGTACTTTTATATTTATATATGTATATTGACTTTAATCTTTGATTGGTCTTTAATTGTATTGTAACGTTTAGTTGATATGAAGTTAGTTTTTATTTTATTTCCTCTCTAAGGACGGAGGGGTTGTAAGAGATAGGAAAATAAGACGACAAGACGAAGTATCGTACTGGTTGTGGACTGTGACAAAATGTGAGAATAAATAATAACGAGAAAAAGACCACCTTAAATTCGAGACACCTCCGTAAAACAAATGATTTTTCAGGAGTTATGGAATTTGTGTAGACCGGGTATCAAGAACAAGTCAACGATTCAGCACAGGCTGAGAAACGTTGAGGTGCTTGGTCCGAAGGGACAGGAAGTGATAGAGGGACTCAAACGAGTTTGAGTACAGGTAACTCAGTTACTACGGTAGGTTAGTAGAGTAAGAGATTAGTGGGGGAAAAGGAGGACGGAAGTTAGAAAGGGTTGTAGTCCCAGAAAAGGTTACTCAACCGACAAACACAGTCCACCGGTTTTATAACCTCGAAGTATTATCAATGGGGGTTTTATAAACAACTCATTTAGTTAACCCTAACTTAGGATTCTAGTTCTTTATGAGTTTATCGTTATAATAAAAATCGGTTATCTTTGAATTAGGTCCCTCCCTGAGTCGTCTTTGACTTTCGTCTTTACAGTACCCGTAACGATGTAAGCTGTATCAACGGAAACCAAAACTTCTGTTACGTAGTGTCGTCGGGACTTTAGAAACAGATCCTAGTTTAGGGTCGGGTGATTATACGAGTCCTCGGTCACTGGGACTTTTCTGTCCTCCACTATATCTTTTTGGTTTTGAGTAATTGTCGAACTTTAATTCTCGAGACCCGGAGATAACAGTCATAAATGACTCGGAGGGAGTGAGGACCTGTAGGACCACCCTTTAATGTCTTTATTTAAGTCAGTGTTTCGTTATTTCCCGTGACGATATTCCCTAAGTTTAGGAGAGTAAGTAAATAAGTAGAAAAAGTAAGTGGGTCGTGAAGGAAACTCACCTATGATACACGGTCTGTGACGGTTCAATTTTAGAAAAGACTTTATTTATTACAAACGATGACAAAAACAAGGTCACTAGTACGAATAAAATAGGGACAGTGGTAGTATAAGTAGTAATAAAGAGGGTGCGACCTCCGTACACTTCCAGTGGTACCCTAGGGTTCCGTTCAATAGATCTACAGACGATTGAAAACCAAGGATGCTACCCCTCTTTACTACTGTATATAGTTCGTCAGAGTGGATATGGAGGGTCTTTCAGTAAGACTTTTAACTAGAAAGAAAGAACCTACCATTTTGGATTCAATGGACTCAATGTCTCCACTTCCCCTTGTCAACCCGATTAAAGTCTCTCCTTTGTGGTAAGGGGAACAGCAATGGCAAGTCAGCAAGTCAGCACAGGTGGAGTAACGTTGGGGTGCCTGACGTCGTACGGACCGAAGGGACAGGGAGTGGTAGAAGACCTCGAAAGAAACACCAGGTTGAGAGTGTAGGTATGTGCTGATGATCTTTTTGGTATCGAAACTGATCTACCTGTAAACATCCGTTTTATTACAGAGACGAAAAATTGTATGACAGATCCAAACAGTATCGAAAAGAAGGTTCCTCGTTCGTAGAAATTAAAGTACCGACGTCGATGGTAGACGTCGTTAAAACCTCGGGTTCTTTTATCAGAAAGTCACAAAGGTGACAAAGGGGTAGATAAAGGGTACTTCACTACCCTGGTTTACGGTACTATAACTAAAAAACTTACAACCCAAAAAAGTGAGAGGAGAAAATGGAAGTAGTTCTCCGAGAAATCAAGGAGAAGTGAAAGACGGTATTCCCACCATAGTAGACGTATAGACTTCACTAAAGACAAAGAGGGTCGTTAGAACTAAGGTCGAACGCGAAGGAGATCGGGTCGCAAAGAGTACTACATGAGACATATATTCAATTTATTCGTCCCACTGTTATATGTCGGAACTGTATGAGGAAAGGGTTAAACCTTGGTCAGGTGACAAGGTACAGACCAAGATTGACACCAAAGAACTGGACGTGTGTCCGAAGGGTTCTCCGTCCCTTCCACCAGATCATAAGGGTAGAGAAATTCTTAAAAGGTGTCAAACAACACTAGGTGTGTCAGTCTCCGAAATCACATCAGTTATTTCATCTTCATCTATAAAAGGACCTTAATAGAACAAAAAGGATACTAAGTCACTTATAACCGTTAAATTAGAGACTAAGGAGACGGAAAAGATTTAGGTCGAACATGTAGACCTTCAAGAGTCAAGTGTATGACAACTTCGGATTGAACCTCTTAAAACTCGTACTGGAACGATCGTACACTTCACTCATGTTCACACTCTATGTGACTTGTAAGAAATCACAACGGGAAGCAACCTTAACCTTACTTTTGACGGGGATGAAACCGTTATGAAAGGGTCAAAATTAAATTAGGAGTCTTAGTTATTATTGGAAACAATCTTACTATTATCTATTTACTTACCGACGTCATGGACTTTAAGAATAAAAGGAAGACTCTCAAACTTGACTTACCCATGGTATTAGAATCGAAAAGTGTAGTGTAAAAGTTTATATAGTACTATGTTATCTTTGATAAATTCTTTATTCTTCTATGGTCGGTGACAACCGTAAATCTTTATCAAGTACTACTGTGTCCTCTTTAGTTTACAAGGTGAAGACGTTGTAAAAAGTTTCTGGAAGTCAGTTCGGATTACGGAAGTCTTTATTTACTTCCCCTTTCTACCTAACGACACGATTTTAAAACCGTTTCTTTGTTGACTTTCGATTGAAACTTGGGTAGTTTGTGTAGACGAAGACAGACTAGGAGTGGTTCTTGAGATATAAAGGAAGTTTAAGATAAGACTGAAGGAAGGTTTATAGGTATCCTGAAGGGAAGTGAGGGTCCCCCTAAATAACAGTGATTCGTAAGGTTTGTACTACGTAAATCAAGGAACCCGACGACAGTGTTTAATGGTAATGGTGTTTGGTCCACCGAATTTGTTTACCTTTAAATAAGAGAGTGTCAAGATTTCCGGTCTTCAGACCCTACTCCCACAGTTGTCCCGGCACGAGAGAAACTTCTGAGGTTCCCTTTTAAGAAAGAACGGAGAGGGTCGAAGACCACCGTAGGGACCGAACGTCTACCGTAGTGGGGTTCAAGACGGACCAGTAGTGTCCCAGAAGGGGGAAGAGACGCCCAGAGACACTGGTTTAAAGGAAAAAGAATGTTCAGAAAAACAGATCTCCGGGTAAGATTAGGTCACACCAGAGTAGAACTGGACTGATGTAGACGTTTCTGTGATAAAGGTTTATTCTAGTGCAAGTGTAAGTTCCGTAATCCTGGAGTTGGATAGTAAAGTTTCCTGTAGTAAGTCGGGTGGTTTTACGGGTTTGAAACCCAGAAGATGAGACTCTTTTAGGGTGGTAACCGGAAGGGAGAGAGGAAGGAAAACTTTCTACTTCATTCTCAGGATGTAAGTTTTCTAAATCTGGATTGCTCATCCTTCTAAGTCTCAAGTAGATTTAGTGTTTTGTTCTACCTTCCACCATTAACGGCACTCTCAGTATTTGTGTCACTGTGTTTTTATGTCTCTTTTCGTTAGTTAAGGACGACCCCTCTTAGTTCGTTCTGCAAACTCGAACTGGAACTTCTGATAGAATGTAAACCTAAAAGTCTCTAATCATTTTTTTTAGAGGTCAACTCGACCCACTCCGTTCTCCTGTCTCCACTCATGTCTCCGTTCTTTCATACCGTACAACTATACAAAGAGCCACAGTTCTTGGGGAGGACGCAGTAACGATGTTTGTGTAAAGTATTCACAAGTTTCTTTTCTCCAATTTTCCTTTTCGTGGTTTTTTCGTTTGATTGTCCTTAGTAGAGGTCCTCCACTTTTAAAGGAAACACCAAAATATAAAAAAAGATTAAAAGAAGTTACGAAATACGGAAAAAGAGAAAAAAAAACCGGTGTAAAACACCGTACGGTCCTCCTAGGTAAGTTTGGACACGGGGGACGTTACCTTCATACCTTAGGGTTGGTGACCTGGGAGTCCCCTAAGGGACTTAAAAATTTTTATAGTACGTATAAAGATAAAAAAATTAAATAAACTAACCCGACCCAGAAACGACCGCGTACGTACTAGAAATCGACACCGTACACCCTAGATAAAGGACTAGTCCCTAGACTTGGGTCCGGGGGACGTGACCTTCTCACCGTAGAATCGGTGAGCGGGTGGTCCCTTCAGGATCGGGAGGACGTAATAAAAATTAATCGTTTTGTTATGAACGAAAAAAAATACTTTCTAAAAGTTTATTAGAGTGTGTTAACAGAGGTTTTCCCTCTTGTTTAATTTGGAAAGGACTATGTCCTAATAATGACGCTCTGAAATTAACACAGTGAACACTGTCCCTCCTTCTTTTGGTGGTCTTCTACCCTCAACTACCCAGTCGGCTAGCGACGTCTATCGCCGTAAAGTAGGACAATGAACTGGTTCCTCCACCCCCTTTCCGCCCAAAAGGAAATCCACTCGTCACGGACGGGAGACGACCACTAAGTTTTCAATCAGTGGTTCCCGCTCTCAAAAAGAAGGGTTAAAGGGTTTCGCTACTTCTCTGTTCTTTATATTCAGAGGGAAGACTAACCTTCCCCGAAGGGATTCCCCGAACGGACTCCCCGAAGGGACTATCGAGTCGACCATTTCTTAGACGGAAGTTACGTCCTTTGGACCCAAGCTAGGGACCCAACCCTTCTACGGGACCTCTACTCTTTCCGATGGGTGAGGCCATAAGACCGGACTTCTTAAGGTACCCCCAGGGTTTCTCAGACGGTACTGACTCGCTGAAAGTGAAAGACTAACCTTGCGGCAAGCAAAACTAAGGAGAAAGACCCAAGACTTAATGAAATTCGCCTCCTGTCTTTTCAGACGACCAGGGGGAAAGGAAGAACCCGGTCATCGTGTCGGACAGGAGCCCCGACCCCGAAGTTTTGCAACGAAGGGGTTCACTCTCCGCAAACAAGTCAACCGCCGTCCCGCCCACGAAGACAGACGTCCGCCCATTCTTTCGTCCCCACCCGCCGCCGTCGGCGCTCGAGTCACTCCGGACCGGGCCGCACCTTCGGGCCGCGCGTCGGGCCCTCGGACTCCGGTCCCGGAGCGCACGTCCGCGACGGGCCGGCCCGGCACTCGGCCGACCGGACGCGCCTCTCCGGAGGGGCTACGGTCGCCCGCAGGACGCCTCGACTCGCCTTCGGCGCGGTCCCGGTGCGTCTCCGATGACGCCGTCGTTCTCCTGCGGGGTTTCTTTCTCGCGAGGTGCGGTAGGAGGAGGCGGAGACTGCGTCTTAAACTACGACGTCAACCTATAAGCCGGCTGTAATAGTACCTACTACTAAAGGTCTCTAATGTCTCCGTAAAGTACCTGTTCATGGTGGTCCTAATCTTCTGTACCTTCCGTTACTCAAGTGGATGTGTAGACAAAGATTGTTTATGTAAAGAAACCATCTTTTCATATATCTTCTTCACCTCTTCCGTTACCGTGGGGTGAGGACATGAGAACGGGCCTTTTAGGGTACCTGCCTCCTCGGACCATCCGACGTCAGGTACCCCAGCGCTTCTCAGCCTGTGCTGACTCGCTGAAGTGAAACTGAAAAGTGAAAGTACGTTACCTCTTCCTTTACCGTTGGGTGAGGTCACAAGAACGGACCTCTTAGGGTCCCTGCCCTCGGACCACCCGACGGCAGATACCCCAGCGTGTCTCAGTCTGTACTGACTTCGCTGAATCGTCGTCGTCGTCGTCGTATATCTTCGTCCCTACACCACCTAAGCGCCTAAATTGTACCGCCGAAGTTTCGTGGTACTTCTACTTCACTGTAAAAGGTACTCCACGAGTGGTACTACCTGAGAGACCGAAAATTTCTCTACTAAGACCTGACAGGTCGGCTTTTTTCCAGTCTCTGACCTGAAGTCGACGTCAAATCACCACTGAAGTAACACATTTAGTAGAAGACACGTGGAAGGGTCTTGTCAGACGGTGGGATCGAGGGTGGAGGTCCATCACCCTAGAAAGACCCGTAGCGGTCGGGTCATCTGACCTCTCCGAAACTTATTGCTACAGCCTTCTTATGTAGAGCCTTTCTGACTGAGACAAGACGTGGAGAAGTAATTCATAACTACTCAGTCCACCTTTTGATGGACTACAAGGACCCTGTAGGACAATAGAAGTCATTGGGATCATGAGGAGGGGTTTACTGTGGAGAGTCCCCGAAGACTCCGACCGAGGACGTCGTTCGGGTTCAGATCACAAGGTGGACCCCCGGGAAGGGGTCGGATGTATAACCACACAGGGACCCGAAACACCCGATTTCTTCCCAGTCGATTACTCGTGGGTGTCCGGTCGATGTGTGGAAATATTTATTTCCAAATGATCTTGGTTGTGTAGGTGTTGTAACTTTGGAAATCCACCGTAANCCCCCCGCCTCCCCCGCACCGAGGTTCCTCGCGGTCAGAAAATACAGAGTCGTGTCTTTCTTAAGTCGTTCTCCTTTTCACTATCTATTTTTCACTAAAGAATCTTTTCCTAGGAACACTCTAAATATTCGTCCACCCGTTCTCCCACGGTACGGTCCTTGAATCACCCCATCAAAATATAAGGTTTTTTTTCACTCCTCCCGTCTCTTCTGGTGGAAGAAGACGTAATGACTCATCTGTAGTGTGAAGGTAGTAGTCGAAGAGGAGGTCCAACCTGTCCCCCTTAAAAACAGGGATGTACCAGTTCGGACCTGACAGGACCGTGATACCTTTTTAATAAAGTATAGAGTCGTGTTATTCCCAGAAACCAAAACTTTACAGTGGAAAGGTATTTAATAACAAAAGATACACACGTCTGGTACAAGGTCCCCAGTAATTGAATGACACGAGTGACCCGTCCTACACCCAGAGTACGGAGTAACAAAACGACAAACGAGGTACAGGTACGAAGACGACGGATCCAAAATAACGATTCGTTCGGACGAACCAATACACTAATTCGTTTAGACGAAAGAAAACCCCCCACCTAAAAAAAATTAAATAAATAAAAATTAATTTCCTATTAACAAAATGTCATAACACGACCAAAGATGGTTTTTAGTTGTACTTAGTCGGTATCCAGATGGATCCAGGGGAGGGCGAACTTGTAGGGAGGGTGATGGGGGAAGTAGGGTGGGGAAAAACAACAGTGCCACGGGGTCGCACTCAAGGGACTCAGTATGTCGTTTACGGGTAACCGACAGATAAAATTTATACATACAAAGGTACACCGAGAGAGCTACGTAGGGTGGGAGAGGAAGGAGGGGTGGGGGGGTAGGTACAGGTATTCAGACAAGAGTTACAGACACAGAGGTGACGACGAGACGTTTATCCAAGTAGTCATGGTAGAAAGATCTATGGTATATACACACAATTGTATGTTATAAATAAAAATAAAAAGACTGAATGAAGTGAGACATATTATCCGAGATCCAAGTAGGTGGAGTAATCCTGACTGAGTTTACGTAAGGAAAATACCGACTCATTATAAGGTAACATATATACATGGTATCGAAGAAATTAAGTAAGTAGACAACTACCTGTAGATCTAACGCAGGTACAGGATCGATAACATTTATCTCGACTTTACTCGTAAAAAAAGAAGAAGTTAACTTTTTACAGAAAAAGTTAAAACGTTTGGACGAAAGAACTCCTTAGTAATTGAAAGTCCCCAGAGAATATGAAGAAAGAAATGAATGTCAGGGGATTACCCTAATTGATAAATTAGTGGATGAAACAGTGAGATGAGACAGGCATAGTTGTAGTAAACACACCACAGTCCCGTCGAAACAGGACGTGCTCGTCTGAGACCAGACGAGATTCATACGTTGTGTCCGACATACTGAGAGTTTCGGATTTTATCGAGGATTTTACGGACATTTCTTTCGAGGGGTTAGGGATCCACATTCCTATCGACCTCCCCAATACCATCCCTTTCGACACTTCCCTCTATTTTCCGTCCTTTAACGACTTAGTTTGGGGACTCTTCTTATCGTTTTACCGTCACACATTCAATCGTGAACCGAGTCGACGTATATTGTCTCTTGGGTCAGAATCTGAGATTGTTTTATTTCCACAGTAACGAGAATGTATTTTCGTCCGTTCACCAACTGTCAGGTTCCAATCAAACCGTCGAGACACTGGTAGTCCCTGGAGCAAAGGACAACAGAAAGCCAAAGGTAGTAGAAATCGTTCTCGAAAAGAAGGAGGTCCAACAGAGTACCGGGTTGTACCGAGAATCTCGAGGTCATTCATATAGACACAAGGGTTGTTTCTTTTCTAGCCCGTTTTCTTACATGGACGGAAGATGGATTCAGTTGACGGAAATTCTTTTACTGGACCTAAAGGGTGAGATGTAAAGTAAAGGTTGAGTGACCGGTACAGTTCGATATTCTTTTTCCCTGTACATCAAAGGGTGTCATGACACAAGTACTTAGGAAGTATAAAAAAGGGTGACTCAGGGTCTTCCCCCATAATCTACAATTGTCCACGTCATCCTACGAGTGCATTCTTTACTATATAGAGGAACGGGTAGAACGATATAATCATAAAAAAGTAGAGAGTTTATAAACAACTCTGAGATGACACATGGTGTATGACACAAACGGGGACTTTACCAGAGAAAAAGAAAGAAAACAAAAACTTATACAGTTATAAGAAAAAACAATAAAGTCTTTTACCTTCCTATCTTCCTTTAAAAGTCGATAGTAGACTTGGTTATATAATAAGGTACTAATTGTGTACACTCGAGAAAAAGGAAATACACATTAACAATGGTTCACCATGTACAGAAATCTGTCATACAGATTTAAGATACCCAAATTCATCAAAACACAATACCAATTACATTTCCCTTACACAGAATATTTTCACGAACAAGTGACATAAAAAGACCACAAAGAAAGAGGGGTGATCTGATAATTTAGATGATAAATTCTTGAAGAAACACAAACGATTGATGTCCACGAATTGATTCCAAATTACTCCCTTACTTTCTTACTAGAAGGTCGGAAGTCCGACTCCTAGAAGACGGAAATATTAACTTGAACCATTGATAAAGGATAAGAGGACTCTGTCCGTTGTCTCTACGTCTACTCTGAATGTATACACGTCTTGAAATGTCAAAAGGTCCATGAGATTGTGTGTAGTTTTTAGTAAAATTCAAAGGTACGAGACAACGAAGTCAGTACAGGTTGAGAAACGTTAGGGTACCTGACATCGGGCGGTCCGAGGAGACAGGTATCCTAAGAGGTCCGTTCTTATGACCTCACCCAACGGTACGGGGGGAGGTCCCTTAGAAGGGTTGGGTCCCTAGCTTGGGAATAGAGAATTCGGAGGACGTGACCGTTCGTCTAAGAAATGGTGATCGTGTTGGACCCTTCAGTAAAATTTAAATTTACTTAGGTTTTTGATGTTGAACTGCTGTCCTTACCATAGTCCAAAAGGAAAATGTGACGGACAGTAATCCTCTTCAACAAAGGAAGGAAGGTTAACCAGATGATTTAACCAGAAATGTACGTCTTAAACTTCCACAGGTAAAGGTTCACGATCTTCTTCGTAGTGATGGAAGAAGTTGACTTCTTTTTAGTTCATCACTTAAATTCGTCGGGGTTTTGGTTAGGTCCAACTCTGAATCATTGTTAAAAAACTTGTATTTTATACACTTCGTCACCTGACGAAAGGATTTTCTCCATGTCTTTGTCGTATTTTTACCACCAAGGTCTTGGTGAGAGTAGTGTATCAAAAGGATACCTTTTTGGACGCCCTTTCATAAACTGGTGGTCTCCCATGAGATGGTTTTAGGTTTCCGTGAGGGAGTCGCTTGAGGGATACTTTGCGGAGTCCATACTTTGCCCGAAGGGAGTATCGAATCAGCCATTTCTTAGGCGGACGTTACGTCCTCTGGTGCCAAGTGGGTGAGGTCATAAGAACGGATCTCTTAGGGTCCCTGTCTCCTCGGACCACCCGACGGCAGATACCCCAGCGTCTCTCAGCCTGTGCTGACTTCGCTGAATCGTCGTCGACCAAATGTAAACCTCTTCCCTTTCCGTTAGGTGAGGACATAAGAACGGACCTCTTAAGGTGCCTGTTTCTTCGGACCCCCCACCCCCCACCCCTCACCCGATGTCAGGGACCCCAGTGTTTCTCAGCCCGTGCTGACTCGCTGATTGTGTGTGTGTGTGTGTGTCTATACTTTCTGGATGGTTCCTGATCCGCGTTTCGAAAGTACCAATAAAAGGGTTGGTTAACAACCATTTGACATGAGGTGCCTTTCGTGACATAGAAGCCCAGAGCTAAAGGTCTAGTCCTGTGGTAAAGAATCACCGTCTCTCAGTGCACCCTTTGAAACGGGGTTTGACCTCAAGACACGGTCGATATTGGGAGAACGTGATCACTGTGGACGGAATAACAACGTAGACGAGTACTTATATCTTTAAATGTATACCAATTAAATACAAAAGGCTAGGAGAATCCATGTAACTACTACTTATTTAGTCTTGTTATACTCTTGTATACTTCGACAATGTAAATTAAATCGTTAATTATAAATTCTAATTTCCTTGAAAAATAGTAAATCTTTGTGGTCTTAATCAGGAAAATTAATGGTAGACCTAAAGAACGTTTAATAAACTAAACAAATTAGCAACAAGTGAAGGTAAATTTTCGGGAGGCTAAAGTGACTAAAGCGATCTAAAAGTCGATTAGCGGAAATCAACTTTTGTTTTGTTTTATATTCCTTGAATCGTGACCTTGGTGAGACCACCAACTCTTTCTTACTCCCTACCCTCTCTGGATGGAAGATTAGGGTTGTTCGGTGGACACCCTAGGACCCGTTTAGTGAAGGGCGGAGATTTGGAGTAAAAGAAGGGAGTATTATACTCTCTCCCGACTTGATCTCACCTCCTGAAAAGAAAAATTCACCTACGTAAGAAGACATTACCTTCCCCTCATAAGATAGTTACAGGACTGAGATCCCTCTACCTTTTACCCAAGGTAGACCTAAGTGGTTTCATGTCCCCCAAGAGGGAAGATGTGGTGTGGTGGAGAGGTCCGGGCGTCTTCGTATGGGGGGTAGTGCATACACCCTGTCCACAAGGTTGACCTCAGCAGGTGTGTTTCAGTTTCAGTACCCCGGGTTCCCACGAGTCAATCTACAAAGACTTTGATTTATCACCGAATTCCCTTCCTAAATAAAGAGAGGACGTCTCTTCTTTGACTCATCGTTTATGGGTCGAGATTTCATCAACCGGGGAGATGCAGAGACGAGACGGTAGGAGTCGTTTCACAGTGTTGTACAGACATCACAGAAACTCGTAGTACAGAGGTACAGTCCGTCCTTTTCTTCCCTTTCCACTCCCGTCTCTCGGGTACGGTCGACTCAGACAGGTAAAAATAATCCTTTCGTTATCGTAAGGACCTTCGAAATAGGTCGACTTCTACCTTCTGAAAGTAAGTGTAGAGTAACCGGTCTTGATAGACGTACTGGAACTTCCTTCGGACCCTTTAAAAACTACCCAGGTAACTGGAGGACTTGGTTTGACCTCTATCTTGTCGTTCCCTTTTCTCCACTTACCTTTAACTTTTCCGACGATCGACGAATATGGTGTCCCTACTCTTCCATAACCCTGTGCCTCCAGGAGTACGATCAATAATCTATTGTACGTGTACAGACAGATTTTCCCTCATGAACCCTTAAGGGACCACCAGGTGACCAACCCTGAGGTACAAAAGTGACGGTTCCCGGACCCAAGTTAGGGACCAACCCCTCGATCCCAGAGAGCTCGATGTGTCGTGTCGGGAAAAATTAATTTTCCCTCAGGAGTGGTCTGTGGTTCTTTAGGTAATAGTTTTGAGGAACAGTCCCTACATCGCGAGTGAGGTTACCTCTGAACTGAGGAAACCCTGGGTTGTGTCCTTCGGTAAGGAGTTACCGAGTATTCAGTCCCCTCAGACCGTCAGTGATCTTCGACTGACTGAGACGTAGAGAGTCTCAGATCATGGAGTGAGTCCGGGGTGTCTGGAGGGGTGATAAGTGCTGGGATGAATGAAAGGAGGGTCGAGACTCAGGAAGGAGTCCGTCCTCAGAAACGGAAAGGAGTAAAGGGTTTAAAGATCAGATACGTGTCCTTAGACAGGAAAACCTTCGGGTTCGGAAACTTTAAATGTTGGTTTCTTACGAAAGAAAAGAAACAGGGAGACAAAGGAGACTTAGCAGAAGAGGGGTCCGTTACTTGTGTCTTTCATACCAGTGGTTTACCCAGTTTCTCGGTCCCCATATTTCTTTGTGGTCTTTGTTTTTTTTTGAATCTAAAATTTTATAATAGGGAGACAAGAAGTACACTTTAGAGTAGGTCTTTCGGTTTTACATTCTCTCTATTTTTGATTGGGTGCACCAATTCCCCACCCACCCTCTACCCTCCCGGGGTCCCGGGAGGGGTACTCTGGATTCTCTTCAGTCGGTTCCTTTCAAACTTTTAAGTGGTTTGACCTTTTAGAGATACCAGAGAAGGTCGGACTTTCAAGATACTAAGTTTCAATTTCTCGTTTGTAAATCAGATAAAAGGGTTTTGAACTTTTGTCAGGGTGTATTACTCACACTGTTTACTTTATTTCCTACTAATTACGCCCGTACAAGGACCGGAAAGGAATTAGGACTGGGATGAGAAGCCGAACAACACCCTAAATGTCGACTCATCCCAAAACACTACCACTTCCTTCCCATTCGGACGTGGGACGTCAGGTACCACATCGTTTTTCTCGACCTGTACTGACTCGTTGACTTGTTGTTGTCGTTTCCCAAAACACTACTCCTTGGTCGTACCTTTTTACTGTTTGTTCTTCTCTGTGAGGCAGTTTGTCGATTTGTGTCTTCATTATGCACAACAACTACAAATTGTCTTTTGTTGTTTTAAGACATTTCGTTAACGGGAAGTTAATTTTTTATCTAAAAAAAATTTTCGGTTTTTTTCCGATATACTGGTTTGTTGACATGAGGATCTATATCTGTGTTTTGTTAACTTTTGTCTATGAGTTTGTCTGGGACATGGAAGTATAAGTATCGTGGTGAGAAGTGTTATCGACTTCCAATTTTTGTTGGATTTACGGGTAGTTGTCTACTTACCTATTTATCTAACGCCATGTATCTATGTATGGTACCCTACAATAAGTCGGTAGTTTTTCTATGTGACGTCTATGTACGACCCACGTAGAGTTTTTGTAATACGGCCCTCTTTCCATTTACTCTGTGTTTTCCGGTGCATAACATTCTAAAGTACATATGCTTTATAGGTCTTATCCACTGAGGTATCTCTGTCTTTCGTCCAACCCCTTACGGTCCCCCGACCCCCTCCCCTCTCACCCCTCACCGACGGAGTACCCAAGGGTCAAACCCTCCTACTTTATACAGTCTCCATCTTCAGGGTATTACTCAGGGTGTGAGTAATACACTCAGGGACCCAACCCAGGGTTTCTTCAGTTCAGAGGGTGTCTGAAAGTCTCCATCACTAACGTGTTATAATATTTAAATAAATAATTTATGGTGAATTAAGTGGACTTTTACCAATTAAAATACAAAACACTTAAAGTAGAGTCCAAAAAAAAAAATTCAGTCAACTTCTTTTTAGTATTCTCTGTCATAGTCCCTTGTAAACGTCCCTCTCCCAAACGCCCGTCGACGACTCTTTCCTCGTTGACTCATACCCCGACCGCCTGTCACCTTTCAACGACCGGTAAAAGACAGGGAAGGAGTAGGGACTTCAGGTGCACTTCCTGAGATCATGACAATGTCAGTTCTCGTGTTCAAGACCTTGGTCTGACGAGCCGAAATTTAGGGTCAGGACAGTATCTGATTGACACTGGAACCCGTTGCAAGAATCGGAGAGGTATGGAGTCAAAGGAGTAGACATTGAACCTCTACTATTATTGTGAATCAAGTATCCTCAACAATTTTCCCATTTAATTAATTAGATATGTTTTATGAATCTTCTCATACGTCCAAAGGGATGACTTTGGAAGAAGGAACCGAAGGTTCTGGTACCTTTGAGGATCAAAGGAGGAATTCAGAACCCTCCAGGAAGATGAAGAAAGAATATCTAAAGAGAAAGGACGAACATGAAACTTACACTTGCAAGAGGATTATCAGAGTGGAACCGTCATAAGAGTAAACGAGAGAACCCTCTCGAGAGAGAGTAAGAGTGTGGACCTCTTAGAGGACCAATAATTAGTGTACGTCCGATTTTTATCGGTAGACATATATATAATAAAGGTTTGAGGTTGACGGATGACCTGCAAGAGATAAAACTACAGGTGCTCTGGGTTTTGGCGTGTAGGGTCAGACTTTAAGAGACAAGATGTAGGAAGAAATATAAGACATAGCTCCAAAATCTTGTAGTGGTGACTGTTTCTTAGAGGGAAACTGATTTGAGGAGTCCTGAAAATCTTGAGAGAAGAGTTACCGACTGAAAACCCGAAAGTCTAAACAGAGAGATAATAAGTTAAAATTCATTCTTAGGACAATTCAGTGAAATTGATCTTAGAGGTCAGGACTTATAGACTAGTGCAAAGAGTAGGAGATGGTACGGGGTCCACTGTCGACTAGTGGAACCAGACGGAAATCGTTCTTTGGACAATCCAACCAAATGGATCTTAGGAGGGAATGGGACCATAAAGAAGAGTCATAAAAAGGTAGGTGAGACGAGAAACCGATATTTAAGGGTGAAAAGAAACAATATAAACCTTACTCAGTCAGAAAGATTGGATGATGTTTTGGGGTGATATTATCGGGGGGAACTTATTTCAGATTGAAAAAAAAAAAATTCAGCGAGTCAGTACAGACTGAGAAGAGCTGGGGTACCTGACGTCGGATGGTCAGAGGAGGTAGGTACCCTAAAGGGTCCGTTCTCATGACCTCACCCCACGGTAACGGAAGAGGCTTTCAGATTGAATCGTGATGAAATTTTTTTTTTCTTCTTCTTCTCACATCCGGTAGTGTTTTGATGTCACTTGCAATGGAACACAAGAAACAGTAAAAACAGAGTATCCAGAAGGAGAGACTGGTTGGGTAAGTTCTTTACTCATACAGTCACACGACATATTTAGAATATAGTTACACCTGAATAAGATACTAAAAAATTACGTCTGAAACTCTGTTAACATTTATTGTGATGGAGGGTTTTTTTTCCGCGAATCAAAGGAACCCACCACATTGTCCCATGGTGTTAGACCCACCGAAGTTTGTCTTTACATAAGAGAGTGTCAAGATCCCCGATCTTCAGTCTATGGTTCCGGAACAAGGGAGGTTTTGGAGATTTCTACCTAGGAAGGACCGAAGAAGGTCGAAGACCATCGGGGTCCGTAAGGAACCGGACACCGACACTTTGAGGTCAGAGACGGAGGTAGTAGTGTCCAGTAGAAGGACCCACAGAAGTATAGTAGAAGGGAGATACGTACAGACCCAGGTTTAAAAAGACAGGAATATTCCTGTGGTCAGTATAATCTAATCCCTACGTGGGGTGGTATCATACTGAAGTAGAATTAAATTGGTTAATGTAGACATTTCACACGACACGACACGAATCAGCGAGTCAGCACAGACTGAGAAACTCTGAGGTACCTAACATCGGACGGTCCGAGGACCCAGGTACCCTTAAGAGGTCCGTTTTTATAACCTCACCCAACGGTACGGGAGGAGGTCCCCTAGAAGGGTTGGACCCAGAGGACGTAATGTCCTCCTAAGAAATGGTAAACTCGGTGGTCCCTTCGGGTGTAGAGATTTCTTGGATAAGGTTTATTCCAGTAAGACTCCAAGACCCCAATCTTGAAGTTGTATATAGAAAGTCAAGTCAAATCAAGTAAACGAGTCAACACAGGCCGAGAAACACTGGGGTACTTAGCGTCGTGCGGTTCGGAGGGACAGGTAGTGGTTGAGGGCCTCAAGTGAGTCTGAGTGTAGGTAGCTCAGTCACTACGGTAGGTCGGTAGAGTAGGAGACAACAGGGGAAGAGGAGGACGGGGGTTAGGGAGGGTGGTAGTCTCAGAAAAGGTTACTCAGTCCAGAAGTGTACTCCACTGGTTTCATGACCTCAAAGTCGAAATCGTAGTAAGGAAGGTTTCTTTAGGGTCCCGACTAGAGGAAGTCTTACCTGACCAACCTAGAGAAACGTCAGGTTCCCTGAGAGTTCTCAGAAGAGGTTGTGGTGTCAAGTTTTCATAGTTAAGAAGCCGAGAGTCGAAAGAAGTGTCAGCTTGAGAGTGCAGGCATGTACTGGTGTCCTTTTTGGTATCGAAACTGATCTGCCTGGAAACAACCGTTTCATTACAAAAACGAAAACTTATACGATAGATCCAACAAGTATTGAAAGGAAGGTTCCTCATTCACAGAAAATTAAAGTGTCGACGTCAGTGGTAGACGTGAAATAAAAAAAACCTCGGGTTTTTTATTTCAGACTGTGACAAAGGTGACAAAGGGGTAGATAAAGGGTACTTCACTGTCCTGGCCTACGGTACTAGAAGCAAAAGACTTACAACTCGAAATTCGGTTACAAAAGTGAGAGGTGAAAGTGAAAGTAGTTCTTCGAAAAATCAAGGAGAAGTGAAAGACGGTATTCCCACCACAGTAGACGTATAGACTCCAATAACTATAAAGAGGACCGTTAGAACTAAGGTCGAACACGAAGGAGGTCGGGTCGCAAAGAGTACTACATGAGACGTATATTCAATTTATTCGTCCCACTGTTATATGTCGGAACTGTATGAGGAAAAGGATAATCCCCATGTGTTGACTTGGGTATTATGGGGGAGTTAACGATATCGAGAGAATTGCACAAGTAGTTGAGGTGACGGTGGTCAGACACCGGGTAAGGTCCGTCGGTCGACGACCTTGTCAGGACTTCCTCGTTTTGCGAAAGGAAGACGTCTGTGTAGAGTACACTATGTCCGCATGATATGTACGCGACATTGGTAACCAGTGTGAACCAAGGTATCACCTACCAAGGAGTAGGTGATACTTGGGGGATTCCCATCTCCGGTATAGTATAAACTGAGACTTCTTACTCTTTATGATCTTGTCATGGATCATGAGTCACTTCAGGAGTTGCCTCGGAAGTTGTCCTTCTTCCCTTTCCTCCTTTCATTCTGAGTCTACAGACGACCGAGTCGCCGGGGGTGGACACTCCGGGGGTGGGAATCGCGAGGAAAGACAAACAAGGTGGAGAACAAAGAGAGTATACCCGGGGTAGAAACGAAAGTAGTTCCAAAACGAGACCTAACGGTTATCGGTACGACTGGTGTCCGACCTCGTCTATCGAGGGACGTCGAGAACGTACTTTACTTGAAGAGAATAGTGATGTCTGTTCAGAAATTACCCGAATCTCAGTTTCGAGAGAAAGAATGTTCTGGTCCTGATCTTCTGTGTTCGGGACTAATGGACGTCGAGTCGGGTTATGGATGTATTTATTCTCATCGAATCGGATTAACTCTTGAATGATATACGTTAAGATAAGACAAGACAAGAGTGTACCTAGTCAAGTAATTGTGGAGTGTTATTAGGTTACACCACCTTTGACAACAATAGAGTTGAAATATCTACTCCTTTGACTCTGAATCTCTTCGAATATTGAACCGGTTCTGGTGTCGAGTACTCTTACCCTTGGTCCCAAACTTAGCTCTGTTGGATTGATTACAATTCTGTTTTTATAGGTTTTGAACCTTTTCTACCGACGGGTAGAAAAGTCTCAGTACGATCTTGTAATGTCTCGGTGAGGTCTTAATCAGATCACAGATCCCCCAATCAAATGGGATTACTGACTAAGAGATGAGAACTAATTCTATAAGATGTTGAAGTATTTTTCACAATTGACAAGTCAAGTCAAGTTAAGTCAAGTCAGCGAGTCAGTACAGGTTGAGAAACACTGGGATACTTGCGTCGTGCGGTCCGGAGGGACAGGTAGTGGTTGAGGGTCTCAGGTGGGTTTGGGTACAGGCAGCTCAGCCACTACGGTAGGTTGGTCGAGTAGGAGACAGTAGGGGATGAGGAGGACGGGAGTTAGAAAGGGTCATAGTCCCAGAAAAGTTTACTCAGTCGAGAAACGTAGTCTACCGGTTTCATAACCTCAAAGTCGAAGTTGTAGTCAGGAAGGTTACTTGTGGGTCCTGATTAGAGGAAATCCTACCTGACCAACCTAGAGGAACGTCAGGTTCCCTGAGAGTTCTCAGAAGAGGTTGTGGTGTCAAGTTTTCGTAGTTTAGAAACCACGAGTCGAAAGAAATATCAGGTCGAGAGTGTAGGTATGTACTGGTGACGTTTTTGGTATCGGAACTGATCTACCTAGAAACAACCGTTTCATTACAGAGACTAAAAAATATACGACAGATCCAACCAGTATTGAAAGGAAGGTTCCTTATTCACAGAAAATTAAAGTACCGACGTTAGTGGTAGACGTCACTAAAACCTCGGGTCTTTTTATCAGTCGGTGACAAAGGTGACAAAGGGGTAGATAAACGGTACTTCACTACTCTGGTGTACGGTACTGGAAGCAAAAGACTTACAACTCGAAATTCGGTTGAAAAAGTGAGAGGAGAAAGTGAAAGTTCTCCGAAAAATCAAGAAGAAGTGAAAGAAGGTATTCCCACCACAGTAGACGTATAGACTCCAATAACTATAAAGAGGGCCGTTAGAACTAAGGTCGAACACGAAGGAGGTCGGGTCGCAAAGAGTACTACAATTGACCCCCGCTAAGTTTACTAAGAACTGGATATGGTCACGTTCACTCAAAAAGAGATCACCTTTCCTATTGAGGTCGCCAATATCAACATAACAAGAGATCCTCTGATCGGACGAAACGTAGATTAAATCGTCAGAGTCCGGTCGTAAGAAAGAAAGTCCCTGATATTTATGAAGACAAAGTTGATGTTGGGAGACTTGGTCCAGGTGGTAGGACGATCAAGGGAGTAATTACTCAATTAATTTACACACCGTGTAAGTAAGACATAAACATGCTCTTAATGTAAAAATTGAAAAATGAACCGTGTGGTTTCGGGTGTACGAATTGACGATATGATCTTACTTAATTACTAACTTACTCACTGACTTTAATTTATATACAACTAATACAAATTCTTTCCTCATGTTCCCTCAACCCCTCTCTACCTAAACCTCAAACCCTAAGTGTCTACGTTTGATAATATATATCCTGCCTATTTGTTGTTCCAAGATGACATCTCGTGTCCTATAAGTTATAGGACACTATTTGGTATTGTCTTTTCTGATACTTTTTCTTACACATACAAATACATATTGATTTAGTGAAACGAGATATCATCTTTAATTGTGTTGTGATGTTTAGTTGATATAAAGTTATTTCATTTAAAATTTTCTTCCCTCACGTTTGGTGTTAACCTTGGGTAGTCAGGGATTTTCCCGTTCCTCATTTCGCCACTTTTTCTCTTAATGTATATTAGATAATCTTCTGTAATATATAAATTTTATATATAGGGCGTTTTATAGATTACTCACTCACTTCAGCGTGACAGTTGGGGTACCTGACGTCGGATGGTCCGAGGAGACAGGTACCCTAAAAGGTCCGTTCTCATGACCTCACCCAACGGTAAAGGAAGAGGTCCCCTAGAAGGACTGGGTCCCTAGCTTGGGCCCAGAGGGTGTAACATCTGTCTGTGAAATGGCAGATTCGGTGGTCCCTTCAGGTTTATAGATTATGTAGGGGTGTTTTCTGTCATATTTGTGTCTTGTTGTCTTTGACGAAGCCTCTTTAGGACAACCAAATAAACCCTTAAACTACCTTCGTTCTGTCTGGAAAGGGGGATCTCTTACTTGACACACAGAGAGTTTCCCACACAATCTTTTGTTTTAAGTTCACTCATTGAAAATTTCTAGAATAACCGAAATAAGTTGTTAATTACTTAGTCTGTCGTAGCGTAGATCGTCTATCTCTCCTCGAGGTTCCTCGACATGTTTTACTTCCTGAAAATATTGGTCTTCCCTCGTCCTTATTCTTTCAATACGATCCGTTTTTTCATCCACCCAATAACCTTCCAGTGAAAGGAAATGCCCTACCATCCCTCGTAGTCCTCCTAATGGATTGATTACGACTAGTCCGGTAAGGACTAACTGATCAAATTCTAAGGTAAAGACCCTTTCGGCTTTGACATTAATTGAGTTTGAAGTCAAACTATTACACCCCGAATCGTATTCGTTGAGGTGCACCCCGGGAAACCGAACAAAAATTGTCCATATCGGAGGACCCCTAAGAATTTTCCCTTTTATTAATTGTGGAAATGGTTGCTGGACCAAGCTGTCTTTGGTTTGTGGGATTAAGTTCTACCGATTATCTTCAATTGTTCACTTTATTGTTACTATAACATTCGTACTATAACAACGAACCTTATATCTTCGACGAATTATTTATAATTTACTCAAGTTTTTAACTGGGGTTACGTCTTTTTACTGAAGACGTCTTTTATGTCGGTTCAACTTGGTTAAGTCAGTTTCTGTAGAAAGTCTCGATAATTTCAACAAAGGAAATAAACTCCTTTCTAATACTGTGTGGATGAATTAAGGTTGAGTGACGATTATTGAACGATTACCACGATTACCTCAAGAATTACCATACCCTTTCTGGCACTTACTGGATAAATGGTTCACAAGTCTTTGTGTCCGTATGCAATTTTTAGGTAACACAAAGACAAAGAAGACGTGTAAAGACCCTACTAACGTCTGTAAACACCAAAGACAAATATTTATCTTCCTATGGTCGCCGTGTTGTGTGTCTTCCCTTTGAGGTCCGTCTTACTTTCCGTACTGGAACATTTTGCAATCGTCCGAAGGACTTTGCACAAGCATCAATCGGTTGTATGAATAACTAAGTAAGTTCCGTGAGAATTCGGTTTGCTCATATTGTTATTTGTTATGTGTTTAACGGAACAGTAGGACCTCAAATATACGACCACCCCTCTTTGTCTGTACTTTTTTTATTTTTTTCTTTACGGGTACTACTATCCACCACTGTTCACGACAGCTCTTTTCCTTGTCTCCCTGTCGTGTCTTCTTAAAGGTTCGCTCCAAACCCCCCGAACGATGGATTCTTATCTTACCTTTGATATTCGTTCCACTTTTCTGTCGGAAGTCTTACCTCCTTTATTGTCGTTTGTTTGTTGACTGTTTCTTAATTAGAGGTTTTGTATGGTCGTCGAGTACGTCGAGTTATGGTCTTTTTGTTGGGTTAGTTTTTCACCCGGTTTCTTGATTTGTCTGTAAAGAGGTTTCTTCAGTATGTCTACCGATTGTTTGTGTACTTTTCTACGAGTTGTAGTGAGTAATAATCGCTTTACGAGTAGTTTTGGCGTTACTACATAGTAGAGTGTGGCCAGTCTTACCGACAGTAGTTTTTCAGATGTCTGTTACTTACGACCTCTCCTACACCTCTTTTCCCATGGGAGTATGTGACAACCATCTTTACGTTTGACCATGTCAAACCTTTGACATGGTCAAATGTCTTACGTTTAACCTTGTCACACCTCTAAGGAATTTTTTGACCCTTATCTTGACGGTATGGTGGGTCGTTAGAGTGACGACCCATATATGTGGTTCCTTTGGTCTTAACTTTCTCTGCGTACGTAGGGTGCAAGTAGCGTCGTGATAAATGTTATCGATTCTGTACCTTCTTTGGATCTACAGGTAGCCGTCTGTTTACCTATTCCTTCAACACCATGCATATGTGTTACCTTATAATGAGTCGATATGTTACCTTGCGTAAACTCAGTCAAGATTGGTCCACCTACTTGACCTTGCGTAATATGTCTCACTTCGTTCAGTCTTTCTCTTTGTGTTCATGCCGCATAATTCCGTATAGATGCCTTAAATCTTTCTGCTACTACTGTTAGGATGTACGTTCCGTCGTTTTCTCTGTGTCTACATTTCTTGTCTGAAAACCTGGGACACCCTCTTCCACTCCCGCCCTAATAAGGTCTCTTATCGTATTGCACATATAGTGGTATACACTTTGTCTACTGGCCACGTCCAACATACGTACTTCGTCCCGAGGGTTTCGGTCACGGGACCCTGTTGGGTCTCCCTACCCCACCCCTTTCTATGCCCTCACCCCCAAGTCCGACCCCCCTGTGTACACATGGACACCGACTAAGTACAGTCACATACCGTTTTTGGTACTGTGATAACGTTTCATTAATAGGAACTTAATTTTATTTAATTGATTAATTTCTTTTTTTATCTTACCAGTCCCTATCGGAGTCACTCGTTTCTGAAAATTTCTCTACACTCTTGCGTTTGTTATCCTAAGTCAATGTGTATATGTACGTAGATAAGAAAAAGTTTAAGTCACGAGGTTATATGTAAATTTTTTATGTAAAAGTTTTTCTTTTGAAGTGTAAGGAACACTTTCTATTTTCTATCCATAAACTCCTTTCTCGCAAGGTCGTTCTCCCTTTTCGTTCCCGTTCCAGGACTCCGTCCTCGCACGGAGAAAGTAAACTTTCTGTTTTTAAAGTGTCCTCTGTTATTTATTCTTAAGAAAACTAAACCTTTTCTTTTTGTTTTAAGGTGTCTCCTTCACCTCACTCCCTCCCCTGTCTCGTCTTTTTCCTCCCCCACCCTCCTGTCCAACCTACCCCCCTCCTGAGCGTATTCGTTGACCACAGAATGGTCCTAGTGGGACCGGCGACCTCTCTCTCGTCCGATCTCTCCACAGTCCCGGTCTCGTCCTTCCTCAGCTCTCGGCAACGTGACGTCCCACCTTCGGTGAGAAGGGTTGTCGGAAGGGGACGTTTACGCAGGTTGGACGAGAGTGTTACAGTAGACCATCACGTGTGCAAATTAGGGACGAACCATTCTTTTAGCTTTTCTTTTTTTTTTTCTTTTCTTTTGCCCCGACATGTACTCCCGAGAGTAAAGACTCCTTTACTCTTTATTTATTTATTTTAACGTTAAACACAGAAACTGTCCCTTTAGCTCACCTGAGTTCAGAGAAAACCTTCTTTTTTTTTCGAATACAATCATTCAATTTTTATTGTCGCGTTACGTCTCACACGACCTTATTAATCGAACCTTTTCCCCAACGGGGTCACTAGAGTAATGTAAAGGGGTCTACTGAAAAGGTTCGTCATCGTCCACTCATTATTCTTTGGTGACCTACCAGTCCGTGTTACCAGATCAAAAGTTTTCGAGATTAAATTACACCTTCATTTGCCGTCTCAGGGGTTTGAAGTTCTCATTTACTGTCAATTTCTTTTACTGTGTGAGAGCCCGGGACACTGACCGAGAGGACCCTACACGATAGTAGGACAGGAAACGACGTTCAGTTCGGGTACTCGGCGACCATAGGAACCTACGGACGGCTTACGTGTACCCACTTCCAAGGACGGACAAATTTAACAGGTCACGGGTAAATCGAATCTACGCTTCCAAACTTCTCGAAAAAGAACGTGACGCGAATACCTTTGTTCTCGGTGACGAACTTCCAATTACAAAACGACGTCCAGTCACGAAAAAAGTGGGACGGACGACTGAACGCACTTGGCTTTGTTTTTGGTTAATGAGAAGTTCTAGTTTTAGAAGTCACCGGAGTCCTCGTCAAAATTAAATCAAAATCTTAAAGGCTGGTCGAAAGAGGGAGCGGAGGACCACAGTCTACGTCGGTTTAATTTTTGTAACGGTTCATTACCTTTCAATGAATTTAGAAAGAGAAGACTGACAAAAGAGAAATGTTGGTAATACTAGTAAAAGGCCGACCGGTGTCTGTGTAAAGAAAATTTTACCTTACGGCGAACCGAGTAAAACTCGAAAAAAAGAGTGGGGGAAATATAACTGGAGATAAGGAAATAGAGTAAGGGAACCTTTGGACTTGGAGTCAAGATATTTATGTAATTTTTATTTTTGACTAGGGTAAACCTTGCTCCAGTATAGTAACTTAAATAAGAGTCTAGTGTAGTGCTATTTGTTAAGACCAAACAAGATATTATGCGAATCTTACGTTCACATTGGTCCGAAGTTGAAGAACTGTAGACATGACCAGTTTCCCCTCGGGAGTGTAACATGATAAGGGAGGGTTTGGGTCGAAGGACACGGGTGGGGGGTACGACCGGGACGGACAGGAGGTTCTAACTGACAGAATGGTAGAGAGTCGACCACCCGACCCACGGTGGGTGAATCGTCGTTGTTCGTCAACAACAAACCGACCATTCAACATAGGTTAAGAAAAGCGTCGTGTGGTCCGAAGGGACAGGAAGTAATAGTGGGTCTCAAACGAGTTTGAGTACAGGTAACTCAGTCACTACGGTCAGTTGGTAGGGTAGGAGACAGTGGGGAAAGAGGTGGGAGGAAGTTAGAAAGGGTTATAGTCCCAGAAAAGGCCACTCAGGAGAGAAGTATATTCCGTCGGTTTCATAACCTCAAAGTCGAAGTCGTAGTCAGGAAGTCCCAACTTATAAGTCCCAACTAAAGGAAATCCTACCTGACCAAACTAGAGGAACGTCAGGTTCCCTGAGAGTTCTCAGAAGAGGTCGTGGTGTCGAGTTTTCGTAGTCAAGAAGTCGTGAGTCGGAAGAAATGCCAGGTCGAGAATGTAGGTATGTACTGATGACCTTTTTGGTATCGAAACTGATCTGTCTTGAAACAACCGTTTCATTACAGAGATGAAAAATTATGTTCGTCAATGATCTATCCTTCGACAAGGGACGGACATTAAAGTACATTGAGACGTAGAGTCTTTGATCGAGGTCGTCTTTACACCAGAGGTTGGAGTTGGTTGTAGAGTCATATAACGGGTCCTTAAGAAGATGTACACAGATGAGTAATTGAGTTCAGTAAAGTAAAGTGGATGACACACGTTCCTTAACTCGGTTCGTATCCTGTTAAGGTAGCAGACAAGGAGGGAGTCGATAAAGATTGGATGTGACAAGAGGACCTTTGGGGTCGTGTTTGTGGAGGGAGCAAGGAGAACCTTCACTGGATCGACTAAAGTCTTTTCCCGAGGGAATTGAAGGATAGGGTAGAACTGTGGATGTATGTATAGTCGTGGAATAGAAAGAAAGGGAGGAACGAAGGGTGGAGTCACCTTTTCCATACTAGACCGAAGGTAATCAAAGGTAATCAAAGGTAAAGGTAAAGGTGGTTTAGAAGAGAGAGAAAAGATGAAAGAAAAAAAAAAAAAAGGAGACTCCGTAAAATAAACATACATAATGTAGGGATCTTTTTCTTAGGTTCCTAAAAGGGAGGACATACAAAAGCAGAACGAAGAAGTACCAGGTACTACGGTCGACTCCAACAGTCATGTTACTTTGGTTTGACTGCCCTACCCTCGTCCAATAAGACGGTAAAAAGATCTAGAAACTCAACATGTAGTTTAGACCCCGACTAGTGAGGTGTGAATAAATCAGACGGACACTCCAAGTGTTGTTAAAAGGGTCGGGACACTAGTAGTTACTAAAGTTTAAGCGGTTACATTGGTACGAAGTAGTAGTGACAATCTTTGGACTCCTACTGAAACCTCGTGCCGGATTATTCCTGGACCACAAACGGAGAGAAGAGCCGTAACAACTATGAGAACTCTCGTAGTCGGTCCTGTAAGTACGCGTGGTAATACCACCGTGCCTTTCTACCGCCTTTCTCGAGAAAAGATGAAAGTTAGAGTAGGACGATCACCAAGAAAAGGTTGTTATAAAAACGTAGAAGTCCAGATAGAGTTTAATTTTTAAGTGGTTTTTACACCTACAACGGAGATGTAGGAAGAGATCGTATTGGATAGAGACAGAGAGATATCGGTTCGAAAATCTCCTTAGATGTGTAAGTCAGGGATGAAGTAGTAGAGTCACTGTTGTGCTCGAGGGTTTACACCAAGGGTTTACACTTAGATACAGGACCCAAGGAGGAATACACTAGTTCCTGTACAACCTATAATGGTGGTAAATCTACCGGGTTCCGGGGAGTTTGGCGTATTCGGACTTTTGTTAGAGTAGTTGGTCGGATCTGATGTTCTCAAATCTAGGTGGAGGTGGTAAATGACCGTCTCCCTGAAGCCCATTCAATAACTTGGTAAACAGAAAGTTGAAGGAGGACGCACTCGTAGCTCTTGATACTTCTTAGACTCTACCATGGGATGAACGTTCGATCGTTAAATCGGACGGTATGAAAGTATCTACGACCATCTTATATACTTTGAGGACCCAGTCTTTATTTACTGTCAAATAATGGCTGTTCTTGGCGTCATCGGTCTCATAGTCGTACAAAATATGACCAAGGAACTCGGGGTCAGAACCGTCCCTCTCTGTTTTCAGACGTGGACGGTGTGCGAATGTCCTCTCCTTGGAACTTAAGTCCCTTTAACGAGAAACGAGGTTTTCTTCTGTCATACAGAGGGTTCCGACGAACAATGTACAAGTCATTTTACACCCCTTACATTGTCATCGATGTGACGGTCCAACAACATTATTTACACAAAAATTTTTTACGGAAATTTTATCTCGATTCATACATATTTTGGGGTAACCAAAAAATACATTGGATCCCCGAAAGGACCATCGAGTCTATCATTTCTTAGATGTGTACATGGGGTTACAAGTAGCGTCGTGACAAATATTATCGGTCCTGTACCTTTGTAGGATCTACAGGTAGTCGTCTACTTACCTATTCTTTCGACACCATGTATATGTGTTACCTCATAATGAGTCGCCAATTTTTCTTATGTAAACTTAGTCAAGACTACTCTACCTACTTTGACCTCGGCTAATATGTCTCACTTCATTCGGTCTTTCTTTTTGTGGTTATGTCATATGATTGTGTATATATACCTTAAATCCTTCTACCGTTACTGCTGGGACATACGTTCTGTCCTTTTTTCTGTGTCTACACATATTGCCTGAAAACCTGAGTCTCCCTCTCCCTCTCCCACCCTACTAAACCCTCTTACCCTTAAGATTGTACATATGACAGTACATTCTTAACTTAGCGGTCAGGTACAGACTGCATCCCACGTCGTACGAACCCCGACCACGTACCCCTACTGGGTCTCTCTACAACACCCCTCCCTCCACCCTCCCCCCAAGTACAAACCCTTGCGTACATTCTTAATTTCTAAAATTTAAAAATTTTTAATTTTTTTAATTTTTTTTTTTTTTTTTCTTCTTAGACCGACGTTACACCCTCTGGCCCCAAGTCAGGGACCCAACCCTTCTAGGGGACCTCTTCCTTTACCAATGGGTGAAGTAATAAGAACGAACCACCTAAGGTACTTGTCTTCTCGACTCGTCCGAGGTATCCCAGTCCTTCTCAGTTGTGTTCACTCATCGATTCGCACGTGTGTGTGATCAAGTGTCGGGGTAAAGGGTCCTCGAGCGACCGACTCCCACATAGAGTGAATAGAGAAACATGGTTCAGTTGTACGTCGTGGTACACAACAGACACATACGTTGTCACCGTACAGACGACTTAGTGACCAACAGTTTATGGATTTCTAGAACTCTATGGTGCACATGATAAAGTGTAAGGTCCGATACGAGTTACCGTATTACCATCTTTAGAATTTATGACTGAGTAGAACCTGAAGTGTTTATTTAATGTTACGACTGATACTCTCGACAGTTCAACTGTACTCAACACACCCCTTTTTTTAGTGAATTATGGGACGAAAAGTCTTCTAAAGTATTACAGATTTTCGTACAAAATTTATAGACAAGGTACTTCTCCTAATAATAGGGAAATGTGTTCAATGTCCAATTATCCCCGTCAAAGTCTGGTTTTTTAGCGGAAACGGGAATGTCAAGTAAACTGGATATCGTGCCATTCAGAGACTACTGGGTGTTGGTTTTCAGTCACTGAAAATGAAATTGTACTTTGAATAGATCATTTGTTTCTAATCCCTCATATAAGAAACACGGTTCGTGAGAGGGTCCGTCATCCCAATAGAGTCCGTCTCCTTTCCCGGTTGGGAAGGACGGGACCTCCTGAGTGTAAGTCTTCCCTCCAATTCGTAGTTTTCGAGTTTATATTTTGGTAGCCCCCTCAACTTACCTTGTGGTTGTTTATCGTAGGGGAAAAGGACGGGTGCAAGACTTGGTTGGTTCTTCAATTTCCTAGGTGTACACCTCTACTTTTGTAGTGTGAATTTCGACTGTTCCGATTTGGTTCTTGGGCCGAAATCTACTACCGCGGAGCCACGGGGACCTCTCAGTTCAGTGTCTTCCACGACCTGGAGGTCTCCGTCGACCCCTTGTGTACAGGGACGTCCGTCCACCCAGGGCTTTTCCTTCCACCGTCTTCCCGGCAGAGACGACGAGTGCCACGTGCAGGAGGAGTTCGAGTGAGGAGTCAGTTGGGTGAAGGTAGCGATCCCTAACAATGTTGGGTGGGGGTTGCCGTGAAGGACGGAGGGAGGGGATGAAGATAAAAAATGGTTGTCAGTAGTAGTGGTAGTGGGTACGTGAAAAATTTAAAAACAATCATAGATAGGGAAAGAATAAGGGATGATCTTATATTTGAGGTATTTGACACCATGTGTATATGTTACCTTATAATGAGTCGGTATTTTTCCTTATTTTAACCTAGTAAACGTCTCTACACCTACCTGGATTTCTGACAGTATCTTTTACTTCATTTCAGTCTTTCTCTTTTTACTTATAACATATAATTAATTGTGTATATACACCTTAGATCTTTTTACCATATCTACTAGAACTGACTTTTGGTCTTTATCTTTGTATCCGTATTTCTCGGTTACATACCTATGGTTCCGTCCCCCCCTACTTAACCCTCTACTCTTGACCGTATATATGTTATAACTATGATAGATATTTTGTCCATTGATCACTCTTGGAGGACATATCGAGTCCCTTGAGGTCATTTACGAGACACCACTCGATTTACCCTTCCTTTAGGTTTTTTCTTCCCTATATACATATGCATATCGACTAAATGAGACAACATGTCGTCCTTGATTATGTTGTAATATTTCATTGACATGAGTTTATTTTTAATTGAATTTTTGTTTTTTCTCGTTTTGGAAACTGGAAGAAAGAAGTGACTTCAGAGGACCGTGTATTCTTGAGCCGTTTAAAGATAATTTACTGACTTGTTTACTAACTTTTTTCCTTACTTGACTTATTTACCCATAGAAGGGTTGATATTGTGAACTCCCCGTAAGTGTGAGAGGTCGCTTGCCCCAGGGACTCTTGCCGGGTCCCCTTCGTCTACGGACGACCAGACTAAGACCGTGTCTTCACTTCCCCCCCTGGGAAGGACTCTCGGTGTAAGTGGCCTCCGAAAGTCTCCCTCCCGAGGTCGGACGAGTGTTCACTGGGGCTCAGGACGCGGAGGTTCTCAGAAGTGTACGTCTTCTGCCATGTCCTTGTCGTTACCAAACGACTCCCGCTCCGGGTCCCGGACGGCCGGGCGGACGACTGATAGGCTGATGTCCAACTCACCGTTAGGGGGTCTCATCTAACAAAACGGTTTTTAAAATGAAAGTAAAATGCTAAACAATTGTTTTCTTTGGTGAGCAATGTGTGTATGTGTTCAAGTTAAAAAAATGTCTTCTAATAAACTGAATTAAAGTTGCATGTTAGTCATTCTCTTTGCTTTGTTATCCCTTTTCATTGTCGTATACATAGTGGTTCAATCGAGCTGGATGTAGGTCTGAACTCGGCGCGACCCTTCAGGGAGTACTTCTCGTTAGACCTCGGGGTTGGACCTTCCCCGGGTCCACCATACGGGTGGGGTGGGCGCTCTGACGTTTAACGTCAAACCCCCCAAGAGGGGGGGAATTTTGGCGTCCAAGGTTTGACTATCGTAGTCAAACACACGTTTTTACGCCAGACCGAAACGGATGTGGAAAAATGTTACGACAAACAAAGCGGAACACTCAGTATCCTAAAGTAATCTGGGGTCCCTCCACCGGTCTGGGAGTCCCGAGTTTTTAAGGTTCTGGGTGACGGAAAGAGTAGACGCAGCGGACTTAACGATACGAACACCCGTCCGTGCCTTAGGTCCGTCACAGGTCCGTCTAGTCTTCGTCCAGTCTCAGGACGAGAGGACGAAGACTTCGGACTCGTTCTGAAGGAGGTAAAATTAAAGGGATTGTATCTACCTCGTCTCTTTACAATATTAGGAGTAAATACCTCTCTTCCGAACTGACCAAATCTTAGTATATCAGTATCCTCAATTTTTCACCCTTCTCGAATATCTAACCCCCCAAAATGGTAAAACCCCAAGGTCTCGAGATACAGACCACTTGGTATAATTGGGGCAGACTCCGTTTACGAAAGTTCACATATAAAAATTTTTTTTCTGTCTTAATGTTCCTTTGGATAATGTAATTTTATATCTATAGTTTTATAAAAATTTTGGACTACTATCGACATGTTGACACACCTACATTAATTACGGTGACTTAATATGTAAAATTTTTACCAATTTCACCGTATAATATATAAAAATGTTATTATTGTTTTATAAATGTCAAACATTGTCTTATTATATATAATTTTTGGTTCTGGACCAGTGTTCAGAGTGTTGATGACAGTTAGATTTCGTCTTCTCTCATCTATAAACCTCTGTAGAGGGTCCACCGTGATCACTATTTCTTGGACGGACGTTCTCTGTATTCTCTGCACCCAAGCTAGGAATCTCTTCCTATACCGTTGGGTGAGGTCATAAGTACGGATCTCTTAGGGGCACCTGTCTCCTCGGAGCACCCAATGTCAGGTATGTCAGCGTTTCTCAGTCTGTGTCGACTTCGTTCAAACGGGAGTGTTGATGGTGGTCTTACTTTACTTTTATAGACTAAAGATATAAGTTATAATATATCCTTGGATATTCCCTTTTCGTAGACTTTTTCTTAAAATATATTAACTTAGTGACACACCATGTGGACTTTGAATATGTTATAACATTTAGTTGATATAAAGTTATTTTTTTAAAATCTTTTTTTTAGATACCAAAGATAACTATTCTTTTAGAGTTTATGACGGTTCTTTTGACACCAGACGCCGGACATAAACATTGAATTCCTTTATGACTTAAAGTTAATCATCGGTCACTTCTTTCTCTCCATTAGTACTAGGGGGTAATGTCTTGTAGAGCGAGACGGCCAAGGAAAACCTCTACCCTCCGGAGTCTATCCGTCTATAGACTCTTCAGATTCTACTCTCCAGATTCTTTCAGAGTGGAGGTCCGGGGACTGAAGGTGTGTCTCGTGTCTTCCAGTCTTCTTTGAGTTTCGGTCTCTTCCTAGATTTCACAGTAAAATGAACAGATCCTTACTCAGTTCATTTACCCTTAAGTCGATAGAGGTAGAAGAGATTCCTGATAGAAGGGAGTTGTTTACGAGACGTATAACTAAGATGATAACTTTGGATCATGTATAAAAATCCCCAAAGGGACGACCGAGTCTATCCTTTCTTAGACGGACGTTACGGTCTCTGGTCCAAAGATAGGGACTCAGTTCTTCTAGGGGACCTCTTCTCTTAGTGATGGGTGAGGTCATAAGAACGGACCTCTTAGGGTACCTGTCTCCTTGGACCGTCCGATGTCAGGTGGTCTCCAGTGTTTTCTCAGTCTGTACTGAGTCACTGAGTGTGTGTGTGTGTGTATGTACAAAAATTAGAGACGTAAACTCTAATTTTAGACATTTTACTCTGGTCATTGATGAATGGTGTGACCCAACAATCCTAATACACTTTATTATATAAATTTGGAGTCAGTGTCGGGAACCGTTCAACAAATTCTATTTATTTATTACGAATAATTTTATAGAGTACCAAGGAATTGGGAGTTGAGAAAAAATTACAACTGTCCATTAGACAGTTACGTCACACTCTCAATTTACAGAACCCTAAGACATTTTTTACTGACCAATTTAAATCTCTAGTACCAAAGACAGAAAGGTCTGGATGAAATTGTAGGTCTGACGACAGCGGTCCGAGGTGTCGGAGTGAGGAGACGTCTCGACGACGATTCAGTGAAGTCAGGACAGGTTGAGACACAGTGGGGTATCTGCCGTCGGGTGGTCCGAGGCGGCCGGGACCCTAAGAGGTCCGTTCTTGTGACCTCACCCAACGGTAAAGGAAGAGGGTACGTACTTTCACTTTTCACTTTCACTTCAGTGAGTCGACACAACCTGAGAATCACTGGGGTACCTGACGTCGGATGGTCCGAGGAGGCAGGTACCCTAAAAGGTCCGTTCTCATGACCATACCCCACGGTAACGGAAGAGGTGGAGACGTCTCACTCGACGGTGTTTAAGAACTTTCGGGCGGAAACCTCAGAGAGGTCCGGAAGGACTCCGACCACTCTGTTTCTAGTGGACACGTCCATCCGTTGGACTCATCCATCCGCACCGGAGAGACGGGGGTCGGTTCCTCGTGTGCGAACTATCTGCAAAAGATTGAATGACTAAGAAGTCCAGACTCGTATTCACAGCCCGTTTCATTTGTATTCAGATAGGAAGTTTTATAAACCACATTTATAAATCACAATAATTCGACTTTTAAGACGACTTAAGTGTCCCTTTTTTGTGTGTGTGTTGATGAGATTTACTTCCGAGAGACTGCTATTAAAAGACACTTCCCCTTTTTTGTCATCTAAGACCTTTCGTACCGACCCACCCTCGATGCCCTTTGTGCTCCTCCGCCTGTCCCTGGGGTCCTAAGTCCGTCACCCACCTCGGACGACACCCTTGAGCCCCCTGACCTGTAGACACACCGTCGGTGGTCCGTCCCCCCGGGGCACGGGGAAAGAGAAGTGTGAGACGAGAAGGGGGGAGCTGCGGTGTAGAACAGAGACAGGGGAGGAGATGAGATAAGGGAGGGGTCCTGGTGGATGCGTTCAACGTCCCGGGTCATGTTTTACTTTTACACTCCAGGGAACAAGTTTTTAGTAAACGTTTTTCAAATCCTACCGGTCTCAAATCTTTCGTTTTGAACTTCACTTGGAAGGCACACACGACCCCCGGACACGGTGTTCCCCCCCAGTGTGAGATTGTGTCGGTCGGGACAGGGGTGGAGAGACGAGCCCGGAGTAAGGAGTGGGTCGAAGGAGGGGTACCACTGGGGGGTCCGCGGTGGGGTGTGTCTACGACCCTGGCATCTGAGGGTGTGGCGAGTCCGACGTCTTCTGGGGTCTCCGGTCGGGGAAGTGAATGTCGGGGCCTCCGGTTCCCCGACCGATTCCCCGTCGGTGTTCCTGTACGGCTCACCTGGTGCCGGGGGTCGAGAGGGGCGAGTGAGTGGACCGACGGGTGAAGAGAGTGGGAATGAGAAGGCCCCCAAGGAAAACAGAGAGTACGGGGACTGATGGCTTTCGTCATTTCCCTTTTCCTTCTCCCCCTTGTTTCGAGTCTTGTCGGGGTTTATTAGTCGGGTAGTTTTATGACGTTGATAAAGGGGAATTCCATCCTAGTTCGCAACGTATCGGATCCTCTGTATTGGAGTATATTCACCCCTCCTTTTTCTTTCTCTCTCTTTTTTTTTTTGTTTTGCGACTAAAGTCGAGAATGTTTTGAACGAACCAGTTGGTCATAATCGGTTCGTAATGACGTCCACAATTAGTATTGTCATTTCTTCCGTTTCAAGGACTAGAGTTCTCGGGGTCCTCCGTCAGTCTGGTCATTCGATATTGGGGAGGAGTTTTTTACTCGAACTTTTTTCTCGTCCAATAATTCGACACATGTAGATAATGTGATTGGAACAAAAAAGTTTATAATTTTAAATGAATTTACCAGGGAATCTTCACCAAAACAACCGACTACTTCAACGAGTAAAATAAAAAAAATATTAAGTTACATCAAAAGTACGAAATAATATTATGTATAATGTAAATATTCTGTTTTTTTGATTACAAAAATGGAAACTGTCACATATCTTAAAGATACTGAGATAAGGGTTTACTTCACTTAATTTATACTTATTTGCATTAGTAGTGTTATTATAAATAGCATTGCTTTTTAACTCCTGCAAAACGAGTTGTAGAAGGGACCTCTCAAGAACTTGCTGGAGGCTTACACCGATGATGTTAAATCTCTATCACGGTGATCCACCGTCGTCACTCAGAGACTGCACACTCAGGGCGAAGTTTCGATCGAACGTTTCGGAAGTCTTGGGTTACGACCACCTTGTGAGTAACTTTAAGAAAGAGTTTTACTTTAATGTCACAATGAGGGTTTTTCTTTAATTGGATCTTTAGGGTGAACATCCTTATGTAATAATTTTATTACCTTATTTACTTATGTCTACATACATATGTTGACTTTGACAGGTGAGTACCTTCTAACTCATGTATGTAACACTGCTAAATAATTACTACTTCAAGACATAACTGTCTCTTCCTCCAGGTAATTTACATCAAAAATTAACCTTTCTTTCGTCTGATAGGTTGCCACTATTCCTTCTATTAAACGATATTCCTAGTTTTCGGAGATCGCAGTCTGCCAGTCGCTAGTTTATGGTTGATAATCGACACACTTAGACTCGTGTAAAGAATTGGACAGACTCGTAGTGAATGTTTTATCCTTACTATAATGATGGAGTGGCCCAACAACACTCCTAGTTTACGTCATAATGTTTCTTTTGGGTTGTTCTCGTAAATCGTACATGATTCGAGAGTCGTCTACCACTGACGTCGGTACTTTAATTTTCTGCGAATGAGGAACCTTCCTTTCAATACTTGTTGGATCTATCGTATAAGTTTTCGTCTCTGTGATGAAACGGTTGTTTCCAGGTAGATCAGTTCCGATACCAAAAAGGACACCAGTACATACCTACACTTTCAACCTAACACTTCTTCCGACTCGTGGCTTCTTNACACTCCTAGTTTACGTCATAATGTTTCTTTTGGGTTGTTCTCGTAAATCGTACATGATTCGAGAGTCGTCTACCACTGACGTCGGTACTTTAATTTTCTGCGAATGAGGAACCTTCCTTTCAATACTTGTTGGATCTATCGTATAAGTTTTCGTCTCTGTGATGAAACGGTTGTTTCCAGGTAGATCAGTTCCGATACCAAAAAGGACACCAGTACATACCTACACTTTCAACCTAACACTTCTTCCGACTCGTGGCTTCTTAACTACGAAAACTTGACACCACAACCTCTTCCGAGAACTCTCAGGGAACCTGACGTTCCTCTAGGTTGGTCAGGTAAGACTTCCTCTAGTCAGGACCCACAAGAAACCTTCCTGACTACGAGTTCGACTTTGAGGTCATGAAACCGGTGAAGTACGCTTCTCAACTGAGTAACCTTCTGAGACTACGACCCTCCCTAACCCCCGTCCTCCTCTTCCCCTGTTGGCTCCTACTCTACCGACCTACCGTAGTGACTGAGCTACCTGCGCTCAGACTCACTTGAGGCCCCCAACCACTACCTGTCCCTCCGGACCATACGACGCTAAGTACTCCAACGTTTCTCAGCCTGTGCTGACTCGCTGACTTGACTTGACTTCGAGAGTCGTCGAGAATTGATGGTGACACTATCGTTGATAGTCACACGGTGATACCAGAAAAAAAAATTAAAAGTAAAACAAAGACCGACACGACCTAGAAACAACGCTGTGTGCCCGAAGAGAACAACGTCATGAGCCCGAATCAACGAGGTGCCATACACACTAGAATTAAGGGACTGGTCCATAGATTGGATGAAGGGGACGTAGCCTTCCACCTAAGAATTGGTGCCCTGGTGGTCCTTTCAGGGTGGCAACAAAAAAGTTCATGGGTTTTATAGATATATACCTGTGTACGGAAAAGGTCCTCCTATGTATAGTTTGACAATGTAACTAATATAACTGTTATAGCCCCACCACTTTAATGTCCACTATAAAATTAATTTCGAGGATCATTAAACCTCATTTTTAGGACTACTACCGAGATATACGATTTTATGTACCTCTAGACCTTGATATAGAAGGTGAGACCAAAGGTCCTTTTTTTAAAAAAAAAGTTAAAGAATCAATTATTGTTTTTTCTTTATGCACCTCTAGACCTTGATATAGAAGGTGAGACCAAAGGTCCTTTTTTTTTTATAGAAAAAAAGTTAAAGAATCAATTACTGTTGTTGGTTTTTTTAGTTCAAGATTTTGTTTCAGATGTTGTATAGATTATTAAAAGGGAAAATGAAAGAAAATTTTAAACTAAGGTGGAGAGTGGTGCGGTCTCGAACAAAACTTGTAAGGAAATATAGGTGAGAATTAAGGTTGAACAGCAGTCCTAGAAGGGGTCGGGTCCAATCAGGTTTCGACCCCAGTCGAGACGAAAGGTGCGGGCGGACCGAGTCGACCAAAGGGGTGGGGGCAGTGTCGGTCGGTCAGGAGGTCCACGCGATTTTTCCCGAGGAAGGTAAGATCAGAAAGAAGGAGAAGGAGGGTGACCGGGGTCTGTTAAAGAACAATCTCTTTTGACGTAAGACGAGAATCCAAGGGAGGTCAGTGTGACAAAGAGACCCCGAAAAAAAAAAAAAAAAGACAAACAAAATTTGTGGTAAAGGGTTAATCAAGGAAACTCGTTGTCTCCTACTCTACCAACCTACCGTAGTGACTGAGTTACCTGTACTCAAACACGTTTGAGTCCCTCTATCATTTGCTGTCCCTTCGGACCGCACGACGTCAAATACCCCACCGTTTCTCATCCTGTGCTGACTCGCTAACTTGTTGCTCTATTTTTCTTCTCTAGGAGACGAGAAGGTGGTTGGTGGGAAGGGAGTTTTGGGGAAGAAGGAAAAACAGACAGGGAGACATAAGAAACAGGGTCACTTCTTTGTAAGGAGTCGAGGGAGGGGACCCCAAAAGAGAAATGTTGGAACGGTCGAGGAGGTCTTTGTTTCTAATTGCACAGTTTGAGGACTGTACATATCCCTTACAAAACAAATCTCTTAATTGTCGTTTAATTTGACAAAAAGTACCGTAATCGAAATTAACGTGGGGTGAGCTAACGGTTGTATTTGAACGATGACCAATACCTCAATAGAGTTAATCGAAAAGGTGGATACGGGAGTAAGAGTTATGATTCTTGTTTACTTACCGGAAGTTTATCTTTGGAGATGTAAACGTGGAAACCTTCCTCTTCAGTCACTTAAGAGTCGTTTTGACTTCAACCCGAGGGAGACGACTACAACTCTTATACTGCATCTATGACCAAGAACGTATTCCGTTAGAAAACGTAACGGAATCACTAATTTTACTACCTTCATTGGCAATCATGTTAAAAAAATTCACTTCGGTGGTTTAAATTAAGTATATGTACATATAACGTCCATTCTATTACCATGTTAAAACATTCCTATTTTATGTCATTTACTTTTATTGAAGATGAGTGTGTTTCCTGAGTGTTGAACTGTGTTGAAAATATTACAAATTATTCTCAACAAGTATATTAAAGTAACTATTTTTAGGATCTTACATTTAGTAATTATTATTATCGAAGACTAAAATAAGATTTAGTTGGAATCGTTTAATCTAAAATTTTATTAAATTTAATCAAAAATATCATAAAATACAAATTGAGTTTTTAAAGGAAAATTAGTTTTGTTTCCAGTGAGACTCCTAAATAAGTAAATAGTTTGTAATTGAATCTTGAATACTGATCGTATCACACGCCTCGTTTCCGCACCTCCCCACCTGATGTTTGTGGTCTCTGTTAAAGGTGAACGTTCCTCAAACAGTAGATGAACCGTTTCGTGTGTGTATTTCATTGAGTATCCTTTAAAAACTCTCGTTGTTTTATTAGTTCACATTGTTATAAACCTCGAATGAACAAAAAATTCTGAAACTCCATGGTCTATTTCACGTTCTGGGGACCAATTTTAAAATTAAGAATCACATTTGTACAGGGTACAATTTTCCTTCCCCCCTTTTCATAAGTAATAAGTAGAGTTTAAGTTCAATTGACCCGTAGGACAAAATAATAAAAGAATTAGACTGTTGAGATGTAAACTCCAATATACCCCTTGGCTTTCCTAGGATTGTCTCACCTCATCCAGTCTGTTCGAAGGACCTCTTACACTCAAAATTCGGTTGACGACTACTTCCGTCACCTACCTTTGTCTTCTGTAAGGTTCACACCTTTCGTTCACAAGTACCGTGACTTTAGCTCTACTCGTTCATTAAGGACCAATCCTACCGTTGATCTAATCGAATCGCCCTCCTTCTATAAGTCCTCCTGTTCTCGTGACTTTTGACGACTACATTCAAGTCAAGTCAAGTCAGTGAGTCAGCACAGGTTGAGAAACTTTGAGGTACTTGACGTCGTGTGGGTCGGAGGGACAGATAGTGGTCGAGGGCCTCGAGTGAGTTTGAGTACAGGTAGTTTAGTCACTACGGTAGGTTGGTAGAGTAGGAGGAAACAGGGGAAGAGGAGGACGGAAATTAGAAAGGGTCGTAGTCCCAGAAAAAGTTCCTCAGTCAAGCAGTGTACTCCACCGGTTTCACAACCTCGAAGTCGAAGTCGTAGTCAGGAAAGTTACTTATAAGTCCTGACTAAAGGAAATCCTATTTGACCAACCTAGAGGAACGTCAGGTTCCCTGAGAGTTCTCAGAAGAGGTAGTGGTTTCAAGTTTTCGTAGTTAAGAAACCGTGAGTCGAAAGAAATACCAGGTTGAAAGTGTAGGTATGTATTGATACCTTTTTGACATTGAAACTGATGTACCTGGAAACAACCGTTTCATTACAGAGACGAAGAATTATACGACAGATCCAAACAGTGTCGAAAAGAAGGTTCCTCGTTCGCAGAAAGTTAAAGTACCGACGTCAGTGGTAGACGTCACTAAAACCTCGGGTTCTTCTATTTCAGACAGTGACAAAGGTAACAAAGGGTCAGATAAAAGGTACTTCACTACCCTGACCTATGGTACTAGAATCAAAAAATCGACTACATTCACTAGTGTGAATTGAACTAAAGAAAGACACCTCAAACAAATTTCCTGTTGTCAGGATGAAAGGTTAGTTAATCTGAGAAAATTTTTTATTAAAAATAGATATTCGGTTTCGGTGTCTAAAGTTACCGAATCTACGTCTTCTAAATTTAACATATCCAGAAATAGCGGTGACCAATAGATGTACCCGTAACGTTAAACTCAAAACAACAATGTATAGAAGTTCTAGTTTTTTAACACAAACTTTACATGTTATACAGGTCAACTTTATATATAAACAAACAAAAGAATGAATAACTAAATAAAAGGGACACCGAGATTACTGTCCCAGGACTATCGACTCAGAAACGACTGAGCCCCTTTCCCAGTTCTCACAATCTCCCTCCTCCCCCACTCGAGACGTCTCATTTTTCTCGTCCCTCGGACCTAGAACGTCTCACGAGGACAACCCCGTCTCTTTCATGGTTCCTCTTCTCCTATGACTTCCCTTATTACTTTGTTTGGGAGAAAAAAGAAGACGGAAGTTTAGACGTAAAGGATATAGATCGTCGGGATAAAGATCTGTCGATAGTATTCGAGACCCTATGTAACAACTCATTTCTTATCATACGATCTGGATATCCTCTTGTGTCATATTTTTATATACACGAATATAAAAATTTTATATTTACTAATATAAAATTTTGTTGTTTTTTCTATTAGTATTTTATTTTTATTATTATGAATGATACTTTCTTCTTCCTTTACTCCATCTTTTCTTTTTTTGTGTTCGATCTGAAGAAATCTAGACGGAACAAATCATCTAAATTGAATCTAGTACATTTATAAATTTATTAAATATGAATTTCTTTTTCGTCATGAATTGTTTTTTTACTTTCCTTTGTTTACTTGTATTGACATATAGGTCTACTCCCGTATTGGTGGTCTCTCCTTGATAAGATTTACTGAATTTTTGTACATTAAACTGACTGTGGGAGACACCCTATGTGAGATACCTGTCTTCCCTGACAATTTTTGTTTTTGATTATTTTAGAATTTCCAAAACTTCACACTTGACAGTTACAGACTCGATAACACAGATATTGAACCCTTATTCGTTTACTCATTAATACACTACGAGTTTAAGAGAGTATAGGTCGTAATAACTCTTGACCCTAAGAACCGTATCTGTCTTTTTTCTTTTATTTACTTAATCTTCTCTAATTCATTTTTTTAGGATATCAGTATTTAAACTTATATTTCATAGTCATACTTGTTTGCTGAGTAAAAAAGAAATTTTGTTTTTGATATAAAGGATCGAGACAGACTACTTTCAAGATCTTCGTTCCTGGGTTTTTTACATCTTTATTCGTGGGATCACGAGGTCGACACTTGAATTTTATCATAAAGGTGATTTTCTTTATTCCCGAGTAATCTTTCCTGACCCCGAAGGGTCCACCGAGTCACCATTTCTTAGGTAGACGTTACGTCTTCAGTGTCCTCTGCGTCCAAGCTAGGGACACGACCCTTGTAGGGGACCTCTTCCCTTACCGTTGGGTGAGATCATAAGAACGGACCTCTTAGGGTGTCTCCTCGGACCGTCTGATGTCAGGTACTCCAGAGTTTCTCAGCTTGTGTTGACTTTGGTGAATCGTACGTACGTTCGTGTGTCTTTCCTGATTAAGATCCCTGTCTCTTTATTTTCCACTCGAATCTTGTAGAGCAGTCTGTTGCCTCTTCAACAGTTATTGATGTCTCAGTACAGTTACCCCGAGTCCGTAGTTAAACTGGTTTCTACCTTGGTGACTCGTAGTTATACTTATTATTACCTTTTCTTAAATTTATACAGTTTATACAACTAAAGTACTCAAACATTTCTATCATTACGTTTTATTTTACATAACCAGTGACAACTCCCTATGATCACTTGACCGAATAGTAAGACTTGTGACTATTTCTCTTAGTTTACAAATAGGACTGAAAGGATACATTTGAGATGATGAAACACCGGTTTATCATAAGGTTGATTCTTTCCTTCTTACTTATTGTCTTAATCTTATGGTGGTCAGACTTTGAAGTTCACTTAATTACCTAGATCCGTAATTGGTAGTTACGGTAGGGTTTCTCCACTGTGACTACCAATCTTATATAAATTTGATATACAGTCCATGGAGGTCTATCTCCCTGGTACACTAGATACTTCTCCAGGACGTCTTTTGAGGTTAGACTTAGATTGTTTAGAAGTTTTTAGATTAATGGTGACTCGGAGGGTCCGACGTGTCGGTCGTTACGTTACTTGGTCGGGGAGGGAGATCGTGTGACCGTGGTCGGGTTTCGGGAGACTCGGGACGTCTTTCGGTACGTCCCTGGGTCCTGACGGGGGTCGTTCGATCCTCGTCAGGACACATGGGGAGTTGACCTTGACCCCGATGTGACGGTTGGTACGTCTTTATGATGGAATGGGAGGTCACACGGGTGTCGATGACCTGTTCCATGTTGGAACGTCGATTAACCCTCGGTTGGCATGGTCACGTGGGTACCATCGACCAGGGTGGTGTCATCTTTCTACGTATGTTGAGTGTGTCTCCCGTGGGAGTCTCGTATATCGAGACTACTAATCTCTCCTTGTACGAAGACCCGGGTGTTCTGAAGAAGATGTATTCCGGTGTAGAGGTTCTAACCCTTTACATTGGTTTACATTGTACATCTTTATTTGTGTCCTTCGATACCCTTTACTCCGTCTTCTAATACGAGGTTTGTTTCTTTTTTACTTTCACTTTCAGTGAGTCAGTACAGACTGAGAAACACTGGGATACCTGATATCAGGTACCTTAAGAGGTCCGGTCTTATGACCTCACCCATCGGTAAGGGAAGAGATCCCCTAGAAGGGTTGGGTCCCTAGTTTGGTTCTAGAGGGTGTAAGGTCGACTCGGTGGTACCTTCGGGAGGTTTGGATCTTTGTTCTGTTTTGGAGTCTTCTTGATTCATGTCACCTCTATTCGTTGAATAGGTTACTTCTAAAGTTCCATTACTAGTATTTCTGTGAGTGACTTGAATCCTCCTCTTACCTACTTGTGTCATTCTGAAGGTTGTTTCTCTTTTATTTTTCTTCTTTGTTTGTCTCGACTTCTTATGTTATTGACTTTAATTTTTACGGGACGACGACGACGACGACGAAGTCACTACAGGTTGAGACACACTGGGGTATCTGACGTCGGGTGGTCCGAGGGGACAGGGACCCTAAGAGGTTCGTTCTTGTGACCTCATCCAACGGTAAAGGAAGAGGTCATGTACTTTCACTTTGCACTTTCACTTCAGTGAATCATTCACAGGTTGAGAAGTACTGGGGTACCTGACGTCGGATGGTCCGAGGAGGTAGGTACCCTAAAAGATCCGTTCTCATGACCTCACCCAACGGTAACGGAAGAGGTTTTTATGGGATGTTCCTTAGTTATCATCTAATATATTATGTCTCCTTTCCTCGTCGTTAGACCTTCTATCTCATCACCTTCAGTGGGTTCGACTCGTTTTTTTCTTTTTTCCTTTCTTTTTTGTTAAAAATTTTTTGTTTCTATCGAACTCTGGAGATTCTGTTATAGTTTACATGATTATAATATCATCCGTGTCTTCCTTTGTTCTTTTTCTGTTCTCTTGTATAAACTTCTTTATTATCGTCTTTTAAGGGACTGGACCCTTTCTTTTATCTGTAAATTTAAGGTCTTCGTGTCAATCAGTGTTTGTTCTACTTGGGTTGTTCTAGGTGTAGTTCTGTGTGACATTAATTTTACAGTTTTGAATTTCTATTTTTCTCTTAAAATTTTCATCGTTGTCTTTTCGTTTATCAAGACTTACTCCCTTGTGGGTATTCTAAGAATCGACTGAAAAGTCATCTTTTAAACGTCCTGTTTTCCCTCGTCTACTTTCCTTATTTTGGATGGTGGTTCTTATGAGGTGGACCTTTTGAATGGTAAGTCTAAACTTCTTCTCTACGTCTCAAAATGTCTTCTCGTTTGCGATTTTCTCAAGTGGTGGTGATTCGGTCCAAATATTCTTTACAATTTCTATGAAGAGATTCGTCTTTTCGGGTCTTGATCTTTATCCCTTCAGTATTTTTCAGTGATCACCCTGTAGGGACCACCCTGAAGAGACCACCAGGCCACCAATTTTGAGGTGTGAGGGTTACGTCTCCGACGTCCAAGTTAAGGACCAGTCCCTTGATCTAGGGTGTACGGAGTTGATTCTCAGACGTACGACGTTGACTCTGGGTTTACCGGTAAATTTATGTATGTATTTGTTTATTAAAAGATTTTCAGTAACCATTTCTGTTTGTATGTCATTTCCATCTCCTAGTTGGTGGATTTCGATCTTCCTTCGAATTTCTATTTCATCCTATATTTTTCCTATATTTTATACTACAGTGTTTCTCCTTTGTACACCCACCCTCACTTTTCCATACCACCAATCTTACATAAGTTTGAATTAATAGTTGAATTACTACACAAATGGAGTACCATTCGTGGTTGATTTTTGAATATTTGTGTAGGTCTGTCTTTTAGTTGTCTTTTTATGATTGTAATTTGTTGTGTAATGTAGTCTACCTGAATTATCTATATATTTCTTGTAGGGTACGGTTTTGTCGTCTGATGTGTGAAGTTCATACGTACTTTGTAAGAGGTCCTATCTAATGTACGATCCGGTGTTTTTTCAGAGTTATTTCAATCATTCTCATTTTAGTGTAGTTCGTAGAAAAGGTTGAAGACCATACTTTGATCTTCAGTTGATATTCCCCTTTTTTTGACGTTTTTTTTGTTTATGTACTCAGATTTATTATACAATATTTGTTGGGTACCCAGTGACTTCTTTAGTTTCTTCTTTAGTTCTTCATGGACCTCTGTTCGTTTGTACCTTTGTCTTACTAGTTATTAGATACTCTAGGACGTTTTCGTCAAGATTCTTCCTTCAAATATCGTTATGTTCAGATGGAGTCCTTTGTTCTTTTTAGAGTCTATTCGTCAAATTGGAATGTGGATTTCCTCGATCTTTTTCTTCTTGTTTCTTTTGGGTCAATGTTCCTTTCTTTACGATTTTTATTCTCATCTATAACTAATTTATGTATGATTTTATTTGTGTCTTTTCTACTTACTTTGATTCTCGACGAACAAACTTTTCTATTTTAACTATTTAGAAATCGGTAAGATTAGTTCTTCTTTTCTATCTCCCGGGTATGTTTATTCTAGTCTTTATTTTCTCTCCCGAAAGTACCACCGAGTCCCAACTTCTTAGACCGACGGTTAAGTCCTCTGTACTCAAGTCAAGGACTAGACCCTTCTGGGGTGTGCGGTACTTCGTCGATACTAGGGTGTGCGGTACGTCGTCGATTCTGGGGTGTGCGGTACGTCGTGGATTCTGGGGTGTGCGGTACGTCGTCGATTCTGGGGTGCACGGCACTTCGTCGATTCTGGGGTGCACGGCACTTCGTCGATTCTGGGGTGTGCGGCACTTCGTCGATTCTGGGGTGTGCGGTACTTCGTCGATTCTGGGGTGTGCGGTACGTCGTCGATTCTGGGGTGCACGGCACTTCGTCGATTCTGGGGTGCACGGCACTTCGTCGATTCTGGGGTGTGCCGTACTTCGTCGATTCTGGGGTGCACGGTACTTCGTCGATTCGTTACGCGAATCAACGTGGTGTTGACATCTCGGACACGAGATCTCGGGTCCTCGACGTTGACAACTCGGGTACACGGCACTGGTGACTTCGGACACACGGATCTCTGACGAGGTGTGATTCTCTCCGGTGGCGTTACTCTTCGGGTGCGTGGAGTCGACCTCTGATCGGGGTAAGTCTCGTCACTCTCTTTTCGGACGTGCCGTCGTTTCTGGACCGTGTCGGTTTTTATCTATTTATCTATGAAAATTTTTTTCTTTACTTTGTTCAATGTTGACTGTGGGGTCTTTGTGTTTCTTAGTATTCTCCACTGGTACTTGTTAATATGTGGTTATTTTTACCTGTTGGGTTTTCTTTACCTATTTAAGGATCTTTATATGTTAGAAGGTTCTTACTTAGTCCTTATTTATCTTTTATACTTACCCGGTTAATGGTTGTTAATTTAACTGAGTCATTAAAAATTTTTTAGATTGTGTTTCGAGTCCTGTTCTATCAAAGTGTCGACTTAATATGTTTTGTAAATTCTTCTCAATTGGAAATGGGAAGACTTCTATGAGGTTTTTTTAATTTCCTCCTTGGGAAGACTTGAGTAATCGGTTCCGGTCGTAATGAGACTATGGTTTGGTCTGTTTCTATGGTACGTGTTCTATGGTATGTGTACATGGTATCTTTAATATCCAGTTATGACGTCTATTTGTATCCACGTTTTTAGGAGTTGATTTATAATCGTTTAGTTTAAGTCGTTATGTAATTTTCCTAGTATATGGTACTAGTTCACCCCAAATAGGGTCTTTACGTTCCAACTAACTTATGTGTATTTGGTTAGTTGTCATATGTGGTGCAATTGTTTTACTTCTTATTTTAAGTATACTAGTAGACTTGTCTACGTTTTCGATATTTTGAGGATCTTCCTTTGTATCTATCAAGTGGAAAATTACAGAACGACGACGACGATTCAGTGAAGTCAGCACAGGTTGAGACACTCTGGGGTATCTGTCGTCGGGTGGTCCGAGACGGTAGGGAACCTAAGAGGTCCGTTCTTGCGACCTCACCCAACGGTAAAGGAAGAGGTTACGTACTTTCACTTTTCACTTTCGCTTCAGAATCGTTACGAAAAAAACTATACAGAAGAATCCGTCTCCTTTGTTGTTTTTTATTAGTTTGGTGTGATGTAGTTTGAAAAAGTGACACTTCTTTTGATAGTTGTTTTGCTTTTGTGTCGACCTCTTCTACAACGTATAATGTATAGGTTATTCCCTAATAATAGTTTTTATATGTTACTTGAGTATGTTGAGTTGTAGTTTTTTTGTTTGTTGGACTAAATTTTTACCCATCTTCTGAACTGATCTGTAAAAGGGTTTCTCCTGTACGTCTAACGGTTGTCCGTGTGTTTTTCTACAAGTTGTAGTGAGTAGTACTCTCTTTACTTTTTTACTTTTTAGTGTTACTTTATAGTGGAGTGTGGACAGTCTTACACATACACGATTCAGCGAAGTCAACATAGACTGAGACACGGTGCGATACTTGACATTGGGTGGTCCAAGGACACAGGTTTCCTAAGAGGTCCGTTTAATGACCTCACCCAACGGTACGGGAGAAGTTCCCCTAGAAGGGGTGGATCCCTGACTTGGGTACAGAGAATATAGGACGTAACCGTCTACCCAAGAAATGGTGATCATGGTGGATAGTCTTACCGATAATAGTTTTTCTGTTGATTATTGTTCACAACAGTTTCTATACCTCTTTTCCCACAGAAACGTGTGACAATAACGACAACGACGATTCGACGAAGTCAGCACAGGTTGAGACAATTACCCTGTCATTTAATCGTGTCAGTGATACATTTGGTCATACCTCAAAGGAGTTTTGAATTTTTATTTTGACGGTGTACTAGGTCGTTTAATTTAAGACCTATAGATGAGTTTCGTTTGGTTTTGTATGAGTTTTTATAAACACGTGAGGTTGCAAATAACATTGTAAGAAATATTATCGGTCATATACCTTCGTTGGATTCATAAACAATTATCTATTTGTCTATTTCTAATAATAATAATGAAATATATTTCAATAAAATTTATTTCTAATAATGAAATATATAAACATATATTAATATTATACGTTACAATAATAAGTCAGTAAATTTTTACTTTAGAACGGTAAACACTGTTGTACTTTTCTAATCTTCCATAATACGATTTTCACTTTATTCAGTCTGTCTCTTACTATTCGTGGTATACTAGAGTGGACATACACTTTAGATCTTTTGTTTCTACACGTCGTTGTGCCTACTTGGATCTCTAATAGTATGCTCGTTTCCTTCAGTTTGTCTCCTCCTGTTTATATACTATAGTGAATATATACCTGAGATTTTAAATTATGTTTACTGGAACAAATGTTTCGCCTTTGTCTGAGTGTCTGAATCCTTTGTTTAAATACCAATGGTTTTACCTTTCTCCTCCTCTCTATTTAATCCTCAAAGCCTAATCGTCTATGTCTAATGACATATTTTTGATCTGTTTGTTGTTCTAGGGTTACATATCGTGTCCCTTGATATAGGTTATTGGACGTTTTGGGTATTACCTTTTCTTATACTTATATATAAGTATATAGTATATATACAACACATATGTATATATATATTAACGGTATGTCTTTGATTGTGTTTAACATTTACTTGATACACAAAAATAACAAATCGACGATTGAGCACAGGTTGAGAACGGTGGGGGACCTCGCATCGGGTAGTCGGAAGAGACCGGTACCCTACAGGGTCCGTTCTTATGACCTCACCCAACGGTAAAGGAAAGGTCCCCTAGAAGGGTTGGGTCATTAACTTGGACGTAGAGGAAGTAACCGACCACCTAAGAAATGGTGATTCGGTGGACCCTTCGGGAAGTTTTAATTAAAAAAATTAATTTTTTGATAAGAATATGTTTTTATGTTATTTAAAATTAATTTTTCTCTCTGTTATTTATGTCTCTTGTTTGTCCACCAAAGGTGTCCCCTCCTCCACCCTCACCCCTCGTTTTCCATTTCCTCTAATGTTCCGTGTTCGAGAGTCAATATTTTAGTTATTCGGTACCCCTATATTATATATCATATTCCTTATACCGGTTATTATAACATTATTGTAACAAACATACCCCTGTCTAACGATGGTCTGTATAACACCACTAGTAAAGTATTACATTCGGTCACAGTTTAGTGATGTGACCTTTCATTGTATTATTCCATATAGTTGATATAAAGTTAAGTCTTTATTTTCTTTTTTCTTACCAGATTGTTGGTCAATTGTTCTTGGTAACCTCTTTTTCCTTGTCCGATGTCTGATACCCGCTCGTTAATCGTTTCAAGTCTACTGGTCAAAGAAGTTGTTAATTTGACGTTCCTCTTTTCGTTTCTCTCCTATTTCTTTAGACGTCTAATTTGTCTGAATCTGTATAGTTGTTATTGTTACACATCTGGAATTGACCTAGGTCTAAGTTTGTTCACTTGACTAAAAAAAAATTAATACTGAAGTCTAATCTTTAAACTTGTCGCCTAACTATCATTTACTGTAATTTTAAGCACAATTAGAATAATTAAGTTACCTCAGTTTGGATTTCCTTTAGTCAGGACTTATAAGTGACCTTCCTAACTACGACTTCGACTTCGAGGTTATGAAACCGGTGGACTACACTTATTGACTGAGTGACCTTTTCTGGGACTACGACCCTTTCTAACTTCCACCCTCCTCTTCCCCTACTGTCTCCTACTCAACCAACCTACCGTAGTGGCTGAGTTACTTGTACTCAAACTCGTTCGTGACCCTCAACCACTACCCGTCCCTCCGGACCACACGACGTCAGGTACCCCACCGTTCCTCAACCTGTGCTGACTCACTAACTTGACTAATTTTTAAATATCAATGTAATTAAATTAGTTATAATTATCATGATAATAATGAAATAAAATGTGTCTTTTATCTAAAAGATAAAATAGTTTAAAAGGTGACTTGTCTTATACAGTTATAAAATATATACGATAGTCTTATTATTTACAATTTAAGGATTTTCTTTTTTGACATCGACGTTTAGTTCGGGTAGTAGTGAAATACTCTAATGACTACTATAAATTTTTGTACTCCGAAGAGAAATAGGAACTCTTTGTATATAATTTTATAAATCTTCATTTTTTATACACTTTAGACTTTAGACGAAGTTTACTTACGACTCCTTTACTTACCCTTTATTCCTCTTTAGTATAACCGGTGTTTTATTAGTAGTAACTTTGAGCCTTTACTCATGTACTCCCAGGTAGTATGAAAAGAGAGACGAAAATATGTAAAGTTTAAAATAAATTACTTTGTAAACATTTGAAATATGATGGGTGATTACTTGTCGATGTTAGATAACTTGTGAATTGTACTTAAAAAAAGTGAACTACAACTGTTGTTGAAAAACTCAATCTATGATAATGGTAGTAGAAGTAAAATCGCTATTCCTTTGACTCCGAAGCTCTCCCAGTAATTGTAAAACTTCCGGGGTGTCGGTCTTGTTTCTAAGTCAAGTGGGATAATTGGTGGGAGGATATCACCTAAAAGATTTCTGACATATTACGACGATTCAACACACAGATCAAGACGTACTTTACTCTTGTCTTCATCAGGAACCCCTTTCATCCGTAGACCCAAAGTCAGTAAAAATTTTTTAAAATTTAGAGGTTTTATGTATTGTTTTTATTAGCCCATTTGTTATCACACAGGTTGGGTACGGTTTCTCTTACATAGTGATGACGATAAGTGTTATTTTTCGGATAAACTTGGTTGTGTAATGGGGAGGGTTTTCATAATGACTCGGAAAGTCCCTTGCTTTTTCGTCCGTATTATGAGCATCTGTCCGTTTTCCTGTATACCAGGAATTCCCTTATACTTAAACTTATCTTTTTAAATTTGTTACCTCTTGCCAGACGAAGAATCTAGGGGACTACATACTTCAAACCAAGTGAAGGTTATCGTTAGTCTTCTACGACCGTCTCCGGGTCGACCGGGTGAACGCTCTGGTAGACCTTCTTTCTCTTCACAGTCGGTGTGTGACCAGTCCGACTGTTCTCGTGACCTAACGGACAGTTAAAAATGTAATGGACACCTTGATGATCATTCCAATTTCTCACTGTAGTTGAAGTTTAGTAGGTGGTGAAGGTTTATTAATTTCTCAGAACAGTTCTAAATTCCCTCCGAAAAGTCTTTGTCTTCCTTAGTTCGAATCTTACGAAATAATGGTTCAAAATTTTTTCATCAGACCTTAAATAGGGACCAGATTAAATCCCGGTTATACCGGAAGAAGGGACTTACATTGAGTTCTTTCGATAGAAATACTAAGACAAGTATAGATTGGTGGGTCTGTAATACGGGGACTAAACTTATATATCGAAACTCCAACTTTTGACAATAGACAAGAGTTGTAAGACAAGACCCTCTTTTATTGAAAAATGTGACGTTCTTTAGTCGGATTAAGAAATAAGATTCTTTGTTTCTATGTTAAAAGTGTTCCTAAAGAGTCTGTGGTCTCTATTTTGTGAACTAGTATTTTTCCACTAAACATTTAGGACAATCTAAGTACCTATCTCGTACACGTCATATCTAAAGGTTAACAGGAAAGGGGTAACTTTTTCTGTATGTTGGTCCCAACGAAATAGTGTCAAAATGACTTAAAGTCCAGACAGTGTATCATTATTTTCCATTTTTTAATTCTCTCGTTTAAGTCTTAGTTAGTCACAGATTAAGTTTATCAGAAACATTTTTGGAATTGCTTAAGGGACCACCAGGTCACCACTCCTGAGGTGTGGAAGTGACGGATCCCATACGTAAGTTAGGGATCAATCCCTTGATTCTTGGGTATTTGGTACACCGTACGGGTCTTTGTTATTATTATTATTAAAAAATTTATTATTTTATTTAAAATTTTGGGTGTATCTAATAGACGATGACGATGACGATTCAGTGAAGTCAACACAGACTGACATACACTGGGGTATCTGCCGTCGGGTGGTCCGAGGGAGCAGGGACCCTAAGAGGTCCGTTCTTGTGACCTCACCCAACGGTAAAGGAAGAGGTTACATACTTTCACTTTTCACTTTCACTTCAGTGAGTCAGCACAGGCTGAGGGTCACTGGGGTACCTGACGTCGGGTGGTCCGAGGAGGCAGGTACCCTAAAAGGTCCGTTCTCATGACCTGACCCCACGGTAACGGAAGAGGTATCTAATAGATTATCACGGGTTTCCCCACTTTTTTCTTTCTTGTTATTTTTGACTCTTTTATATGTCATCGTATATACATCCATTTAATCCTGTTGATTTTAATAGTATCATATAAAAGATGAAGTAGTTACAAAAGGTGGTTTCTCGTTTACAGTTATAAAATATACGTTGACCTCCTTATTATCTGTGACTTAACAATAACAATTTTCTTTTCTTGATATTGTCGTTTAGTTCAAGTGGTAGTCAAGTCAAGTCAAGTCAAGTCAGCGAGTCAGTACAGGTTGAGAACGTTGGGGTACTTGGCGTCGTGCGGGTCCGGAGGGACAGGCAGTAGTTGAGGGTCTCAAGTGGGTTTGGGTACAGGTAGCTCAACCACTACGGTAGATTGGTAGAGTAGGAGACAACAGGGGAAGAGGAGGACGGGAGTTAGTAAGGGTCATAGTCCCAGAAAAGTTTACTCAGTCGAGAAACGTACTCCACCGGTTTCATAACCTCAAAGTCGAAGTTGTAGTCAGGAAGGTTACTTGTGGGTCCTGACTCGAGGAAATCCTACCTGACCGACCTCCAGGAACGTCAGGTTCCCTGAAAGTTTTCAGAAGAGGTTGTGGTGTCAAGTTTTTGTAGTCAAGAAGCCGCGAGTCGAAAAAAATATCAGGTTGAGAGTGTAGGTATGTACTGGTGACCTTTTTGGTATCGGAACTGATCTGCCTGAAAACGACCATTACAGAGACGAAAAATTATGCAACAGACGACGATGACGATGACGATTCAACGAAGTCAGCACAGGCTGAGACACGCTGGGGTCTCTGTCGTCGGGTGGTCCGAAGGGGCAGGGACCCTAAGAGGTCCGTTCTTGTGACCTCACCCAACGGTAAGGAAGAGGTTACGTACTTTCACTTTTCACTTTCACTTCAGTGAGTCAGCACAGACTGAGAATCGCTGGGGTGTCTGACGTCGGGTGGTCCGAGGAGGAAGGTACCCTAAAAGGTCCGTTCTCATGGTCTCACCCCACGGTAACGGAAGAGGCTTATACGACAGATCCAACCAGTATTGAAAGGAAGGTTCCTCATTCGCAGAAAATTAAAGTACCGACGTTAGTGGTAGACGTCACTAAAACCTCGGGTCTTTTTATTTTAGACTGTGACAAAGGGGTAGATAAAGGGTACTTCATTACCCTGGTCTACGGTACTAGAAGTAAAAGACTTACAACTCGAAATTCGGTTGAAAAAGTGAGAGGAGAAAGTGAAAGTAGTTCTCCGAGAAATCAAGAAGTGACAAACGGTATTCCCACCACAGTAGACGTATATACTCCAATAGCTATAAAGAGGGTCGTTAGAACTAAGGTCGAACACGAAGGAGGTCGGGTCTCAAAGAGTACTACATGAGACGTAATTCAATTTATTCGTCCCACTGTTATATGTCGGAACTACATGAGGAAAAGGATAAACCTTGGTCAGACAACAAGGTACAGGTCAAGATTGACAACGAAGGACTGGACGTATGTCCAAAGAGTTCTCCGTCCAGTCCACCAGACCATACGAGTGGAGAAAGTCTTAAAAGGTGTCAAATAACCCTAGGTGTGTCAGGTTCCGAAACCGTATCAGTTATTTCGTCTTTATCTACAAAAAGACCTTGAGGGAACGAAAAAGGTACTAGGTCGTCTACAACCGTTAAACTAGAGACCAAGGAGACGGAAAAGATTTTGGTCGAACTTGTAGACCTTCAAGTACCAAATGTATAATGATTTCGGACCGAACCTAAGTGGTAGTGAAATACCCTAATGACCATTACATCCAAGACAGAAGAAATAAAAGTTAAAAATTTTCGTGAATAAATAGTAAGTGTATTGAGAGAAAGTGTGGTATCCTTTACATCTAATACATGTAAAGTATATCGTTACGTCAATAAGTAAGTGAATTTTTTATATTGTTATTTGAACTGTTCGGTGGCATAATATACGGTTCGTTACACGACCTGGGTCCCTTATGTTGATACTTATTCCACCAGGGACAGGTAGACTTCGAGATCCTCTCTCTTTGATGAGTTATCTGTTAATCCGTCATTATCTGTAATCCTTGATTACATTAATGTTAAGACTACTGAGGGTCTTTCCTTTCACATCCCGTGAAACTCTCTTACATTTTTACCTGGGATTCACACTTGTAAATAAGATGGTCTTTTGAGTGGTTCTATAGGAACAACGGAGGGTTTAAAAGGTTGGATGGAGCGTTCGGACGTTAATCTGTCTCAGTACTCTAACCGAGACTGGTCACCGGACCCCCCTCTTTATACAGTGAAGGTCCTCCTTCATATACTCTGTCACAGTGGAAGGTCGAGAAAGGAGGGGTCGGTACTTCCAGTACCTCTAGTATACAACTCTACTTCGAAGTGTTCTATACTCGTCGGACCTCAACGTCTAGTACTCCTGTTCCATGGGACCTTTCAGTGGTTAAAGTAGTTTGAAGGATACTATTTCAGTGACACGTTTCGGTGACTCTAAAACTCCAAGCAAGTAATGATGGTATTTTGATAAGAAGGAACCGGTATAGGCCTATCTTTAATACGAAATTTTTTTTTAGTCGTTTTGTTATTTAGTTCGGGACTAGACATCGTAACCGTCTAAAACACCAGATTTAAAGGTTCTTTCTCGGTAGGGGTTAAAGTTCGATAGTTACACTGTTGGTCCAAGGACCTCTTGTCTCAACTCAACTTTTCTCTACGTGGTCATCGAGTGACAATGGATTAAGAAGTGGTATCCCTGGATTGTCTGTGTTTATTCGAATCTCATATTTACACCTCTTCCTTCACCGTTGGGTGCGGTCATAAGAACGGACCTCTTAGGGTCTCTGTCTCCTCGGATCACCCGACGACAGATACCCCAACGTGTCTCAGTCTGTGCTAACTTCGTTGAACCGTCGTCGTCGTCGTCGTCTCATATTTATTACCATATGACATCATATTATTCATCCTTCGTTCCTTGAAACGTATAAATAATAGAAGCAAAATTATGATAAATCAATATGTATTCAAAATTTATTAATTGACAAATTGTTGAAGAGTGTTTTAAGAACTTTATATGTAATAAAAAGTATAAGAAAAGGTGATACCCAATAATGTCAAACGACTTCAGGGAAATCGTCGTCTTTTTAGGGAAATAAGTTTCCAACTTCAATTTACTGATTTTCACAGAAATTTTCTGTGTCACCACCTTTACCATGTATCATCCCTATCCGTACGTCAGACAGTTGTTTGTCATTCTTATTATATGTTCTAGGAAAGAATTAAGTGTTGGACTTCTCTTGTACTTCCGAAGACTTTCCCTCTTCTTTCGGTGGGTGTTTCTGGATTTCAACCTTTAGAAGTGTTTGAATGGACCTGTTCGTCTACAATTGCCCCATGGAACCAGAGATCTCGACACGTGGAAATGTGGTACTGAACTCTTGTGTTGTAGACATACTGAACCCGGAAACAACAAAAATTGTATTAGGTAGTATTATTTCCTTAGAGTCTTCTAGGTACTTTGTGATTTTTTTTGAATGAACGTCTTTAAAACTGTTTAAGGGTAGGGTGATTCTTAACTCCACGTCTCGAAAAATAATAAAAAAAGAGTGTAATGTAACGTTAGTGGACACATATAAAAACGAAGTGTCCTTTTACCTAAGATAAAAGAAATACAAAGATTTACACTGTGTATTCATAGTCGTGTCCCGAAGGGACCACCAGGTCACTAAGTCTTAGGTGGACAATCCCCTATGTCCAAGCCCGGGACCAGGCCCTTCTAAGGTGGACGGCACGTCACTGATTCGGTCACGCGGTGTGGACGACTCGGGTGAACGGATCTCGGACACGAGGTGTTGTTCCCTCCGGTGACGTTATTCTTCAGGTGCGTGGCGTCGCTTCTCGTCGGGAACGGGTGGGGTTGATCTCTTTCGGGCGTGTGTCGTTGTTTTTGGGTCATGTCGGGTTTAATTATTTGTTTACTTATAATTTTCCTTTTTTTTCCTAGTCGTGTCTTTTCCCTGTTTTTTTCTCCTAGTTCCCCATTCACCCCTTTTCACATAGCGGACGAAAAACAAACTCTAGAAGTCTGGCAACGGGGTCGAAGTGAGGGAAGAGAGACATCGGGGTTCCTAGTAAGTAAGAGGATAAGACAAGTGTCCTCAGATAGAGTGACCATTTGTTGAGTCCTGTTTACAAGTTCTCCGGAGAGGCGGGAGTGAAGGAGGTACGAAATTGTGGACGGGAAGAGATCTGAGTGACAAAGGGCTAGTAACAAAAAAAATATTGTCGTCGACATAGGATAAGTCGGTACACGACCATTCCCATATTGTTAGTCGAAAGTCCCGACCCTTCAGTTTCTCTCGACTAAACATCGTAAATGGTTAAAAACCACATTTAACCACATTTATGCAAGTGGTACTGACTAAAGATCTATGGTCACACCGAAGTGACTTGTGTCTAAACTCTTCTCTACATATATATCAATGTGTACCTACATACAACCTGATATTTCATTCGACTCACGACTTCTTAACTACGAAAACTTGACACCATAACCTCTTCTAAACTCTCAGGGAACCTGACGTTCCTCTCGGTTAGTCAAGTAGGATTTCTTTTAGTCAGGACTTATTAACCTTCCTGACTACGACTTCGACTTTGAGGTTATGAGACCGGTGGACTACGTTTCTTGACTGAGTTGACTTTTCTGGGACTACGACCCTTTCTAACTCCCACCCTCCTCTTCCCCTACTGTCTCCTATTCTACCAACCTACCGTAGTGGCTGAGTTACCTGTACTCAAACTTGTTCGTGACCCTCAACCACCATCTGTCCCTCCAGACCGCACGACGTCAGACACCCCAGCGTTTCTCAGTCTGTACTGACTCACTGACTTGACTTGACATGCATGTCATTATACTAGAGTGTTGGTTGGAGTCGAGGGGTGACTAAATGTAGAGTAGTTAATCAACATAAATCGTCATACTGGAACCTCAACCTGTCTCGACCTCAGATCTGGGTAACGATGGTGACCTACGGAAACCTGTGGAGTAAATTGGAGAGATTCGAAGGTAAAGAAATAAGTATTTGACCTTTATTTTCGTCGACGAAATATCAAGAACTCACAATTTTTGCTCTATTTTATACACCATTTTGTGAATGGTGTCACTGATCGTAAAGCATCCACGAATTCTCTGTAGTCGACGATAGTGATAAAAATAATTAGAGGTTGGGAACTTCCCAGTGGTAAGTCGCAAAGTACCTAGTAGTCCTGTGGTGGAAACAGTAGACGTGTCGGACGGTCAACAGTGGCCGTTGGGGTGGGATAGACTGGATGACATGTTTATAAACGGATTCGTAATCATATGATTTTAGGTCGAGATAAAATCATATGGTTTTAAAAAGAAAAGTTTGACCATCTTCTGTCAAGACTTTATAGCTCTTACCTTGACTAAATGAAGGTATTGTCCTTCTTTCTCTACCTCGGACGCAAAAAGTTCATAGATGAAGCCGAGTGTTCCGTGACACGATCCCTAAAACAAACAAGGGAGCAAATTAGGAGTGTTTTGGGTCCGCTATAATTTAGAATCGGAGTAAAGTTACCTACTCTTCTGAACCTGAGTTTCCCTAATTCATTGAACGGGCTCCAGTGTGTCGGTCACCGTGTCTCGGTCCCAAGACCGTCTACGACTTCGGCGAGAAACGTGACGTGGCACCATAATTGGAGAAGGTCCTGTGAGGTCACCGCTCTACTGTCCGATTTCAGGATACTCTTACGTAGTCGCCGGTGTCGATTGTTCATCGTTTACCTAATCTGTACATTCTCATGTAAATCGGACGTACATTGTCTTTGAGTTAATGTTACAGAATTTCTTTCCGAGAAAGAGAGTACTTTACTCTTCAGGTTTTCCTACATCTGATTCGGAGTACGTAAATAAGTTCCTGGAGTCGGAGGAAATCGAAAACCCGAGTAAAAAGTCGTACACCGAAAGAAGAAGTACCAGTACACTCTCGATGGGGTAGAGGTCCATCGTGTAGATGGAGGGACTTTCCTTCTTCATTCTTCTGTGTTTAAAAGGTTCACACAAGGAAAAAAGTATTCCTTTTGTGAAAGGGTCTTGGGAGTGGACACCGGCAGACAAATGTAAAGTAACCGGTCTTAATCTAGTACTCCGGTAGGGATCAATGTTTCCTAGGTCCCTTAAAACAGAAAAATTGACCTGGGTCATTCCTAGATTGTGTCGACCCTAAGACAATGTTTCCCTTTTCTTCTCTTACCTATAGTCCGTTCTCTTGTCTGTCGAGTTAGAGGTCACTAGGGGTCTTGTTAGAAGGCAAAAAGTCCCAACTTTACTCTTGTCGTCGTATGTCTTAGAAACTCTAGTAAGTCAAGTCAAGTCAAGTCAACGAGTCAGTACAGGCTGAGAAACGTTGGGGTACTTAGCGTCGTGTGGTCCGGAGGGACAGGTAGTGGTTGAGGGCCTCAAGTGAGTCTGAGTCTAGGTAGCTCAGCCACTACGGTAGGTCGGGAGAGTAGGAGTCAGCAGGGGAAGAGGAGGACAGGGGTTAGGGAGGGTCGTAGTCTCAGAAGAGGTTACTCAGTCGAGAAGCGTACTCCACCGGTTTCATGACCTCAAAGTCGAAATCGTAGTAAGGAAGGTTTCTTTAGGGTCCCGACTAGAGGAAGTCTTACCTGACCAACCTAGAGGAACGTCAGGTTCCCTGGGAGTTCTCAGAAGAGGTTGTGGTGTCAAGTTTTCGTAGTTAAGAATCCACGAGTCGAAAGAAATATCAGGTTGAGAGTGTAGGTATATACTGGTGACCTTTTTGGTATCGGAACTGATCTGTCTGGAATCAACCGTTTCATTACGGAGACGAAAACTTATACGATAGATCCAACCAGTATTGAAAAGAAGGTTCCTCATTCACAGAAAATTAAAGTACCGACGTTAGTGGTAGACGTCACTAAAACCTCGGGTTTTTTTATTTCAGACTGTGACAAAGGTGACAAAGGGGTAGATAAAGGGTACTTCACTACCCTGGTCTACGGTACTAGAAGCAAAAGACTTACAACTCGAAATTCAGTTGAAAAAGTGAGAGGAGAAAGTGAAAGTAGTTCTCCGAAAAATCGAGGAGAAGTGAAAGACGGTATTGCCACCACAGTAGACGTGTAGACTCCAATAACTATGAAGAGGGCCGTTAGAACTAAGGTCGAACACGAAGAAGGTCGGGTCGTAAAGAGTACTACATGAGACGTATGTTCAATTTATTCGTCCCACTGTTATATGTCGGAACTGCATGAGGAAAAGGATAAACCTTGGTCAGACAACAAGGTACAGGTAAGATTGACAACGAAGGACTGGACGTATATCCAAAGAGTTCTCTAGTAATCAGATCAGGTTGAAGAACGGATTACTTCCTTAATGAAGATGCCGAAGAGATCATATATCAATAGGTCGTATCACCACAGGACTACGAACTGATAATATACTCTCTCTTATCCTGAAATCCGGGATCGTTATTTGACTAATGTCTTAATACCAGTTGTCAGGTTGATCTGTCGTTTCCCCTCATAATCTCAGTTCTACTCTTTCATGTCCCGAGTCACTCAAGGTTAGTACGTCATTTTTCTAAAGGTAGAAGGATTTAGTCGACTACTTTCCAACTTTGTTTAAGTTTTTCCGACTTTTGACTTTCTACGAATTCCCTCTATACTACTTTCCGTATCTGACCGGGGGTGACTGTGTCGTCCGTTTAGATGACGCTCTCCTTCGAGTCGTACAGTTGGACACCGAACCCATCTTAATAGGACCAATACATCGTGGGTCCAACACCGGACTAATAAATTCAGTCATAATATGGATTGAGTCACCAAAAGTTTCACACCAGGTCCCGACAGACTCTGTGAAAGTCCTCCTAAATTCCAGTTTTGATAGAAATACTATTTTGATTATTCAAGAACGGAAAGGAGAGTAAGAGAATAATCATAAATGACCAAACATCCGAGAATAAGAACAATCAGAGAGTCAGCACAGACTGAGAAACACTGGAGTGTTTGACATCGGGCAGTCCGAAGAGACAGGTACCCTAAGAGGTACGTTCTTGACCTCACCGAACGGTGAGGGAAGAGGTCTCCTAGAAGGGTTGGGTCCCTAGTTTGGGACCAGAGGACATAGCGTCCGTCTAAGAAATGACAAACTCGATGTCCCTTCAGGAATAATCGTATGTCACTTCATAAGGTCTTCGATGTACTGGACGCTATAGTGACGTCTTTGTCTATACTCTTAGGTTAAAAGGAATTAATTCCGTCTGTGAATTTTCTAAATGTTTTGACATTTTGTTACGGAAGAGTGATATAAAAAGAAGAGTGAGAAGAGTGATATAAAGAAACCGTATAGGGGCACATCGTGCACCCTAGAATCAAGGGGTGCGTCCCTGACTTGTGTGCAGGGAACTTAAGGCTCAAACCTCAGAATTGGTGACCTGGAGGTTTCTTCAGGGAACTTTAAAAATTTCTTAAAAAACCTGAAGAGACCACCAGGTCGTCAATTCTTAAGCGGACGGTTACATCCCCTGTGTCCAACCTAGCGACCAGACTCTTCTAAGGTGCACGACGTCCCGTCACTTTGGGTGCGGTGTTCATTACTTCGGGCATGTGGGATCTCGGGCGCTAGGCGTCGTTCTCTTCGGTGGTGTGAGTCTTTCTCACATCAGGGACGAGCGGCGTTAATCTCTGTCGGACACACGTGGTTGTTTCTGGGTCGTGTCGGTTTGTAAATATAAAAATTTTTAAACAAAATACGAAACCTTTTCTGGTAAAAAGGGTATTTTTAACACAATAAAGCTAATTATACATTACCCAAATAACAACAAAAATTCACTTAGATATTGAAGATTTTTTAAAGAGTGCAAATTAAATAAAATATCACTTATAAATATCGTTATTGGTATATTTGTTTTAGGGAGACTCCAGGGGTTATTTAAAATTCTCATATATTTCCAGGACTGTGGTTTTTAAACTCTTGGTTTTTGTTTTTTTTTTGTTTTTTTAAATTCTTGGTGACTATATTAAATATTATGTCACCCCCACAAACTCTTGGTCATTGACGTTGGGTTTCCTTCCTCATTTATACGAGTCACCCATTCACTAAACTTTTATGATTCTTCCGTAACATAAACTTACGGAACTTTACTTACTTAACTTTTTTTTTTAACTTCATTTGTTTGGATAACAATTAAGAGTTCAAAATGTTTGTAGTTCTTTTAGAACCATATAAACGTAAATTCCAGAAACTTTACAAATTCTCTTAGACTGTATAATGTCTTTGACTGTATAATCGTCATACTTAATGACTTTATAAGGTAGACAGAGAAAAAATGATTAAAATCTTTCACATTGTTAAACAAAAGTAAATATTTGTCATAAATTTGGTAGACAGAAAAAAAATGAATAAAATCTTTCACATTGTTAAACAAATGTAAATATTGTGAACTCTATATGATGTAACTCTTCAGACATGAATAAGACAAGTTCGATGATATTGTTTTTATCGTATCTGACCCGTCGAATATTTGTTGTCTATGAATAAAGAGTTTCTAGACATCCAGCTTCAAGTTCTAGTTCCACGGTCGTTTAATCCACCAGGTCACTCTCTGGTGAAGGACCAAACATTTAACCCGGGACAAATGTTCCCGTGATTAGAGTAAATACTCCCAAGACGGAAGTATTGGATTAGTGGGGATTTTCGGGTGGAGGATTATGGAAGTGGAACCCCCAATCCTAAAGTTGTATACTTAATAAACCACCTCCCTCTCCCCATTGTTTGTAAGTTCGGTATTGTACGTATAATTAAATTACATATATCTAAATGTTCTCAACGAATTTACGAATCTTTCTAAAAACAAACTTTGGATTGTTCATTTAACGGGACGTAAACATGATAAACTCTATAAGTCTATACGTTATTAGCTATGGTTCTGGTGTGAAGAAAAAAAGAGTAAAATTGTTTAGATGTTGGAGTCACACTGAATATTCGTTACACTATTCTATCATGACCGTCATAAAAAGGAAAGTACTTGGATACTCTTTATTACCGCGTAGAGTGTTAGCTACCGTAGAATTCTAAACTACGATACTTTAATTTGAACATTATCATGAAACTTTACAGAGTCCTTTAAGTTATTTGATCAAAATAAATCCTCTTAAATTAGACAACTTAAACATTTAATTACCTTGTAACTGAATGTTTCGTTCTCTTTTGTTAAAAAGAACTGAAAATGTTTTTAAGTGTTCTGTAATTATTGTTTACCGAAGTCTTCGAATTTTTTTAGTTTAAAAGGGTTAAATGTAATAAATTTATGTTCGTTTACACCTATCATGAAAGGACGTACTATCGTCGGAGCCAATATTTGACTTTCCTATAGTGTCTCACCGTGTGTCTTACACCCCTTCAAAAGGAAACTCTAAAGAAGAGTCATAGGTCAAACTTTATATAATAAGGTATATATACGGGTTTGGTAACATTCGTTAAATAGTTGTGGAGGAGTCACGACTTGAAACTTCAATTAGATATCCAATTAACATTAGTCGAAATGTGTTTAAGTACTTGAAAAAAGGTATTGTTTTTATAAGTCGTGTTCTTCGGGCAGACGTGACCTGTTAGATAGTACCACGAAAGTCTCTGTCATAAAAGTAGGATTTTCTGAACGGTAACATTCGTGACGACTCTGTCTCCTTCAAGTAGAATAATCTCCTTTGTGACTGAGATTGCCATAGTGGACTTTTTCGTTATACACACGTTCACTGTCTTGTAACACAAGTTTGGGGAGTTGAACGGGTCCCACTTACAATAGGTGGTAAGTTCACTCGTTCGACCTGAGGAAGAGACAAGGGTATAGATTAGGTCTGGGTTTGAAACGAAGACCTAATCTACATCTTACCTCGGGAAGTGCCATACTTTGTAACCTAGAAGAAAAGCGTACAATGCTGACATACTACTACTGTAACTCTTACCCCACCCCGAGTATGGATTGGGGAGGGTGGAGTGAGGGGTGGGGGTGGCGGAGGGTACGGTTAAGAGTGACGGTGTCAATATGTCGGGTCGGTAAGAAGAAAGGGTACTTTACACACGATTTATACCTTTGTAAATCTTGAAATTTTGGATTTATACTTTCCGTCCTGAGAGAGAGAGAACTAATGACGTCCTAAATTAAATTTATTTTTCCATCAAACCCTGAAGGAACCACCAGGTCACCAACTCTTAGGCGGACGGTTCCGTCTCCTGTGTCCAAACTAGAGACCAGGTCCTTCTAAGGTGTACGGTTCCCCGTTGAGTCGGATATACGGTGTTGATGACTCGGGTTCGAGATCACGGGTGTTCAGTGTTAATGACTTCGGGTACGTGGATCTCAGGTGTGAGACGTTGTTCCCCTCGGTGGTGTTACTCTTCGGGTAAGCGGTGTCGATCTCTCATCGGGTGTGAACGACGTTGACCTCTTTCGGACGTGCGTCGTCGTTTCTAGGTCTCTTCGGTCTTTATTTTTAATAAAAAAAAATTTGTTCGATCAAAACGAAAAAACTTACATCATAGAAAACAGAAGTTGTCTAACGATTTCTTGACAACGTCCTTCCCCATGGGAAAGGTCCCGAGAACAGGTTGTGAGTCTTTACTTAAGAGACTCCTCTGTGTGTTCGGCTGTTTCGTTCTCTGAAATAGCCCTTCCCCGTGGGCCCACCTCTCGTCCTCCCACTCCTTTAGGTCCTCTTGACGAGACGGTGCACCGAGCGTCAGAGCCCAAAATACCTCTGCCCTACTCAAAGGTCCAACAGAGACCGGTTAGTAAGACTGAGTCCCAGGGAGGAACACCACGTGTACAACGAGTCGGTTCTACCTACGGTCGTTTTTCCTAAGACCCTCCACCACAGAGGAAAACTGGAAAGGGTTTGAGAAGACCAACCACCACTGAATAATCAAGACACAAGGAATGGTCTGGAGGACAACATTTTATTGAGAGTGTTTACCAATGGTACCACGGACCGGGCCCTCCCACCAAAGTCAGTTACAAAGGGGATTGTTTTGATGACGTCTTGTACGTACACCTTCAAGATTGAATTCTTAAGACGTTGACAAAAAGTCACGGATTAGAGACCAGAGGACGAACTCATGGTCAGGAAGGTTACAGGTAGACTACGGAGAGGACTCCGGTAGTCGCATCTGGGACTCTGACGGGTGTGTCAAAAAGAATCTTGTTGGTCGAGTCGGAGATTCCGGTCGTGGTCTTTGAGGGTTCCCCCGGAAGTGTCGGTTAGTCGACAAGGAAGACCGAGACAAAGTCAGAGTTTGACACGAGATAAATTTCCCGACTTTCAATTTTGGCTCGGTTTCTTTGTCGATCCTCCACTGTTGTCGATTCGGGTGTTCCGAAATTTATCTCACTCTGTGTCGTATTCTTCTTCAAAGGGACCTCACGAGGACGTGTCATTTTCCCTGGAAAGTACTTTCAGAGAGAGACATATGGTGAGTACTGACGTGACCTCGGTATCCGACCCACCGTCAGGTCAATTCTTATTCCCCCCGATCATCGCGAAGGTAAACTGTCCTCTGTCTAGAGACAGTAATATTTGATCCCCTTTACGGTAAAGCATACGTCTCTTTTTCTGCGAAGTGGTTTGTTTACCCTCCGTACATAGATAATCAGGTAATACTAAAGTAGAATGAGATCCTTAACAACTTGAAGTCTATTCACTAAGAAGTGGTGTCCTTTAAAATAATTATCGAGGATTTCTCAAGAAGTTGTCGTCCCGATCTGTCGAGGATTTACACACTTTATTCTACCTTTTATTCTCAACTGACCATTCAAAACCGGGGTGGATTTCTATAAGTTTGAAATTTTATACATTTTTGTGACTTGGCAGGAACTGTTTTCGTTTTATGTCGACATTCGTTAAGACCGCGTGTATGCGTCCGGACAGAGGGACCGAGAGTTCAATTCATTTGTCTAATATTTTTCAGTAGTTTCCAAACCTTTGTGGGAAAATTTAAGCTCCAATGTAAAATCTATCGTACTGCGGGACTACAACTTCTACTCCACTATGAGCGGGAGTGAGGTAAAAAATCACGAATATTATGTAAAATGAAACGGTCCAATCATTGGTAACGTTGCACAAGTATTATCACCAAGAAGATCAATAAGTCGGAAACAAGAAAATTTTTTGTCTGGGTCACGGGTAAAGACCCAAAAAAACCAAACAAACAAAAAAATGGTTAAAAATTAAGAACTCGAAGTAAGTGAAGGACCCGACTTAAAGTTGTAGTTCACCGAAAAGGAAACAGAGAAACAAGCTTCTGAGGAATATAAAGAATGTGTGATCTAAGATTTGTGATAAAAGGGGTATAAAAAGTACGAACTGTTTTGGATGAACGATTGAAATATGGGTCAACAAGTCGGTCCAGTGTGAGAGAAAAGGAGTCTTCAAATATATACAACACCGTAACGTTGTACAGGAACCTATAACGACTCTTCAGATTACGTTCGGATTAAAAGTAATATCCACTGAATAAAAAAGAAGGACTTGTCGATTTTTAAAGAAAAGAATAGGAACTTACAACCCGAAGGTACTATCAAGTCAACCATTTCTTAGGCGGACGTTAGGTTCTCTGGATCCAAACTAAGGACCCAGTCCTTCTAGGGGACCTCTTCCCTATCCGATGGGTGAGGTCACAAGAACCAGAAGGGAACACCGAGTCGACCATTTCTTAGACGGACGTTACGTCCTCTGGACCCAAACTAGGGACTTAACCCTTCTAGGGGACCTCTTCCCTATCCGATGGGTGAGGTCACAACACCGGACCTCTTAAGGTACCTGTACCTGTACTGATTCGTTGAAAGTGAAAGTAGGAACTTTCAGTTATTTATCGAATTATATACAGAACTACAAGTACTACGACATAGTTAAAAAAGATCGTATGTTAGACGGGAGTATAGATTCCTAAGTCAAACAATTAAAGTCCCTTTCACGCAAAGAATTCACACATCGAGGAAAGCGATAAGGTAGACCACAGACACAACCTAGCAGAGACTGGAGGTATAGTGAGCAGAAAATGTATAAAATTAGAAATAGGAAAAAAGAGACGTAAGTGTCTAATAACGTTCGTAAAGGAGGTGTAGTGATTAAAATAAAAGTGAGCGATAGGTAGGACAAGAACGAGAAGGATTTAATAAACAATTGACATAATACCACGAGACGCCCCAGAGGCAAAGAAATCACGTCTTTAAAGACACAAGTATAATAAGTCAAGAAAATAATGGAGTAAACTCCCGGAGTCACAATATTTTATTATCATAATATTTCAAGGAGATGTGGAATTTCGTGAGGGTCATTTAGAAAAACAAACAAATCTCTCCCATATAAAAATAAATTTTTTGGGTAAGAGGGGGAATTTTGAAGAGAGAAAAATATGGTCCAAGACAAGAAGAAGAGAAGTAGAAAAGAAGGAAGAAAAACGGATTACTGAAACACATGACCAGTAACGTAAGGAAAAGTAAAAGGTGACCTGTCGACACAGGATTTCAGGATAGATCAGACAAGATTACGAAGGTGAAATAAATCCTGGTTAGTCAGACGGGGCAAACCTCGATTAAATTACACACCTCAACGAAAGTTCGGTTCACAGAGATCGGACTCCCGTGTCACCCTCTACTCACTCGTAGGCCCAGTCCTCTTCGGAAGAGGACACTTCAGGTCAATTTACAGAACGTGGTCAGAGGTGGGGTACGTCGACACCCATATAAAAGAGTAAGTAGGTCGAGGGGTGTCTTTGGACTTTTAAGTCTACTGTACCTCCGGAAAGAGTTCTCATTCATCCCAACCGATGCGAACTCCGTAAAAGGAGAGGAAAAGAGCCCCGATGGATGTTTGAGGGATTCTGACGAAAACAGGTCAGTCTTCCGTAATTATTTTTAATAGTCCGAAGAGTTATGATAAGGACACCCATACTTTTTTTTCTGGATGGGGTTTTGGAGAGTGTAAGAGGAATCGGTAGAAATAAACTTCGAATAAACTTCTCGTTAATACATTTTAACAAGAGGAAGTAAACCTACGGTAAGAAAGTATTTAACAACGGAAAAAAAAAAAAAGTGATAAAGACAAGTAATCTAAACCTCCTTCTAACAAATTAGACCTAAATAGAACGGTAACATAAGTCTACAGTCAAATAGGATAAAAGTCTAGAGTATTCGAATACTATTACATACTTGTCTTTTATAGGTCTCTTGATAACGACTATGAATTAACAATTCTTCATTTTTGAAAGACAGTCAGATGAATAACGAGAACCAGTCTCATAAATATACGAGATTTGTAAGATTCTGACGTTGATATACTATCGTTTCTCCGTGTCTGAAGTCAAAGGTTCGGGACCTCAGGGTGTCCGGACACCAGTTTTAGAGCTGAGTCGGTGAGTGACCGGCAACCTATTACTTTTTCAATACATTTCGGACAAATAATAGAATTAGACCACTATTTTTCCCCTACTATTATTCTTATGGATGAAGTAGTTAACGTTCCTAATTTATTGAGTGTAATTCTCGAATAGTCTCACGGACCGTGACTTGGTAGATGAAACATTCAAGATACACTCCGAAGAGGAAAGGCCTCTTCTTTCCGCTACATCTATATACTACATCGGACATGTTATCCTTAAAAATTTTAACTTTCCTTGGAATTTCTAATAGAATAGATTTGGAGACAATATATATAAATTCTAGTACTCTTTAATGTAGTCTTTATTATAATTCGGATAAGGGTTTATAGGACTAAGTAGAAAACCAGTTATCTATACTTACAAGACTTCTACGTAAAGAGTAACATTTGATAATTGATCCATAGAGTGGGTGATTTTTGTGTGCTTTAGTAAAACCGTTCTGGGCACTGTTGTTGACTCCTTAAGACCTAAATCCAGGTCATTTGAAAGATGACTAACTGTCGAATAGAATGTAATAATTTCCTTGATGGAAATTAGGTACTTCTAAATATTTTTATAAACGTGTATTTATTTACATCAAAAAATGAATAAACCAAACCCATTTCTCTGTAAAGTAATTTCACGATAGGATAAGTGTTCTATATCCAGACAAACGACGACGACGACGATTCAGTGAAGTCAGCACAGGTTGAGACACGCTGGGGTGTCTGTCGTCGGGTGGTCCGAGGAGGCAGGGACCCTAAGAGGTCCGTTCCTATGACCTCACCCAACGGTAAAGGAAGAGGTTACGTACTTTCATTTTTCACTTTGACTTCAACGAGTCAGCAGAGGCTGAGAAGCGTTGGGGTACCTGACGTCGGGTGGTCCGAGGAGGCAGGTACCCTAAAAGGTCCGTTCTCATGACCTGACCCCACGGTAACGGAAGAGGATCTCTGTGTGATTCGAGTAGGTTTCGAACTAGAACCGGTATGGGTGATATTTTCAAAATGGGTTTAAGTATTAATAGCTTTATATGGAAAAATTTCTAATACCACAGTTTTTACGTCACTGTATTGATCGATTTTCTTTGATCGACTTACTTAGGAACCTCCTTTTTATAAATTATATGATTTGGAGATCGTAGTATTATATACCACAAAGGTCGGGTCTGTAAGATTCGGATTTTCTCCAGTCTCGCCCTATTCGGGACCTCTTACAAAGTGACCTACTTTGAACACACGGTAAGGATGAAAAGACTCCGTTGTCAGTGGTCATCAGTAGAAATATGTTTCGTCAAGGGTCTGGGACGGGAGGAATCGAAACAACAATAACAAGTCAATGATTCAGTACAGGTTGAGATACGCTGGGGTACCTGACGTCGTGTGGTCCTAGGAGACAGAAGGTGATAGAGGACCTCAAACGAGTTTAAATACAGGTGACTCAGTCACTATGATAAGTTGGTAGAGTAGAAGACGGTGGGAGAAGAGGAAAACGGAAGGTGGAAAGGGTCGTAGTCCCAGAAAAGGTAACTCAGTCGAGAAGTGTAGTCCACCGGTTTTATGACCTCGAAGTCGAAGTCGTAGTCAGGAAAGTTACTTATAAGTCCCAACCAAAGGAAATCCTGACTGACCAAACTAGAGGGACTTCGGGTTTTCTGAGAGTTCCCAGAAGAGGTCGTGGTGTTAAATTTTCGTAGTTGAGAAACCACGAGTCGGAAAAAATACCAGGTTAAGAGTGTAAGTATGTATAAATGACCTTTTTTAGTGTCGAACCTGATATACTTGGAAACAGTTGCTTCACTACAGAGACGAAAAATTATACGGTAGATCCAAACAGTAGGGAAAGGAAGGTTCCTCTCGTAGAAAATTAAACTATCGACATCAGTTACTTGACATGAGTAAAGTGTACGATCATTTCATTACGAGTTTTAGGAAGTTCGATCCGAAGTTATCATACACTTGGTTCTTGAATGTCTACGTGTTCGACCTAAATCTTTTCCGTCTCCTTGGTCTCTAGTTTAACGGTTGTAAACAACCTAGTATCTTTTTCGTTCTCTTGAGGTCTTTTTGTAGATGAAGACGAAGTAACTGATGCGATTTCGGAAACTGACACATCTAGTGTTGTTTGACACCTTTTAAGAATTTCTCAACGTTTATGGTCTGGTGGAATGGACGGAGGACACTTTGGACATACGTCCAGACTTCGTTGTTAATCTTGACCTGTACCTTGTTACCTGACAAGTTTTAACCCTTTCCTCTCCAGTTCCGACATATAACAATGGGAATAAATTGAAGATACGTCTCATGTAGTACGTTTTACGACCCGACCAACTTCGTGTTCGGCCTTAGTTCTATCCCTCTTTATAGTTATTGAAGTCTATACGTATACTGTGGTGGGAATACCGTCTTTCGTTTCTCATTGATTTCCCAGAGAACTACTTCCACTTTCTCCTCTCACTTTTCCGACCGAATTTTGAGTTGTAAGTTTTTTTACTTATAGTACCGTAGGTCAGGGTATTGAAGTACCGTTTATCTACTCCTTTGTTACCTTTGTCACTGTCTGAAATAAAAGAACCTGAAGTTTTAGTCGCACCTACCACTAATATCGGTACTTTAATTTTCTACGAACGAGGAACCTTCTTTTCGCTACTGTTTGCATCTGTCCCATAATTTTTCATCTCTGTAATGAGACGGATGTTTACAGGTGTCTCAGTTTCGATACCAAAAAGGTCATTAGTACATACCTACACTCTCGACTTGTTATTTTTTTCGACTCACGGCTTCTTCAATACAAAAGCTTGACATCACGACCTCTTCTGAGAACTCTCAGGGAACCTGACGTTCTACTTTGGTCAGTTAGGATTTCCTTTGGTCACAACTTATAAGTGACCTTCCTGACTACGACTTCGACTTCGAGGTTATGAAACCGGTGGACTAAGCTTCTTGACTGAGTAAACTTTTCTGGGACTACGACCCTTTCTGATTTCCGTCCTCCTCTTTCCCTGCTGTCTCCCACTCTACTGACCTACCGTAGTGACAGAGTTACCTATACTTAAACTCGCTCGAGACCCCCAACCACTACCTGTCTCTCCGGACCTCACGACGTCAAGTACCCCGCAGTCTCTGAGCCTGTGTTGACTCGCTGACTTGTTCAGTGGTGGACGTCACTAAAACCTCGGGTTCTTTTATTACAGACAGTAACAAAGGTAAACGGTACTTCACTATCCTGGTAGCCTACGGTACTAGAATATCTTACGACTCAAAATTCGGACAAAAAAGTGAAAGGAAAAAGTGGGAGTAGTTCTACGAGAAATCAAGGAGAAACGAAAGATGGTAATCTCACCATAGTAGACGTATAGACGCCAACAACAACCATAAGGAGGGTCGTTAGAAATAAAGTCGAACACTGAGTAGGTCGGGTCGTAAACGTACTATATGAGACGTATTAAATCGAATAGTGGGAGTTTTGTCGGTTACCAGTAAGTCTGACATAACAACGGTTTTATGAATGAGTTCGAAGAAAATAGGAGACTCACGGTTAGTCCATTACCCTATTTGTCCAGTCAATATTGACCAATACTCGATTTCTTAATCCGGTCACCATGTTATAGGGTGAGGGAAGGGGAGGGTCTTTTGTATAAGTGTCTGTTATAGAAGTGACGATACCGAATTGGATTTCCTTACGGAAGTCACGTTTTTTTTTTTTTTTTTTTAAGTACGGTGTCTTCGGTCTTCCTTCAATACCGTGGAGTGTCGACAGTCTCCAGGGATTCCCGACGGGATCTGATTATTTACTTTACACAGGATATTCTGAACCTCCTGACGAGTGTCTTCGGGTTCGTATGTCGATGAATCAGGTCCAGACCATAGTTTGTAGAGTTCGGTAGCACTGAGACCTCGAAGTCCTCTACCGGTTATACCCAGTGAACACCGTACACCCTAGGTCAAGGGACCGGTCACCAACTTGAGGTCGATGTAACCTTGATACCTCAGAATCGGTGACCTGGGGGTCCCTTCTGGGTCTTCAACGCAGAAAAATAGGATGCGTAGAAAAATAGGAAGAAGAGGGAAGAATCACGGATCACTGTACGGTAGATCCTGGTGCGTCTACTCCGAGTATAAAATCCCGGTGTCCAACTTAACGTCCTATCTTCCTCGGATGTATTGTTACACTATACTCTTTAATTAATCTGATAATTTAAGATATACTAAGATATAACAAATTTGTGGACAGAAACAATTGTCATCGAATAAGACATGGGATTGACTTTGTGAAATATTAAAGTAATCAAATTATAAATATTAAATACGAAAATGAATGATTAACGACAAAGTAAAAGAGATCGACAACGTCTCGTAAAGGTAGTTCCTTGTTATTTTATGAGTTTCTTTATGTATGTAAAGACATGTTTCTCTCTACCGTTGAAACGATTTTACCCACCCACAATTTTAGTCCGTATCGAGTCCTACTAGTAAAATAGTCGATTAATATTTTTAAGTTCAACCCATTTTGTTTGGGATAAGGGTTCCAATGTGTGTCACGACAGTTGAACATATCTTATAATTGTAACAGACAATTCTCTTTCACGTGGACTTATGACTTGAACTAAGAAAAACTTTGTTAATCCCGTGTTTAATCTTCTTTTGTAAGGTCAGTAAGTTCTATTTACTAAAGGACAACGATTTAGGAGAATCGTCTATATTTGTTTAATGAGATTTAGATATAAATTGTTATAAAATTCAAAGATCGTGTGGACCGGCTCTCCTCGATGGGGAGCGGGTTCCAGTCCCCGCCGCTGACTCTCGCGGTCCGACGCTGCCACGTGCTCGTCGACTCTCCTCGATCGGTACGGGCTCCAGTCCCCGTCGCCGGTTCTCCCCGTTGGGGTGCAGGTTCCACGTCCTCCCGGCTCTCCTCGATGAGGTGCAAGTTCCAGTCCTCCCCGTCGCCACTCCTATATGGGGAGCAGGTTCCATTCCTCGTCGCCAACGCGAAACGATCTCGTCGGCACTTCTTTATGGGGTGCAGGTTCCATTCTCTTTGGGTTCATTCTACCATCCACAACGTTCTCCGTAGTCTCCCGTCTGTGTGACTTTGGTATGAGTGTCTTTTGATTGGTTAGACTAGTGTACCTGGTGTCGGAACAGATTGAGTTACTTTGATTCGGTACGGCACACCCCGGTGGGTTCTGTCCGTCCAGTACCACCTCTCCAGACTGTCTTACACCAGGTGACCTCTTCCCTTACCTTTCGGTGAAGTCATAAGAACGGAACTCTTGGGGTACTTGTCACACTTTTCCTTTTTACTATCCTATGACTTTCTCCTTGAGGGGTCCAGTCATCCACGGGTCATATGATGACCTCTAGTCACCTCTTTGTTGAGGTCTTTCTTACTTCCCAAGCTCGGTTTCGTCTTTGTTATGGGTCAACATCTACACTGACCACTATCTTCGTTCCAGGCTACAATATTTCTCGTTATAACGTATCCTTGGACCTTACAGTCCAGGTACTTGGTTCCGTTTAACCTTCACCTGTTTGTTCTCTAAGGTTCTCACTTGTAGTTGTAAGATCCTTAGTCGCTTGATTCTACCTGACCTTATCCACTTAAATTGAGTCTACTAGTAATATAGATGATGACGCCCGTCCTTAGGGAATCTTCTTTACCTCATCGGTAGTACCAGTTGTTTTCTCAGGTTTTACGTCATGAACCTACGTTAGAGTTTTTACTGTCTTACTAGAGACAAGCAGAGGTTCCGTTTGGTAAGTTATAGTACCATTAAGTTCGGATGCGGGGTTGGTCATTTCGACTTCTTCGACTTCAACTTACCAAGATACTTCTGGATGTTCTGGAAAATCTTGATTGTGGGGTTTTTCTACAGGAAAAGTAATGTCCCCTGACCTTACGTTTTCATCCTTCAGTTCTTTGTGGACCTCATTGTACGTTTAAACCGGAACCTCATGCCTTACTTCGTTTCGTTTCCGATTATCTCTAAACGGTTCTTTTGCGTGACCAGTATCGTTTGTGGGAGAAGGTTGTTGTGTTCTCTTCTGAGATGTGTACCTGTAGTGGTCTACCAGTTGTGGTTTTAGTCTAACTAATATAAGAAACGTCGGTTTCTACCTCTTCGAGATATATCAGTCGTTTTTCTTCTGGTCCTGGACTGACACCGAGTCTAGTACTCGAGGAATAACGGTTCAAATCTGAATCTAACTTCTTTCATCCCTTTTGGTGATCTGGTAAGTCCATATTGGATTTAGTTTAGGGAATACTAATATGTCACCTTCACTCTTTATCTAAATTCCCGGATCTAGACTATCTATCTCACGGACTACTTGATACCTGACTCCGAGCACTGTAACATGTCCTCTGTCCCTAGTTCCGGTAGTGGTATCTTTTCTTTACGTTTTTTCGTTTTACCGACAGACCCCTCCCGAATGGTTATCGACACTGTTCTTCTCTCCGCTTTTCGTTTCCTCTTTTCCTTTCTATATTCGTAGACTTACGTCTCAAGGTTTCTTATCGTTCCTCTCTATTCTTTCGGAAGGTGTCGTTAGTCACGTTTCTTAATCTCCTTTTGATGTCTTACCTTTTCTGATCTCTAGAGAAGTTCTTTTAATCTCTATGGTTCCCTTGTAAAGTACGTTTCTACCCGAGCTATTTCCTGTCTTTACCAGACCTGGATTGTTTTCGTTTTCTATAACTCTTTTCCACCGTTCTTATGTGTCTTCTTGACATGTTTTTTCTAGAAGTACTGGGTCTATTAGTGTTACCACACTAGTGAGTGGATCTCGGTCTGTAGGACCTTACACTTCAGTTCACCCGGAATCTTTCGTAGTGATACTTGTTTCGATCACCTCCACTACCTTAAGGTCACCTCGATAAAGTTTAGGACTTTCTACTACGACACTTTCAGGACGTGAGTTATACGGTCGTTTGAACCTTTTGAGTCGTCACCGGAGTCCTGACCTTTTCCAGTCAAAAGTAAGGTTAGGGTTTCTTTGCGTTACGGTTTCTTACGAGTTTGATGGCGTGTTAACGTAAGTAGAGTGTGCGATCATTTCCTTACGAGTTTTAAGAGGTTCGGTCCGAAGTCGTTATGTACTTGGTACTTGAGGGACTACAAGTTCGACCAAAATCTTTTCCGTCTCCTTGGTCTCTAGTTTAACGGTTGTAGACGACCTAACACCTTTTTCGTTCTCTCAAGGTCTTTTTGTAGATAAAGACAAAATAACTGATACGGTTTCGGAAACTGACACACCTAGTGTTATTTGACACCTTTTAAGACTTTCTCTACCCTTATGGTCTGGTGGACTGGACTGCACGGAGAACTCTTTGGACATACGTCCAGTCCTTCGTTGTCAATCTTGACCTGTACCTTGTTGTCTGACCAAGGTTTGTCCTTTTCCTCATGTAGTTCCGACATATAACAGTGGGACGAATAAATTGAATATACGTCTCATGTAGTACTCTTTGAGACCCGACCTCCTTCGTGTTCGACCTTAGTTCTAACGACCCTCTTTATAGTTATTGGAGTCTATACGTCTACTGTGGTGGGAATACCGTCTTTCACTTCTCCTTGATTTTTCGGAGAACTACTTTCACTTTCTCCTCTCACTTTTTAAACTGAATTTCAAGTTGTAAGTCTTTTGCTTCTAGTACCGTAGACCAGGGTAGTGAAGTACCCTTTATCTACCCCTTTGGTCACCTTTGTCACAGTCTGAAATAAAAAGACCCGAGGTTTTAGTGACGTCTACCACTGACATCGGTACTTTAATTCTGCGAATGAGAAACCTTCCTTTCAATACTGGTTGGATCTATCGTATAAGTTTTCGTCTTTGTGATGAAACGGTTGTTTCCAGGTAGATCAGTTCCGATGCCAAAAAGGATACCAGTACATACCTACACTCTCAGCCTACCACTTCTTTCGACTTACGGCTTCTTAACTACGAAAACTTGACACCACAACCTTTTCTGAGAACTCCCAGGGAACCTGACGTTCCTCTAGGTTGGTCAGGTAAGACTTCCTCTAGTCGGGACCCTAAAGAAACCTTCCTTACTACGATTTCGACTTTGAGGTCATGAAACCGGTGGAGTACGCTTCTCAACTGAGTAACCTTTTCTGGGACTACGACCCTCCCTAACCCCAGTCTTCCTGTTCCCCTGCTGTCTCCTACTCTACCGACCTACCGTAGTGGCTGAGCTACCTGCACTCAGACTCACTTGAGGCCCTCAACCACTACCTGTCCTTCCGGACCGCACGACGCTAAGTACCCCAACGTTTCTCAGCCTGTACTGACTCGTTGACTTGACTTGACTTGACTTCCATTTAAACAAGTCTTCTCTATTACCTGTACAAGTTTGTCAAAGACTATATTTGTCTAAAAATATAGTTAAAGTCTTACATATAACGATACTCTACGTTTGAATAGAGTATCTATTGAGTTGATCTCTTGATTCATTCTTTCTTTGTAAACTCTCAATGTTTCCGTTCCTTTGTCAGTCTTTTTTTTTTTTCTCTCTCTCTCTTTATTAAAATTTTATTTCTCGTGATCACGATTTTCAAAACAAAGTGACACTACAGCTAATCTGGTATTAGACAAAGATAATGTGATGGTGTTTATTTTGTGTCATTTGTATCTTCATCATAATAATCTTCTCCTCTTCTTTACACACAGAGATCAGAAAGATTAGGAGAAACCCGATGGTTTTAACCCACCCTCTCCATTCAGTCCATTCAATTTACAACTACCTACTCTTACTTTAGTGTATCGGAAGTCTCTTCAGTATGTCTCGTAGACCTTCTTCGATGTTCCAGAAAGTCAAAGTGTTTTATATTTATTCAGAATCCGTCCTAGAGTAGTGTTTTACTCCTAAATACCATTATTTAATTGGACAGAGTTGAAGAGAAAACGGCGATTACCTAAGTATTAGTGGTACAGTGAGTTTTTGTCTTTCAGTCAGTAGGTACTAAGAAGAGAGGGGTAATAGAGTGTAAGACAGTGTACCGTGTGAAGTAGAGTAAAGGTGGTGGTGACCTAAACCCGTGACCCATGGAGTGTAAGGTCTAGTGACGGTTGTCGGAGGTGGGGTAGAATGAGAAGTCAGTGGTGTAGACAAGTAAGTAATCCATTTGTTTGCAAATATAATTATCACGGATCTCGTCATTGACGATCCCCACGGTGTCATGTGTTCAGTCGGCGGTGTCACGAATACAAGATTATTCTCTATGGTCGTTTAGTTAAAATACCATAAAAACGGAAATTTCTGAAGTTTCTTGTTAGGGTCTAGAATAGGACACAATACCTGATTTAACACAGGGGAGATTTTAAGGATGTCACCTTGGGATTGGGGGTCACACTGACGTAAACCTCTGTGACGGAAATTCCTCCATTGACCCCAATTCACTCCGATATTCCCACCCCAGAACTAGTCTGTCCTGATTCCAGGAATATTCTTCTTCTTCCTTAAGGGACCGCCTTATCACGGAGTTGCAAAAGTGCCGACCCTCGGGGCCCAAACTAGAGACCAACCCCTTGATTCTAGGACGTTCGAGGCGTCATGCCGGTTTTTCGTTTGTTTGTTTTGTTTCTCCTTCTCTGTCGTCTCTAAGGAGAGAGGGGTGTGTGTGCGTCAGTTTTCCGGTGCACTTCCGTATCGTTCTTCCGTCGACAGACGTCGACTCCTCTCTCCGGAGGTGTCTTTGTCGGAACTCCCGTGAAATTAGATTGTGAAAGTCAGTGTTCTAGATACTCTTTTATTTAAAGACAACAAATCCGGTAGGTCGAAGACTAGGAGATAATGTTCCGTCGGGTTCTACTGATTCAGTAATGAGCGTAAGAGTGGTTTGTCCGGGACAAGAGATGGATGGTCCGGAGTCGCAGTCCCTTCATTTTAAGAGATGTACGTGAGTGTTTTATTGAGTAGTCCTTTTTCTCAGTGTCGTGTCTGTCTTGAACGTGGTATGGGACTCGTTTTTGTTTTGTTGTTTGTTTGTTTTTGAGTGACTCAGGTTCACTACGCAGTTTGAATCCTAAACAATCGATATCGAATGATTGACGGTTCAAATGGAAAGGCCAATGACATAGTTAAGAAACCAGTCCAAAACTCATAGACTCCACCGACGATTCAGTGAAGTCTGCCGTCGGGTGGTCCGAGGGGGGAGGGACCCTAAAAGGTCCGTTCTTGTGATATCATAGTTAAGAAACCAGTCAAAAAATCATAGACTCCGATGATTAAATGTATTTCTAAAACCAGAAACGGTCTTGCCTGTGGACACAGAAAGGAAAGACGAGTCGGTGGTTTTATCGATGAGTAAAAATGTTTGTAATCCAGAGTTTACTCCAAACTCCTTAAAAAAAAAGAGAGTAGGTCGTCTCCACTGAGTGGTGTAAAATTTCTTCAAAAAGGAAAATCATTATTTCAAAAGTGTTCAAGTTTTTATGGAGACTTTTAAATTGTCTTTGGAAGCTTCGATGACCAACACTGTACTTAGTCGTATAGAATTTCAAATCACCACCGTAATAAGTCGTTTTGTCCGGGTTTACTTTGTCTTATGAATTCATTTATATTGAGAATCCTTCGTAAAGTCCCTCCGTAAAATTTAAATATGATTTACAATATATATATATATATATGTACTTTTACTAATAGGAGAACACTCTGTAAAAAGATAACCAGTTATTATTCAAAAAAGGTTAAAAACTTTCTACTTATTTTGGAAAATCCTTCTTCCTTCCTTTCTTAAAAAGTCTTCTGTCTTCAACCCGAGAGATCCGTCTAAGGACGATATTGGAACGGTACCCACTTCGGGTTTACACATGGTATGTTTTATCGAGGGTGACGAAGTCTAAACCCGAAGGGTCCACCGCGTGTCCATTTCTTAGGTGGACGGTTTCGTCCTCTGCGTCCAAACTAGGGACCCAGTCCTTCTAGGGGGACCTCCTCCTTTACCGTCGGGTGAGGTCATAAGAACGGACCTCTTAGGGTACCTGTCTCTCCGGACCGTCCGATGTCAGATACCCCAGTGTTTCTCAGTCTGTACTGACTCGCGCGTGTCTACGAAACCCAAATGGACCGTGTCTCTGTTAATTATTAGAACATACGAAGTGTCAAATGTAGAGTGAACATAGTAATCAGTGGCAAGTCTAATTTTACATGGGTTTTGAGTCACTGAAGAGACCCATGTCTCCGTGTCTACATGGTAAGTCAAAACCAAAAACTCCGACAAATATACTGCATGATGTGTGAGTGGGACTTCCATTTCAAAGTTTTTTCGTTTGTTTTGTTTTGGAAATAGAATAAGACTAAATTTCCTATCCTATATAAGTGTACCCGGAGGACCACCAAGTCTACTATTTCTTAGGTGGACGCCACACCCTTTAGACCCAGACTAGGGACCCAACCCTTCTAGGGGACCTCCTCCCGTACCGTTGGGTCAGGTCATGAGAACGGACCTCTTAGGGGTACCTGTCTCCTCGGACCGTCCACTGTCAGGTACCCCAGTGTTTCTCAGTCTGTATTGACTGATTCGTGTATATAAGTGTCTTTTATAAGTTTGTTAAATCTTCTCATATTTCTTTTTTCAAAAAAATTTTTGGAGGTTTTTTTAGGATGACGACATGTGACGACATGTCTAAACTCCCTGACAGAAAGGTCTACGAAGAGTTAGGTACATATATTTGTGTGTATAAGATTTTAACATTACCAGACTATGGGTACAATAAGACATTGGACTACAAAAGTGAATTCTCCATCCGAAAAGTACAGTCGCTTATTAACTATGTGTATCTATACAGTATAAGAAATCACCGACGTATTATAAGGATAGGAATATATACACTGTTATGTAAGTTAGCGAAGGAAACCAACGAAGGTTTAAAAACTCTAACATTTGATGTTACATTACTGACACACTAAGGTGAAAACACATAACCAGACTAATAAAGAACACCTGTTAAAGAATCGTTACCTATGACGACTTAGTTTTTTAGTAAACGGAAAACTCTAAACCTAAAAATTTTACACATACAACGGTTTGACGGAAGTCTTTCGACACGCGGAGAAAAGAGAGTAGTTGTGACATGCTCTTACAGACAAGGGGGTATCGGGACGTTTGTGACTGAAAACGGGTAGAACAGGTTGAAACTGTGATAGCATCTATATAATCAAGATGACGACACATTGTTTAATGGGGTTTGAATCGTTGAATTTTGGGCACGTGATCGAGTGTAAAAGGTCTAGGAGATTGCAGAGAAGTTCCGACGTTGGTTCCGTACTCGGTCCCGACTCCAGAGTAGACTTCCCAGTGAACTCCTTTCTGAACGAATGTTCGAGTGAAGACACCAACAACCGTCCTCAGTCCAGGAAAGACCAACAACCTGACTCCCGGTGTCAAACGTTGACCGACGACGGGAGTCAAGGAACGGTGAACACGAAGAAGTTGTACCGTTGGACGAAGTAGTCTCAGTACTTCCCTCTTCCCGCCGAACGGTCTACCTTTAGTCTTAGAAAACATTGACTTAGTGTCTTTACTGTAAGAGAGTTACAATTCCATCGAATAACCAAAAGTCTTCCTTTAATGAATTCCCCTACTCTAATGTGTTTCAGTATTTATGGTCTTCCGTCTCTAGTGACCCCTGTATAACTTTTTACGGTTGGTGTCAGGTGGGAGACCAAGGGTCACTGAGTGTAGTGAAGATGTACGTTTTGTGTAAGTAGGAGAAAATTCCGGGAGTCATATAGGTAGGGTAATCTCGTAGACGAGTCTAGGTCCTAAAGTCGTAGATTTAGTCCAGGTCCATGTCTACTTCGAGGAATCCACATCAAAACAAGTATAGAGGACGTCGTGTCAGAGAGAGTTAAACTCCCTTGACACTTTGATTTGTGTCCAAAAGAAGAGGAATCTGTAGGTGGTATGTTACCATGATGTCGTTTCCTTTTATCGATGTCTGTAAGGGTAAGTTTGACCCCCCTTTAATCTCCATGTTTCGGTAGTCAACAGGTATCGTTAGGACTTTGTGTCGAGTCTTTTAAACCTTCAAGGACCTAATCAAAAGTTTCAGATCTTATTAAGAGGCACTCAGATTGAGGTGGGAGACCTGAGAACTAAAATACGAGACTCAGAGGTAAAGAAAGAGTTCTTTTCATCACGTCAAACGTTGACTCATTAAAAGAGTCGGACGGAGAACGGTCATTTCAAAACCTTCAAGGTATGGAAGAAGTGATGAGAGAAACAGGGAAAGTCAGGTTTTACCGTCACAAGCACCATATAATACAAGAGTTTTTGAAAAACTCAGAAGACGTTTACAGTGTACTTATTCACACTTTATTAAAGTTACTCATCATACTTTAAAGTACCCCGGTATTTATATGTGTTGTACTCCTCACTGGACCACTTACGACCCGTGTCGTGGATCCTCTTTTACTACAAAGTGAACTCTGTCCTTCTTATTCACCTTTAATTGATCCTTTTCGTTGTTTACTTAAAGTATGTACCACGTTTCCCAAACATTTTCGTCTTTCGTAGTCACTAATTCTTTACTCACACTTGTCTCGTTCCTTTGATTCCCCATAGGGGTCGAGAGTAGAGAGGGGACCTCAGGTGTAGGTACACATGGACGGATAAACTATTGAATAGACCTATTAAACATGAGAGTTTTAGTTACACATATTTTGTTTCGAAGATTAGAACTCAACAGTTTGAATCGAGAAAAGGTTATAAGGGGTAAAGTTACTTACCGTGGTGGTAGATAGGTTAACCTTCACTCTTTGGATTCTCAGTAACAATTCTTAAGGAAGAAGAAGTGTAGGGAGGTGTTTTAGAATTCCTGAGGTAGTGATCAATATCTTATCATGAGTGGTGTTAGGTTCGTAGGGTACGAGAGAGTACAGGGTTTCGGAAGGGAAAACGACCAGGAGTACGAACCTTTGAGGAGAGGTGAGAGAAGGAAGAGAAGCACCGTTGTAGGGTGAGTAGGAGGATCTGACTTGGATTTATATATCATAAACTTTCACAAGGTGACGAAGTTTACGTCTTTATTGGAAAGGGAACAACCACTATGGTGAAACATTTAGGAGTCGTTTGACAATGTCTGACTCAAGAGGCACTTCATCTGAAAATCTACTTGTATATTCCTTCGTGAGAACCTTGTTTATGGTCCTCTTCCTCTTCTTCCTTTACCCTGACTCATCCCGCTCTTGATCGGACTCTATGTCATGGTTGTTAGGAGTCGGTTCGAGTTCCTCATGACACCCCGACCCTACCAGAAAGTTTTGACTGGGTCCCACCCTGTTCCGGTCCTGACACGTCGGGGTCCGACTACTCAGTGACCTACATACAACAGGGACTTACCCCTGTACTGGAAACGACTCCTTCAAAAGGAGTCAGTAAAGGGGTTTTAGACTGTGGATTCTCTACCGGGGACCATTATGAGGACCATCTCATCCGTCCACCGATCCATACTCGTCTCTTTACTCCCGTCCCCGGTCGACCGTTCTTTGGAACGAATTTATTTGACAGTGAAATGAAAGAATTGGAAAGAAGAAGTAGAAACTGAAGAGTTACTTCTTGGAGTTTAAGTGACCGCTGTAAGGGTCTCAACCCCCTTTTAAGAAAGTAATGGTTTCGTCCTGGACCCTCCATGTAGTGTCGTAGGTCATGTTAGAAGTACGTATTTAGTCAAATGACATCACTATGAGAGGACGTAATTTCGGTAAATTCTTTCCCAGGTAGTAGAAGTGATCCGAGAGTCTAAAAATTCTTCCTTTACCGTTGGGTGAGGTCATAAGAACGGATCTCTTAGGATCCCTACTCCCTCGGAACCACCCGACGGTAGATACCCCAGCGTGTCTCAACCTGTATTGACTTCACTAAATCGTCGTCGTCGTCGTACGTAAGTTTGGTTTCTCGACCCCAAGTTATTTGTAGGTCACTTCTTTACTAACTTGTCCCCGAAGGGACCCCCGAGTCACCACTTCTCAGAGGGACGGTTACCTCCTCTGTACCCCAAGTTAGGGATCATACCCTTCTAGGGTGTGCGGTACCTCGTTGACTCGGGCACCCGGTGTTGATAACTCCTACACGAGATCTCGGACCCTCGTCGTCGATGACTTCGGACGTTCGGATCTCGGACAAGGGACGTTGTTCTCTTCGATGGTGTTTCTCTTCGGACGCGTGCCGCTGACCTCTCATCGGGAGGGAGGGGTTTTGATCCCTTTGCGGACTCGTCGTTACTTCTGGACCGTGTCGGTTTTTTTTTTCTAACTCAATTACTAGACTAATTGATTTTGGTGTCTGTAGATTGACTACTTTCTCACGGTCAAAGAAGGAAACGTGGTCATAAAAAGTTAGTCAAAAAGTAATAGTGAGGAGATTCCCGGAAAAACCTATGAAAGGATACTTCAAAATTACAGTGTATATATAACACATAGAAACGTACATCACATAATCTAGACATGAAACATGTGATTTTTTGTTAAAAAATCGGGGGTTTCGGTTGTGACTCTTTAGGGGACACCCTTGTTATAACGAGGTGACTCTTACATACTAAATGTGATCATTTATATTGAAGTTTCTCCTAGTCTAATGAATTCAGTCGAGTAGAATGTTATTTCTACGGAGTAATGTTTTACCGACGCCGTAAGACTCGTACTTTAGTCTCGTTTTCCCCAATTTTCCGGATTTCCCTATGGGTATCTGTACCAGGTCATATGGTAAGGGGTGGTATTCTATACCATTGGGGTGTTGGGACATCGGTGTCCTCGGAGGTAATAAAACGGATCGAAGACACGTTTGATATCGAAAACAGTAAAAACAGTCAATTTAAATTAATGTTTCATAGAGTCCATATGTTTTTCATCTTTATTCCTCGTGAGAACATGGGTATTGGATTAAATTCTCTATTTTTGTGATATATAAGTACACATTGGATGTGTACACACATACACAGGTTGAGGAACACTGGGGTACCCGACACCGGGTGGTCCGAACAGATACCTTAAAAGGTCTGTTCTTATGACCTCACCCAACGGTAAAGGAGGAGGTCCCCTAGAAGACCTGGGTCCTTAGTTTGGACTCAGAGACCGTAGAGGACGTAACCGTTCATCTAAGAAATGGTTGACACCCTGGATCTTTCGAAATGACTTTACACTTTCAAACAGGGGTAAGGTTTCAGTGTACAACCTCGGGATTGGGGTTGTACTGACAATGAACCTTATTCCAAAGATCCCTTCGTTAATTCCAATTTACTTCAGTATTCCCACCCCGGGATTAGACTGTCCTAATCGTAGAAATATTTTGTAGTCTCAAGTGACCGAGAGAGAGGTGTGTCGTTCCTTCACCGGTAGACCTTCGGTCCTTCTTTTGGCCAGGGGACTCCAACTCTTTAGAAGTAACAGATTCGATGGATCAAATACCTTAAAACAAAACCGTCAGACTCGTTTGTTTGTGTTTGTGTGATTAGGGTTCTTAATTAGTGACCCATATGCCTTTTCTCTCCTCTTTGGTTCCCCAGTTCTTGTCAAATTGTGACCCAAAATGATGTTTAGGTCGGTGAGACTAAGACACCATGTTGGGAATCGGGAGACTTCGTAGGAAGAAGGGAAGACACTTTACTCTCCGAAATCCATCTTGAAGAAGTCCAGAGAAATTTTGAAGGTTTGATTCGAGAAAGGTCACTATTCTGAGACCTCTACACGTCTTTACCGTGGAACGTCCGCTTTTCTTTTTGTCCGGTAGTCGGAACCGGGAGCCCACCGACTTCTTCTTTTACATAAACCACACACGGTGTGGAGACGTAGGAAGTAGCTACGAAAACGGGTGCCGTGGCTAGAAAGTCCGTTCCTTTGGTAGACGGTACATTGACCAGCCTAATTCCACCTCTGACTGACTCTACTCGGGAGAGGTATACGACGGTTCAACCGACGGATTCTACATCGGGTCTCTACGTTCCTCGACCCGTAGTGACGGGAGGTGTAGTTTGAGACCCGGTGTCCTCCTTTGTCCTGGTCCTGAGGACCTGGTCCTCGGGTCAGTCGCGAGTCTCGCGAACGGGCGAGTCCCTACTTCTGACCCGCCTAACTCTTACAATGGGGGTAGGGGAGGCTGTCGTGGACGTCCTTCTCCCCAGAGGTACCGGTGGTAGACACTTTTCCTGATGAGTCTAACAGCAAAACAATTATTTAACGGAACTACATCTTTGTTTTGGTTTTTTTGGAGAGTTTGATTTTCACAATGCACGACACCCGATACCGAGTCCGTTACTGTCACGGTCCTAAGATAGGAGTGCTTCAAGAATACCCATAAGTGTTTCGATAAGTCAATGTTCGCATAAGTACTGTGTTAACGTAAATTACCGTTTTTTGTTTTTGTCCTTGTTTTTTTGAACATTTATTGGATAGATTGTTATTTGATACAATTTATTTGAAATATCATCTCGGTCTAGTATCTTATTCATAAATAACACGTTTGCACAATTTTTTTTAATTGTAGTTCATATATGGTGACTCTTTGGAATTTTAATATCTAACCATTTTTGAAACAATTTTTATGATAGTCACTTGTACCTCGTGCGGTGAGGACATACGTCGACAAGGAAGGTACGTCCAGTGAAAAGTTTTTTGACATTTGACAAAATAACTCCATATGGACTGTGTTTGATGTTATAGATTTCATGTGTAAACCATTCAAAACTGTATATATTTGGGTATTTTGGGTATACGGGTATTTTGGTCTTATTATTTCTATTGTATAGGTAGTGAGGGGTTTCAGAGGACCACGGGAAACATTAGTGAGGGAGGGTGGTGGGGCACGAGAGGGAGCGGAAGGGTTTAGTGGTGACTAGACGACAGTGACATCTAGTCAAACATGAAAGATCAAAATATACTTACTTTAGTACGTAATGTATGAGAAAAACCGGACCGAAGAAGGTCAGCCATATAAACTCTAAGTGGATACGGCGAAGTACATAAATAAAGACTCACCATAAGGTAACATACCCAGTAAAACTGAGGGTTAATCGTCAGAAATAAAGGTTGGGTCAACGAAGTTCTTTTCTCCAAAGTCGTTACTGTAGATTGTAAAGAAAATTGAAGTGGTAAAAGTTCCTTAATCCTATAAGGTCCGGTCCGAACTATAATAGAGAAAATCTGTGGCGAACGAAACGAAACTTAGAAAGTTTCGTGACTAAGTAAATTTAAAATGGATTTAAAGTAAGACGTCGTTCAATTGTTTGGATTGTAACACCCCGATGATCATACAAGGACCACTCAAAATAGTCGACCCAAGATAGTTCACTGTACTTACGACTACAGTAATTTATACAGTGATTTTACCGTGAAACGTAAACAGTAATTTACGTTTTGTCATTAATCACATGCTTAGGTAAAAACAAGAATTTTATGAAATTTTCTGTGTTTCGATATACACTTTTTAATAATAATAGACATAATGGTATATTCATTTGTAAAAGTCCAGTTTCCTCTCAGTGTGTGTGTTTTTTTCCACTATCCTAAAATGTATTAGTCATAAACGGTCTGACGCTTCTTGACCTTATAGGTCGATGATAATAACATATTATCGAATTAAGTATTCGGGAGTGCACAAGCGGATCTTACCCGAAGAATCCTTTCTATAGGGAGTACAGAGACCTTGGTTTCGTATTTACATTTTAACATTTGGATGAAAGTATTGATATTTACCTTAAACCTTGGAAAATCTCTATTTCATCAAGGTTAATGTAGAAGGTTCAAAAACCGGAACATTAAATGTGACAGAAATTGATGTCAGAAATTAATGTTCAGACATATTTCGAACCGATCTCATTGTTAAATAATAAATGGTTCGAGGAAAAGTGAGTAATTAGTGTTATACGCAATGTTGTGTCAACGTTTCATCCAGTTTTATGAGGATTTATGTAAAAACCGTAAGCCATGAATAATTATAATGAGGGGAAAGATAAGAAATCTTTCAGACATAAATCAAGTGAAATTCTGTGAACGATTTTTACGATTAATAGTAAATTGCTATTGTGTAATTCAAAAGAGTATCCCTTTATATTACAGTTTTGGGATTCCGTCGGCACTTATAGTAGAAACATAAAAATTCTAGACTTTTAAGTGAAGAAGGATTACAATGGATATATACCAGTTGCGTCGTATGTTTTTTCTAAAAACCTTTAAGAGACACTAGAAGGTGTTTTCGAATTTTATCTTGCGTTGCTTCCTTGATGAAGTAGATGTACATTTTGTGTTAGGTTATACGGACTGTAATGAAGCATAATTTGACGTTATCCTTTTATTATGACGGGTGCACGGAAGGTTAAAAACTGAAGACCGCTTACTGTCCTTGCTTTCGGTCCTCGCTTCCTCGCTTTTGGTGCGCTTTCGCGGGAACCAGTCCGTCCGTTTGACATCTGTGTGTTGTACCCAGTCAACTCTGTTTGAATTGAACACTTCCTTTGGATCCGGGGTTTTCTTCTCACGGGCCGAAGCCTGAATTGACTCGGGTTGAGACCTTCGCAGATCGACCTAGGCACTAGGTCACTCATCTTAGGCGAAGGTGGGGTTGTGATGAGGGTCTTTTTCTTGCCTCTTTTCGTCTGTCGATGATCCCGCTGAACCTGGATGTGGGGCACTGGACCAAGGAGTCAGTCAAGTCAGCGAGTGAGCACAGGCTGAGAAACATTGGGGTACCTGACGTCGTGCGGTCCGGAGGGACAGGTAGTGGTTGAGGGCCTCTAATGAGTTTGAGTACAGCCACTACGGTAGGTTGGTAGAGTAGGAGGCAGCAGGGGAAGAGGGCGGAAGTTAGAAAGGGTCGTAGCCCCAGAAAAGTATACTCAGTCAAGAAGCGTAGTCCCCCGGCTTCATAACCTCAAAGTCGAAGTTGTAGTAAGGAAGGTTACTTGTGGGTCCTGACCAGAGGAAATCCTACCTGACTGACCAATCTAGTGGAGCGTCAGGTGCCCTGAGAGTTCTCAGAAGAGGTTGTGGTGTCAAGTTTTCGTAGTTAAGAGGCCGCGAGTCGAAAGAAGTCTCAGGTTGAGAGTGTAGGATCGAGAAATGGGGGGCGAGGGGGCGGAGGGGCCGGGCGGCGCCGGGGGTCCGAAGGAGTTCTCGGGGAGGGGATTTGGCTAAGTTTCGCGGTGCAGAGGATCGAGGACCGGTGGTCGGTAAGGCGTCTCCGAAGGAGGTCACTTGGGGAGGGTTGGAGGCCGGGTCTCAGTGGCCAGGGGTCGCGAGCCGCGCGGAGGCCGTCTGCGGCTTTTTGCGGGGGCGGCTGGCGGAGTCGACGCGCGAGGGAGGTTGCCGAAGGCGGGGCGGACTGGAGCGGGCGCGGGTGCACTGTGGATGCGGGGCGGGTGACCTCAGGTGCACTGGGCGCTGGGCTGGGCGGGGGGCGGCGGAGGGCGACGCACCTAGCGCCGGCCTCGGCGGTAACAAGGCGGCTCCCTCCTGTCGCCCGCGGGCCGTGACCGCGCCTCTGCGGCGAATCGCCGGCGGTGACCTCTGTGAGGGAGGGCGGCAGGGGGAGGAAGACCGCCGCCGCCTCACTCCGAGACTGCTCCCCCCTTGGCCCCCTCGTGGGGGGGCAGGAGGACCGTCGCCGGCGCCGGCTAGGGGCCGAGGCCGCGCTCCCCGCCGGCGTTACGCGAGCCGGACTCCGCCAGCCCGGGGCCGCGCAGGAGCGAAGGGAGCTGACAAGGTGCCGCAGAGGCGCCGGGCCGCAGTAGGGCACTCAGGGGGGCGAGGGGGACTGCCCCTCCCTTCTACCGATGTGCCTCGACCGACCTGCTCGACCGGGTCGTCCGGCTCCTGCCGAGCCGGGCCGACGTCCTTTACGAGAGCCAGCCGGACCCGAAAGACGCGTGGCTCGACCCGGAGCTGGACCCCGACCTCGGCTTCGCGATGGGCCCGACCCACTAGGACCACCCGTACCCGCGCGAGCCCGACGACGACGAGAAGGACGAGCCGATGCCGACCCGGCGCCGAACGCGGCCGCGGGCGTTCTTCGCCTCCTCGGGCGGGGCGTTCGCCCTCCTCCGCCGCCGCCGGCGCGGCCGGGGCCGGCGACTGCTAGTTCCGCACGACTTCTTAGAGTCCTCGCTCCTCGTTTTCTTCTTCTTGGCCTTCTTTAACGGCCTCTTCGGGTTTCACTCATCCCCTCCTCGCCGTCCCACCAGCCCCCAACCCCCCTGGTTTGGGGTCGGCGGGGGCGGCCCTTAGGCCGTTTCCCCTGGCTCCCTCGTATCAGCTCTCGGCCCTACGTCGGAGGGTCCGCCTCCGCCGCTAGCCACCTGTGCAAAGAACCCCTTACCACCTTTAAGTCCTTCATATCCTGGGCCACCCCGTCTAGCCAAACCTCCTTCCTTCAATCTGACAGAACCCCCATGCAAATTTATTTTCGGCGGGCCTCCAGCTCTGTCAAACCCCTGGGAACTGGCGGGCCTACTGTACGGTTCGGCGGCGTGGGCGGGGGGGGTGGTGGTGGGGCTCCGGATGAACCCAATCCGACGAACACACACGCCTCCGGCTGCCCTGGAATCCCACCGCAACCCTTCAACACCGTTCTGACGCGGACCTTCGGTTCTCGGACGCACGAAGTCCAGGGCGGCTCCACCCTCCGCCACCTCCTCTATTGCCACTGGATTTTTGAGACCCCGAATGAGCTCCTAATTTCCATGGGTCCAGACCTGTGCGAAGGCAAAATCAATCCCGAGATCTTCCCTTTACCAACGGGTGAGACGAAGACCGCGTACACCGGCGACCTCCGGCCTTGTCCTCGGGCCGTTCTCCCTTAGACAGAAGATTGCATGAAACCCCATGTCCCATGAGACTCTCCCGCGGTTCCGTTGAAGTCGCCTCGCCACACCCTCCAAAACTTTATCCCATTTTTCCTACTGTCTCGTCTTACCACGGCCCGACTCTTCTCCCTAGTCCGCGGGTAAATGGCCTGGTGCACACCTTTCCGTCTCTCGTAGTGCTGGCAGAATAGCACGGAAGCGGAAAATAAAGACGTCGGAACTAACGGTACAGGGGGTACCAAGAGGGTAATCTTGAAAGTACCAAAATAAAATGAAGAAATTTTTATCGCATATCAACTGGTCTCATACCTCCCACACGTTTTAACCTTTGTTGAGGATTGGATAAAAACATCGGTGACCAAAATCGCGGAGTGGAAAAGTCGTGTTATTCCAAGATACACTTTACGGGAGACCAAAAAACGACCTGTCACTCGCCATACGTACACTTTCAATCAGCACCTTTGATTATATCCTCTGTCTAAGTTTTTATTAAGATTATAAAACACCTGACTGTCCACGACATCTCCACACTTGTCACATTTACTCCAAATCTCTCACCCTCCCTAAACCTCCTTAAATCGTTTCAATACCTCCTTCAGTCTAAACTTAAGTTCGATTTCAGTACTCTCATACCAACCATTGTTATGTTTTCTACTGTGACATAATCTCGACACTGTTCAGTGTTAATGACGTAATAATCCAGATCTAATCTGGACGACCAATTCTCCTACGTTCTATACATATTCTTGATCTTTGCCTATGTTGAAACAATCATACTGATGACGGAATCCAATCCTCTTCTCTTTTATCTTCACTAAACCTTCGATACATTAATATAAATTTAAACATTTCTCATAGTCACAAATGGTCTTTCATTACAATACCACCTTTGGACCGAGGTTTTATCCTTTCTTCCACTAGAACTTTTTTTAGTGTAAGTAAGTATTCGGATCCTGGTCACACCTACTTTGTCCAACACTTTTAAAGTTTCGGGACAAACGCGGAGAGCTTAAAGTCTGTCTGAACCCAGTTGTCTGTCCACGATTATTCTCGGGTAAGCTTCACGTAGTGTTCTACTGGGTAGGCTTCTTCTTTGTGTCTGTCCGAGGACACCTTGAACACGACACTTTTTATGAGTAGTTTGAATCATAAACACGATCCCCCTTACTTATTTATTTAGGTAATAATCGAAACCTCTTGTCTCTTACCCTCCCGACTGTCCCACCGAGTCACAATTAACGCTTTCGTTTATACAAACGGATGGATTGTCATTTCTACACAACCTCTTCAAATAGTTGTAAATGTTTTGACACCGAAAGTTTTCAAAACTGGTGTTGCTTTTCTTTTGTAAAATGTTATGTGGGGGGGGTGTGTGTGTGTGATAAGACAACAAGAAATTACTATAAACACTGAATGATTTAATCAAAGTGCAAACTAAACTCCCCACTGGATATCTTTTTGCGACGAAATATCCCAATTCTTTAGGTTCGAAGGTAAATCAATCAATAATCAACCAATCATAAGTATACGAAGTCGTGAAACGATTCAAAGACAAACCCCTTTTCGTCCTATGACGAACGTTTAACTTCCGTCATTTTTTCCTTTTGGTATAAGAACACAGAATGTCACTTTCCCTATGTTTTCGTTTTCGAGTCAAAAGGGGTCCCTTGAAGAATAAGGTCAACACCTTTTTTTAGTCTTTGAATTGTCACGTTGGAATCACTTCCGGGTCCATCGGTCCTTTTTGGAAAGTACCTTAAACTGAACTTTACCCCTCCTTGACCTATAACCCTTTCCGACTTCTTTATCGTTTCCGAGCTCCCATCTTCTGAAAATTGAGACAACCGGACCGTCCTTAACCTTGAGATTTGAACTCACTCCGTAAATTGGAACGAAGGTAATCGAACAGTACAAATATTCAACTTCTAGAATGAACTCCATTTTGTGACGTCGTAAGGAGTCTGAAGTGGGACTGATGAACGTCATCAATGAAACTTACGAACAATTTAGTACATCTAAGGACTCAGGTTGATGTCTATGTTTAAGTCTCAGACACCTCGATCCAGGTCCCTTAGACGAAAAAATTGTTCGAGGGAACGGATAAACTTTTAGTTCACATCATCACGGTATTCTAAGTTTCACATTCTCTCTAAAGATCCACGTCTGTACAATTAGAATATTAGGTAGAAAATAATGATGTAGTAAGACTATTTGTAAAACCTATACGAATTAAGACTAAGTTCACCTAAGTCCCTACAGTTGATGTCAAAAAAACTTTCCTGTAAGACTTAAATAAAAACAGGGAAAATTCAAAAGAGACTTTAGTAAGGTCTAAAGTGTTGAGTTTAAAAGTCAAACAAAGGTCAACGGACAAAAATACATATCTCATCTACAGTAAATCGAAAAATTTTAGAAAAGTATTCGAAAAAAAAAAAAAAATTAAGAACATAACCAAACGAAAAATAGGGGATTATGGAACGGTATCCAAAAACACAAGTAAGGGGACAATTTCACTTCCCCCACTGTGAAAAGTGACCCGAATAGTGACAAAAAAATGCACAAAAAGAACTGTGGAGTAAGTAGTACTCATAATTCATCTGTGAGTCATTTAAAAAAAAAGAACTGAATTGGACATGTCACTAAATCTACCTACATTTGTCGTTGGGTGAGGTCATAAGAACGGACCCTTTATGGTACCTGTCTCCTCGGACCACCCGATGTCAGGTACCCCAGGGTTTCTCAACCTGTGTTGAATCGTTGATTCGTTGTAGAGTTTATCGACCAGAAATCGTCAATAACGAAACACAAAGTTGACCTTCGTCCATTGGTTCTAGTAGTAGTTTCTTTTAACTAAAAAGCATTTCTAAAAGGTATCATGTTAACAATTATAGATATTCGAGTTATTTATCACAAAACAGAACAAACGATGACGTATTGGAACGTATCACCAACCGCGAACTGTTCATCAATAACTTACATATTATGTCATTTTACAGGGTGGTTTCATAACATACGTCGAACGAAGACAAAAAATACGGATCTTCTGTAGGTACACTCGGTGGAAAAATAAAAATGTCACTTTTTACCGACACAAACGGAGTATACCATATTTAAAACATTCCCGGTAGACAGACGTCGATCATCGAATAAGACTGTCATTCGACACAGAAAACATCATCAATGAAGAAAAGGTCGAAGTGACGGTGACGGGATGAAAGTCCGACATAATGGAAAACGAATCCACTAGGATTGTCGTAGGATTGACCAAGAGGACGAAGGTCAGGGAAACAACGGTTAGGAAAGATGGGTGAGTACGGTCAATTTAGAAAATTTCACAATCAGTGAGTCAGTACAGACTGAGAACCGCTAGGACACCTGACATCGGGTGGTCTGAGGAGTCTGAGGAGGTACCTTAAGATGTCCGTTCTTATGACCTCACCCATCGGTAAGGGAAGAGGTCCCTAAGAAAGGCTGGGTCCCTAGCTTGGACGTAGTGAATACAGAGAACTTGACCGTCCACTTAAGAAGTGGTGATCGTGGTGGATCCTTCGGGTCGAGATTAGTACACTGAAAGCTCAAGTGTAGGAAAGTCATTAAGGGGTTGTGGACAACTTATTTTAAGTCACCGTACCGAGAGTTCGGAAAAGTACTAGATTAGGGTAGAATCTAAAATAGAGAATGGTAATGGGTATACACCTCTTCCTTTACCGTTGGGTGACGTCATAAGAACGGACTTTTTAAAGTACCTGTCTCCTTGGACCACCCGATGTCAGGTACCCCAGTATTTCTCAGTCGGTGTTGACTCGTGTAATGGTAATCGATCTACAGTCACAGAGAGATAAGTATGATGGAAAAAGATAAGTATACTAAAGAAGATTTTCCGGGGGAAAAAGACATAGAGACGATTAAAGATGGATAGGAATTTACCGGGTCGATGTAACGAGGGAGACGACATTTCGAAAAGAGATCGAGGGGTCAATCTCAATCAAAGAAAAAATATATAAATAAAAAATACTCTCGATTTTGTCTCGTAGCGGACCCTTACACGAACATCTTACTGAGTCTAAAAAAAACATTGAGATACGTACAGGTTCTTACTGTTCATAACTAAACCCCCAATCTTCATTGAAAGTCGATCATCCTTTTAAACACCTATACCTTAGAGGTTTATTACCGTTAGTTGACAAACAAACATAGATATTGACTTGGTTACCCAAAGGGATCACACTGAGTGACCATCTCTTAGGCTGATGGGTACATCCTCTACTTCCAAATTAGGGACCCATCCCTTCTAGGGGACCTCTTCCTTTACCGTTGGACGAGGTCACAAGAACGGACCTTTTGGGGTACCGGTCTCCTCGGACCACCCGATGTTTGGTACCCCAGCGTTTCCTCGACCTGCACTGACTGACTGATTTTGTTGTTACTGATCTGACAGACCGGATGGAGGTCTTGGAGTACAGATCTACATATGAACTAAAGAAGTCATCCTTTGGACTACAAATAGAGTTTTTGAAATTGTAGAAGTCTTGTCGTGAGTATTATGGGACGGAAGAGGGTCAACAGGGGTAATGACATTTACCATTTACTGAGACGGAAAGGAAGTCAATAAGTCCGGTTTATAGAATTCTTAGTAAGAACTAACAAGGGAAAAGGAATATAGAAGTAGAACAAGTGGAGTATAGACCAGGAAGTCGTTCATGGTAGTAAAAATAGAGGTTTTATATATAAATCAGGTCGATGAGAGTAAGACAAAGGTGGCATTGAGTGAGCGTGTCGTCATCGAAGACGGCCGACGGAGGTCAGTAAAGAGTTGTGGGATCATTGCTCCGAAAAATTTTCGTTTAGCGGTAGAACAGATTTTGGTTGTAAAATCATTCAAAAACGTAAATTTTAGATTTGAAAAAAGGACATGCCGAGTCGTCGACGAAAAGAAAGATTCGTTTGAACTCAGTCGAAGGAGAGTAAACGATGGAAGTGTCATTAGGAAACGTGAAGGAGTACGAGAAAGTCTTGGGTCACGACGTTTGAACTGGGTGACAAGATTAGTCGGAAATCTAGATTGAAACTTTGAGTGGGAGGATCTTTTATGAAAGGATTAGTGGGATAAACTTTATCCGTAGGGGAAGATAAAAGACAGAGTCAGAAAGCACAAAGGAAACAATATCAAACATTTAACAAATAATTGAAGAGGTAAATGAAAACGAGACCCAAAAGAAAAGAGAATATTCGGTACGATAGTCTACCGTTTGTCACTGACCGTATAATCTCGGAAACCATTGATAAACAATTTAATTTACGACTTACTAGATTTTACTATAGAATGACAAATCGACCTACCAGATTAGACAATAACTCGATTTATTTAAACAGAAAATTCTATGAGAGTTATCCTAATACAGAAAATAAGTATCCATCACCAAAACGGGATAATAGAGTCCATAATGATTTCAATGTACTGTAGATATCCTAAAAGAAAAAGGGAAATTCAACGATTACAAAATTCGGAACTTATGAGTAAATTAAATTTTTAAGACTCACTATCATTTTGTTTATAGGGACTAAAATGTTTTTTTTTTTTTCTTAGAACTCTAAGTCTCTCTAACTGAATAAGTTCCAGTATCTCGTTTCCGTAAAGTTTCCGTTTTGTTATAGGACTAAAGATCGAATTCTTCAGTGACAATAAAGGTAATATGGCGAGACCAAAACTATCGTACAAGGTCCTATAATGTGACGTAAGTCTCTTGTTTAGATTAAAAGAGTCACTCAATGTTGAAATAACGAAAATTTAAAATGAAAATTTTCAGTCTTCAAAAACGACTTTTAATATTACTGGAAATGTCGTCGAGGTCTCAAAACGGAAGTAAACAAACCAGTATACTGTCCTGAAAAAGTAGGACAGTAAAAGAAGACGGTCTCCACGACGTCTCTTCTGGAAATTATCAACACTGTCTTTTCTGGAAATTGTCAACACAAGTAGAGTCTATGGTTCTCGTCGTCATTTGGGAGGCTCATGAACAAAAACAACGCGAAGTCGTAATAACCCATTACATGATGAAAAGTTCCAACACTTTCGGAACTTTCGTAAAATTTTAATCATAAAAAGTTTGTTTTAGTTCTCTACACTCCTCAACCACAACGAACTGTTCAAAAAAACAACAACAAACCCACCTCCCCTCAACCATCAATTAAACACAAACAAACCAAACCAAAAAAACCGGTGTGGTACGTCGAACACCCTAGAAGCAAGGGGTTGGTCCCTAACTTGGACCCGGGAACCGTCACTTTCGTACCTCAGGATTGGGGACCGAACGGTCTCTAAAGGACTGATCAAAAAACGAGATAAAAGAGAGGTTGACACGATCATCAAACCTCTCTTTGATGAGAGTCTAGTAGAGTCTTTGATGAAAGAGTCTAGGTAGACTCTTTCTTGATGTACCTATACACAGGTGACATAGTGGACATTAGGAATAGAGTCATGGGTAGACTATATTTTGGAATTTTTGGTTACGACATAAATCACAAAGTTTTTAATAGAGATCGTATTGAACCGGTACACTAACCACAACGCATAGTAAATATTTTCATCGAAACTCGTAGGAACTACAAGATCCAAGTTGTTTTTCTACAAAATCTTAAGGACTTCTCCCAAATCAAAACCGATCGACAAGTCTTCCGCGTCCTAGAAACACACGAGGGCATAAGTGGAGACGTTGGGGTACCTGACATCGGACGGTCGGCGGCGACAGGTACCCTAAGAGGTTCGTTCTTATGACCTCACCCAACGGTAAGAGAAGGTCCCCTAGAAGGACTGGGTCCCTGTCTTGGTGTAGAGAACGTAAAGGACGTAACCATCCGTGTAAGAAATGAAGACGTTGTGGACCCTTCGGACACGTTCTTAGAAATAGGATTCCCTTTACAGAGTTCTATATATCGTTCTAAAAATGTTTAAACTAAAAATCCGGTATAAATATTCTAATAAGAAGATCGAAAATTCTCAAATTTTAACTCCAACTTAAATTTTCGTTCAACTATTTAATGACACTCACTTCGACACATGACATTACAAATCGAATACATTAACTATCACGTGTCGTAAACTGTCTTTCTTCGTGTGTTAAACACAAAAATTTATTTACTGTTCTTTAACAAGATGGAACTTATACATAGTCGTGAGAAGGATTGATTTTGATTCTTTGACTGGTTCAAAACAGGTGATTTACTCTATTACGTACACTAACCGTGTACCGTTTACAACAACTACAAGTGAGCGAGTCAGTACAGGCTGAGAAACGCTGGTGTACCTGACGTCGTCCGGTCCGAAGGGACAGGTAGTGGTAGAGGGCCTTCAACTAGTTTGGGTACAGGTAGCTCACCCACTACGGTAGGTCGGTAGAGTAGGAGACAGGAGGGGAAGAGGAGGACGGGAGTTAGAAAGGGTCGTAGTCCCAGAAAAGGTCCCTCAGTCGAGAAGTGAAGTCCACCGGTTTCTTAACCTCGATTTTAAATCGAAGTCGCAGTCAGGAAGGTCACTTATAAGTCCTAAATAAAGGAAATCTTAACTAACCAAACTAGAGGAACGTCAGGTCCCCTGAGAGGTCTCAGAAGAGGTTGTGGTGTCAAGTTTTCATAGTTAAGAAGATGAGAGCCGGAAGAAATACCAGGTTGACAGTGTAGGTATGTACTGATGACCTTTTTGGTATCGAAACTGATATGTCTGGAAACAGTCGTTTCATTACAGAGACGAAAAATTATACGACAGATGCAAACAGTATCGAAAAGAAGGTTCCTCGTCTGCAGAAATTTAAAGTACCGACGTCAGTGGTAGACGTCACTAAAACCTCGGGGGGTTTTATTTCAGACAACGACAAAGGTAACAAAGGGGTAGATAAACGGTACTTCACTGTTCTGTACCGTTTATGAACCTTCAAAGATCCAGACAGTCGATTTCAACAATAGACAACTCAAAGGTACTACAGAACGGAAAAAAAAAAAATTTAGTACCTGTATGAACATGAAGGGTCATACGTTTCATATTAAAGAACGATTCGTTTAACTCTGACGTCGCTTCATCATTGAATAGGTCCCACTATCTGTAACCCCTAAGTTGGCACTAGAGTCGAAAGGAAGTTTTGTGTGTGACAAGAGGAAAATCTCCGGCCCCTACCCCTCCACCCCTCGGTCCCGTCTCATATGGAAAACAGACCGAAAAAAAGACTCGATATGGACAGAAGGAAACGACCCCAGATTCGAAACACTCCCGTCCCTAACACGGAGTGAACAGAGCAAAGTTCCGAAATTGTCGGGACGAATAATGAGACGACCCAAGTAAATTACCTATAACTCACTTACTTGAGCTCACTTATAACACATTAGAAAAAATCTTATGTCTGATATTCGTCGAAAAATTCTTTTTTCTAGCATGTCGTACAGAGAGTTCGTTCGGACCTGATAAAGATCGGACACTCTCCGATATAAATGAGTAGTAAACATAAGACAATTGAAGCGTTTTCTTAAACACAGACGTCGTAACCCGGGTAACCTATGTACATGTCAAAAAATTCCGAGAACTGGTGGTCTTGAATTGTAAGTAAAACTCGAACGATTATACTTTTTACTGAACTTACGACCTTGTATCCTACTCCTATACCCGGAAGCATCGAAACCTCTGCTTTCCTATAACTTCCTTTCTTTGACAAAGAACTTGTACATTTCATACGAAAGCGTACAAGAGAGTAAATGAAATCGTTCTTTGGATATGTTCTGTTTAATGTATAAAAGACGTATAAATGTCTACTACTTCAACTCCTAATTCAGTTCCTTTTACAAATTTTAGTGTCACTAATTTATATCTTCAACCTGGAATTAGGGTCCAACAGGTGAGGTTTGGGGTATCTGAAAAGTATAAAGTGAAAAAAACTATCAATCATCTGATGGGAAAATCAAAACTTTCAATTCAAAGGTTCATTAAACTTCAGTACCCAAAATGTAAAACACTGATTTTTATTTTTAAATGGATTAATTCACTTTTAGTTAAGTCAAGTCAGAGAGTCAGCACAGGCTGAGAAACGCTGGGGTACTTAGCGTCGTGCGGTCCGGAGGGACAGGTAGTGGTTGAGGGCCTCAAGTGAGTCTGAGTTGCAGGTAGCTCAGTCACTACAGTAGATCAGTAGAATAGGAGACAGCAGGGGAAGAGGAGGACGGGGGTCAGGGAGGGTGGTAGTCTCAGAAAAGGTCACTCAGTTGAGAAGTGTACTCCATCGGTTTCATGACCTCAAAGTCGAAGTGGTAGTAAGGAAGGTTTCTTGTGGGTCCTGACTAGAGGAAGTCTTTCCTGACCAACCTAGAGGAACGTCAGGTTCCCTGAGAGTTCTCAGAAGAGGTTGTGGTGTCAAGTTTTCGAAGTTAAGAAGCCGTGAGTCGAAAGAAGTGTCAGGTTGAGAGTGTAGGTATGTACTGGTGTCCTTTTTGGTATCGGAACTGATCTGCCTGGAAACAACCGTTTCATTACAGAGACGAAAACTTATACGGTAGATCCAACCGGTATTGAAAGAAAGGTTCCTCATTATCCTCACAGTTTACAATTTTGAATATATACGAATAACATCGTAATCTAAGAAAAATTTTTTATAAATACACAAATAAGTCGACGTAGTCCAGAAACGACCCGGTGCACCCCAGAAAACAACGACTCGTACCTGTCATCAACACCGCGTGTCCGCGAGATCATTCCTGAGCCAACAAATCGCCGGGTAACCTCGAATCAAAGGACTGGTCGCTAACCTTGGTTCAGGGGACGTAATGTTCTGTCTAAGAATTGGTAACCTGGTGGTCCCTTCAGGGTCGATACCCAAGAAAACTATAAATCTTAGTCAAATTGTTTATACATTTCCAGTGCGTTTACCTCATCTTCAGATAATAATTCGTATGGAAGAATAAGACTTGAAATAGTGAGGGTCTCCCGTCTAAAGAAAGTATACAGGCACAGGGACTCCGGGGATCGGGTCACGGAACATGATTTTTCATGAATCACACATTTCTTAACATACCTTAATTATTTAACCTTTGATTACACTTCTTGAAATAAAGGAACTTTATTAACAATAATTTATTCTGGGAAGAGGGGACGACACACCGGGGGAGGAGGGAAAATAAAAGGACTAACAGTCGACCCACAAAAGTAAGACGTAATAGTGGGAGGGTTCTGTGTGTGTGTGTGGTGTGTGTGTGTGTGGTGCGGAAGAAAACGATTACATAAAAATTCTTTCTAGACCCGACCCTAAACTCCTTTACATAATTATAATTCCGACTGTACCGTAACAGATGTTCAAATAGGTGTATTCTTTAAAATAAAAGACCATGACCAACTAAAAGTGGTTTAAACTTCCTATAAAACCTCACCAGATTAAATTTCATATCCAACCTACGATATATATTTTAATTGAACCTAACCGGGATCTCCCTTTGTGGAGTTTTAAAAGGTCTCTTAAAATTTGAACCCCGTGTCTCTCTTCGACTACATTAAGATTAGACATCTTCGCTGTAACGTATATAATTCCGAGGTACTGATCTCTTTGATGAAAGTACATTTTGACTCGCACCTTCATAATAAACTAAACTTCACAATCACTAATCAAGAAAAGTACACTCGTTTAGATGTATTATGTAAAAATAAATAACAACAACAAATCAGTGATTTCAGTACAGGTAGAGAAGACACTGGGGGTACCTGATATCGGGTGGTCCGAGGAGACAGGTACCTTAAAGGGTCCGTTCTTCTGATCTCACCTAACGGTAAAGGAAGAGGTTCCTTAGAAGGACTGGGTCCTAGTTTGGACAGAAGACGTAACCGTCCACCTAAGAAATAGTGACTCGGTGATCCCTTCGGAAGTACGAAGATAAATCCTTAAATGATTAAATTTACACCAATTACGAAAAGACCTAATGACCCTTCCACACCAGTCTGTAAGACCTCTCGATTCAGTTCACCCGTAATTCGTGACGACAATTATTTCGAGCACCTACACTGTCTTAAGGTCATCTTGGGATTTCCTACTACGGAGTTCCACAACGGAAGTCATACAGTCGTTTAGACCTTCTGGGTCGTCACCGGTGTCCTGGTCTTCTCCAGTTAGGAGTAGGGTTGAGGTTTCTTCTCATCATGATTTCTTACACGATCGGTAGTCTGTCAATGTGAGTAGAGGGTATGATCATTCCAGTACGAATTTTAGAACGTATGATCCGAGTCGTAATACGGTAGGTCCTTGAAGGTCTACAGGTTCGAGCCAAATCTTTTCCTTCTGCTTGGTCTCTAGGTCAACGGTTGTAAACGACCTAGTATCTCTTTTGTTCCCTTAAGGTCTTTTTGTAACTGATGCGGTTTCGGAAACTGACACACCTAGTATTATTTGACACTTTTCGAGAATTTCTCTACCCTTATGGTCTGGTAGAATGAACAGAGGACTCTTTGTACCTACACCCGGTTCTTCGTTGCCAATCTTGGGACGTACCTTGTTGACTGACCAAGTTCTAACTCTTTCTCACGGTGGGCCGACAGACGACAGTGGGACAATCAAATTGGATATGCGACTCGTGTAGTACTCTTTACGGCCCGACCTACTCAATGTTCGACCTTAGTTCTGCCCGCCCTCTTTGTTGGTGGTGGAGTCTATACGTCCACTATGGTGAGATTACCGTCTTTCGTTTCTCCTTGATTTCTCGGAGAACTACTCCAACTTACTCCACTCACGTTCTCGACCGAATTTTGAGTAATAATTTTTTTTGATTCTAGTACCGTAGACTGGGGTAATGAAGTACCGTTTGTCTTCCCCTTTTCCACCTTCATCACTGTCTAAAGGAGAGAACCCGAGATTTCTGTAACACCTACCACTGACGTCGGTACTTTAGTCTTCTACAAACGAAGAACCGTCCTTTCGATACCGTTTGGATCTTTCACACAACTTTTCGTCTCTGTAATGACACGACTGTTTCCAGTTATATCAGTTCCGACATCAGAAGAGTCACCAGTACATGTCAACACTATCGACCTGACATTTCTTCCGTCCCGCGTTTTCTTAACTACAGGACACCACGACCATCTCTGAGGACTCGCAGGGAACCTGTCGTCCTTCTAGTTTGGTCAGTTAGAATACCCTTTAGTTGGGACTTATGAGTAACCTTCCTGACTACGACTTAAACTTTAAGGTCATAAAACCAGTAGACTACGTTTATCGATTAAGTAACCTTTTCAGGGACTACGATCGTTTCTAACTTCCGTCTTCCTCTTCTCCCGCAGTCTCTTACTCTACGGACCTACCGTAGTGGCTATGTGACTTGTATTTAAACCCGTTAGAAACCCTCTACCACTCCCTGTCTCTCCGGACCGCACGACGTCAGGTACCCCAACGTCTCAGTTTGTGCTGACCCGTCGACTTGTTGTTGTTACGAAAATGTCCTGTTCCGGAAGAACTGGTCACCATCGTCTTATGCTCTGGTCTAATCACGATAACCACCACCCATTCTCTCCGTGTTGGTGTTATCACATGGGAAAGAAGGACGACAACTGAAAAAGAAGTCCTATCCTCCGAAAAATAGTCATAAAGTACTATGGTCCGTGAACGTCCCTCAACAACTACTGAAAACCTCAGGGTTATTAATACTTCGGATATATTTCGGGTTCTCTGTCACCTTTTAACCTTTTAGACGTATCTGGTCTTCCTTGTCGACGTCAAGATCGGTGATGTGTTCAGCTACAACGTCTCTTCCTTCCTTTTAGTCGTCCCCAACCTCGCACCCTGGTGGAAACCGAACGACTGGTAACCTTCGGATATTTTACCTGTGACTCGCAAGGACTGGTGACTGACTCCTGAAGACTGACAAGTTTTCCTCTCTACCAAAGTAGACACTAAACCCACCGAGACTTGTACAAACGTCAACAGAGTTTCCTTAAAGGAAATTGACAAACCACCAAAAAATTATCAAAAATTGGTGAATTAAAGTGGAAAAATGTCAATCATATATTTAACAACAATAACGAATCAGGGATTCAGCACAGGTCGAGAAAAACACTGGGGTACCTGAACAACGGACGGTCCGAAGAGACAGGTACCCTAAAGGGTCCGTTCTTATGACCTCGCCCAACGATAAAGGAAGAAGTTCCCTAGAAGGGTTGGGTCCTTAACTTGGATAGAGGACGTAACCGTCCACCCAAGAAATGATGACTTAGTGGTTCCTCCGGGTCATATATTTTACTGAGTTAAATCAGTAAATGTACTCATTTTACCTTCATAATATTCACTGATACTATCAAAGGACTTTCCAATCAATTTACTTCGAAGTGCATATACTCCGAACACTCGACGGTTCATTTTTCTACCCCTTGACACACCTGAACTTCGACACTCTGACAAGTCCACCTCATTTCGAATGTATCTTTCCACTCCTACTGGGGTCTTTTGGACTTTTTTTATTCAAACCGATCTCTCTCCTGTCAGACTTTATTTACCGTGAACTCTTAAATGTCCATTCCACCACTATGACCTTTCATAACTATCTTAATTTACTTTCAAAACATAAGGACTACACCTATACCGACATTCAGGTTCAGGGAAAGATCCCAAAGACTGGTAAGAGATACGTGACAGAGGAGGTGGGGTGGAGTAGGGACGGGGGGTCATATGTATTTGTTTTCTCTTGCCTATCGTAATTTCCTCGTCTCGTCGTGTCTTCTTTCTTTTGGTTTGGTTCTCATTCCTGTGGAGAAAAGTCGTAATCGGCAGACGGATATTGTTCAACGAGTTTTGAGTCGTCTAATTTAAACCTAATTGATCCTTAAATTAGTTCATTTTCTGTCGAAAAAACTAAAAAGACGACATTTAGAACAGAGAAAAAAGGCTGACGTATAGGGACTATTAAATCGTGTTTACATCCATTACAGTGTAATCCTTTGGAAACGTGCGAGTATGACAAAAGAACTGATATCGAGACGATATTATTCATTAACTACTTTCAAGACGTTCTTGACTCTTATTTCGTTAACTTTGATCATATAACTAATAATTGAATAACACAACTTATACTCTTCTTACCCGTTCACTTTTCTTCATTATCCTAGGTCTTTCTTCTCTAATCTTATGTCTAAGGACCAGGAAAAGAAGTCTCAGGACTTAGATTCATGTAAAGACCGCTACCCCGAGTCTTTACGAATTTTTTTTTTGTTTGTTTGTTTTTGATCACTAAGACTAATTTTCAATCCTAACCACAAGTGTCTGAAGTAAGATGAGTACTTTTAGAGAGTCACGATAATAAAACAAAATCTCTACAACCCTTTCGACTCTATCGGCAAAATTTGACACCGTAACCCAATCGTTTCGAAGATTTAGGATCTTATCATATCGGTAAGCTAACATCCTAATGTCCCCTGTAATCTCTAATAGATTATGTTTCTGGTTACTTGATACCAGGAACCTGGTTTATACCGGGAGGTGGATACAAATATTTTAAGAAACCTTGTGTCCATGTGAGTGAACAAATACATAGTAGAGACCGACAAAAACACGATCGTCTCAAAACACAACATTGTCTCTGATGTGCCGAGTATTTCGGATTTTATAAAAGACAAACCGGGAAATGGTTTTTGCGAGTACCTGAAAACTTATCTAGTCTGGATAGTAAAAATGTCTACATCTTTATTATGAGTTTCTATTACTTTATGAGGCTCATGTGTCGGTCAACCACCAGTCTCACGTTCATGGTAAATCAAGAACGAAGGTAAGGTAATAAAAAACAACCTCCATGACTACGGACCCACTTTAGTCTTATATTCAAACACCATGTTTAAAGCGAATATTCAAGTAAGAAAAAATGTGATGTTCAAGGATCCTTACCATCAGACTGTGCAGAATCTACTGTGTCGACATACTTTCAGAAAAATCAAAACCAACCCCATCTTAAACTAGTGACTAAGATAAAGGACTCATATCTAGAAACTAAACTAGACGGCCCGTCAAACCATTGTCGTAGGTAAAAACAACGATACGTCGGTTTACCTGCCTGGTAACTTCACCGACTCCTTCTTCAACAGGCTTGAGGAGCTTCACATTGTCGTTTCGTCGGCCATCTCTGTCTGTTCTTTTTGCTTTTCCATTCAAACCCTCGGATACTGTAATCCGAGAATTATTTCTCTCACTGTATGTTTTACAATGTATATGTGGCGGGGTGGGGGGGTAAATTCCTTCTGATTTTTACACTCGAATAGCATCACCTACCTATCCATCACTTCCAAATTCATTCAACACACAAAAATTCCTTCCTACATAGTGATACACAAAGATTTGCAACGACACCGTAATAATTCGTAAGACGGTTTCTGTTCAATAAGTACTGAACTTGCAGAAAATATACTTATTCCAAGGTCTATACAATGTATAAAGAATGTCCTTTTGTTTTAACACAATGGAAACGATTGTCACGTGTAGACTGATTTTTGAACTGTTTTAACAGGATAACATCACAATTTCATCTAAAGAAAACACTATCGTCGTATTAGTAGACAAATGGTCTATGTTAAACTGAAACAAATTGTTTCCTTTTACAAGATATGAGTCCAGTAATAATTTTCTAAACCCACACGTGACAATTTAAAAGTTTATTCTGTCACATATGGGGTATTTACTATCTAGGGACCCTAAAATAAGTAAAAGATCAACGGTCACAATCTTGACTGGGTAAAAATAAACTGAATTAAATCGAACATTCATCCGTTTTACATGTTCTTTGAATTGTTACCATGGAGGACGACACCCGTTCTCTGAAGAATAAATTAAGGAAAACCATATAATTTTTGACGTATGTACTGGTCACCATATTGTTGTTTTCTCTACTTGAACACACGGTCGGAAACGTCTAAAGAATATTATACTCCCGATGGTATAATCTTCGACGACAGAGGAGAACCGTGAGAGAATAATAATGGTTTGAAGAACTTTTAATTTTTTTTTTTTTTTTGATGTGTGTGTACGTGTGGGAAAAGAAAAAAAAAAAAAAAAAAAATTTGGGACACGTATGTATTGAGGAAAGGTCCCCTTTCGTTTGTTTTTTCGTCGGTGTCCATTCATCAAAGATCTTTGGTTCCATGACGTCGAGGACGGGGTATCTTAGCACCACACTTCACCAACTATGTCAAAGAATTGCGAACATTAAAGTTTCATTGTGACTTCTTGACCACTCTAGTTAAGACGGGACATTGGGTCACTCTAACCAGATCCCGGCTCTATTGGCGTCCATCCTTTCGAACTTTACTTCCTACCAACACCCTTTCTTAATTTATGTACGGACTGAACAGGAAACCGTCATTTTATTCATCTTTTAATGAACATAGTTGTTTATTCGTATGTCAAATCCTTAACACTTAAATGTGACACTTATCAAATATACAAATTATATCGAAATATCTAACTATGAAGAACGTACATTACAAAGGAATAAGGACCCGAAAGAGAGATGATCACTCGTAAAATATGGAATGAGGACGAAGATGAGGGACTTAATAGGACTTTTTAGACATCAACCTTATTAAATAGTCGATGGTAAACAGAGACTAATTAGTGTATATCTAACATACATAGTCCTACATTTTGGTGTCCTACTAATTTTAGTAAGACTTTATAGAATACAATCTTTTATTAACATTATCAACTGTAAACAATTCATAGATAATACACCGGCCGTGACACGTTCTACTCCATTTACATAAATGAGTATATCATCCTTGTTGAATAACTCACGAGTGACTCACATGAAAATTCCGAAAGATCTTATATATATGTACAATGAAATCAATAGGAATATTCTTGTGATTCCTCCACCATAATATGGATAGAATTTTTATTCTTTGGACTCCAAATTCAATGGATTCGATAATGTTCATATCAGTCTGGGTAGAACTGAGGTTTCAGACACGAAAAATGACGAAACATAATAAAGATTAGGAAAGTTTTTGAGGAGGTCCGTTTATCATAATCGGGGTAAATGTCTATTCCCGAGACTTCATATCTCCTTAAAATACTGAAAAGAACTAAAGTACATATAATTATCAAAGACTTGATCCTTAACTTGGGTCGAGTAAGACTACGGTTTCGGGCACGTGAAACACTAGTGAACCGTCTTGGTGGAGGAAAATCGGTGACAACGGAAGAGTCACGTCCCGAAGACGGAAACCAATCAACGGATAAACTAAACTGAAAAAGGAATTATTATTTGCGATGTTGGGTACCGACCACAAAGAAAAAAGGTAAAACGTAGATTTTAAATAGGAAAAATTGAACCAAGTCAGGTCGAGAGAAAAGTCAATTAAAAAACACGACGCACGAAAATACACAAAATTTATACACCCCAAAAGAGTCTGAAGAACAGAAAAAAATATTTATTTGTAAAATCTAGATAATACATGGAATTATATATAGTAATATATAAACAAAAACAGAGTCTGGGTGTGGAATCCGTTGAACTCTTTATGTCAAACGCGTATTTCGTCAACCTGAGACACGTCACTATGACTTCCGGAACAGAGCAGTGAACAAACAACAACAATGGATCAGTGACTCAGCGCGACACTTGGGGACCCGACATCGGACGATCCGAGCGACAGGTACCCTGAAGGGTCGGTTCCTATGACCTCACCCAACTGTAAAAGAAGAGGTCCCTTAGAAGGACTGGGTCCCAAGTTTGGACGTAGAGGACGTAACCGTCCACATAAGAAATGGTGATTCGGTGGTCCCTTCGGGTAGTGAACTCATTCGGAATGTCTATTTTGAAACAGATCTTTCGTCTATTCTGCTCGATGTCTAGAACTCCCGTGTTTCGTTCAATTCGGTGGTCCAAAAGTAAACCCAGTCACGAACTGGGTTTTCACGAACTTCCGGTCACGCAGTAACTACGACCAGAGATTATCTTATATGTAACCAGGTAATCGGCCCGACTTACATAACACGATGATCTACGACTTTCCCTCATTTCCTTTTATCTTCTACACGAATGGGAGTCTCTCTAATGTCGGAACAAGTCCTTTCCGTTTGTATTCTCTTCCATAGTCCATTCCGGAACTCACGGTCCATAAGTCTCTTCCTAATAGGACAAACCCATCGGTCTATTCTAACTGAATTAACCTGACAACACCTACCCCTACCATAAAGTCATTCATCTTCACCCCCGGTGAAAACCGTCTCCTCTCTTTGTTCACTTGTGTCAGTAACAAGTAACTTTGTTTTCTTATATAAATCTGTATGAGTTCCCTTTCCGGTTAGTTCAAACTGTCCAGTCCCACCCCACCCCACACTATTTTTGAATCTATACAAGTCGTTATAAATATTACTTACTTAGTCGTAACGTAGGTACTAACATTTCCAGACTTAATTCTATCTTCATATTTCCACCAATCATTCTTTTTATTGTTTGTGTTTTCACATATTGTAAATCAGTGGTAGTCCAACAACTCCTGCTTCAGTCACTAACAGGATGACTTTATAAGTAATATTCATAATTGTCGAAGAATGTAAAACACTACATGTGTTACATGTTTCATAAAGGTGTAGAGAATTAGGATTCCATGTCGAGACCCCTCCTCCCATACTAGAAAAAAAAATTATGTCGATTAACTTTTCTCAAATTACTTAAAGGGTCCTAGTGTATCATCATTCCTTACCAGACAGTTAAAGAGACTTTATCGTCAAGAGTTTCACACCAGGTACCTGGGGACCCGTCTCCAAGGCTCCTGGAAAAAACCCAGGGTCTTCTGTTTTGACAAAAGGATTATTAACTTTGTAACAGAAAAAATGAGATTAAGAACGTAATTACCAGGTTTTCGTTGTCACTCGTTTTGATAACTGAGACATCATGTTTCAGTCACTGTGGTTTGATTATCATCAACTTAAGAAATGTCATCAGATGAATGTCACATTTTTTTTGGAACAAGGTGATCTTTTCATAGGAACTACTTAGATATTTTTACTATTAATTAAAATAATTTAGCTGGAGACTTATGTACGGAAAATTAATAAGACATACTACTTTACCCTTCATACGTATTTCATACGACACATGACTTTTTGTCACCAACAGAACTCCTTTTTGTGGTCACGTCGACTCAACGTCCGACCTGATCGGTGAATCAAGAACAATGAGGTAAAAGTGGACTCTCTTGTTCATCATTCGCCCGGTACCAATAAATCTGAGGCCATAAACATCTTAAAAGAGTTTTTATCAGTCCTGTGAAGTTCCTTTTGTTGACTATCATAACAACTTTTTGCGAAACAAAGGTTCATTTTTAATCTTTAAACCTTTTACAGATGGCGGTACTCGAATTTTTGCAGGGGTCATGAATTACTTAAATACTACTCTAGTCACCACTACAATTGTTAAAAAAAAATTCTATAACGTATATTACCTTACGAAAAATTGGAAAACTCTCTACATATACGAGACGAATCGTATTGAGTCGTTTAGTCATAAAAGGTTTACGAGTTACTAACGTACAAGATTTTAATCTGTTCATATTTTCTAAGTAAATTCCACGTTCTAGTCACCTAAAATTACATCATATCTTTCAAGTAACTGCTTCAAAGCTGAAGTTGCAACGTTGTCAAAAATTCTTTGATGCAAACTGTTTAAAACCACATTATAAAAAAGGAAGAAGATAAATTTCAGGAAACACTGAAGAGTAACAAGAACAAGATGTTAGAACTTATATTGGTTTCCGTGACATCGAGTTCAGAAAAGGATGAAGAGATTCGAGGTCTGTGTAACAAAAAGTAAGAAAAAACAATTTACCGAAATAAGACTCTATATTGAATCGAGAAAGTACACATGTTAAAATCACACAAATGTCTCAACATGTCGACACTGGTGTTAGATTAGAAAGTTGTCAAAGGAGAAGGGTTCTTCTTTTGCACACGGACAAATCGTCAACGAGGGACAAAAGGGACAGGAGGGGAACGTTGATGATTAGAAACCACATGATAGTTCTTATAGTGTTAATGTGTTGTGACATTTCGTTAATATGAATTAACGAAATGTTTATATAAAAAAATTACGTTTTTTTATCGTGATAATACATCTTTTGATGACTTTTTGATGAGGAAGGTCAATGCATAGACGTACATGTATCGATATAAAAAATATACGAAGTTAGTTTGTTGCATAGTTTCATTTAATTGCGTTTTTGTATATACGTTTAGGTCCCAAAACAAAAAAAAATTACCTCGGTCTACGTTTTCTATAAACGTGTTACATTTTGTACTGTAAGAAGAGTGATTTTGCAAACAAAGCCTTTTATTCAAACAAATATATCCATGTTAATATGTTATATATCAGATAATATGAAACTTTATTCAATTAAGTATAGTTTGTTTAAAATTTAAATATTACCATCTATAGTCACCTGTGTTGGGTGTGTTTGTTTCCGAGAAGTTATAAGAGTTGTGTAAAATTCTCATATTTTCTAATAGGATACTGGTTCTGCACACTCCTCATTAATCACAAATCTTTGGTTTCTGTTTTAATAAGACTCCGTCGTATCTAAAATATGTTCGTATTTGACATCGTCGAGAATCGTTTTATCTCTTTTTGGACGTATGGGTCCCTTAAATGTATGTAAACAAAATAGAAGGTATTACATAGAATCTTTGACATCAAAGTTTGGTCCCTAACAGTTTGGTTCTGGTTGACCAGTATAGTCCGAGAGACGGATAACAACTTTCAAAATAACCTTGTGTCTGTCTGAATGAGTAAATATATAACAGACACCGACGAAAACGTTATGTCGTCGTTTCAACTCACTCACGTTTTCTCCAGAATATCAAATGTTTCGGACAGACCAGAGAAAAAGAGAAAAAAGAGGACTTGGGAACAAAATTTGAGAATTATATCAGAAAACCCAAGTAATTTTACAGAACAATAGACCTCACGAAATTATAGTAGACTAAGAGATTCAGAACGTGAGAAACTGGAAGGTCCGAGGGAACATGGTGTCAGACATCGAAACACTAAACCCAAGGTGGGTTCCTTAATTAAAAGTTCCGGAAGAAATTCCAATTGGTTCTCTTGGGAGTAAAGACGGAAATCTGAAAAGTCAGACTTACGGATTGTTTGTCACCTTGACTCTGATCTTGGTCCTGATGGCGGAATCGTGTAACAAAAAGGTACTACGACATCAAGACAAACCGTCCTTCACCATCCCCCAAGTTTTCACTTTGAACAAAAAATTTCACGAATCTAACTTCGTTCTTACCAAGTGGGTTCACCTTAATCAAATCCGATAACACGTCCTACTTAGTGTTAAACCTTAGTTCTAACGGTCCTCTTTATCGTCATTGCAGTCTATACGTCTACTGTGGTGGGGCAATGCCGTCTTTCACTTCTCCTTGATTTCTCGGAGAATTATTTCCACTTTGGCCTCTCACTTTTTCGACCGAATTTTGAGTTGTAAGTCTTTTGCTTCTAGTACCGTAGGTCAGGGTAGTGAAGTACCGTTTATCTACCCCTTTGTCACTGTCTGAAATAAAACTCCCCGAGGTCCTAGTGACGTCTGTCAATGACGTCGGTACTTTAATTTTCTGTGAACGAGGACCCTTCTTTTCGTTACTGTTTGGTTCTGTTGTATAATTTTTCGTCTCTGTAATGCAACGGTTGTTTCCAGACATATCAGTTTCGACACCAAAAAGGTCATCAGTACACGTCTACACTCTCGACGTGTCATTTTTCCGACCAACGGTCTCTTAACTACGAAAGTCTAACACCACGACCTCTTCTGAGGACTCTCAGAGAACCTGACGTCCTTCTAGTTTGGTCAGTTAGGATTTCCTTTAGTCAGGACTTATAAGTGACCTTCCTGACTACGACTTCGACTTCGAGGTTTTGAAACCGGTGGACTACCTTTCTCAGTTCAGTAACCTTTGCTGAGACTACGACCCCTTCTACCTTCACAGCCCTCCTCTTTCCCCACTGTCTCCTGATCTACCCACCTACCGTAGTGAATGAGTTACCTGTACTCAAACTCGTTTGAGACCCTATACCACTTCCTGTCCCTTCAGACCACACGACGTCAGGTATCGCAGTGTTTCTCAACCTGTTGACTTTCTGACTTGTTGTTGTTTTTTAACCTTTACCCTCTCGGGTTAGACCCTCGCTCAATTCCCGAGGTATTTTCTTCAAGAATTCTTTCCAAAGGATATTTAAAAATTCTAATATTCAACTATTGGTACGCCGAATACGTTACATGGCATTGAATACTCGATTGTGGTTTATATAAATTTATTAAATTACCGAACCAACCACTTAGTTCATATGTTTATCGAGTCTAAAATAAACTCCCCCGTCACTTTCAACCCATTTATCCCGACAAACATTAAGTCAGAAATCCGGGAAAGTAATTATTTGGCTTGTAATTACTTGTGAAGACACACGTTTTCTGTCGTAACATCCGAGATCGTTATATTACCAACCATTTTGTCCTATTTTTCCAACTATTTTCTCAGTGACAAGAGTACTTCAAATCACCCCTTTTGTTGATCTTTGTTCGTTCATATTTACGACACTTTCTTTTATTGGTCCTACTCTTCTCAATTTCACGTTCAACACACGTGAAGGACTGTGGACATTGAGATGAGAAGGTAAGTTTTTTTACATAGTCCTATCATCACGCACCCCACTAGGACTCAGATCAAATTTAGTGTGGGTGAGGAGTTTTACCCCCTTTAGTCAACGTCCGGAGAGATGAAAATTCTTCCAAACACTGTAAAAAGTATTAGAGTAGAACTAAAACACAGTAGTTCAATGATTCAATTTAATTCTTGACGATCAAGTCTACCTCATCTCTTTACCTTAAGTATACGGAAAACCCTGAAAGTAAAATAGGAAATGATAAATTGGTCCGTGTCGAGTGGACATACAAACTCTGTTCACTCCTTTTATCACGGTTTTACAACTCGTCATATTTTAATCCCTGAACGGTATAAACAAATCCATCTTTCATCTACTTCAACTAGGACTTCGTTAGCAAAAGTATGAAAAGTCCACCGTATACGATTTTGAAAGTTTTATTTAAAGTGATTGTTGAAAATTAAAACAGTTCATGTAAAGAGAAAAAAAAAAAAAATGGAAATAAAACCGGAGCGGAGCACCGTACGTCTAGAATCAAGGGACTGGTTCCTAATTTACATGTGGGGGACGGCACCTTCGTACCGCAGAATTGGTGACCTGGTGGTCCCTTCCGGGTAGTTCATGAAAAAAGGAAGGACTAAAAAATTTTAATTAAAAATAACCTCATATCAACGAAATGTCACAACACAAGCAAAGACGACACATCGTCTCACTCAGTCAACATACATATGTACGTCGGTGAGAAAATTACAGGAGGGGTAAATCCAGTGGTGTCTATCAGCTCGTCGCGAGGGACGCGACTTGTCATCCGAGAACAATCACTCATCATCACGTCACGTCACGTCACAGTCAGGGTCAAAGGGTCAAACAGGGTGAGGGGGGTGGAACCATTGGCACAAACAAGAGATGCAGACACTGATAAAGACAAGACGGTTATTCAAGTAGAGACGGTAAAAAGATCTAAGGTGTACATTTACTATAACATGTTCATGTCAAAATTTTGGTCAGTGGTAACTGTCACCAAACTTTTCTTTCTTTAAAACTATATTACCTTCGTCTTGTTTTTAGAGTCTTTTTTCAAAAACGGTACTCAATTACTTTTTGGAGTACATGGTCGGTAATCAGCCGTCTGGTTTTGTGACGTCATAGGTAAAGATCGGAAATCTTTTACGAGTCTTAAGGAAAAAACACACGACATAAATGAAATAGTGGGGATTGCAACGGTCGTCTCTGAAATCTATTAATATCTCAACATTTATAATTCAGTCAAAGGGGTGTAAAATTCCTGGTCAATGAAAGGTTCAATCTCTTATTTAACTTAATTCCCAATGCAAGTCTTGGACCGATGAAGGGAACACACAATTATCGATCAACGTTTTATTTTATAGTAAAGTGAATTTTAAACAAGTCATAAGAATACTATCAAAACTACGTTATGTTTATAATCTAATAAGAGGGATTCAATTAGAAAAATCGTAATTGACCCGTGACAAGACGGAAAGAAATATGAAACGTCAAGAAATTTTATCGTTATAGACAATTCTCTCGTCAATCGGAAAATTCATCTAAACGAAAACGACAGTCCCACATGGAAAACGGGGAGACTATTTGTTATCGTAAATAAACCCATAACAGATTATAATCCTTACAGATACAATTCTGACTTTCTACTCGAATCATTACCTTCATAAAGAAACACAAAATAAACTAAGGGTCGAGTATAAATTCAAGACACTTAAATTCTCGTCTAATACAGTAGAATCTTGATGAAATCGTACACGAAAATTTCTGACACGAGAAGTTTTCATAGGTGACCCTACTTCCTTCTTTTATAATCCGGAAGATAAATATGACGAAAAAAAAAGAATTAATTCGAAATGATGTACAAAATATATACCGATCAGTAAGCGTGGAAATAATCCCTACAATTTTCAATAATTAATTAATCCCCTGTCCTTTCACAGTCCCTATTTCGTCTACTCCACCTTGAACTCGGCTCAATTCTTTTTTATCACTTGTAGTAAAATCCTAAACCGGTAGTCACCCCCTCCTCCTATGTACCTTTTCCCATGTTTCTTTCAGTGGGATTTCGTGGGTCCGATGACATGAAATAAAACTCTCTTTTAAGTACCAGTCATCTCAAACCCGTTTCTCTCCTCATAATCTCTACTGTCAGGACAACCTTGGTTTAGTAATGTACATACACTTATTTTCTCATATTTCAACTCTAATTAAACACCTTCCGGAATATACAGTATATTCCTTCCATCTGAAATATCTACTATGTTTTACCATGCTTAAAACATTACCCTTATATTTAATTAACCTGACCATATTTATTATAACCCTTCACTCGTTACCGTCCCTTTGGGAACTTCTATTCTTAAAGAGGAATACAGAGTAAATGTACAGACAAAAAGTATAATCAAATAATATCATGTCAAAGGTGATCATCTTTCAAAATAAATCGATATATATAACTCGAGGACTTTGTTACAGACTGTGTACCATCCATAAATTATTTAGAACTAAACGCACTTATGGTAAGTTCTCTTCGATGAAATTATTAAGTGGGTCGAGTCACCACTTCGAATGTTGTTACAACCCCCTCCCCCTTGATACCCATTGTCCGTCTTGAATGCAAGAGTCAAAAGGAAGTTGACAATCGACATCACCTCGACTAGTCTTCATTTTCTAAGTGGAATGATCCTACCGACTCAGTTAATCACACACTTGGACACTGAGATTTCGTAAAATATACAATGAGTCATGATTGTTTCCAGACAGATCAGTTCCGATACCAAAAAGGTCACCAGTACATATCTATACTCTCAACCTGACACTTCTTTCGACTCGTGGTTTCTTAACTACGAAAACTTGACACCACAACCTCTTCTGAGAACTCTCAGGGAACCTGACGTTCCTCTAGGTTGGTCAGGTAAGACTTCCTCTAGTCAGGACCCACAAGAAACCTTCCTTACTACGATTTCGACTTTGAGGTCATGAAACCGGTGGAGTACGTTTCTCGACTGAGTAACCTTTTCAGAGACTACCACCCTCCCTAACCCCCGCCCTCCTCTTCCCCTGCTGGCTCCTACTCTACCGACCTACCGTAGTGACTGAGCTACCTGCACCCAAACCCACTTGAGGCCCTCAACCACTACCTGTCCCTCCGGACCTCACGACGCTAAGTACCCCAACGTTTCTCAGCCTCTGCTGACTCGCTGACTTGACTTGACTTAAGAGTAGACTCCCTCTCCAATGAAAAATTTTACTCCAATCAAAATTTCCATTATCACTTTAACTTGTTCTACCTTCGGATTCAGTTCTATTAAAAGGAACGAAAAGACGTCTGGAACAAAATTATTGTTTAGTATCATATAAAGTTACACTTATGTTAAAGACAAGAAAAACATATTCAAGGGAGAGAATCCCGAAGGGACCACCGAGTCGACCATTTTTTGGGTGGACGTTCGTCCTCTGGACCCAAGCTAGGGACCCGACCCTTCCAGTCTCAAGTACGCGTCACGAAACATCAATCGTCAGACGAAAGTGTAGGACAAATTATGAATTTTCTTGGAATACACTTCACTCATCTAAAACAGGGTATACTGGTAACTCCTTCCCCCAAATCACTAAGTCGGAGTTCAGTGTATTGGTTATGAACTAACTTAAATATAAACCGTAATTTACATCTCTCCGTCTTTCCTTTCTAAACACTCCCGTCCGAGACCTCAGTCTTGACCTAAAATCAGAGTCAAAGTTTTGAATTATTGGGATATAGAATCCGTTAAATACATTAGAGAAATACCGGAGTCAAAGAAAAAGGTATCCAACCCCATGAATGGATCAAAAGCATCCATATGTGACAGGTTATACCATCGGTAAACGGTGTATACCGATAAATTGTAAGAAATAAAAGTATGATAGAATAATTAAAACAACAGTTAATGATTCAGTGCAGACTGAGAAAACACTGGGGTACCTGAAATCGGACGGTCCGAGGAGACAGGCACTCTAAAGGGATCCGCTCTTACGACCGCACCCACGGTAGGAAGAGGTCCCCTAGAAGGGTTGGGCCCCCAGATTGGACGTAGAGAGTGTAACCGTCCACCTAAGACAAGACGATTTGGTGGTCCCTTCGGGTAGAATTATCAAAAATTATAACTAATGTAAAACTTTACTATCACACAACCCACTTTATATTTTTAATCACAATGTATAAAATTGAAGAATTATATACGATTTTAAAAATTTAGTACAAACACCAAACATAATATGAAGACAACCTGTCATAAGACGATCTGGTTCTCCATCGTTTGAGACCTGGTGTGTGGGGTGGGGGTGGGGGGTGGGGGGACGGTTGTTCAAGCCGGTCTATACGGACAAAAATATTTATCTTGAATGATCTTGTGTCGGTGTGGGTAAAGTAAGACAAACCATACACTGACGAAAAGTACGATTTATTCGTCGTCCGAATAAACCAACGATGTATATATTTGTATGCCGGGCGTTCCGGATTTTATACATGCCACACTAGGAAATATCTTTTACAAACGACCTTCAAGGGACAGTCAGGTCACTAATTCTGAGACGTGAAATGACGACTCCCGTGCCCAAGTTAAGGACCGACCTCTTGATTCTAGGGTGTTCGCTGTGTCGGTCTCGTTCTTCTTTTGGCAACGACTGGAAACGAGATCCAACACTAACTATCCACGAAGTACACAAAATAGAAACGAATTCTCACCTACACTCTCTGTCTTTCCTCCAGTCACCACCCAGTCACCTGGTCTCTCCTCTTCTATCACCCCTCACTCACAATACCTGAGGTCCAAAGAAAAACCCCTGTCACTTTTACAAGACCTCAATCTATCGTCACTATCAACATGTTGAAGCTTCTATGGTCTTTGGTGACTCAACACGTGAACTTTTCTATCTTAGAGTTTAAAAAAAGAAATTCACCTATACTCGGACCAAACCATCTACATTATTTCGTCTTGTAATTTTGTACTAGTACTACTACCCTTGTACATTTCTTTGTACGTTTAGTTGACACCTCTCATATTCTTTTTTAACATTAGTAAAAAATATATAAGACTACAGTGAACTTCAATAAACAGTTATCAAAGAATTATTCTTTTCGTCAATCGACAGTAAATATCGAATGAGTCTGACAGTAATGACGAATGGGTCAAGAAAAGGTAACATTTGAACTATCACATGTTATCACGTATGTATCGGTTAGCGTCATTTGTTCATATTTAATTGTTCATATTTGTTTTAGACATAAAATACTTATCATGAAGAGAAGACCTTTGTGAATGGTACCGAAACACTTTAAAAATCGTCCGAAAACTTTCCTCTTTTATAATCGTCTTCCCTTAACCTTCCGGTAAGATTTTTACAGGTATAGAACATACGCACATCCACAAAAAAGAACTTACTTAATGACATGCACATGGTATAAGTTTAGAATAAAAGTGTGACGAAACCTTGACTGTTTTATAATCGACGAAACACGTTAACTGAATAATTAAACAATATGCATCTTATACGGTCGTTAGACAAAAATTAGTCATGTAGTAAAGGCAAGACTGGTGAGCGTCATCGGAAAACAAAATAACACGACTTTTGTGGTACCATATCATGGAATAAATACTAAATCCCATCCTATTGTACTACAGATTTTCGTGTTTGAAACCTCGGTCTATCTGGATAAAGGATTAGGCAATTGAAGTACACTGGGTCTTGTCGGATAAATTATAACTTGTAGAGATTTAGAAACAAAAGAGTAGAGATTTTACCCTTATTATGACAGAGGTCACTAAAAAAAAAAATTCCTTATTTCTTAATTCACATTTCATGAATCGTATATCATTACTGTTATTTACTATTGGAGTATGATAATAACGGTAAATTATACAATTCAAAAAATTAGTTTGCAACAAAAAAACCAACAGTCGTAGTATGTAAAGTAATACATAAAATGATTGAAGATGGAAAAACTTTTGTATTACTTTATAATTCATTGTAAGATAAAATAAAAGTCAGTTTCTTTTTATTCTTCTTTAGTTTCAGTCTACGATTTCGTCACGTTTTGTCAAGTGCGGTACTACCTTTCCTTCAACTACTTCCATGAACTCGTTCACTTTCCTGACATCTTTTTTTTTAAAAAAAAATTGGTTCCACGTAATATATTTTCGACGTAAACAAAACGAATTAGAACATAGATCGAGAAGACAACTTATTGATCTAAAATTACATGCATAATCCTCTGTGAAAAAGGGGATTTAATAAATTCCTAGATTATCAAGATAGGAATTTCCCTCGACGGAACTTTAAATTCCAGATCGAGTTATAGAACTCGTTAAATTTTTAGTAAGTAAAACAGAAACAAAGGATCTTCACACCGAACCAAAAAAAAGGGTAACAAGAATTTTTATGGTAGGGATCTTCTGAGACATGTTTTAAAAATTCATTCGGTAAATAACAGGACTGGATTATTTGGGTATCCTATATGTTGTGAGGGGATGATCAAGATGGGTCGTTTTATTTTTTTCTATGTTCTATTAAATATAGTTAAAAAAAGATTTGGTATCTACTGTCTAGACTAGTTTTAATAGTCTTATTTATTACCGTTAATCGACGGACTTTGTCGTGTTAATCTTATTTAAGTATCCTATTTACTTATATTAGTCGTGAGAACCAAAAATTAAATTATAGATTTAAATACTATAAAGTCCACGGGGTGGGATAAAAGGGGTTCTTTGATGTTGGAAAAACAGAAGGGGGATGACTTATTGTAAAAAAAAAGACCCCGATACAGTCCTCGGACCCTTTGATTTTAATCAGTGTCTCTCTTTGCTGTCGTCGCATTTGCACTATTCCACGTCAGACTAAGACCAAGTAACCTAAGTTGATAGGGACCCTATCTTTTATGGTAGTGTCAATGGTGGCTCGTTCAATGTTGACGTAGTAAAGGACAACCAAGGTTCTTCTTATTTCCATATAATCACCTTGTATTCTCACTATGTAGTTTAGGTTAAGGAAAATTAGTCTACATGTTTTATAGTAATATAGTTTTAGACCGATAAAACTTGACGAATGGAGTAACACGACTATATGGGAAGAAGCACTCTCGTAACACCTGGTGCATAACTAAATGGACTATGGTCGTCAATGTATGACCGATTACTTACTGGATAATTTGATTTCAACGGAAAGACGGAACTCAGTGTACTCTTTCACTGACGACGAAAAAAGAGTGCACACAACGGAACTGGGTCGAGAGAGTTGCAGAGGTAAAAAATATCACCTGTAAGTAAATTACTTTACTGAACAGTGGTAAGACGTACAACCCACGAAAGTAAGGTCCTACTTTGTTCGTACAAGACCTATCACACCCAAGATAGACTTAAAGAATAGTGCGGTTGAGAAACTCTTTCGACATCCACAAACTATTTCGATCTGACCTTGACGTTTGTAATAACTCGATTACGAAAAGGGTTCAAAAGTTTACAAGTGTGATAGGCTACGACTACCGGAGAACCATTAAGAAGGTAACGACAGTAAAAATGGGACCTCTGTAGTCAGACGTCACTACGACAAGTAGAACGAAGTTTCGTGATCAAAAGGACGGAAATGGAAAAGCAATTGGCGGTCGTGAAGGGGGAATAGAAGTCTGGACACAGAACCGGAACTATCGAAAATGAAAAAACGACGGACCTAACCACCTTAAATAACGACACCGTGTCGTAACTAGGGACGAACGGGTAAGAGTGACAGTGGACTATCGGGACGATACCACAAACACAACGACCGGGAAAAAGTGACAAACGACGTACGGAAGGAACGATCGTGTCAGGACACAGTACGACTAAAAAACTATGCAATACTGGTAGTACGAAAAGTCACAGTCTTTATAGTCATCACAGAAACAATATTACACACCAGAGTGGAGAACGGCATAAAGGATTTAGGACCAGGTCTATAACCGTTTTAACAAGAATTCAACTACACAAACGAAGGTCCTAACAACTTTTCCGTCGATCGACCATAACAACTCTCCACCGTTTCAACTTAGGTTAATGTCTCGGGTCAAGAGGTTAAGGAGGAAATTTCTTAGAACTATTGGTAACATCTTGTCCTCTGCAATATAGATGAACCCGTTAAACGGTCCAGGAAATAACCGTAAGATCAACTGATTCTTATACCATTGATCTCTTGAGTTAAGGATTCTTGTACACTTTATACAACACTCATTTTGAGAAAAGGTCATATTCTGAAAGAAATCATGAAGTTCCTTGTTAAAAATAATATTTATTAATCATTTTTTTAATTAAACATACAATGAGGATTAAAATTACACGTATTATCGGATAAATCATAATTTATTTAAAATAAAAATAAAGTTGGTCCACTAAGAGTAGATTTACAAGTTCAATCGTTGAAATTCAGACCTTTTCCTCTAAGATGTGAAGTCCCACTCTCTTTAATGTACATTGGATTTAACTTCCGGGTAGTTTCATAATTATCTTTGTATCTATACAGAGAAAGGAGTGTACTTACTGTGGCTTTCCTTTTTTTTTCAGAATCTTTACTAAAATTAATTATTTCATTGCATTAGTATCAAGTCTCTAAAACCTTTTATCTATTTGTCTTTTCAGTGAGGGTAAGGATTGTCATGTAATCATATAAGAGTAACAAGTAGGGAGAGGGAACATACTTTTTTGTAAGAAGATCATTATCAAATATACGTTAAAACTAAGAACGAACATAACAAATTCGGTTGTCTCTTTTTCTAAAGAAAAAAGGGTACCTGAACCCAAAATATATCCGTATATAACCTATTTTCTGAAAATAAGACAAATAATTTATTCTTTGGGATTATGAAAATTAGAAGATTTGACGAAGGACTTGTTATAGTTTCGAAAGTATTATTTACCTGACATCAGATTTTAATATGTCATGAAGTGTTTATCTTTTATATAAAATAAATAACTAAATACTATTTCTAACTTAATTCATCTCACCATAGAACAATGGATTTTTGACTTCACAAACATCATCTTGTTTTTAAGTCTTTACGTTGAAGAATAAAGTCTGAACAAGACTTGGTGAAAGTCGAAGGAAGTAAGAGTTAGGACCGATGTGTAATGTCGGTAGATCCTTGGAATCTTTCGGTGTGTACATATATTTTTCTTTGTACATGAATATATGTGTGTGGATACATATAAACACACATACACGAAATGTGCATACATACCTATGGACGTACATTTACACATGTGTGTTTGTATGACTACGGACCCGAGATGGGGATCATTAAATCTAAAATTAAACCCGACTCCAAGATTACAGAAGTCCAGTCAGTGAGTCATCATAGGCTGAGAAACACTGGGGTACCTGACGTCGTACGGTCCGAAGGGACAGGTAGTGGTTGAGGGTCTCGAATGACTTTAAGCTTGAGGTCATAGATGTAGATTCTTTAAAAAGTGAACTAAAATCACACAGCGGTCCATAATCCTAGTGACGGAATCTGTATTATATATACCTATTTGTAAATTCCTTTCTCGCACATCGATTCCTCTTCGGAAACACAAAAATCACCCACTCATAAGACTCATATGGTCTTATAAGCAAAAGGACAAACGAGACAACGTGAAAACTCGTCCAGTCAGACGAAAACTTTTGTAATAATGACTCACTTATATATATATATTCAAGTTTGGATGAACATAAAAAATTTTCAGTTGCTACCACCAGTACAGTGAAAAGTCTAGGAAATAAAATAGAAATTTCGAACTAGACAAATCTCCTGTCGTCCCCCTTTTACTCACTATTTACATTCGGTTCGTTAATACCTTTAAACTTTTATAGGGTCAAAATTGTTCCTCAGTACATAGGTAAAAATTGGAAACAAAAGAGAAGAAATTCAAAGAGGTCCTAACTTACTTTTGGAGTGATATTTACCTCCTCCGACCTTACTTTTCAGATACTTTGAGAGGAGTGTCTAGTCACGTCCACTCCTCTTCACCTTGAGACAAAGTGGACGAAGACGTCCGTTCTCCTTTTGGCTCGGTAGACGGACCCCAGTTCTGTGACCTCTGCGATTACGTTTACCTTTTCTGACCCCTTCCTCAACCTTACTGGCTAGCTATAAAAGACCGTAACCATTCTCGACAATCTTTTAAAATTCGATGAACTTTTACGAATAGACCATGTAAATTTTAAAAGGTTCTTACTTTTTGTCTAGGTAACCATCATTTTAATCAGTTCGATATGTCTTTCTTTTACTAATTGAGTCTAGGAAGTGTACCTCGTTTGACCCTTGATTTATTCACTTATTATCGTAAATAATAAATGACAATTACGAAAGTACACGAAAATAGTGTAAACTAATAGTCACACCGATTGATCATATTAACACATAAAAACCAAAATATTATTCACATTACACACTCGTCTGAAGAACTAATTAAGGTTGTCATGATGATAACTCAAATTTATTTTATTTACCTTCATGTCAAAGATCGTAGTTAAAATATATGACAAAATGTCAGATGTCTTACTGACAACCATTAATTAAAAAGGGGACCTAAGATTTCTATTTCTGATAATCTCGGAATAAAGATAATTCTCGGAAGTTCAATTTTCGTTGAATTAAAGTCCAACACACACACTATCTTTTCCCTACGTATAAATTACACCTTTTGACGTTTTTTTCTCTTCCTTTTTGGATGAGAATTAGTATAGTGGGTCACTGTCGGAAAGGAATGCCAGAAAAAAGAAAAAGGACACATGTCAGAGTCATAAAAGAAAAAAAAAAGGGGGTATTAGGTCTAGTACACACGTAAAAACAAAAGGAGGAGGGAGTGAATTATAACATGAAGTTTGTAAAAGAAATGAAAGGCATAAAGTAAATTACTAGGATATTATATAACACATTCGTATCGTATCTGATAGTGACAAGGGTGTAATAGTCTCTTTATTGAAAAGAAAAAAATTTTCTGTATATTTACTACATGACTCACATAAACGACCCCCAATGAAGAAATCCTATCTAAGAACTTTCACTATAATAACCTAATTTCCTTTATACTTGTAAACGTTACGAGATGCTGTACAACAGTTTTCATAAAAGATCCTTTCAAGATTAAATATGACAGTCGTAGTCATACTCACAGTAAATAGTATACATATAATGGTTCCAACTGATAAGAGAAAAAAATTAGAAAAGATTAAATTATTCTTTTTTTATGTATTTAATAAAACTAATCGAAAAAATTTGGTGATTACCCCAACTTATAAAAAGTGTTGAAAGAACTAGTAAAGATAAAGAAAGTATTTAACAAATAAGTACAAGAAACGGGTAAACACATTACCGGAGAACAAAAAACACGAAATTAAACATTAAGGAACACGTAATTTGTATAGAAACGACAATGCGACCAACGTCCAAATAAAATCAAACTTCCTAACTATGAATGTCTTAAAAATCACAAATTCATCTTTTTTGACAAAAAAGGATATAATATACGAAAAGGGTAGTGAAGGTTCGAATCTTTTTGAGTACAACTTGTTGTAGGGGTTCTTTGTCTGGAGTCTAGTAAACGATTATAACAAGAATTCGAACAAGACAGAAGGGGACGTTACAGGTTTTTAACACATCTTTATAGTTTTAAAAAAAACATTTTCTGTCAGGGATTTAAGGATCGGAGTAAAGTCGTCACTACTTTCTCATTGAAAGATACCATATTTCGTAGAAAAGTGTGACTTATTTTCTTTACCAGTCCAAATTAGTTCATTAGAATTCTTGGTACTGGAAAACTCTATAAACATTAAATGAACATTTTCGATACATCACAATAGTATTAATCCTGTATTTAATCTACCATCATGAACGAATTACAACGACATCTATTTTAATTCGTAGTCTAATCTCAAGGACGGATCTACCTAATCCTGGAAATAACTTTAACTTTCCTTGACATAATTTACTCTCAACGTCAATCAAAGACTCTTCTCCGTCTACACTGACGGGAGTATCTACATATACAAGGAATTTTATGAGTATACATTCATCCTTTAACGAAATTTTTACAACTCTTCTATGGTACCATATCACCTTACTCGTACAAGGATCATAAACCATGCTTAGGGAGAAAAAGGTGTATGATCGAAAATACCGCTAATCCGATCAATAACTTGGAAACACTTGGAGTACAAATTCATCAAATTTCCTAACCGATCTTACTCACAGTCCATGGGTCAGAGTCACGGACCAGGTTCGAGCATCGTCGAAGTAACACCGCGTGCTAGTCGACGCAACGGTACCATCTCTTGTGTACCTGAACCTTTCAACCGAGACCGAGGTCGACCGAGTCCACAAAAGACAGTCGTTCAGTGAATTGACGAGACTTTGAAACGGATCGTCGCAACGGGATTCCTAATCTCCATAAACCACAGTTCTCGGGTCATGTATTGTCTGTAAGTTATTTGTCAACGATAACGATATGATCCACCAAGACCAAAGAGGCCCATAGAAATTTATAATAATAGTATCAAAATTTAGACATGCACAGAAAGTTCAAAGTAACGTTTAACTTCCAAGGTTCACTGCAAGAAATAAAATTGTCGACGAACCAGATCACACCTATCCCCTTACTTATGGAGACTTGTCTTAAGACGAAGAAAACGTAGAGAGTGTGAATTGAGACGACAAAGACCATACACTTTTGTCAAAGTAAATCAATTGTGTTTTAAAAGACAAATTAAAATCGTGAACAAGAAACTTTTTTTATTAGTCTCAGTTCATGACGATCGGTGTATTTAATATCTATTTGTTATATTTCATCGTTTCCGGAACTTTGCCTTTCGCTTTCTGGATTTGAGAATGGACGACCACGAATCTCGGAAAACAACACATCTATCCTTCTAAGACACCGGACTGTATTGACTTTCGTACAACCGTGTGCACGTCTGCTTACGTCTATAATTATCTTCCGGAAGGAAGTTTCAGCACTGTGAAGACATGATCAAATAAGGAAATAATGATTGGTTTGATGGTAGTCAGGTCGTAATGAATGTATCTATACGGTAAATAGTTATTATTAAGTACCTGGGTCACACGACTAGTACATCAAGGTGTCGCAGACCTCAGTGATCAGATCTTCTCTCCAGTCGTTTGAAAAAGACATTTCCCGGGTTATTATTTATAAAATCCGGTACACCCGACAAGACGGAAACATCGTCCCTTCGTCGGTCTCCGTTATGTATTTGGTCTACTCACATAGCCCCACTTTAAAACAAGAGAACTGAAAGAAAGTTGGTAAATTTTTATATTTTTGACAAGAACCGAGGACCCGGGTATGGTTTTCCCCCCACCGATCTAAACCAAATACTCGACACTAAACGGTTGGGGACCAGAATGTCCGATGTAACATCAAGGTCTCCATGTTCACTTATAGAAGGAAGTGAACCACTGAAACATGTTGTGTCTACGACAAGAGAGGTATATAAGTCTCTTTCGACGATTTCTTTATCGTTGTCACAATGATATTAGAAAGATTCGTTGATTACACGATTAATATATACTCAAAATATCCCAACAAGATGAACAATTTCAAATAAAAATTTTATACATTGGTAAAACTCAAATACAGTTCGTACAATCACCATTCGATTATTCGATTAGATGTTGGTTGACTTTTAGACACTTCTGAAGAAACTCTCCTTCACTAATACCGATTCAGAGAATATGTTTGTATGAGAAGGATTGGGAAATATAGTCACCGAGACTTAGGTTTCACTCATAGTCTCAGTGGATTCTCCCTAAGGTTTTGTGTACGTTTAAGACTACGTCTTCCAGGTCCCATATATTTAGGGACTACCTCTTCGTGACAAATGTAAAGGTACGATTTTGCTCGAATACCGTCATCTCGGTTTGTAGAAACTTATACATACGGGACTTTTGACATGCGTCTTAAAACACATTCAGGACCTGTCATCAGACTGGTGTCGAAAGTAGTGTGACGAATACCCGACACACTGGGGGTGAGTGGTGTGGATAAGGGGTGGAGGGTCTCTTTACTTCTGCTTTTTAAATCCTCTATTAAAAGAGAAGAGAAATTCACGTGGACTTGAATTGAACCAGAGATTTGGCGGCCGTGTTGAGAGATTTAAGAGAAACCGAAGAAAGACGGAGTGAAGAGATTTATAGTAGATAAAGAAAACAGAAAACGGAATTTTTCAAGATCGTTTGAGTCTGTAAAAGATCAAGAGAGGAAGTCCCAAGATTCCTATATCCCTATAAGACTTTGTAGATCCTAAAAAAAAAAAAATTACGAAATAATGAAAAGTAATTTTGTTTTGAAAAAACTGAACTTTAAACCTCTATAGGTTAAACTTCATATATAATATTTTTTATTTTAGATTACCTAGCCATGATTCTTTTTTTATCTAAAGACTAGTGACTTACGTTAGACCACTAATAGTACGAATTAGATTTTAATGGGAGTTAAGATGAAATAGAATTGAGAAAAAGATTACAGACTTAAAAAGGAAAATCCTCTTTACTTTTTATTAATTTAGAAGCACACGTTTCATATCTTGATAACAATACTTTGTAGTAATCTTTAAAGGTAAAAATTAAAATAACGTAAGCAAAAGTAAATTCCCAGATGACGACTCGGTCAAAGAGTCAGATGGTGAAGACTAATAGTCACCCTACAATCGGCATTAGTCGGGATATAGCTACTACTTACCAGACCCAATTCATACAGGAAAATAGTCAAACGAAAACAAAAACAAAAGTCTTAAAAGAAAGATCGTGGGACTTAAGTACAAATACAAAATTAAAATTAACATTAAAAAGTGGAAAACCCAGTATCGTTATATTGAATTATGGTTCACATATGATGAATATTTGGTTAATAATTTATGGACATCTTAAAATTTTTTTCTTTTGATTTAAGTCAAAAGTACTAACTCCGTTATAAATTTGTACTTCAAAAGAATATCAACGTGACATCAAAAATATCAAAAATTTTAACAAACAAAATTTATTTATAAGATAAATAAAGGGATCAAAATTATATGATCTCACTTATGTTATATATTCTTACCGAAACTTGAACACTCCATACGTCCAAAAATACAACCATCTTTTGGTAAAAGAATCAGATTAAAGGTCATCTTCGTATTCTTTCAATTTTCCGTTCTCAGTGTTTTTTCTCCTTCCCCTTTTCTTATACTAAAAATACAAGTCTTTCGAGTATGGTAGAAGTATAATTTTTTTATAAAAAAAGGGGGTGTTGGAGTGTAGAGTCTTAACTTTTGGGAGACTTCTGCCCTCGAGAGAGACGGAAAGAAAGAGAGTCACGAATCACGTAACGCAAAATGTCCACAAGTCATCGTCACGACTATTGTTGCCGTTTGTCACAGACTGACGGTCTGTGGCTAGATTCGCCAAATTCAGAATCCATATAATAATCAAACAAATCATGTCAAGATAACATCCATAATAAAAAAGGGGGTGTGAAAGGTTTACTTCTTTGACTCTGTTTCTTTTCAAGGATTAAAAGGGGTCGGTGTGTCAATCCAACCTCCTCGTCCATAGTTTGATCATCAGGCCGAGGTCTCAAATACGAGAATTGGTGGTGTACATGTCGGAACCACTACTATCATTAGTGCTTCCATTCAAACTTTGTGTCAGACTTTTAATCAGAATCTGACCAGAGACAATCTAATCAACTTCGTATAAGAATCTCCAACTCCCTCTACTCCAACCTTTCCATTTGACGCTTTTCGGGACTCACAATCAACGAGTCAGCAGAGATTGGGCTGAGAAACACTGGGGGTACTTGACACCGGACGGCCGAGAAGACAGGTATCTTAAGAGGTCCGTTCTTATGACCTCACCCGAGGACAAACGAGGAGGCCCCGTAGAAGGGGTGGGTCCCTAGTTTGCGTCCAGAGGACGTAACATCCGTCTAAGAACTGGCAGACGACTGATTTGTAATCCCTCCATTCCCATTCTTGATCCTAGACGGGAATTGGAGTGCGTCGCCCTTACACCTCGGAATTGGTGACCTGGTGGTACCGTCAGGGTCGTAGAATTGAAGTATACGTTCACGAAGCCACTTAGGTCACGGAAAGACGGTCTATTACTACAGATACGGAGTTTGGTCTCCCAGTCATATAATGAGTTTAGTGTGACAATTTATTATACATATGAAACACCCTAGTCATTAGAGTTTATGAAGTACTTAAGATATTTAAATCCTCCTTACTGATTTAAATATCTTAAATCAGTACTGATCATAAGACTGATCTTATGACCAAATCTTCCATCTAGGATCAAGATTAGGACTGAAATTTTTCATCATTGAGTATACAGAACTTAAAACAATGAATATAACCTTAGATCTTATTGACTGGACATTTTATCTCGCTTATCAGAGAGTATAGATAAAGGTATCCCACAATACTCCAAAATTACTCTATAACTTACTTGCACTTTCAAGTTCATAGTCTATTTATTTCCTAATATTCCTACCTTTCGTTAAAAATCTCCCTTTTTTTCGGAATGGATATGAAACCCTTCTTACTTGTCGATACACGTTTTATCTGAACTCCTTACTAATATCCTGACTACCCATCACTAACATTCTTTTATCGTGACTCCACAGCATCATCCGTCGACACCCAATTTCGACTCCTTTTGACTCCTTCGTCCCGAGGTCCGAAGTGACGAACCTGTGTCATCGAGATGAAAACATAGGAACATATTTTTTGTGTTAACCGATTATTTATTCTGTGACTTTATTTGTATAGGTACCCTGAGATAAGAAGTTCATTATTTTCACAATTCTTGTCAAAGAAACAAGCAATACGACACAACCGTCAGAAACTTCCGGAGTCAAGGAGAAATTGGTGTAAAAGAGACACTTAAAATATAAAACACAATACAAGAAATTACATGATTAAAACCATGAGTCACTTAAATCAGTAAGGAGGATTTAAATATCTTAAGTAGTTCATAAACTCTAATGACTAGGGCGTTTCATATGTATAATAAATTGTCACACTAAACTCATTATATGACTGGGAGACCAAACTCCGTATCTGTAGTAATAGACCGTCTTTCCGTGACCTAAGTGGTTTCGTGAACGTATCTTTCAATTCTACGACCCTGACGGCACCACCAGGTCACCAATTCTGAGGTGTAAAGGTGACGCACTCCGTGTCCAAGACAGGGACCAGTCCCTTGATTCAAGGACGGAACGTCGGCTTTATTAAATTTTTTATTTTAATTCTACGATTTCATGCCTTTCATTGCAAAAAATTTCCGTTGACAATCAGTCAATAGAACTGGTATTTCCTTGTTATAGTATTGGGGATATTTTTCAATCTAAAACTTATCTTAAAACAAAAACAACTGTGTAGTCTCACTTTCTTAATTGTCGGGGTACCACTTCTCCAATTCTCGCACTCGAAACTCCTGTCTGATGGACTCAAACTTAGAATCGATGGAACAAAAAGACACAAAGTCAAAGTAGTAGACATTTATTATAAAGAAGGGAGTGTCTGAATTTCGAGAATCTTGTGATGGACTATGCACCATCTATAAGTCTTTCACAACACCATGATAACTAACAGAAAATCCTCGTATCAACTGAGTCACTCCAATTAAACATAACAGATTATGTTTGTGACCTCTTACAGAAAGATTGCATTAACAAAACAAAATAATCTCAATTACGACTTTATACAAAACTGGTCTTTGTTGACTGTCGGTAGAATAATGACTTTATCTTTCCTCTTGTCGACACTCTACGAATTTGGATTTTGTAACAAAGTGTTCGTCTGATTTACGTCTCGATAGGGATGGTAAAATTTTTCTGTCGATTATGTCAAGAAACCTTTGTGAAATCGTTTTGATTACCTTCTTAAAATTCTTTACTCTTTATTAACCTCTCTTGATACGACACTTACTTTGATATGATGTGTTAAAGTTCCTTTGATAGATTCTTCAAAAATGTAATCCGGGCACTTGACAATTCTTAATAGGCAACTCTTCAGTGGACCACTGTCAAAAATCCGAATCCACTAACTGGACAACAGAATTTCATCAAAATAAACCCCTTAAGGGACCAATCCTAAGACACGAAAATGACAGATCTCGGGTCCAAGTTAGGGACTAGGCCCTTGATTTTAGGATGTTTACCCCGTCCCCTTCCTTGGTCAAAATAAACTGGAGGTCAATTAAAATTTTCCACCAGGTCATCAAAGGTGACGTCCCCCATGTCCAAGTCATGAACCAACCCCTTGATTCTAGGGTGTACGGTGTGTTGCATCGACGTTTTTTATCTATTCATATGGTTGGACTTTAGTTATTTGTACTTTTTTAGTGGTATTTCGAAATTATTTCGGTCATCTTTAAATACGAAGACAATGACAAGACCATCTTCAACTTCATACCCGAGGTCAATAAGGAGTTCGAAATACCAACAGATTTGGAAATTTTTTATTATTAAAACGGTTCATGAAATAATCTAAAAATAGGGAGTGGTGGGGACGTGGTGATGGTATAAATAATTCTCAAATACAACAAGAGCAAATCAGCGATTCAACACAGACTGAGAACGTTGGGGTACCTGGGAGGTCCGGGGAGACAGGTACCCTAAAGGGTTCGTTCTTATGACCTCACCTAACGGTAGAGGAAGAGGTCCCCCAGAAGTACTGGGTTTCTAACTTGGGCAGAGGATGCAACCGTCCGTCTAAGAAATAGTGACTCGGTGGTTCCTTCGGGGTAAACGAATTTGAAAAAAAAAAAAGAACTGTCTCCCAAAAAAGGACTATTCTCCGGAATTCTCTGAACCATATACTTGTGATCAAAAGGTTTAGATCCAAAGAATAAACACTCCCAATTCGTTTTAGTAACTGTTGAAACTGTAAGTTTAGAGGATTTTTATAACAATTATTTACGAACCACATTCCACTCGTCAACCAAGGTCTGTAGACGATCTAGGTAAAAATGAATATTTTTACCGAAGATGTAATGCTGTATTGGTTCACATAGAATGAGTAATGCTGTATTGGTTCACATAGAATGACCCTCTAATTATCCTAACACTCTTTATTTAATTAACATATACGGACTATTGAAAATTTGACCGAAAGATAGCAATTTCAGTAGCTATTACATATTTTCGTCACCTATGGTAAATAATTCGTGAATGACGTAACAGGACTTGACGAAATGTGCATAGAATATATTAGGAAAGTCGTTAGGATACTTCAATCATGTATCGGACAATTCTAATTCTTTAAACTGGGTTTAATGTATCAATAATTCATCATCTCGTTATAAGTTTATATCCAGACAAACTGAGATTCTGTGCAATCTCAGAATTGGAGATACGACAATGATGCATATGACCGAGACCTCTGGACGAACATCATCATTTGTATCTTTGTATCTTTCCTTGAAGGAAAAAACATTATGTAAAGTGTGATCATTAGTGAACAGGTACTAATGCCTGGTAGTTAAGAATACAAAAGTCAGAGAGGGGTAGGAGGTGACCAAATCAGGGAGAAGAGGGAAAGACGCGAAGAGTATTGTCTTGGACAGTGAGATGAATTGACAGACAACATGAAGTAGGGACTCATCTGACTGACACTCGAGGTACACCCTTCCGGAAAACAGTATGAGTAAAAACATAGAGACAATGGACAGATCGAGTTCAAGATCATGAACTTTAAGATCATTTACTTTAAGGACATTGAGGTAACAATTCTACATAGATAATAATTACATAAGGAATCAGAGAATGAGTATCTTTAAACCCTAGTACTACGCGCCAAAACAGACGGAAAAAAAAGGATACTCGTAAAAGGGTCTAGTAATGTATAAAAAGACTTTGTATCTGAAAAATTTTCAGAAGTACTTCTATGTCATGGAGGGGAGAATTATTTTTATTATCTTAAGTACACCTTTTTATTCTTATCACTTCTTTTATTCTCTTTACGTCCGTTTAACAAAAAGATCTACAATTTTACGTTTGTGAATGTAAAACATACGGTGATAGGGTCCTTATCTACTTACCTTGTCTTTAAGGTCTTTGTCTGACTTCATATCTTCTTAAATTATAAACCCCTTTCATCGTAAACCGTAATTAACCCGTTTTCAGTCCCAATATAAAAAACCAAAACCCCAAAAAAGGGGGTCATTTCTTGTTACAATCCTACTGAACGATTGGTAAATCTTTATTTCGGATTGAAGACAATAGAACTGTCATTCATCAGTACCCACATATGTACCTACATATACTTTCAGATCCAATTTTAAAAAAAGAAATTTTTTTTTTTTTTAACAAGAACTCTTATCCCACTATCTTCGGGATTTTTACTGAGTGTATAAACCTTTCTACATTCATCGTAACTTATTAGGCTTTTTTTGACATTCCATGTCCAATTCATAAAAAATTTTCTCCTCTTTTCCTTCTTCAATTTATAAGACGTACTAAACCACTTGAACTTCTTCTTGGATTAGAACTTTATCAAGTATTCCTCCCCTTCTCGCACTAAAACCGTGAAGACAATTTCTGAGTAAAACATGGGACCTCCCCTCCTAGTCTTTTGTTTTTTTTTTACGGGTTCGGGAAGAATGTCAATCTGCATGTGTTACTTTTCTTTCGTTTAAGTCCTCTGTTTCAAGGAAACTATTATTTCCTCAGTAAGGTAGATCAGTATATTACACAGGTCGTCTTCAACCCCTTTCCAAAAATGGTAACACAACGACCCAAAAAAGGACTGAGAATTTTACACTAACCCTCCTTCTTCTCATTATCATATTTTGATGTCGAATCAAGTTGTATTTCTTAAACCCCAAAACGTAAACCAAAAACCGTCTTTACTGTCTATGGACTAAGTGTGACAATTTAAAATCTACCAGACAGAAGACGACTAGGGTCAAGACTAACCTTACGTGGTCGTCTTCTCACCCCCTTGACCCATCTACTTCTTTCTCGGAGTGAAGACTTCAGGGTCCTTGGTTAAGGACTACTAGTTTTTCACTCATTTTCTTAGCCATCTATACAAATAAAGAGACACGTAGGTTGACATAACCTTAATAATTGCATAGGTCCCCATCTTAACCGAAGTCTCTCCGTAAGATTAGTATGACCGAAGTCAGTAGAATCCCAGCGTACGGAAGAGAGACAATGACAAAGAAGAAAGGTGTCTAATAACTCCTAAGATACACTTTTCGTGATAATATATGACTATTCTTTTGTTTACATGTCAAGGACAGGAGAATGGTCTTAATAATATAGTCGGATGGTTGAGAACCACACAAATCTATTTTCGTCTAACCAAGAGTCATTTTTTTTAATTCCTTTTGAAGTATCGTTCTATTCTGACTCTTGTAATACTCTTTCCCTGGTTCCTTTCATTGTACAAACTACCCCTCCTTATTATTTGTGCCGACCTTACCTGACCACCATCCTAGTCACCAAAGACACAGTCCGAAGGGGAGGCTCCGAAGCAAGGAATTCCTTTCCCTGACACTTCAAGACAAAAGCATCGAGATCGTTGTACAAACCGTAAATCATTTATCTACTTTGCTTACTACTTGTAACGATGTCAAAATATCTTAAGACATTCATTACTCTTGGATCCTGTCGGAAGTTTGGTCCCTATTGGACCAGTAACGAGCCCAATCTTTTTGATCCGACCTATAACGTCTTTTAAGTCTTCTGACTAAAACCTCGGATAAAACATGATAAAACTAATGTATTTAGTCCCGTCCTCTATTATTTGATTCAACTATCGAAACTTTTTCTTACTTTCACCATAAATGTTCTCTGTGATTCGATGACTAACTTGAAAAGACGACCAATCAAAAAAATAATTTCTTTTTTTCAGTCTCTTCTATTATCCCGGTAATAATAAGTCGTTTCTAATTAACGTAGACGGTATCCAGTCTATAATACGATCATCTCTTTGTTTTATATTAATGACGGAAGTTCCTCGGATATGAGGTCCATCCCTCCTCTCCTTCCTCTGGTCGTGAGTCCTTCTATTTCCATTACAATATTACATAATCCATAACACTTTCGTGAAACCTCAAAATCGTTTCCGTAGGGTCTACATTCTCGTATTACATATCGTTTCTCCCCAGTCTTTACTCTGACCTCTCTTTTCGTCTCCCTTCTAAGATATTCTGGAACTTATAATACGTTTTTTGGAACCTAAAACAGGATATTTATTACCCTCTTAGAATTTCACCAAACAAAACAAAAACACCCTAAACAAACAAACAAAAACATCCCACCACCCAAAACAAACAAACAAACAAACCCAAAAAAACGATGAAACCATTAGGGACATCTATTTCCTTATCTCCGTATACTCTTATTTCCGTCCTTATGGTCAAATTTGCAACAAAATCATCTGGACACGTCATCACCATCCTTACCATACGTCTCATCCCCTCTCCAAACTTTTGATTTAACTTTGTTTTAGTTGTCTTGTACCCCAATCTTAACTAACCTCTTAGTAGTTTTTACTGAAGGTCTTACGAATCCATTGACCCTACCACTTTCACCACAAGGGTTGTCTCTTTTGTTTTCGATCAATTGACTCCCCTTTCCACCAACCAAGTCAAACTCTATACAATCTACGCCCCACAAAACATCTAAACGGATTCTTTTCACCGTGGACCCGAATCGACAAGTCACGGTACACCCTAGAAGGGTCTGGTTCCTAGTTTGGGTACAGGGGACGTAATATTCGACCTAAGAATTGGTCACCTGGTGGTCCCTTCGGGTCTTACGGTTAAAAAAGTACTCAATTTTCTACAATTAAAGTCGGAAAAAGGGTACTTGTTTTTGTCACAAGATGGTACTCCTTGGTGTAAAGAGAATACCTACCTAATATTTAACCGACTTTTCGTCTGACTGGTCTCATCTCAGGAACACTGGACTTATAGGAAGTCTCCTACGTAGAAAAGTATACTATAAAAGTAGTAATACTCGGACACCATTTTTGAAGACACCTTAAAAGAGGTGTCGATCATTGGCTGAACCTGACTTACAGAGAATTGGTTCTAAGATTAAACGATAAAGACAGTACGTGTCATATTAAAAATTACTGTAAGGAAGAGTGTAACAAAAAAAAAAAAAAAAAATTAATTCGGAAAACTCCATTAAAATCTCAGTGTACACGAATGTTCTTTATTATGTCTCTTTTTTGTGGACATGGGAAATGGGTCCCCAGGGGTTACTATTGTACAACGTCTTGAGATCCTGTCATAGTGTTGGTCCTGGAACTGTGACTGTGTCAGCTCTAAGTCTTGTAAAGATCCCGAAGGGACCACCGAGTCACCACTCCTTAGGTGGACGGTTACGTCCTCTGTCCCCAACGTAGGGACCAGACCCTCCTAGGGTGTACGACGCTTTGTTTTCTCTCGGTTTTAGATGTCGATGACTTCGGGGGTCTGGCGTCGAACTCTCATCGGGGGCGGGGGGCGGTGTCGATCCCTTCTCGGGCGCGTCGTCGCGTCTGGGCCGTATCGGGGGGTTTACTCACGGTCTGCGCCTTGCATGGATCAGAGCGACACTTTACGGACGAATATGGAAACCGTGTAAAAGGTTGACCTAACAAATGACAACTTAAAACTCTCAAGAAATATATTAGACCTATGTTCAGGAAACAACCTATATACTAAATGTCTATGAAAGAGAAGGAGACATGGAACAACAACGGAATTGTCCCAGTTTAAGTCAAAATTAGGTCTATCGAGACACAAATTTATTTTACTTACTGGATACTTTACTTGAAAATTTTTGGTTCCAAACGTGTCGAGATTAACTAGTACATCACTCATCACTTTCTACATTCTCTTTCCCCAAATAGAATTTGTTTATCTTCTCACTTCTTCTCAAACCAATAAAAAACACACTGAATTCTAGTCAAAATAATAATGATTATACATCTTAAACCCTCTTTTTCTGATTTGAATTATTTAATAAAGGATTTAAGACTTATTTCTTTTGAAGTAACTAAGTAAAGTCATGAAAACGAAAATTGTAGTCCAAAGTCTACTACTATTTCTTTTCCCTCTCCCTCGAGAAGGTTGACCTTTTAGATTTTTCTTTTTTTTCTTTTTCTTCTTCGTTCCACTTCTATTACGAGAACGTGTCCATTTCATAGTTTTGTTGTCTGTAGGAAGGAATTCGTGGATGATGACTGAACACTTTCCTAGTAAACGTCTACGATTCTTTTACATCTCTATATTTCTGTCCTACATTCTGTAGTCTAAATGAATCACAAACTTTTCAGTATCTTACAAAATTTCTGAAATATATAGTATGACATTATTTTTCTAATAACGAGATTTCTTTTAGTATAGTTTCTACATTTGGTTTTCGTTAACTGATTTTAAGATTTAATCGCGTGAACCCAAATACAATACCACTTTACTTGTCTCCAATGCCGTAAAGTGTGTCGTCTTTAAGAAACCCGTCACCTCAAATCGGGTAGTCTTAAAGTTATGTCAATGCTTTTGGTACACGCACTGTTCCCCGTAGAACGTGCACTCAGACTCAAGCGACCGACGACATGAACCATAGGAACGGACTATGAAAACCGAAAATTGTCTTTGAAAAAGAAACCAGAAAAGGATAGACCCTTCCATAAAGATCTAAAATTATATCTACTTTTGTTTCCAATTAAAGTCCACATGAGCTAATGATCTTTATACGTACTGAAACAAAAACTTTCGTCATAGTGATAATGTAACGTCGAATACTTTTAGAACAAAGAGTAGATATTGAAACACCGATTAACAAAAGTAAGGAAATTTACATCCTCTATCGGTTTTATAAATCTCTTGTCCGATGTATCACTAAAAGGGTGAATTAATTTAACACTTTCAAGGAAACCACCACAAGAAAGAAAAAATAATAACGTGACCCAGAACCAACGTAGCGTGTCTGACTACCCCGTTAACCCCCGACGAGAACCAACACCAAGGTCGAAGAGCGACACCACCGGAGGACATCTCGTGCGCGAGACCTGCGTGTCCGAGTCATCGACACGCCGTGTACCCGAATCAACGAGGGTCCTTACACCTCTGAGGGGCCTGGTCCCTAAACTTGGGCGCAGGGGAAATAACCGTCCACCTAAGAGTGGGTGACATGGTGGTCCCTTCAGGACACAAAGATTTATGTCACTTATTCATACATTAGTGAATTTATATAAATTCACATAAATTGAGTGAATATATGTCACTTATTCTCTCATTCGGTCAGACATAAGTATAGAGACAAGACGGTAAATGATCGACAAAAAACAAACAACATAAAACGTGTTCAATGAATTGACGTATCCAACGAAAACTCTTAATTTACTCTAGACACTTCAAGACATTTCACGTATCACGCACCATCGGATGCGTATCCACTAATGTAAAACCTAAAAAAAAGAAAGAATGGTAAATGTTACTACAGTATAAATTATATAAGAATAAGTATTGAAGAAAGTGTATGGATTCGTACATTACATAAGAATTTTCAGATATTTCCGGATTCTTACTTTTACAAATTTGAACCTTTCCTGGAATCTTAAATAGATGTGTTTAAAATAAAATGTCAACTCTTTTGATGTCAAACTCCTTTAGTTTTTAAACAGGAACTATAAAATACTGTACGGATAGGTACAGGAAAGATGACACTTTCGAATTAAATAGATTCTTTACGTGAATCCATATATATAAAGTACGGAACGACGGCGAGGACGATTCAGTGAACAACACAGGTTGAGACACGTTGAGGTATCTGCCGTTGGGTGGTCCGAGGGGGCAGGGACCCTAAGAGGTCCGTTCTTGTGACCTCATCCAACGGTAAAGGAAGAGGTTACGTACTTTCACTTCAGTGAGTCAGCATAGGCTGAGAAGAGCTGGGGTACCTGACGTCGGGTGGTCCGAGGAGGCAGGTACCCTAAAAGGTTATGGTAAAGTGAATTACTGAAGAAGTACGAAACTTCTTCTGTAATTCACTTTACGATAAAGATTTCAGAATTTTATAGTTGATTAAGTGGTACATTAAAAAGAATTTCCTTTTTCACGATCAAAAAACAAGTCAAATCATTTAATTTACTAAGGGTAAACTCCAACACTCACACAACGAAAAATCAATTGTTCTAAATTTAGGGACTTCTTTTGTCCTTACTACTCGTATGGTCTCTAAAAATTTTAGAAACTTACTATTAAAAAAATACGAGAAAATTCGATGAACCCGTCAAAGAATTTAATAGAAGAACTCTTTATAGAAGACCTCTAACTATGTTATTTGGTTCATATAAAATTAAGTATCTTTGCTAAATATAGTAGATTACGTGACGGAAAGAGACATCCTGTGTCTTCTTAATCTTTTTCTCTAATCTCTTCTCGAAGGTCACTTATGGAGATTTCCGGCAGGTTTTGTCCTTTTTCGAAAAAGAAACTTCTGGTATTCGTGATCACTAGGTCGACTACGTGATTAGTTTTTATCGGTCCATTGAAAAACTATAGGTTCTTTATTTTAAAACTACTGACCTCTTAACATAATTATGATTATAAAAGAACTTTGTGACACGATTTGTAAAAATTATGTGGTTTAACGGGAGTATCGTTGGGCTTTTCTTTTCCATCTTGGGTAATATACTTACTCCAATCTCTTCAACTTATTCAACCGGGTTCAGGAGGCTGACAGTCTTCGTTTTGATCTCTTTCGGTGATCTGCCAAAGAAAAAGAATAATTTATATATCCGTACGTTCCCTGTCTATGTACCGAATGTCTTTTGCACTCCTCAACGCGAAAGGGACTTCGTTCGTGTATGACATAATACTAACTCCAGACCAGAGATTTTACATCGAAAAAAATTACATCACTGTCATAGAATTTTACACACGGTAGACACCTTTTAAAACTATACAGTCTTCCCTGGTAAAATATTTTCCGGATCTGGTCACTGTGTTTCGGGTATCGCGAAATTTCAGACTAAAGATTAAACCAGTCAACATAGTAAATCTTTATATACTTTATAATTGTTGATACTTTAACACGTACCAAGAGTAAGTTTTACACATAACTCTTAGAGGGTGTGATAAATTTCAAGACCTCTATGTCGTCTCTTGTTTCGTCTTTTTTTATAGGGACGGAAATACCGTGAATGTATAAATTACTTTGTCGAAATTATAATTCTGGCGTCTCCCAGTACACTGTAAAACGATTCAGTAAAAGTCTTTAGTGGAACATTTCCCATAAACTCAGGAAGACACTAAATTATATCTCTTCACTCTCCTACCCCTCCCATCCTTCTCTAAATGTTACTCATGATTTTGAAACCTTATTTATGTCCCTTGTAATTATTTTGACTTGGTTCGTTATATTTACGTCGAAGTCTATGGACTTTATCTTTCCTCAGGACCATCAACGGATCCGTGCGTGCAGAAGGAGAAACAAAGGAAAGAACAAAACGAAAAAACTTAAGTACCTCGGACCTTCTTGTTCCCCGTTCTCTTCATACTGAATGGGAACAGAGACATAAGTTTTAGTAGTAGTGTCCATCTCGACTTCCCACTCTACTAGAGACTGAGTAGACAAGGTCGGAGTGAGGCGTATGGTCTCAAAGACAGGAAATGGGCAGGACTCGGAGTAAGACCGTTTAGTCAATCAACTGGCGAGACGAGGGTCCAACCTCTCCTCTTCGTTCTGAGTTCAAACCGGGATTCGTAAATATTAAAGTGATGGTCTGAGTCATTTTGAGACTTCTAAACTTGGACTCAAAAGGGTCAACGAAATTATCTAATCCTGATCATCGATATCAGACGAAATAGACTCCGGTAGAAAAAGGAACCCCTCTTTTGACTTCGACAACGACGACGACGATGAACTCTATAGGGATGGAGTACTCTTCCTCTTTTCCTCTACAGTGATGACCATCAAGTCTTTCAACTATAAAAATTGAAATGTTTTTTTCGAAAACTCCTCCACTCTCAAACACCCTTTTACCTACCTTGGTAAGTTCGTGTACTTTTTTAGGACAATAAACATTACTTTTTCTGTTTACATTTTCAATTACTTTTGACTTAATAAGTGAGGAGAAACTCTAAGTCATCTGTAGGACATTAAAATGTGTAAATTAGTAAAAATAGAGTCCGACATAAACACCTATAACATCAATTTCTAACTAAACCAATATACAGTGATCTCCCGTCCGTACTCAACACGAAGACGACCATTTACTAAATAAGCAATAGAAACATAAAGTCGACTCGTCGGAGAACAATAATGATACTGTAAACTATAAAAAAATACTTTTGGATTCTATTAAAATAAAGTTTTATCGGATAGTTCTGAGAAGGTGGACGATAAAGATGGCTCGGTAGACAATAAAATAGTTTTTTACTAAGACTGTTTTCGAGAAGGGTTCACGGTGGCTACGATGTTCTTTGTCTATTTAGGTTCAGTTTATGATTCGTTTTATCGCACGGAGGAAGTGTCTCATTCATTAGGAGTAAAACCAAGAAAACCACAAGAGACATGACAAATATCCACAGTGACAGAACCTTCAGATTTCCTAATGACTTAAGTCAACTGAGAAAAACTGGGGTTCTTTCCTAATGACCTCGTCGGGAAAGGAGGAAACGTTTCGGATCTAAGGAACCTTGGAACGTCTCGAGTCAACACTCCTGGTCCCTCGATTTCAGTGAAGTCCGGTCTCATCCACCGATTCCTGTATGTGTTCCCTCGGGGACCCTAGACGGGGATGAGAGGCCCAGGGAGGGAAAAAGACACGTGTTCAGGAATTTTGGCACGGGGGAAGGGGCGGAAAAAGAGGGAAGTCGATGGAAATCACAGGTAAAATGGGTGAAAGTGAGAATGATGAATCTAACTCAGAACATTCACTACTAAAAAATCCAGTTTTACTACTTGATAGTAGACACACGAATTTGGTGTATTATGTAACCTTAACTCCTTTTCCTCTCTCCTCCCGTCGGCCTCTTATTGGATTTTTGGACAGTGATCTTGAACTTTTACACTTGCATTTTAAACTCCGTAATAGTCACCTAAAATTTCGTACAAAAATAACTGTAAAGAAAATATAAAAACTTTGTCTTGTCATAAATGATAGGAGGACTACAGAGAAAGAGAGAGGGAAAGAGAGAGAGAAAAAAAGAGGAAAATCGGTTCAGACTTTGATCAACCCTTAGAGGGTTTGTTTATTTTTTCTTCTTTTTTCGGTCTGCCCTTTGCACTTAAAAAAAAGAAGGACTTAACCTGTACACAAACGTTTGTGACAGAACTTCTAATACGACAAATACGTTATTAAACACTTGTACATGTCTCAAAATATATTTAAATTTGGTCAAAAATTTTGTTTTGACACTTGGTGGCATTTTTACCTTAGTTTCCTTTCAATTAAATACTTTAATTCTCCAGTCGTCTTGTACGATGTCACGACCCTCTGTGAACCCCTTCCAGTGAGATTGTTCTTCCGAGAATTCTAGTAGTAGGACCAAAATGTCGTCACGGGACAAATGTTGTCTAACACGGGATAGAGTAGACGTCGATTCCTTATTTCCTAAGACTAATCTCTCTTCCGACGGATGTTTGATCATCCGTCGAAGAACCTAGAATACGTGCCTTGAATTTGGTAAACTTAGACAAAATGCGAATTTAGTTTCACGAAACTAGTTTACGTATTAGACGGTATAGAAATGTATAAACAACCATCGTTAAACATAATTTCTTTAGTGTTCACGTTTATTTTTCAGTAAAGAATAAATTGATTTGACAATACCAAATCAACTGTTAAAAATTTTACAAGAATTTTGTAACTTTTGCGTCAACTGTGAACATACCGAATACTTCAATAAAAAACTATCAGAATGAAATGAACTTAACAAGTTTCATGTCATATAAAATTCAATTCTTTCCATTTGAGATACATAAACAAAATATGAAAATTCCAAGTCTGAGTGTTACGAGAACACATACTAAACTTTTGAAAGTCCGTTTTAGGTTGAATAAAAAAAGGAAAGGGACCGTTAATGAAAAAAGGTCGTAGTTAAGAAGAAGCAATGATTATGAAAAAACTGAAATGTTCACTTTAGAAAGTGTTTGATCAATATGTCTGTCTTGAAACTCATGTACTACCTCTTACTTTTTGATCTCAGTCTGTCGAAATTAACTGTAACAGTTCTGGAGGTCAATAGTCCTTATGTAAAAAAATGACGGAATTGGACATCACGCATCTTATACGTAGTTAAAGAACTTCCCCTAAGCACAAAAATATTCTTAAAAGTACATTAATAACGTTAGCACTAGTTTATTCCTTGCAAAGGACGAACTTTGACATAACTAAATTTACTACACACTCTGTCAAAGTGGTAAAAGTCCGTGACACATTAAGATAACATTATTTGACCGTCCATAGAAACATTAATATTTATCACGTACGAGTCGGTACATGTGACATTTATCGGAAATGGTTTGCACAAACTGTTCCTGGTATTAATTGTAGTGAATCACTTAACACTATTTCTTTGTTTCGGTACTGAATAAACTACACTAACCGAATTAACAAAAAGACACCGCGGTCTTACTTTGACAAAATTGTCGACATTGGTTACCATGACTAGATAGGTAGGTCAAGACAGAGAAGATAAACTAACACCAAACTATCATAACGTAACAGTGTGGCCTTTCGATTTCTTTGTTTTACCAAAGTCAAAACGACTTCTGACCGGAATAATTACCTGTCGAAAGGATTGTTCGCTAATAATTGAAAATAGTCCACAATTGTAGACAAAGTCCTTGTGCCGTCATACAAATGTACAGTCTTCAAAACAAATTAAGATACTATAAAGATTTAACTAAACAAATTTATTTAAGTTGTTTACCTATCGTAACAAAAATAAACGAAGTCATAGCCCCATTTATTCGATTTCACGGTCCTCACTTAAAGAACTTTACTGACACATAATCGAAATATATCGACGAAGGATTTCTCTAGGTTCCTAAGGACGCAACGTCGTGAAACATTTCCATAGTCGTTTCCGCTTAAGTTATCCTTCAGACACATTAAAATCTTACACGGTTTTCTAGATACGAGTTTTTTAATTTAACTTGAGAGAGTTGAGATGGAGTGGTAAAGAAATAGAATCTTAACACAACCGACACAGCTTACAGCCTGAAAAATAAAGAGGTAGAATCATAGAGAGTAACTTGGTGGTTGCGGCCCACAATGTTTGTGGAAGAAAACTCCCCTCTACCCACGTCTCTGCCTCTTCACGGGAAGATTTAACCCCACCTAGGCTCTACCTTTATTTATGGGTAGGGAAGAGACACCGAGTTCTTGATCTCGTACCGAAAATATAAGGTTCTCTACCGTCGATACTCACAATTTTAATGATAGTCAAGTAAGACAACGTGTCAATTTTATAGTAAGTAACAAGTAGTGAGAGGTGAACAAGGTATTTACAAATACTGTACTTTCGTCAAAGACCGTAGACTTGGTCTCCTTAACAAAAGGTCGTAGTTGCGTTTTCTGTAATTTTATGTCCCTTCTCCCCTTCTCTCCTCTTAACAACAAGAAGCCTCCGAACCGGTGATCATCCCTCTATTCACTGGGGAAATTTTGACAATAGTCCGGACTTCCCCTAGGAATAAGACTAATTATCTGTTTCGGAGGATCTCTTTGATAAATTTATTTTGAACGTAAGTAGGACTGGACAGAGGGGTATGAATCACCTTTAGAAAGAACAGGACCTCGTCCCTCATTACCCAATCCTGAAGGGGTCTGACCTTAGGATAGAGAGACATGGGATGTAACTCGTTTTGTTGTCAACTCTCTCAGGTTTTTTGTTCATAACTTTATTTTACAGTAGTTACATTAACTGGCACAAAGGAAACACGTACGTAAAATAACCTACCCCTCACCCTTATTCAGTAGACTTAGATAACCATAATAAAGTCTCTGATTAGGTCAAACATGAACCCAATTTCTATAACTTCCCGTTATAAATTGATGTCTCAAATCAAAAAGAATTTTTGTTAGGAGAATTATTTATCACACTTTACAGAAAGTTTAAAATCTTAAATCCGAATTCTACAGATTATCTACAGAATTCTGAAAGGATATTTGAGTAACGTGTTTGACCTTAATGGAAGGTTGTCTGAATCCCTTACGTTTATACAATAAACATTTTTACGTAACTCATAACATTTATTTTGTTCGGTAAAAACAAAACAAATTTAACGAGCAATGTCAAGAGAATACCCTCCCCTGACGCGCAGGATTCGATCAGAATTTCCGTCACTGAAGAACTACAATTACAAAGATTTGAGCTCCAAGATATACAAAGTTTACAAGGACTACGAGACTTTGGTATCCACGTGAACCTCCAAAATTGGTGACCTTTTCCGTCTTCACAAGTCTCACTTCGTAGAGAACTCGAGGGGACAAACACTGTGTGGGAACAGACACCCTTTGTCGAAGGTAGTAGAATCGTCTACATTGAGTGGTCCACGTTACATACTGAGCACAGTTGGGAAAATTCCTTTAATCTGAGTTTAACCGTAGTAATAAAATTTTCAAATAAAGAGAAGGTACAGGCAGACTCTTTCGTCACGTCTCGACGAGACTGGGAGCCGCCCTGGTCCGCGGGTCCCAGGTAGGAGGACACAAGGAGAAGCCGCGAGAGTCGTACGTCGTAGGCACAGTGCTGACGTCTGTCGACGTGGCCAATCTTTGGGGGAGAGTCGTAAAGACGGGGGAAGGAAATTCTCGAGAAGAATCGTTCAATAAGTGTGGTGTGTCTGAATGGGTGTGTTAGTGAAGTAGGAGGATCGAAGTTTCCCCGTACCCTTTATGATTCAGAGATAGGACCCGACAGTGCCCGGTTTAATTGTAAGTCCAAAGTACTGACTCCTTCGTCGTCTCTCGCCCGATAGTCCTTGTCGAGCGGCAGAAGACCGTGTCCAACTGTATATAGCACATATAATACGTCGGTTCGTAGTGAAAGTTCTAGTCCAATCGAAAAGGGTAACTCGTCTTTAAATTTTAAAGAACCTACGATTGAATGTACATTATCTAAGACTTTCTTTAAAGACGGTGAGTTACGAAATTTAAGATCTCCGAATTTCTTTGAATGATCGGACGATAGTGTGCAAGTGACGTTCATATCTAATATTGTCAAACGTCCCTTCAATGGGACCACATATTAGAAGATTTTTAATTTTCCGTAATAATGATAAGTCTTATGAAAATAATTTCTAACGATTAGGATCGTAGTTCTGTCCATATACTCCACGAACATTTTACAAACGATGGATGGATTATTATTAATTGTTATGACTCCAAGTACTTGTCCGATTAGACTTCTTTTGAAATTCGTCTAAGTTCCAGTAGGGGTACTATTACCGTAAGAATAAACATACACACGAAAGGAATAAATAACATAGTTTCGGAAGTTTTACTTATATACATTGTACATGTATTTAATATTTCGTATTATTTTACTTGTGGAGACTTTGGTGGTAAGACGAATTCTTTATCTTGCAATGGTCATCCCCCACAACCCCCACTCGAGCTAGAAACCACTGTCCTAGTTCGCCGTCCCCACCCCCCACAACCTCCCCCTGACGCTTCCGTACCTGCTTTTATCGACGAGAGTCTATGGGTCCCAACCGTGTCCAGGAAAAGCCATGGTCTAGACTGATCCCCAGGGTCCATTGTATACAGTGGTCCAGAGCCTTCCGACAGAACTGTCGGAGTGACCACGACGAAGGATTTCAGCAGGGTGGTTGTAGACCACCCTTTAACAACCCTACTTATACGCGTCCATGGGTCACTTAGTGGCACGCGCTTCTCACGGGAGCCTCAACACGCTACGTGTGAAGGGCACCGTCGGAAAGGTGTTCCTTCCTATCGCTCCGAGAAACGATTTTCACGAGGGGGGTCCGAGCCTTATCGGCACACGCAGGACGAATTCCGTTCCCGTAGAACGCTCCATACGGCCCCGATGACTGAAAGACTGTCTGTGGTCTCTAGTTGGACTCGAGACTCGAGGAACTCTGTGATCTTAATACTTAGTAAAGATTTGACAGAAGGTACTAAAATTTTATATAACGACCCTTATCAACCTCGATAAGGGTGAAGAGTAGTTTTGACTTCACTGGTGCTATTACTTGTTACCGTCTTTTGGACGGAATCGTGACTTTGATCCTTTCCCCGTAGGTTACGGTCTTTACCTCCGTAGACACAATAATCGTCAGTTTTAGGTCTTTAAAAAGTTTCCTTAATTTGTCTAGGTAGGTTATCGTCCTTTAGATATTGGTAAATTACTGTTTCAATTTCGTCTTTTTCATGTACTAGTACTGTGATTCGACTTCATAATTTAGGTTGTCGATAAGGTTTTAATCTAAAATTTTTGAATTTCATCCTCTCTATGAATACAGTCTAAGTAATTTCAGTTTGGCTCCGTCCCAATGAACGATCAGTTGTAACAGAATGCACAATCGTCAATTCTTTTTAAAATTTAACCATGTTGTAGTTTCTTCTTTCTTTAGTAAAAAAGGACTAACGTATGGATCTTTTGGGTTCTCCAACATTATTCTTCGAATACGTGTGGTCTTTCTCCTATGTGATTTCACCGACTATTTCTTTTTGTCTTATAAGATATGATCTCATTCACGGATGTTTTCCTTTACCTTTTGTTTTTTTGATGTAGTGGTGATTTCGATGGTTTATAAATTTACACCTGTTAGAAAACAGGTGCAAAAAGAATTCAAAATTCAAAAAGAACTTAAACAATCTCTACAACGAAGACAAAATTCAAAACAAAAACAGGTATTCCGTGTACCCTTGAATCGAAGGACTGGTCCCAACTTGGACGACGGGCGGGGGGGGGTAAACTTCCGTCGTCAGAATTGGTGATCTGACGGGAAAGTAAAAAACCGAAGTGGGGCGCGAACGTCCTGTAATCAAGAGACTTGTATGAGTCCGGGACCGTTACTTTCGGTTCAGGATTGGTGACCTGACGGTCCCTCAAAGGTATTGATGGTATAGATCTTGATTTACAAAGTTTTTTCTATGTTCCGATTTACTTTTGATCAGAAAAACTTCCAGTCTTATTGTTAGATTGTTTTCTTTTCGACAGGAGGAAATAAACCTTTCGTTTTTATAGTTATAAAGGGTTTATATATTCAATTTAAGTTGAGGTCAATTCTGACGTTGACGTTGTCTAAAAATTCATGGAGTTTCTGACTTTTGTTTATTACACTTTTTTTACTTCACTCTTTTTCATCACCCGCCGATGTCCTCTCCCGGTCCCCTGGGACGAGTACTTATGGTCAATACTCTTATTTGATAGTCCCAAGAGTCGACATTTTGGGTCAGACGAGATCGATCAAATACAACTTTTTCTTAGACCTTCGTGTTCTCCACATCTAAGGGAACGGTGGTCCTTATCGTGGACCGGAGAAAGACTCCGACGAGTTGTTTTTGTCGGGTGGGTGGTCGAGGAGAAGCCTACGAGTCCTGACCGAGGACTACGGTGTCCCCGACGGAGACGTGACGACCACCGATCGGTGCCTACAGGTGATGACCGAGACGGGTCCGGAAGAGAGGGAGGGAGGAGAGTATCGCAACCCGTCTCCGTGCGAGGGTAGGCACACACGGTTCGTCGTTCCCTATGACCTCTTACTTGAAACCGTTGCACTCCTTGAGGTTTGTATGCTTACAAGTTTTAAATGACTCGTGATGTGGTCACGTTAAATTATTCAATAGTCATTCTCCTGTCCAGCCTTCATGTCCTACCCCTTAGGTCTTTATGTAAGTACCCTTAAGACAAATGTCAAATCTACCACGAAATCAAAGTCACCATTTTCCAACTAAAGAAATTATCTACCGTACCGTGTTGTTTCTTTTATTTCGACCTAGCGTAGTACGGAATGTATACTTTTATTTGGGGTCAACCTAAATTCTGGCTTTTTTTTTAAAAAAATTAGAATTTGCTGTCATATCCTTTGATCTACATGTTGAGTCGTCACCTCCTCTATGAGAAAAAAAGAAAAAGAATATTTCCTTAAAAAAAAGGTCAAAGTAATCTTTATTAATTACATATAGTGCAATATACCCTTCTACAAGAATTGGTTCTTGACCTTCGGATTTTCGATACTTTCTCTTCTATGCGTACAAGTTGACGTGTGTTAAAAAGAATTTGGAAGTTTTACGAACTAAAACTTTATTAATGTCTGAGTGTCCTTCAACGTTTTTATCAGGTCCCGCCAGGACACAGGGGAGTGGGTTAAGGGGGTCAACGTTAGAGAATGTTTTTATACCTTGATCTTTTTTTTTTTTTCTTGACACCTCGTCTCTTTACGTTTGTCCCTGGTCCACCGTCCTTTAGTTCTTAGAGACATTTGTCGTCCTCCTGAACCCGTTTGTTTCTTTTCGTCCTTGGAGGTCTGAGTGTCCTTTAGTGTGTAAAACCTACTATTTCAAGGGACTTCGTTTCTTTCCACCCCTTTTCGCCTTAGAGGACGTCGGGTTCCATTGGGAAACGAGTAATACGAGAGTAATGTTATTTTAATCGGAACGTCTATTCTTCATAGGTAGAACGTGACTAAGGTACTGTGAAAACTAGATTCGATTTATTTCCGTTTTTAGGTAGGACTTTGGCTGCGTCGGGACACCCGAAGAGTCCGTGCCTCCGCGAAAAGAGGGGCGGGGTAAAGACCATCCGTTCTGAGGTCGGGGGTACTGGAAGGGACTTAAGGTTTCCCGTCTAAGGTTGTCAACGACTAGTACCCTCCCCGTCGGTTCTTTGGTGGTCTTCGTTCTGATTTCCAGGGTCTCTTCGAGTCGTTCCGAAGGGACCACCAAATCTACCAATTCTTAGACGGACGTTACGCCCTCTGGACCCAAGGTAGGGACCCAACCCTTCTAGGGGACCTCTTCCCTTACCGTTGGGTGAGGTCATAAGACCGGACCTCTCAGGGTACCTGTCTCCTCGGACCGCCCGGTGTCGGGTACCCTAACGTTTCTCAGCCGGTACTGACTCGTTGATTGCGTGTGTTCAAGTAGTTCAAATCCTCTGTCCCTGAAGGGACCACTCGGTCACCAACCCATCCTGAGACGGGAAGGTCATGTTCCCCCGTACCCAAGCCAGAAACCCTTCAAGACATACGACGAAGAACAACGATAAATGAGTGATTCAACACAGACTGAGAACATTGGAGTTCCTGACATCGGGTGGTCCGAGGAAAGAGACACATACCACAACTCGCGTCGTTGGGTGGGGGTGGTGGTGGAGTTTTTTTTATAATCTTCTGGTTGGTGAACTCTACTTCCCTCACGTTAGGACGAGGGAACTCGGTGACACTATTTTGGACAGTGGTTTGAGGGGACCCAACCCTGTGTAGTAAAAAACTCCGTCCTCAGAAGCCACAGGTGGAAACGGACCGTTGCATTATCTCGATAGAAAAGGATGAAGTGGGTTTTGAGACGGAGATTCTAAACTGAACCGCGGTCACATGTGTCTCCGACTCGAAAGGTGTAGTGAGGGAATCCCTTCTACCTCGGCCCTACTTTTAGTCCCTTATATCGGGGGTTTGGGGAACAAGGGGTCACTTATAAGGTGGAGAAGTAAGCATACGAGGAGTAGTGGCCAAAAGGTTTCTTTGGGTCCCGTCGTCAAGGAGTGGAGAGACGGATGTGAGGGAGACTATTCTGATAAGAACGAAATTATTTAAGAGTAAAATGAAAGAATTGGAGGGACGAAGCAGAGGCTTAAGAAAGGTTCTGTTCCGTTCTTGGAATTTAAGTGGTTCTTGTCATGTTATACGTTTGGTCCTTTATCTAAGACAACCACGTTAGTTGTCTAAAACAAGTCTAAAGTGGTCGAAAAGGAAGTTATACATTAAACACGTCAAATACGTTAAAATAACGTACACCTAAGCACATTAGTGGTGGTGTTAGGTTGTGTCTTGACAAGGACTGGTGTTTCCTTGAGAGAACACGAAGGATAACAGTCCCCCTCGTGTGAGTGACTTCGGTGGGAGGTACCGGTCCGTGGTACCATTGGTAGACACTCTCACTAAAATGTTGTCCTCCAGGACCATTCCTTGTGTCTTGATTATTCGGTGGTGGTAGGTCTTCTCAAGCCCTTTCCAGTTTTCCTCTGTGGTGTAGGGTCTCAGGAAGAGCGACCGTAGGTAGAACACGCGGTGGTCCTCCCTGGGACTTAGTCTTACTAACCTGTCTCTGTTGGACCTTTGAGTAAGGTAGAGGTATTTTGGGCTCTGACGTTCGGTGCACCGATTGCTCAGGAGGACCCAAGGGAGTGGAAGGACGAGAGACGGGTCCACGGGAAGGGGTTATTTCAGAGAACGAAACAGTCGGACACACAGAGGAACCTGTTAAGTGAAGGTTCACAATCCGTTCTCGGGTGAAAGTCCGGGACTCTCCCCAGGGGGAAGGACGTTGTGACGACGACGACGACGACGACTCAGCGAAGTCAGCACAGGCTGAGACACGCTGGGGTATCTGCCGTCGGGTGGTTCGAGGCGGCAGGGACCCTAAGAGGTCCGTTCTTGTGACCTCACCCAACGGTAAAGGAAGAGGTCACGTACTTTCACTTTTCCCTTTCACTTCAGCGAGTCAGTTCAGGCTGGGAATCGCTGAGGTACGTTGTGGTAAATATGAGTTTGTAAGGGAGAGGGTGGGAGTAGGGATAGGGGAGTGCTAGTGATTGTGAACGAACAATATGACTCTTACAGCATATTAACCTTAATAAGTCGTACGGTGGAAACCCCTAACCGGAAAAGTAAGTCATATTACGGGAACCTGGGTAGTTCAGGACTCCATAGTCCCGCCAAGAGGTCCTTAGAACGAGAGTCGGACTTCAATGATGGGAGGGAGACCCACCCCGGAATCAAGGACGTCTTTTGGAATTTCCATAACGAAACATATCAGACCTCTCTTTGGCCCTGGGACGGGGTTCCGGGGAGACACGAAAGACATACCGAGGAGGAGAGGCAGACTAAGAGGAGGGAAGGACCTACTCTGACAGTTAGACGGGAAACCTCGAGTCCCTCCCAGTCCCTCGGATTTATTTACCGGTTCCAATCAGGTTTTCCCTTTTTAGGGTCCGTTCCGACAAAGTGTCCGTTTCGGCGTGCGTTATCCCTTCCAAGAGGACCACAGTAATGAGGACTCGGCCAGTGGAGAGGTGGTCGGTTAGTTCTTTTGCTGTGTGGGACGTCGAGAGTGGGGTTTAAAACGGACGTTTTTGAAAGGAGTTTTTGTAGTGACCCCTCAAGTCCCCAAAACTTGGGCTCGGTAGGTGAAAGGAGCGAACCGGGCTGTTATTTGGAAAGAGACGAGGCTTGAGACTGCAAAACCAAACAAACCGGAGCAATACACAGTCCGTGTGCTTGGATACAAGATATTGTCTAAGTTTTACAAATGAGGGGTTTTATCATTTCGGAAAGTAACGTGTCCACCCATATCGCTGCAAACTCTACTGTTTCCGGGGAATATTGTCTAAAAGGACTTTCGACGTCTCGGTCTGTCTTTTTTTTGACGAGTCTTAGGACCAGATGAGTCGCCCGACGGTTCACATGAGACACACACAGGGAAGGTCTACCGTTTCTGATATGAGAGTTTTGTGTTTTGTGGATTCTAGTCCGCCTTGTTAATGTAGTCTCCGTGTCTCCCTCCCCTCCCTAGTTAATCCTCAAACCCTAATTGTCTATAGGTAAAGATATATGTTTTATCTATTTGTTGGTCCTGGATGGCATATCGTGTCTTCTGTATGAACTATGGAACATTCTTAGATGACCCGAGGGGAACATCGAGTGAGCCATTTCTTAGACGGACGTCACGTCCTCGACGACGATGACGACGATTCAGTGAAGTCAGCACAGGTTGAGACACGCTGGGGCACCTGACGTCGGATGGTCCGAGGAGGTAGGTACCCTAAAAGGTCCGTTCTCATGACCTCACCCTACGGTAACCTCTGGACCCAAGATAGGGTCCCAACCCCCCTAGGGGACCTCTTTCTTTACTGTTGGGTGAGGTCATAGTAACTGACCCTTTAGAGTACCTGGATCCTCGGACCACTCGACGTCAGGTACGTCAACGTGTCTCAGCCCGTGTTGACTCGCTGATTGTGACTTCTTAGATATTACCTCTTCTTAGACTTTTTCTTATATATGTAAATATTGACTTAGTGAAACGTCATATGGACTTTCATTGTGTTGTAACATTTACTCGATCTATAAAAAAAAAATTAAAATTAAATTTTTTATAACATCCCAAAGGGACCACCGAATCACCATTTCTCAGGTGGACGGTTACGTCCTCTGCACCCAAACTAGGGACCAGACCCTTCTAGGGTGTGCGGTGACTCGTTGACTCGGACATGTGGTGTTGACAACTCAGACACGAGATCTCGGACCCTCGACGTTGACGACTCAGGAGGACGGTGTTGATGACTTCGGACTCTCGGAATCTCGGGCCCGAGACGTTGTCCTCTTCGGGTTCGAGGAGTTGATCTCTTCTCTGACGTGTCGTTGTCGTTCTTTTGGGTCGTGGTGGTTTTAATTCACTCGCTCATTAATTTTTTAGTAAAATTTCCGGGTCTCCTTCTTGACGTTTAAGGAGGATCTTCCTACAAACAAGGAAATTCCAGTCTCAAAACGTTTCAACAAAGTAGTTGGTCGAAAGGGATTACTCTATGATTTTGTGGTCAAAACTTTACAGTTTTTCTCGGGGTAGCACCTGTAAAAATCCCATGTTAAAGGGAGCAAGGGATGACACACACACTAACACACACTTTCAGTAGGGCAACACAGGTTGAAAAAGACTGGGGTACCTGATATGTCAGGTACCTTAAGAGGTCCGGTCTTATGACCTCACCCATCGGAAAGGGAAGAGGTTCCCTAGAAGGGTTGGATCCCTAGCTTGGGTCCAGAGGACGTAACGTCCACCTAAGAAATGGTCGACTCGGTGTACCCTTCATGGGATAATTTATAAGTGTTCATATTTAATATATGGACCCATACCATAATCAACCTCCAACCGAAAGACTACGGGGAAGAAGTCCTTTCTACAAACTGACCGAAGGATGGATTAGTGGGTCAGGTCTGGGTAGACAGAAAGTCGATTCGTTTAGGGTCACAGAAAGGTGACCCCCGTGAAAAGGGACCACAGGAAATTAAGTCCATAGAGGTCATAGAAAGTTGGTTTATTTGGGAGGAGTCACAGAGAATTCACTCCTTAGTCCATAAAAAATTAGGTAGTGACTTATTTTGACTTCTGACAGACGGACATTAACCCTCTCGATTCTGGGTCTTCACTGAGTGGGTTTAAACAGACCTGGGTCGTTCCTCCACCCTCCTGTATTCACTGGGAACGTCCACCACTCCGTCCTCTATCTACCCGAGGTCCGATCTGTAAATATCGGTCGGTAAATATCAAATGTGTAGGTCTATCTTAATTGTTGTCCTTGTCCTGTTTAACGACCTGAAACGGAGACCACCTCTGAAATTCTATTATCATTACCGTTCCCGTCTCTCCTCGACTCGAGACGGGTCTATTCTCTATTTGTCTGGTGTATAATAAGTGCGAACTCCAGTTCTTCTGGAAGGGTTGATGGGTACACGTCTTTCCGAGGAGTCCCCAGTCTTTCCCTCCTCCGCGATGGGGTATTATACACTACAGTTGGATGGTTATCCGGAGAAGGGACCTTTAGGTAGAACCGACTCTCTACACGTGCGTGTGTCCCTACACACGAGTGTGTCCCTTCCTAGACTCTATTTGGTTTCCGTCTTAGTTTTGGTCCGTCTCGTTCTACTAACCGGTTCTCCCTTGGGTTTTCGTTACGGGGTATTTTGACTAAATTTGATGGTGTTCCTACACTGAGAGACTCAGGTGGGCACACAGACAGGTGTGTATATGAGGATTATCTGTGCAATGAATAAAGTGAGGAAGGACAGAGGGACGAAACACAAATAAAATAAAATAAATAAAAAACCAATGTGACCCGGAAGCAACGACGTTCGTTCGAAAGAGATCAACCCCACTCGTTTCCGTTGAGAAGCAACGTCACGCACCGGAAGAGTGACACCACCGAAGAGAACAACACCTCGTGCCCAGGTCCGTGTACCCGTGACTAACGTCGCACGTCCGAGTCATTGACACGCACGTCCGAGACCATCGATGCCGTGCAAGCAGTATCAACGAGGATCGCACACCTTAGAAGGGTCTGGTCCCTAGTTTGGACACAGGGGGTGTAAACCGTCCACCTAAGAATAGGTGACATGGTGGTCCCTTCAGAGAAAGGTAGAGAAACACCTTTAAATAAAGGTATTTCGACTGGTCGGTCCTGGAATAGTAATTGGTGACCGGGTACACCAGATCCCCGATCCTAAGTCGTAAGAGTAACGAGGTCGGACTGAGTTCAGAGACCGACCCTTGACTTTAGGACGAAGTTCGACGACGTCCGGTTCCTCTGGACTCTAGTCATGATTCCGAGGTCTAGAAGCATCCCAAGTCCATTTCCTCTCTGCAGATGAGACCCAAGGAAGTACTAGCGGTTTTGGAAACTGACTCTCCTTTAGGTGCGTTCCATTTTCAACACTCGATTCAAAATAAGATCCTTGAAGGACTCCTGACACCGGATCTTCTGTCGGTGAGTCCATCGCGACTTCTTGACAAGGGTTCTTCATTTCCTGTTCAATGTTATATATCCTTGAAACAAGCAACGTTTTCGTACATCAGCTTTTACATTTCTAATTGACGACTAACGTTTCTTGTCCGTAGAGTTTCTAAAATCACGAAAAGATACCCAACCTTCTACGTTCTTGGACCCCAATAACTTTACAGGGGGATCTATCCGTAGGATTGATACCTCCTCGGTTGTATACGTTTCGTGTCTCACGAAGGACAGAAAGAGGACGGACGAAAGGGGAGTCCTACGTGACCATCGCCCGTTGACGTCGTCGTCAGAGGTAGGAATATCTTTAGTGACACCTACCACTGACGTCGGTACTTTGATTTTCTGCGAAGGAGGAACGTTCCTTTCAATACTGGTTGGATCTATCGTATAATTTTTCGTCTCTGTAATGAAACAGTTGTTTCTAGGACAAATCAGTTCCGATAGCAAAAAGGTCACCGGTACATACCTACACTCTCAACCTGACACTTCTTCCGACTCGCGGCTTGTTGACTACGAAAACTTGAGACCACAACCTCTTCTGAAACCGCTCAGGGAACCTGACGTTCCTCTAAGTTGGTCAGGTAAGACTTCCTCTAGTCGGGACCCTATAGAAACCTTCCTTACTACGATTTCGACTTTGAGGTCATGAAACCGGTGGAGTGCGCTTCTCAACTGAGTAACCTTTTCTGAAACTACGACCCTCCCTAACCCCTGTCCTCTTCTTCCCCTGCTGTCTCCTACTCTACCGACCTACCGTAGTGTGACTGAGCTACCTGTACCCAAACCCACTTGAGGTCCTCAACCACTACCTGTCCCTCCGTACCGCACGACGTCAGGTACCCCAGCGTTTCCCAGCCTATACTGACTCGCTGACTTGGCTTGACTTAAATATCTTTACCTTACCGTACTTTGTAGCGGGGGTGGGGGTGATAGGTTTATGATTTCTCTTATACCTACTTAAGGTTATATTACACCTACTTATTTTTCCGAACAAACCGAGTTTTCAGTCCATATTACTTTTTGGTAACTATTTTTGAGATAATATTTTTATTGTGAGCACCGTTTAGTTCTCGGAGTCATTCGTTACATCTTCCCGTTTACTGTTTAGGTCACGACTGGTTCCTATACCATAAAGATCATTTAAAGAGACCTCGTCCTAGAAAGACTATGCTACGATCGACTAATAGTGACATTAGTCTCATTGGTCGAAGGGGACCTCATCGAGTTTGATTGTGTGTATAAATATAGTGTGACAGGTACGACTCCGTAAAATTTATTTAATGTTTATCGTAGAGTACTCGTTTAGGTCTTTGAGTTCTATGAATGTTCATTCTAAAAATTCTATACTTCATATTTTCAACGAAACTCTGAACGTCCTACCCTGATTCTGTTTCCGTGCTCGGAACAGTATTTCCTCCGCACAACACACAGGAAACTCCGTCCTGTGTCCCTCTTACCGACTTCTACGTGGGACTGTCCCTGAGCTTTGAGTGTTTGTGCCGTTGGATGACGAAGCGTCCCGAAGTCACGTTTGAGTCTCGTAGCCCGTCAGAGACATTCTGGGAGTCGCCGTCGCTCTGTGACGTTTCGTCGTGAACCTCTTCTGTCGCCACGACGCCTCTGTGACCCTCGTAGAGACTCGGGTTCGTTCCCTGAACCGACGACTCTGTGCTGGCTGGGGGACGGGAGACCGGGGGACACGGGTGGTAACGGAGGGTGCCCCGTCCAAATTGTAGACTTCCTCCTTAGACTTTGGTGGCGTCTACCGCTAATAATGGTCTTGTGTCCCGGAAGAGTTGGGGGTGGGATAGGTGAACTTTGGCACGTTGAGCCTACCCTGCACTTGGGTATCCGGTCTTGAACTTGGACCGGTCTTGGGCCTTACCCTGAGGTTGGGTGAAAATTGACTCCAGTTTGTGGGCCAGAGTCCTGAATTACTTTGAGTCCAAGAACTACAGAGCAGTGTCTTTTTTAAGTCGTTCTCTGTTTGTCTATCTATTCTTCACCTAAGTAAATCTCTCTTGGTCTGGGGCGTCTGTCCCACCCGACAGAGTCTTCCACCCTCCAAGGGTTTCATGTGATACCAATCAAATATCAAGTCATAACAGACTGAGAAACGTTGGGGTACCTAACGTCGCGTGGTCCGAAGGGACAGGTAGTGGTTGAGGGTCTCGAACGAGTTTGAGTACAGGTAGTTCAACCACTACGGTAAGTTGGTTGAATAGGAGACAACAGGGAAAGAGGAGGACGGAAGTTAGAAAGAGTCGTAGTCCCAGAAAAGGTCACTCAGCCAAGAAGCGTAGTCCACCGGTTTCATAGCCTCGAAGTCAAAGTGGTAGTCAGGAAGATTACTTATAAGTCCTGACTAAAGGAAATGCTACCTGACCAACCTAGAGGAACCCAGGTTCCCTGAGAGTTCTCAGAAGAGGTTGTGGTGTCAAGTTTTCGTGGTCAAGAAGCCACGAGTCGTAAAAAATACCAGGTTGTAAGTGTAGGTATGTACTGGTGACCTTTTTACTATCGAAACTGATCTGTCTGGAAACAGCCGTTTCATTATAGAGACGAAAAATTATACGACAGATCCAACCAGTATCGAGAAGAGGGGTCCTCATTTGTAGAAAAGTAAAGTAACGTCAGTGGTAGACATCACTAAAACCTCGAGTCCTTTTATTTCAGACAGTGACAAAGGTAACAAAGGGGTAGATAAACGGTACTTCTGATATACGGTACTAGAATCAAAAAACTTACAACTCAAAATTCGGTCGAAAAAGTACGAGGAGAAAGTGAAAGTAGTTCTCCGAGAAGTCAAGGAGAAACGGAAGAAGGTATTCCTAGCACAGTAGACGTATAGACTCCAATAACTATGAAGACACCAATTAAAGTCTACAAGTTCGACCTAAATCTTTTCCGTCTCCTTGGTCGCCTGTACTGACTCGTTGAAGTGAAAGAGAAAAGTGAAAGTACGTAACCTCTTCCTTTACCGTTGGGTGAGGTCACAAGAACGGACCTCTTAGGGTCCCTACCCCCTCGGACCACCCGACGGCAGATACCCCAGCGTGTCTCAACCTGTGCTGACTTCCTGAATCTTCGTCGTCGTCTCCTTGGTCTCTAGTTTAACGGTTGGAGGCGACCTAGTGACTTTTTCGTTCTCTCAAGGTCTTTTTGTAGACGAAGACGAAATAACTGATGTGGTTTCGGAAACTGACACACCTAGTGTTGTTTGACACCTTTTAAGACTTTCTCTACCTTTATGGTCTGGTGGACTGGACGGAGGACTCTTTAGACATACGTCCAGTTCTTCGTCGTCAATCTTGACCTGTACCTTTTTGTCTGACCAAGGTTTAGTCCTTTCCTCATGTAGTTCAGACATATAGCAGTGGAATGAATAAATTGAATATATGTCTCATGTAGTACTCTTTAGGACCTGACCTACTTCGTGTTTGACCTTAGTTCTAACGGCCCTCTTTATAGTTATTGGAGTCATACGTCTACTGTGGTGGTAATACCGTCTTTCGATTCTTCATGATTTGTCGGAGAACTACTTTTACTTTCTCCTCTCACTTCTTCAACCGAATTTTGGGTTGTAAGTCTTTTCATTCTAGTACCGTAGACCAGGGTAGTTAAGTACCGTTTATCTACCCCTTTGTCCCCTTTGTCACCTTTGTCACTGTCTGAAATAAAAGACCCCGAGGTTTTAGTGACGTCTATCACTGACGTCGGTACTTTAATTTTCTGCGAAGGAGGAACCTTCTTTTCAATACTGGTTGGATCTGTCGTATAATTTTTCGTCTCTGTAAAAAAAAAAACGGTTGTTTCTAGGTAGATCAGTTTCGATACCAAAAAGGTCATCAGTACACACCTTCACTCTCAACCTGGTATTTATTTCAACTCTCGGTTTCTTAAGTATGAGAATTTGACGCCAGAACGTCTTCTGAGAACTCTCAGGGAACCTGACGTTTCTCTAGGTTGGTCAGGTAGGATTTTCTTTAGTCAGGACTTACAAGTAACCTTCCTGACTACCACTTCGGACTGTCAGGTTATGAAACCGGTGGACTACGACCCTTTCTGACTTCCACCCTCCTCTTCCCCTGTTTTCTCCTACTCTACCAACCTACCGTAATGGTTGAGTTACCTATACTCAAACTCATTTGAGGTCCTCAACCACTACCTGTCTCTCCGGACCGTACAACGTCAGGTACCCCAGCGTTTCTCAACCTGTGCTAACTTACTAACTTGACTGACCATTTAAATGTCCCCGACCTTTTAAATAATCCAATTACTCACCCTGCCAATAAAGTTAATAAACCCCCTTCCGTGTCTCTAAAGGTCCTCAACTCGGTGACAGGTGAAAAACTGAAGAACACCAGTCGGAGTCTTGAGAGTACGATGGGTACCTACACGACAAATCGTATACGATTATGTAATGTTACTTGTATATTACTCCGAGTCCCAGGTGGCTTTCAGTTTGGAAGACGGTAGAACTTGGATGAATCAAGATTGACCAAAAACAGTGCAGGATATCGAGACGAGAAAAATTCTAACACAGGATAGGGAAAGACGGCAAAGTAGGACTGACGGTAAAAAGGTTCTTCTTTCTTGATCTTTTTACCAAGATCCGACCTCACCATCGACCATCGATCCGACCTCGACATCGATGGTCACCGCACAGTTCTCCCGTAACGGATTTTATATTTTACGGAATCTGCAATCCGTGACGAAATTTGACCCTCTGACCCTTATCAGGTCTATGGGTAGTCCTTCACAACCAACTTAGTGAATGTAATGTACGTCCCTACCGTAAGATCGTTCCTACCGTAAGATACACCGACGTCTTTTCCTATTCCTTTTAGAGACAGAGGATTATAGAGTACTAGTGACCCACTAGTTTTTTACCATCCACGATAGGAAGTGTGAGGACTTGAAAGGTAAGGAAGTCTGCGAGGTGTTTAGACTAAGGTTCGATGGAAAATTGAAGTGCGGGTGACGAAGGGACGTGTATGGGGAAGGACTGAGAAGAAATGGACGAGGTGGATCTTATGGGAAGGGAACCCTGAAGGGACCACCGGGTCATTGATTCTAAAGTGTGAAAGTCACGTCCCCCGGGACTCAAGCTAGGGACCAGTCCCTCAATTTAAGGTGTACGTTGATTACCAAGCGTCCGACGTTGATGTCTAGGGTATGCGGTGTGGTCTCTAGTTTCTAGGGTCCACGGTGTTGATTCGTGTCAGTGTATGTACGTATGTCCGGATATATGTAAAATTATTTAAACATTTACTTATTTTTTATCTTATGGGAAGGGGTCGATGGATATCAACTTTAGGTTGGTTCGTGTCGGGATATCTTTGAAGAGTTACCTTCTTTACAGGATATAAGCATGACGGTCTATATCTTCGGAGATCGGTATACCAAGTAACTTTCGGGAATTTTATACCGTTCACTTTGACTTCCTACTTTAAATATTAAGTTAAATAATATAACATAAAGTAAGATTTCTCGGTATATCCGTTAGTGAAGTTCTAGTCAAATTTAGAGAACCTTAGGAGAGGATTAGAGGAGTCAGGAATAAGTTAGTATTGAAAATGTGTGTTTATGTCTGTGTACGCACGTGTGTGGGTGTGCGTGTCTAACGGAGGAGGAAAGACGTGCCGGGACATGAACCTAGGTAATGTGAGGCACAGTGACAACGGGACAGAAGGAGACGTCCGAGGATGCAAAAGACTCTGGAAAAGACATGTAGTGCAAAGACCCGGGGGTACCACGGGACTTATGTCAATCCTTAACCTCTCGGTAAGCGATCTGCTAAAACTTCACACTGCCCTTATTAGTAATTGCAGAGTTGTATCTGTAACGAATACACGTTTAGACATCAGACCTGGACGTCGTCATATCTCGGGTCAAGACTCGAATTCCTTATACTTACCTCTAATTTACGAGTAAAAATCTTAAATGACTCTTAAATAGATCCAATAAAAGTGAAATACACGACGAGAATGGGAGCATAACTGAATGTCTTCAATGACTGTGGTTTAACGAAGGAGTCATTTTGTGTTCACTAAATATTGAAAGGAATCCGGATGTCAAGATAAAACGGTACATACGGTAAGGAGTCATCCTTGACTACCTTTGCAGAACACGATACATTATCAGAAAACTTAACTTTCTTAACGAACGAGATGTTATAAAAATTAAAATATTCCTTTCGTAAATTAAGTTAATTCGAAAAAAAAAAAAAAAATCTATTACCATCTAAGTACACGTCAACATTCTTTATTTTATCTAGGGAAGGGGTCAAAGGGAGTTTCCGTTATAGAACGTTTTGAGATCATGTTACACCGTTTGTCCTTTATCTGTAACCATAGTAGGTGGTGAAATAAGTCTAAAGGAGTCAAAATCCACAGGAAGACACACACATAAATTGTAATACGTTAAATTGGTGAGTCTCTAAGCACACTTTCACTTTCAGTGAGTCAGGACAGGCTGACAAACGCTGGGGTACCTGACACCGGACGGTCCGAGGAGACAGGCACCTTAAGAGGTCCGGTCTTATAACCTCATCCATCTGAACTGGAAGAGGTCCCCTAGAAGGGTTGGGTTCTTAGCTGGGGTCCGGAGGGTGTGACGTCCGCCTAAGAAATGGTCGACTCGGTGATCCCTTCGGGTTCTTATCACCTCACCCATCGGACAGGGAGAGGTCGTCTAGAAGGGCTGGGTCCTTATCTTGGCTCCAGAGGACGTGACGTCCCCCTAAGAAATGGTTGACTCGATAGTCCCTTGGGGGCCTCTAAGCACATTAGTCGTGGCTAATTCGATGTGTTGCCGGAGTAGAGTGGTCAAAAGGGAAGATGGTAGTGTGTGTGCAAGAGGTCGGGGTGGGGTCAGGGATTGGGTACTGTTGTGTATGGGACTAGGAATAGAGATACTAAAGCAGTAGAGTTCTTCCATTATATTTACCTTAGTATGACGTATATGGAAACCCTAACCGAACAAGTGAACCGTACTAAGGGAAGAATAGGTGGGTTTGATGACACAGGTATCAAAGGAGGACAACGACACGTCGTAGTGTACCGCACATACTTGTGTCAGATAAGTTGGTAGGTAGGCGACTCCTGTAAGCCTGACAAAGATCTAAGTGTGATAATACTTGTTTCGACACCACTTGTAATCGCATGTATAAAATCACACCTGTGTTCAAAGACAGGTAGATACTATTTACGAGTCCTCACTTTAATAACAAAACAGACTACTAACGAACAAATTAAAACAATCTTTGACGACTTGATAAAAGGTCTCACCGGTATATTGTAAGGGGGTTTTGTTTCGAAAATTTTATTCTCGATAAAACTTTTATTCAAGTTTAAGACAATTTGTAGTCCAAGTCAATTCAGTGTGTCAGTACAGGCTGAGAAACGTCTGTGTTTAGCGTCGTACGGTCCGGGGTACTTAGCGTCGTGCGGTCCGGAGGGATAGGTAGCGGTAGAGGACCTGAAGTGAGTTTGAGTGTAGGTAGCTCAACCACTACGGTAGGTCGGTAGAGTAGGAGACAGCAGGGGAAGAGGAGGACGGGGGTTAGGAAGGGTCGTAGTCTCAGAAAAGGTTACTCAGTCGAGAAGCGTACTCCACCGGTTTCATGACCTCAAAGTCGAAATCGTAGTAAGGAAGGTTTCTTGTGGGTCCCGACTAGAGGAAATCTTACCTGACCAACCTAGAGGAACGTCCGGTTCCCTGAGAGTTCTCAGAAGAGGTTGTGGTGTCAAGTTTTCGTAGTTAAGAAGTCGCGAGTCGAAAGAAATACCAGGTTGAGAGTGTAGGTATGTACTGATGACCTTTTTGGTGTCGGAACTGAACTGCCTGGTAACAACCGTTTCATTACAGAGACGAAAACTTATACATGAAATCATTTTATTTAAACAAAATCTGGGTCCATTTAAGACCAGAGGCTTTATCTATGACGACGACGAATTATCTGGTCTTTTACGTCAACCCCTACCAACTAAACCAAACAATAGTTAGTGTCTTTATTGACTTTACTTATCTTTCAAGACTTATCAGTAGAGGAGACGTGGACTCACGACTTCTTAACTACGAAAACTTGACACCACAACCTCTTCTGAGAACTCTCAGGGAACCTGACGTTCCTCTAGGTTGGACAGGTAGCATTTCCTTCAGTCAGGACTTACAAGTAACTTTCCTGACTACGACTTCGACTTTGAGGTTATGAAACCGGGGGAATACACTTCTTGACTAAGTAAACTTTTCTGGGACTACGACCCTTTCTAACTTCCGTCCTCCTCTTCCCCTGTTGTCTCCTACTCTACCGACCTACCGTAGTGGTTGAGTTACCTGTACTCAGACTCGTTCGGGGCCCTCTACTACTACTTGTCCCTTCGGACCACACGACGTCAGGTACCCCAGTGTTTCTCAGCCTTTACTGCCTCGCTGACTTGACGGACTAACTTCGTGAGTAAAATGTTTTCCAAAAGACGATCAGTGTTCCTAGACTACAATAGTACTTCCCTAAATCACGAAAGGCCCTATACTTTCACTTTCACTTAAGCGAGTCAGTGCAGGCTGAGAGACACTGGGGTACCTGACATCGAATGGTCCGAGGAGGCAGGTGCCCTAAGAGGTCCGTCCTCATGACCTCAACACCATAAACTGAAGGGACCACCGAGTCTACCATTTCGTAGACGGATGTTACACCCTCTGGGCCCATTCTAGGGACCCAACCCTTCTAGGAGACCTCTTCCTTTACCGTTGGGTAAGGTCATGAGAACGGACCTTTTAGGGTACCTACCTCCTCACACCATCCGATGGGTCAGGTATCCCAATGTTTCTCAGTCTGTGCTGACTCACTGAAGTGAAAGAAAGAAAGATCTATACCTTTCTACGTTCCTAACCAGAATACTTTAGACAAGGACTTTCATAGGATGATAGATTTCTGGACAGGTGTCTAAGGGACCTCGTGTCTCCCGGAGTGAGGAGGGACTTGAGGGGGTCTCCCACTACTTCCAGTTGTGGACGTCGTCGTGTCCCGAGTCAGAGGTATCTTTTCACTTTCACTTCAGCGAGTCAGCACAGGTTGAGAAACCCTGGGGTACCGGACATCGGATGGTCCGAAGAACCAGGTACCCTAAAAGGTCCGTTCTTATGACCTCACCCAATGGTAAAGGAAAAGGTCCTCTAGAAGGACTGGGTCCCTGACTTGGGTCCAGAGGTCGTAACCTCCGTCTGCGAAATGGCAGACTCGGTGTCTCCTCTGTCGTTTGGGGGAACAAGAAGTCAGGAACCGTTACGAGAACTTTCAGCGAGTCAGCACAGGCTGAGAGATACTGGAGTACCTAATATGCCAGGTACCTTAAGAGGTCCGGTCTTATGACCTCACCCATCGGAAGGGGAAGAGGTCCCCTAGAAGGGTTGGGTCCTTAGCTTGGGTCCAGAGGGTGTAACGTCCACCTAAGAAATGGTCGACTCGGTGTTCCCTTTGGACTAACCGTTCACGGTTAAATGTCGACTGTCCTCTTTCCCGACCTCTTATAATGTTCAGTCTATGGAACGTCAGCAGTTGTTATATTTGTCACTAGTCAAGTCCCATTTTCGGGAAGAACCTTTCACGTATGTATGAGACAGGAAATAGTAGTATTTAAATTTATAAAATAAACGGTCTTTGAAAGAGAGACTCTTGAACTTGAGATTACTAATTTGTAATATATCAAAAACTGTAGTTACGACACATTCCGTCTTTTGTAAGTCGGTATTACATCTATACCTCAGGTTTTACAAGTAGTGTATTTAGTGTAAGTTTTTTGATTCAAGTACCGTAGACCGGTGTAATGAAGTACCGTTTGTCTACTCCCTTTTACCTTTGTCACCGTCTAAAATAAAACCCCCCCGAGGTTTTAGTGACACCTAACATCTGACGTGGTACTTTAATTTTCTGTGTACGAGGAACCTTCTTTTCGATCACATAATTTTTCGTCTCTGTAGTGAAACGACTGTTTCCAAGTATATCAGTTTTGATCTCAAAAAGGTCATCAGTACATGTCTACACTCTCAACCTGGTATTTCTTCGGACTCGTGGCTTTTTAATTAAGAAAACTTGACACCACAACTCAAAACTCTCAGGGAACCTGTCGTTCCTCTAGTTTGATCAGTTAGGATTTCCTTTAGTCAAGACTTATAAGTAACCTTCCTGACTACGACTTCGACTTTGAGGTCACGAAACCGGTGGACCACGCTTCTTGACAGAGTAACCTTTTCTGGGACTACGACCCTTTCTAACTTCCGTCCTCCTCTTCCCCTGTTATCTCCTACTCTACTAACCTACCGTAGTAGCTGAGCTACCTATACTCAAACTTGTTTAACACCCTCTGTCACCTCCTGTCCGTTCGCACCGTACGACGTCAGGCACCTCAGCGTTTCCCAATCTCTATTGGATCGCTTACTTGTTGTTTAGCGTACTTTATATTTCACAAAAACATTTTATTACTTTTTATGATAAAAAAGTCGGTCAGATATGACAGAGTGTTCCGTATTTTCCTTTCTACTTCCTTGACATAGACCCGTTTGGAACCAGACGCATCCGAAACCTAATCATAGTGACCGTCAAGAAAAGGTCGGAAGGCGTGTTCTTCCTTTGTTAGGGGGCAGTGACAAGGGAGAGAGGTGCACTCTCTCCCCGACCCGTCTCCTCCCTTCGTTAGATTGGTCTAGAGCCAAGGAAAATAGAGTCCCAAAGAGTCCACACCCTAAAGGAACAAACAAACAACATCCTTTAACACAAATGAGTGACGGACAAACATTTTCCTTTAACTTAAAAGATGGGAAATTGGGTGAGACACACGGAAGTGGTTAGAGAAATTTTAACTGAACTGACCATCTTTTTGACACGTCTAGAAAAACCTTAATCCCTTATACGTGGTCTAAAGGAGGTGCATGGCTAAAACTTTGTACCTTTTTGATTCTCACTAAAATTGTCTTTCCAAACACTTTGTGTTAAATCTTAAAATTGAATTGTTGTGTAGTGCGTAAATAATGGGGGTTTTTCGTGGTAGTCATTTTATTTGAACGACTACCATCCTACCTAATACTGAACTAAGGTACACGTACCTTAGAACATGGGTTAGTATCGATAGTATATACCTTGTAGAAAAGACATCATCCACGAAATACAAAGAATAGAGCACTTACACACGATTCAGTGAAGTTAGAACAGACTGAGAGACACTGGGTTACCTGATATCGGGTGGTCCTAGGAGACAAGCACCCTAAGAGGTCCGTTCTTAGGACCTCACCCAATGTTACAGGAGGAGGTCCCCTAGAAGGGTTGGGTCCCTGACTCGTGCGCAGAGAACACGGAGGATGGAGAAACGGTAGTCGCGGTGTACCTTCGGGGTAAACAATAGAGTCTACGAGTGTTTTCGATTGAATTCCTTCGACCTCACACACGACTCAGTGAGTCAACACAGGTTGACAAACTCTGGGGTACCTGACATTGGACGGTCCGAGGAGACAGGTACCTTAAGAGGTTCGTTCTTATGATCTCATCCAACGGTAAAGGAAGAAGTCCCCTAGAAGTGCTGGGTCCTTAGCTTGGACGTTGAGGACGTAACTGTCCGTCTAAGAAATGGTGACACGGTGGGTCCTTCGGGTTTTCTTTGAATTACAACACACTTGTGACAGACCCTCAATGATCAACTCAAAGTTTAAAACAAAGTCTCAGTTTCAACTCCTTAAGGACATATGACAGAGGTGTGAATTCTCAGACAGAAAGTATAGTCGCATAAGTTCAAAGTCTTTTTGGGATGTAAATTTGTTCACAAAACCTGAAGGGACCACCTGGTCACCGATTCTGAGACACAAACGTTATGTCCCCCTAGACCCAAACTAGGGACCGGCCCTTTGATCCAGGATGTACGGCGTTGATTCTCAAGCCTACGACGTTGGGTCACGTCAGTTTGTTTAAAAAAAAATTTCACATATTAACAAAAAGTGACTCATCGAGTGTTTATACAAACTTGAACTTTAAGAAAAAAAAAAAAAAAAAAAATTCCTTACGGACAGAGTAGAACCTTTGAATGACACTGACTACGACTCAACTAAAAATGGCTTCTTCACTGATGCCTCCGGATGTCGACTCCTGGTTCCTCGTAATTCATGGTACACAAGACTTCTCTTGACGGTATTGGTGCCATGGTAGGATCAGAGGTGGGAAAGTGCCACAGTCAGGGGTGGGGGTGGGTTCTTCTGCTCCCTCCCCCCAATCCTTCTCAGCGTTCTCCTCTCGCGACGACAAAGTCTCGCCCGCAGGGGACGGCAGAGACGCCCCACCTGCCTCGCCCAGGGAGTGGTGGTGAGGCTGGTTTACTTCTCCCCAAGGGTCTCTTTAAGAAGACTTCTAAACTGAGTGACGCGACGTGTACCTACAGCAACCGTGTCTGTTCAGTCACTACCGTCTCTTCTGACGAGTAGTCTCGAGAGGTCTCTTTGTCTTGGTCGTTTTACACACACACACACACACACACACACACACACACACATTATCACTCCCACCCGGTATAGGTTGGTCAACTGTCGGAATTCCTCGTAGTATGAACATACACTATATATATATATATTAAAAACATTTTTGAATTCTGATGTAAAAATCTCTACCCAAATCCAAATGTCGTTTTCCCTTGTCTTTTAGGTCTCTAAAGGGTATGTGAGGACGGAGGGGTGAGGTGAACGAAGGGACCACCGAGTCACCCACTTCTTAGACGGAAATTACACCCTCCGGACCCAAACTAGGGACCCAACCCTTCTAGGGGACCTCTTCCCTTACTGATGGGTAAGGTCATAAGACCGGACTCCTTAGGGTACCTGCAACAACAGGTACCGCAACGTTTCTCAGTCTGTTCTGACTCGTTGAAAGTGAAAGGGGTGGGGTGTATGTGTATGTTTGAGGAAGTAATGGTTGTAGAGGGCGGTCTCGTTGTGCAAACGACCCCCCTCCTGTCCCGTACGGAGAAATAATGGGTTTCAGGTGTCAAAGGGAACACCGAGTGAGACTATAGCATGTAATATACCCAAACCTCTGTACCGTTTGGTTGTACAGGAGTATGTCTCATAAGAGTGACGGGATCTTTAGGAGACACGAGAAGGATCAGTGGGGAGTCGGCGTTTGAGACTGTCGATGACTAGAAAAAAATGACAGAGGCATCAAAACGGAAAAGGCCTGTAGTATCTCAATCTTAGTATGTAATCCATCGGAAAAGTTGAACAGAAGAAAGTTAATTATTATATGTCTTCAAGGAGGTATAGAGAAGTACCGAGGTGTGGAGTAAAGACTCTTTCTCTAAATAAAATTTCTCAACCGAGTACGCTAACACCTTTCACCGTTCAGACTTTGATCGTCCCGTCCGACTGTTAGCACGTCTTCAGTTACGACGCCAGAACTGTCAGTTTACGTCAGACGTTCGTCTCAAGAAGAACACCTCTGGACAGAATCGAGAATCCTGGAAGTCTACTAACGTACTTCGGGAAGGTATCATACGTTCCATTAAACGAAATGAGTATGACCTGACTAAAACCTGCCCTCGACTCGTCGTATACCCTGAAATCAAGGGTCCCGAGTTTGGAATCGGGGGACATAACCTTTGTGCTTCAGAATTGGTGACCTGGTGCTCACTTCAGGGTTTCACGCCACTAAAGTTACAATTAGTGTAGATTTGCAACGGAAGTGTCGTTGTAGATCTGAACACAAACTGGTTTATTGACCGTAGTACTGGAATTGGTTCCACTATGAATTTTACTTGGTAGTACTGGGGATCCTCTCCTAATTCGTTAGTCTTTTTCTTTTTTGAGTCTTGGACAGAGATGGTAGATCGATGAGATTGTGTAACCTCTTTGACCTCATCTCTTCTCCTCCCTTAGGGGTTCTCTCTAGTGTTCGAGGAAGGAGGTGACGTCAACCCTTTCTGTTCTGCTCTTTCGTGTCTCGTCGAGGTAGACGGAGGTGTAGGGACTCGGTATTTGGACCACTCATGAACCTCCGTCCCTCTCCTTCACCCCCTTATTTCCCATTTCAGATTGTCCTCGACATTTGTCCTGACCTGACAACAATGGTCTTCACTGACCTCTCACTACTTTAGATCTTTACAAAGATGCCTTGTCCTTTCTTTCGAAGTTGTCTTTTACCTACTTCCTTCCGCACTTACCTTGTTTTCTTTAGTAAAACACAAATCTGGGATGACGCGACTGTGAGCAATTATTTTTACTACCATAGACTGAAAGGGCGACCGGGTCACCAATTCTTAGACAGACGGTCACGTCCCCTGTACCGAAACTAGGGATCAGTTTCTTCTAAGGTGTGCGTCCCCTTGTTGATTCGAGTACACGGTGTTCATGACTTGGGTGTATGAGATCTCACACGAGGTGTCGTTCTCTTCCGTGGCGTCACTCTTCCGGTGGGCGACGTTGATCTCATTGGGGGTGAGTGACGTTGATCTCTTTCGAGTGTATCGTTGTCTCTGGGTCGTGGCGGTTTCTGTCTATTTATTACATATAAAAAGTTTACCACCATCGAACAAAATCTCTGAGTCAAAGTACAAAGATGGGGTAAATGTGACTGTGATGATCTGGTCATTATGTAACCGATTCTCTGAGGGTTTAATCCTGTGTACGAAATTAAGTGAAAACAGTGGTAATGGTATTCTTTCCGTTCACTTTTTTTTTTTTTTCTTTCCGTTCACTCGTCTTTTTTTTTTGTAAAAATTATATATATACTGATTTTTAAATTTGTATGTAAGAAAAAATACCGACTCATTATAAGGTAACATATATACGTGGTGTGGAAGAAATAGGTGAATAGATCCTGTAGATCCAACGGAAGCACAGGACGACGACGACGACGACGACGATTCAGTGAAGTCAGCACAAACTGAGACACGCTGGGGTCTCTGTCGTCGAGTGGTCCGAGGGGGGGCAGGGACCCTAAGAGGTCCGTTCTTGATCGATAACATTTATTGTGACGTCACTTGTAATCCTATGCACACAGAAAAAGTCAATACCAAAAGAGGTCCATATACGGGTCATCTTCCTAGCAATCCAGTATACCTCCAAGTTCTCCCTCCCCTGTATGTCCATGGATACCAACTAAGTACAACGATATACCGTCTTTAGTTGTGTTATGACATTTCGTTAATAGGAGGTTAATTTTTATTTATACAAATCTTTATCTTTTTACAATTAAAATGAAGTTATTGACCACCCTCTATTTAAATAAATAAAAGAATCTGTAGTCCGAATCCTTTTTACAGAAACTTCTTAGGCGTGTCTCTCCACTACTACCGACCCCCAAAGTACGTACGATTTGGAATCTGAACTCCGTCACCTCGGTCGTCTCTTTTATGACACCCTACAACACCCCGAGGTGAGTGAGATTTTAGGACAAGACATATTTAAAGATGTTATGGGTTTCTGGTTTCCTTTTGTCATGTCCCACAATGTTTCTATGTAAGGTTCTTTCTCTTAATCTTAAATATTAGGTCGGGAATAATAGGTAGGTTGACGAGTAAAGAAATCCCGATATTTTGAATTTTCCTTTCTTACTGGGTCATTGTAAAATTTCTCCTTTAACCCTACTATTACTCCTGTAAATTTTAGAGGGTGAAACAGGAAGAACAAAGTTAGTCACCGAGCTAACTCTAACTAACTTATGAATGACATTTTTCGTATCTTAATTTCAGACTTCCTTTCTCCTTCCACTCGGGTCGTTACGAATCTAGACGACGGTCCTTAAATAAGATTTGTATCATGTCTTATTTGTCGGTGCAGACAAATCGAGTGACGACATAGAGACCGTAGATCTTGATCATTAGTCGGACTAAATCCACCAGCTTTAAAAAAAGTAACTGATCTATTTATTTCCCTAGGTACAGTTTTCACAACGGGCATAATATGTCTTCCGCACGGATTCGGCTGCTACGTCTGTCCTCAGTGGAGACAAAGATTGAGTTGTCAGTTGACGATGTGAACGGAAAACGTCACGACTCGTGGAGTTACAAGATCCGTGACACAATCCGCATCCCTATGGAGTCAGTTGTTCCTCGAGAGAGTTTAGTTAGGGAGTGAAATGTTGAACGGGAATTTCTCCGTTGTGCGTTGCTTCGTCCATTGTCTCCCTGTTCGCCTCTTTTCGGTCGTTTCCTCCTGGTATTTCCCGGTCCCTCGCGTGGAGGGGTACTCCCTTGGGAGTGAATAATCCCTGTCACGGCGTGGGAGGAGCGGAGGAGTCCTCTACCAACACCCCTCGTTTGATGAAACACGGGACGTCACAATGCCTCCGGTTCCTGCGGATGAACTTCCCTAAACTGAATGAGACACTAAAACAACCCTCTTTGTGACTGACTTAGATGGGCGGGACCGGTCCGTGGTATCGTTGGTAGACGTGGTTAATAAAATGCTGTCCTCCAGGACCATTCCTCGTACCTTGATTGTTCGGTGGTGGTTGACCCTCTTGACCCCCTCCAATTTTCCTCTACGACAACCCCGGTCACACTCCTTTCGTCCTCTCTGAGGTAGAACTTCGGACAGTAGGCAGAATTCCTGCCCTACACTTGACCCGGACTGGGGACGGGTTCTCACTCCTTGGCAGCGATCCCTTTTGGTCCAGAGGACCTCTGAAGGGAGGGATGTCTACTGTTTGCCTCTGACATCAACTCCAGTCCGACGGGGACAATCTAATTGGTACCTCTGTATGGGGGAACTACATATTAGTAATAAGGGGTGGAAAATTGGAATTGACAAACAAGAGGATCGTCTCCTCTCACTTTTTCAACCGAATTTCGAGTTGTAAGTCTTTTACTTCTAGTGCCGTAGACCAGGGTAGTGAAGTACCCTTTATCTACCCCTTTGTCACCTTTGCCACCGTCTGAAATAAAACCCCCCGAGGTTTTAGTGACGTCTACCACTAACGTCGGTACTTTAATTTTCTGCGAATGAGGAACCTTCTTTTCAATACTGGTTGGATCTATTTTATAAGTTTTCGTCTCTGTAATGAAACGGTTATTTCCAGGCAGATCAGTTCCGATACCAAAAAGGTCACCAGTACATACCTACACTCTCGACCTGACACTTCTTTCGACTCGTGGTTTCTTAGCTAGGAAAACTTGACACCACAATCTCTTTTGAGAACTCTCAGGGAACTTGACGTTCCTCTAGGTTGGTCAGGTAGCATTTCCTCTAGTCAGGACCCACAAGAAACCTTCCTTACTGCGATTTCGACTTTGAGGTCATGAAACCGGTGGAGTACCCTTCTCAACTGAGTGACCTTTTCTGAGACTACGACCCTCCCTAACCCCCGTCCTCCTCTTCCCCTGCTGTCTCCTACTCTACCGACCTACCGTAGTGACTGAGTTACCTGCACTCAGACTCACTTGAGACCCTCAACCACTACCTGTCCCTCCGGACCGCACTACGTTAAGTACCCCAGCTGTGCTCACTCACTGACTTGACTTGACTTGACTTAACTCGTGGATGAACGACGTTTTGAGTTAGTATATGTTATTTCTCCAACGATTGTACATTGGTCAGTACATCACCCCCCATATTTTGAGTCGGAGAGTCTTTGTAGTCCCAGGAACAACCCTTGACTAAGGGACACCTGGGCGACCATATTATTTGACATGAGGTGACAGAACTCACAGGAGGGTCCACACAAAACACTGAGGCCTAAGGTGTTGTTACGGCTAGGTATGCAGCATGGTTGGAGGGTCTGAGGAGGAGCGACCGTAGGTAGAACCGACTCTCTTTTTTTGATTCTAGAACCGTAGACCAGGGTAGTGAAATAACGTTTATCTACCCCTCTGTTACCTTTGTCACTGTCTGAAATAAAAGAACCCGAGGTTTTAGTGACATCTACCACTGACGTCGGTACTTTAATTTTCTATGAACGAAGAACCCTCTTTTCGATACTGTTTGGATGTGTCACATAATTTTTCGTCTCTGTAATGAAACGGTTGTTTCCAAGTAGATCAGTTTCAATACAAAAAAAGTCATCAGTACGTACCTACCCTTTCAACCTGGTATTTTTTCCGACTCCCGTCTTCTTAACTACGAAAACTTGACACCACAACCTCTTCTGAGAACTCTCAGGGAACCTGACGTTCCTCTAGGTTGGTCAGGTAGGATTTCCTTTATTCAGAACTTATAAGTGACCTTTCTGTCTACGACTTCGACCTTGAAGTTATAAGGCCGGTGGACTACGCTTCTTAACTGAGTAACCTTTTCTGGGACTAAGACCCTTTCTAATTTCCGTCCTCCTCTTCCCCTGCTGTCTCCTGCTCTACCAACCTACCGTAGTGACTGAGTTACCTGTACTCAAACTCACTTGAGGTCCTCAACCACTACCTGGACCACACGACGCCAAGTACCCCAGCGTTTCTCAGCTTGTGCTGACTCACTGACTTGACTTGACTTGACTTGACTGGACCCCGAGTCGACTTTCTATCGGTCCACCGATGTAACATCTTTCTATATTCCTTGCCTCGAGTATAAACGTTCATGGATTGATTTTATTTATTTATTTCTCTTTTATTTAGAGTGGGATTTATAACTTCTCTGAGAAATTACCCATGCGTAAATCTTAAACGTAACGTCCGTCTAAGAAATAGCTGACTCGATACTCCCTTCGGGTGAAATCCATCATATCATTATAGTTTAGAACAAAATTAGTGTATTCACAGATAAAATGGATAAGGTAAGATTTATTGGTAGGTTTATTAAAAAAATTAAGTAACACCATTGAGGAAAAAATTTTTCTTTTTTTAAAAAATGGAGTAATTTTATTATCGATACGTAATACTTGTTAACAAAATATTTCGTTTCCTCTTCCTTTACCGTTGGGTGAGGTCAAAAGAACGGACTTCCTAGGGTCCCTGTCTTCTCAGACCCCCCAGCACCTCTCAGTGTGCTGATTCACTGAATCGTATCGTATTTCGTTTTCAGTTTAATTGGATTCTCGAATAAACTTACCCTTTTTGACCAAATCCTTCGAAGTGACTTCGGAAGAGTTACCCGGAATGTCTACGATTTTTCTCGTTAATTCTTATAATTGTTTTTTTAACCTTTTTTTGTTTGTTCCAGATCGATAACGAAGGGTGGTCTAAGGGACGTCGTCTCACGGAGCGAGGTCGGACTTGAGGGAGTTCCCAACAACTTCCAGTTGTCGCGTCCCAAGAGGTCTCCGCGTACCGTCTGGGAAACAACAACAGCGACAGCTGGGCACCACTCACGGTTAAACAACGACTGTTCAATAGACCCCGGTCAACCCGATTCCCGGACTGAAGGAGCAGAGACCGGTTGAGACCCCTAGGGTCTCGGAAAATATATTTTCATCCATTTTATCTGTTCCTCGTTTTTCGTTTCCGGAAGATTTGAGAGGGGATTCTGGTTTCGAACAACTAACCTAACAATACTTCTACTTTCTATGTTTTAAACGACCTTAGATCTAATTCTATATATTTAACTATATAAATTTACCCGAAATACATTCCAGCACTGTCAAGAACAAATGAATGTAAAACCCTATTTGTGGGGGACCTCCGAATCGACCATTTTTTAGGCGGTCGTTACGTCCTCTGGACCCAAGCTAGGGACCAAACCCTTCTAGGGGACCTCTTCCCTTTCCGATAGATAAGGTCATAAGACCGGACCTCTTAAGTCAGGTACCCCTTTGTTTCTCAGTCTGTGTTGACTCGCTGAAAGTGAAAGTGACCCTATTTGTTCCGTATGTCTAACGGTGATTCCTTTGTAATTGATTTACATGGGTCCTTTGGTTGTCAGTGGACTAAGTATGTTTTATTCATTTTACCTTTGAACTGTACATTCTCAATTATTTATGTTTTTTAATACTAAAAACGGAACCAAATTAAATATTTGCGTCTTTTAAACATGCACAATTTACGGTGCATGTTTGGAAATTTCTACACTGTTTAATTTCGAGATTTCAATCTTTTGTCTTGAAACATGTACGTAAAGTCAAACTGTTTTTAGAATGACGACCAAAATCAATGAAATTCCACTATTTTGGTAAGAAACTTTTTACTTTGTTGACGGAAACAGAACGTTTACAGATTTAGTCTTACACTTATGTCTGGTGTTCCTGGATCTGATTCGGGTTAATTCTTCCGTTCTGGACTTTTTGGTTCTTTTTTCTTTCATCGTCAAAATTTAGTTGACGAATTTTCCAAGGGTGCCGGTTTGAAATATCTATCTATCATTCGGAATTAGTAGACTCGTTCGTTGAAATTCCATAAGGTTGACAAACAGTCGATCATTCAAATATAATTATAACATTATGGATCAAGTATAGATTCGAAAATTATTTCTGTACTCTAGAGATCGAACAAATACAGGCACATGTGTCATATGTATACTCTATAGAGATTAAGATTTTCCATAAAAATCGTAACCTCAATGTTTCTCGAGATAAATTAAAATTACTTTTCGCTAATGTAAATTTCTTTTGACCGGTTCTGCTGAAAGTCCAAGCGCACTTGACCCTTTATAAGTTATAATTCAACTAGTCAAGTCAAGTCAAGTCAGTGAGTCAGCACAGGTTGAGAAACACTGGGATACCTGACGTCGTGTGGTCCGGAGGGACAGGTAGTGGTTGAGGGCCTCAAATGAATTTGAGTACAGGTAACTCAGCCACTACGGTAGTTGGTAGAGTAGGTGATAACAGGGGAAGAGGAAAACGGAAGTTAGAAAGGGTCGTAGTCCCAGAAAAGGTTACTCAGTCAAGAAGTGTAGTCCACCGGTTTCATGACCTCAAAGTCGAAGTTGTAATCAGGAAGGTTTCTTGTAAGTCCTGGATAAAGGAAATTCTACCTGACCAACCTAGAGGGACGTCAGGTTCCCTGAAAGTTCTCAGAAGAGGTTGTGGTAACTATGGACTATAGTTACAAATTAAAACAACTATGTTTAATTATATATCCAGTAATTCTCAGTGTCTTAATTCATATTATGAAATGACATGAATCCAAATTATTTATTCTGGAATATTTAGAAAACGTTCTCTTAGAGACCTGTACTACTTTGAAGTTCTATTTACATTTACACTATTTTTGAAACCCTATTTTGAAATTAGCATAAAATAAAATAAAAACGGTTGAATTCTGGTGATAATACTTCCTTGGTTTTTCGACGATTTCCAAATATTCGTTTTAACATGAACTGTCCTCTCGATAAACCCCCCTTCAGAATGATACAGTTGTAAAAGCAGAATGGTGGAAGAGGGAGGGTGAGGGTGGGGAAATCGGATGACTGGACCCAAAGAGGACCAGGGACCCATGTAGACACAGGTAGTCAAGGGACTCCGGGAAGAGGACAGAGACCCCTGGGGACTAGCGACTGAGTCCGTTTGGGCTGACGAAGAGTCTCGGGACCCGTTCCTTCGGGAGACCGAGTGTCGACGGCCCGGAGGAACAAGAGGACCCTAAACGATTTCGCACACTAAGGACAGAGTGAGGAGAGGAAAGAGACGGGGTTTAAGGAGACGGGGGTCGGGCAGTCCCCACCACAGTAGTCACGACTGTAAGACGGAGAGTCGACAAAAACTTCAGTTACTAGACAAAAAGACCCACGGACTACAGGAGACGGACGTAAGTCTTCAACAAAACACCTCAAACGAGTTGCAACTTTTACAAGAAAACTACTTAAACACTCCCTCTTTCACCAGAGGGGCAGGATAAGGAGGCGGTAGAATCCTGGCGGGCATTAGTATAAAATCTTTACAGATTAATTATACTAAAAGGTCTACAAACTATTGAATTTTAAGATTTCGAGACGGTTAAATTCAATCCACTATCGTCGAATAAATAAATTTTCTAGTGATTTTTTTTTATTTTCATAAACTCTTATAATAATACAAACCATAGTGGACTCTACAAGAAATATTCTTTCGTTTACAAAAATCTTTAATAGTGACCATAAATAGAGTGGTAAGATGACTTACGATTATATTTCCAGTCAAGAACCAACGAATCCCTTTCATTCTACACACAAAAGTCATTTCTTCAATACTCTTTACCTTAAGGTAAAATACTTCCCTTTTCTTTCCTCGAGACTGAATGTCACCGACAAAGTTCTACCCATGTCTTTCACTACTCCAAACACCTTTCACCTGGGACTTTTTTCTCAAAACACGTACCAACGACGATTCAGTGAAGTTAGTACAGGCTGAGACACGCTGGGGTATCTGCCGTCGGGTGGTCCGAGGGGGCAGGGACCCTAAGGGTCCGTTCTTGTGACCTCACCCAACGGTAAAGGAAGAGGTTACGTACTTTCACTTTTCAGTTTCACTTCAGCGAGTCAACACAGGTTGGGAGTCGCTGGGGTACCTGACGTCGGATGGTCCGAGGAGGCAGGTACCTTAAAAGGTCCGTTCTCATGACCTCACCCCACGGTAACGGAAGAGGTAACACGTACCAATCCTGCCTGATTCAGACTTCATTTAAATTAATTCAAATGGAAAGTCAGGTCAAGTCAAGTCAGCGAGTCAGTACAGGCTGAGAAACGTTGGGGTACTTAGTGTCGTGCGGTCCGGAGGGACAGGTAGTGGTTGAGGGCCTCAAATGGGTTTGAGTACAGGTAGCTCAACCACTATGGTAGGTCGGTAGAGTAGGAGACAGCAGGGGAAGAAGGAGGACGGGGGTTAGGGAGGGTCGTAGTCCCAAAAAAAGGTCACTCAGTTGAGAAGCTTACTCCACTACTTAAAATTTCATTCGACCATTTTTTGAACTTAAACCAAAAAGAGAGGTAATTCTCCTGTGTGAAAGAAGTCTACAACTTGACGGAAACAACTATCTAAATTCAAATTTCTTTTACACTTCAGTGAGTCAGTACAGACTGAGACTCTGGGATACCTAATATTGGATGGTCCAAGGAGACAGGTATCCTAAGAGGTCCGTCCTTATGACCTCATCCAACGGTAAAGGAAGGGGTCCCCTAGAAGAGCTGACCCCCTAACTTGGTCCCAGAGAGCGTAACGTCCGTCTCCCTTTCTAAATTCAAATGAATGGAGAATTTACATGAGACGTACATTCAATATGCGTCTCATCTACTACTCTTTGCGACCCGACCTACTTCGTGTTTGTTCTTAGTTCTAACGGTCCTCTTTATAGTTATTGGAACTTCTTCCTTTGTCTTGTCCGAGATAGAATTTTCGTCCTGAGGTAGAACCCGACCTGACACCTGAAACTCGATATACGGGTCATAGATACCTTTACTGTATGGTTGACCTTTTGGTCCGGGGGTCCTACGTTCTCGGGGTCACGAGCATGGATCTGAGAGACAGCGGATTTTCTTATGGGATTAATAGACATATTGACTTATCTTCCTATTTAAGATAATGTGAATAACCCCATACTGGTGTCCGAATAACTATTAACAGGTGACAATTGATGGATCCGAATTCCTTATGTTAGTGCCTACTTGAAACTAACATAGAAAGAAAAGGAAACAAGTCTGAACAAAGTCTCTTAAACCCCTCCACCCAAACTCGTGCATGTGAATCTCATATATTCCAAAAGTGTTTTTGACCAGCCCCAGGAACCGACTCTCCTGTGAGACGGAACCCGGGCGACTACATTATTTGGCGTGAGGCGATAGACGTAACAGGAAGACTCACTCAAGCAAAGGGTCTTCCGCACCGATGGTGTGACGGACAACCCTCCACCGCACTTCACCGTCTCTACTTCGAAGGTAACAGACCCAGGGCACTAACACTACTTCCAGGGGGACCTACTACTGTATAGGACGGCTCTTCCCACCCCTAAAAAATCTCGACGGTACTTACTTGGTCATACACCACAGACCCAGATCCTACCCGACTAGACAATTTACAACCTTCCCCAAGACCCATTCTAGATGACAATCCAACATCGATACGTCCTCCCCCAGACAACATCTCCTACACCCATTATTCGACCGCCCCAATTCCCCTCTCGTTCCCCTCCTCTCGACTCGTAGCTCCTCTTTCCGTACATCCTGGACATGGAACCTTCCCCCTTCCCTCTCCTTTCGGGCTACACTATGATTCAGAGCCCTCCACACACCTCTTGTCTGACAATTTCCCCGTACGGATTTCACAAATAAACAAAGTCCAAGTTCCCGACGTTATCGTCGGTACCGGACCTACGTCCCTCCGGTGGAACCAGTGGTACAGGTCGACAAAACTATCTATCCGATACCCTCGGGTCCACAGAGGCCGGGCGACTGTGTCTTCAGGGTCCCGGACAGGAACCAACCTTACACGTTTCTCTTTCTTACCAGACCACACTAGACCGTCCACCTCTCAACCGTGAACCTCCTCCGAGACCCACTCGACCGCTTCTCCTAACCGGTCGTTCCTCCCCAATTTCTCCCCGAGTAGGTCTGTAGGAAATCAACGGAGTATCTCGCCGAAACGTTACTCCCTCTTCAATCCCTAGGTCTATGCCTTTTTCAAATCCTCCGGTCCTATCTGTCCTCGAGGGAAAAGCAAAAACCTTCACCTGTCAATTAGTCCCGGACCTAAGATAGACCCCCTTATCAAGAGACAACCACCCTATACCTCTCGGGGTCCATCCACTACAAACAGACATGATGAACCCGACACCTGACCCTGTGAGTTATTGGGGTCCTAGGGTCCCGGGGTTCCTCAAACCGTCATACAACCTCCGTCAAAAGCCCAACCCGATGTTTCCTCCTCCAGTAGATGCATAACCTCCTCTACTGAGCCCCGATCCGGCTCACAGACATCCAGGAAAACATTTCGGACAGGTTTTTTCACCCCCGACAGAGACTTGGGAACCCCCTCTTGACAGGTACAATCAACAACCCTTTGTACTCAGAGCCTCAGAGTCCACTTCCACCTTTACCCAACCCTCTCCCCACACCTCCCCCTACCACTTTTTCCGCAGAAACTCTAGATTATGGCACTTCACCCAACGTCAGCCCTCATACCATCTGTCTTCCCACATTCCCAATCCCTGATGACCCTTACAGTCGCACTACCGGAGTAACTAAAAGCGTCTAGGACCTGGTCCGAGGTTCTCAAACCAGGGAACGAATGACGGTCTTATCCCCACAACACACCACTTATCCATCTTTAATCCTATCTCCGAACTTCTTCTGCCAGATACTATCCGAATTCAGGGAACACCCGGAGGCCCCACTCTCTCATGACAACAACCCACTAATATCAGCTCCCCAGAAAATTCCATTACACCTGGTCCCCTACTACGAACCGATACCTACCCACTAGTCACAGGGTCTGAACCCCCAGATTCCACCCATCTAGGTTCCCTTCCAGTCCCCACTCCCTATCCCACCAGGTCCACGGTAGACATACGTCTTATATCTCGGACATATCTCCCCCCATACCATTATTTCTGGGGGTTAAACCTATTGTTTAGAGAGGGATCCTCACAGTAACCCGTGACTCCGTAATACTCCTTACTCACATACTCCCAGCTTAAAGGTTTAACTGTCTCATTACCTCCCGACTAAAAACCGGAATTCCCTTGAGGTCTCTGGGGGACGTAACACTCGAGACTCAGAACTCAACCCGGTCTCATCCTTCAATTCTCTCTCTTTCACCGAGGTCACAGATGATAGTCAAGTCAAGTCAGCGAGTCAGTACAGACTGAGAAACGTTGGGGTACTTGACGTCGTGTGGTCCGGAGGGACAGGTAGTGGTTGAGGGCCTCAGGTGGGTTTGGGTACAGGTAACACAGCCACTACGGTAGGTTGGTAGAGAAGGAGACAGGGGAAGGGGAGGACGGGAGTTAGAAAGGGTCGTAGTCCCAGAAAAGTTTACTCAGTCGAGAGGCGTAGTCCACCGGTTTCATAACCTCGAAGTCGAAGTTGTAGTCAGGGCGGTTACTTGTGGGTCCTGACTAGAGGAAATCCTACCTGACCAACCTAGAGGAACGTCAGGTTCCCTGAGAGTTCTCAGAAGAGGTTGTGGTGTCAAGTTTTCGTATTTAAGAAGCCGCGAGTCGAAAGAAGTGTCAGGTTGAGAGTGTAGGTATGTACAGATGATATTTCCTGTAGAGAAGGGGCCGGTGATGGGGCAGATGGGATTCAAGACTTGAGCACAGGTCCTGTGCCCGGTCCCGGACCTTGGACCCGGGGTAGTAACCTTGTTGAGAGCATCCCAACCCGACCTCAGGACCCCTCTTCACTCCTAGAGGGGTCCCCGTGGTCCGACAGGGACACCTGTAAGGTGAGAGGTCTAGACCCTGCACCCCTGGAGGGGCGTCCACGGTCCCACAGGGACCCCTGTCAGGTAGAAGGTCACAGGGATAACTGGTGTCCCACCCGTATGAAAACACCCCCCGACACCCACGTCCGTACGGAAACGGGTCACAGGACTGACCAATGTAGTCTTCGTCCCAGACCCCCACCACCAGAATTCGAGGCCAGACCCTACTGTCCGACCCGACTAGAGAAGGGAATTAACGACGGCGGTTTTTCCGTATAAATCGAAAGGAGAGTGCCAGAAAAAGAGACAATCGGAGGAGGAGAGATAATGACTTGTGGAACTTCCGATGAAGATCTTCCAGAGAAACCCCCCAGAGTCCCGGGAAGAGATCAACAGCTTCGAACGCGGACTACAGTCCCCGCCTGACCGACTACTTAACTTGTGCTTCCGTCTCATTGGGTCGTCTCCACCACTATAGATCCAACCATATGAAGACCTGACGGAGACACTCCACACGGTTCTTATTCCGACCTAAAAGCAGGCGGGGAACTCACTAAAGGGACTGAAATAGTATTGACTGTACCTATGTTCATAAAAAGACGTAAGGAAGATCTTCCGTCCATTAGTGTACTAACTCGGAGGACTATGGACCCAGTGGCCCGACCCTACAGGTCACCCCTAGATTGACTCCATAGCGGCGTAGTCGTTGACCCCGATAGGGCCAGAACCAATACGTTCCCTAGGTGAACCCGAAAACGACGAACGGTCTATGCTGGAAAAGGTAGACCCCCCTCTCACCGTAAATCCTATATTATATGTAGTGAGGTACACTCCAATATCCGGACCCTCTCAGAGTCCTTAAGAAAAGACACAGACCATCCTAAAAGTCTTTCACTAGGATTGAAAAGAAGATAGACCAAGTACAGACTGTTACTTTTACCGTGCACCCTGAGTCCACCCCCGGGAGACCAGGATGGTGGAGAGAGTCCCCTTTGGACACAACCCCTACACTGGTACACCGTCCCCCCTCGCTTCCCCCCTACCCCTCAACCCCTCTACCCCATCGTCCGAACTCCCCCTCAGTCCTCGTCAAAACCTCATCCACTCAACCTACTCCCCCTACCTCTCCCAATCGTCACACCTACCGTCCCTCCCCCGAGTCCAATGGTAGCCACTAATCAATTTCTATTTCTCGGGAAAACGAACCCTCCGTTCCACGTGTCTTTCGGGAACACCCACCTCGTTCGTAACGTGTCCCTCCCGGACGAAACTTCCCGGGTTTTCCGAACCCGTATACCCTGGAGGCTGGTGAACGGTAAGGTGAATTCCTTCAGCCACTCTAAAACTTCGTCCCATTTCAGTTTACACGGCTTAAGTGCTGTCGCCAGAACTAACAGGTTAGTCATAACTCCGGTCTAGACATATGTCTCAACAAAATTCGCCAATCGAAACTCAAGTCACTCATTCTCGTCAAACTCTAAAAATTCTTGTGTCCTGTCCCCCCTTAGAAAACCCTGTCTGACCGGTCTGGGGTATTAACTTTCCGTTCGTCTCCGAGGATAACCCTCAAGCTCAGCAGTGGACATCAGTGTTATCCTCAATACTCTTCTCTCGAGACACAGCTCCACCTTGCAGGGGGTGGCAGCGAATGTCTCACTGGAATCCGGCCCCAGGGACCCTGGGCCTCTACTAAACCAAGATTCCGCGGAGATGTTGTGGCAGGCCTAGAATGGAATTAGATCCCCGGCCGAACTCACCTCACAACGTACGTCTCGCCAGCTTACCGTTCAAGGGACGTGGTCTCCAGTAGTCTGTCTCTCTCCCCCATCTCGACTCCGGACCCCCATGTCTTTCGTGGTTACTTTCGGAATCCTGTTCCGAACGTGGCGAGTGTATCCGTGAGCCGCAGGGGTTCCCCTTGAATGTTCGGGACCGTCTTTCCCTTGAGCCGTCCACAGGTGCGAGGGTCTAAGGCCCTTTTCCCTTTTGTTACTCTCCCTCTCTCTCTGTTCACGGAGCGGGAGAGGGCCAAAGGCGTGGTTCTTACATGCCATATCAAGGCCGGCTCCGTCTCTTCCTCTCTGTTGGAGTTGCCTCCGTCCAATGGAAATAAGTCCGTTCCTCGCCGCCGCCAGCCGGATTGCTGGTCCGACTCTCGCTCTCCCTAGTCCCTCCGAAGTATAAATTTCCCTCTAAACACCCCATCAGCCCACCTTGCAAAACCCATTAGAAATTAACTCTACCGCAAACAAACTTATGCCCCACCCTCCAAAACCCATCCTCCACTATTCAGGGGACCCGTCCCCACTATTCAGGACCCGTCTACATCTCCCACCCTCCAAAGACCCGTCCCCCATTATTCAGGGTCCATCTATGTTGGCCGGACCTCGTAATCCCGCCCTAAATTTCGAGCCAAAACAAAAGGGGTTTAAATATACTAAGTCGCTTCCGGAAACAACAAAAGAAAAGATGCGGGTTCCTGAGGAAGTCGTTGGTCTGATAATCAGATGATTTAAGACTCCAGAGCTACTACTCTTTTCGGTAGAATGTTATAACATACCGGGCACTATAGGAATCTCGTAGAGTTCCCCCATGGACACGATATTATGTTATAAAACTTATAACACTTATAAAAATTATAACAATATATGGTCTACTTAGGAGATTACCCATTACAAAATCCTTTTACCAAACTAAGACTTTCGAGTACCGAATTTGGGGATAAACATTGAAATTAGTACAATAATCGAGATAATGAATGTTAGACAAATAAAATATTATCACAACAGAAAACATAATGTATTACATATTGGTCCGAAGGTCGGTTTAATTACTATTCCTCTAGTTGGGACCCTAAAGAAACCTTCCTTACTACGATTCCGACTTTGAGGTCATGAAACCGGTGGAGTACGCTTCTCAACTGAGTAACCTTTTCTGAAACTACGACCCTCCCTAACGCCCGTCCTCCTCTTCCCCTGCTGTCTCCTACTCTACCGACCTACCGTAGTGATTGAGCTATCTGTACTTAGACTCACTTGAGGCCCTCAACCACTACCTGTCCCTCCGGACCACACGACGCTAAGTACCCCAGCGTTTCTCAGCCTGTGCTGACTCACTGACTTGACTTGACTTGACTTGACTTTGTAGAATCTCTTTATCTAGTGTAAATATTACATCTTATTAACATTATCATACCAAGATCAATACCCCTCTCCGTTGTTCCCTTTATAGAGGGTCTAGGATAATCCAATCTTCTATCTCCTAGGTCTATTAGAAAATAATAAATAGTCACCCGGATTAGGTCTTTAATTCTGGACCTCGTTAAATAGTTATTTCTGGAAGTGGACTAGACCCTACTCAGAGTCCTCGGTACCCTGGTTTTTTTTTGTTTTTTCCGGTACTTGACAGAGGGTTTATACCAGTTTAAATAATGGTACCCCTCCCTGACACTTTACTTTTATAGAGGACGGTACAATTAGTTGTTCTTTACAGTGTCCGTAGTCACTAAAGACTACACTTATTCTCAAGGGTAGGTCACCTACGACGGTGGGGCTTGTCGTTGACGTCTCCTCGACCTCCTTACGTTCTTCGTTCCGCTTGTTACTTTGTCCTAACCGGGGTCTATCGACTCCACGTATACTTTCCTTTACCTAAATCACTCGGGTCTCAGAACGTAGAAGGTATGGATCTTACGATTTAAGTAATTGAGGTATAGACTAGAAAAGAAAAATCTGACGGACAAGGGAAACAACGTTTGAACATGTATCGGACTTAGACCGGAGGGGAGGGGGTGAGGGGGCGGCGGTCGGAACCTCGTCAAAGAATCTCGATAACTCTCGACAGAGGATCCGAGCCTCAGGATTTTCAAGGGTGATTTTATTTTATTGAGAGATGAAAGTCAAGTCAAGTCAAGTCAGTGAGTCAGTACAGGTGCAGAAACGTTGGGGTACCTGACGTCGTGTGGTCCGAAGGGACAGGAACCGGTTGAGGGTCTCGAATGAGTTTGAGGACAGGTAACATAACCACTACGGTAAGTTAGTAGAGTAGGAGATAATAGGGGAAGAGGACGGAAATTAGAAAGGGTCGTAGTCCCAGAAAAGGTTACTCAGTCAAGAAGTACAGTCCATCGGTTTCATAACCTTAAAGTCGAAGTCGTAGTCAGGAGGGTTACTTATAAGTCCGGACCAAAGGAAAAGTCTAACTGACCAAACTAGAGGAGCGTCAGGTTCACTGAGAGTTCTCAGAAGAGGTTGTGGTGTCAAGTTTTTGAAGTTAAAAAGTCGCAAGTCGAAACAAATATCAGGTTGAGAGGGTAGGTACGTACTGATGACCTTTTTGGTATCGAAACTGATCTGCCTGGAAACAGTCGTTTCATTACAGAGACGAAAAAAAAGAAAATTACAGAGACGGAAAAAAAAAAAGAAAAGAAAAAAGAAAAAAAAAAAAAACAGAGACGAAAAATTATACGATACCGGTTCTGACCAGTATCGAAAAGAAGGTTCCTCGTTCGCAGAAAATTAAAGTACCGATGCCAGTGGTAGACGTCACTGAAACCTCGGGGGGTTTTATTTCAGAGAGTGACAAAGACAACAAAGGGATAGATAAACGGTACTTCACTACCATGGCCTACGGGACTAGAATCAAAAAAAGTCCAACACTGATACAAAAAATCAACTGTGGACAATTCGGTGTCATCTGTCCGGAGACGTTACTCATCGGTTTTTAAGAGGATTCCTATTTCCGTGAATTGAGTGTATCCCATTTAGTCTCTTCTAACCTGACTCCTCCATTGGAGTTTTCGTTCTGTGACCGTCTGTTTAGTTTCTCCACCCCTTTTCCCAAGTCAATCCCCAGGTCGCACTCACTTCTTCCGGACCCCTCTTCTCCACCCGGAGCACGTCCCCGATGTCTTCGGTCCCACACCGACTCGGGTGTCACGTCGAGTGACCTCGGTCCTCTCACCCCGACCCCACTCCCATTACTACTCGTTCCTTCGGCCCCTCTGTCGTCCCCGTCTTGGTAATCCTGGAGCCTACGGACCAATTCCCCGAATCGAAATTACTAACATCCTCCGGTAGTTTCCAAAGGTCGTACCTTCACTGTCCCGGTCTAAACGACTAGAAAGATCAACAAAACACCTTTCGTCCAGTTCCCCCTTTGATCGTCTTACGTTTCTTTGGTCGATCCTCCGACGAGCCCCCTTGGTTCAGTAGGGACAAACGGGTCCTGAAAGGGTTAAAATAAAAATAAAAAATTAATAAAGTAAAAACCAAAGTAGTGTAGTATCGACACCGGTGCGTCTGAGAAGTGACGTCGGACACCCCAAGAGAGATCAACACCACGAGTCATCCAGGGACCGTACACCCTAGAATCAACGGGGTGGTCCCTAGCTTGGATGCAGGAGACGTAACCCTCCGTCTAAGAATTGGGCACCCGGTGACCCCTTCAGCGTACTTAAAAGGGTCGAAATTGTAACCCTCAAACCGTAAGGTCCTTGGAGGGAAAGGTGGGGATGTACCCCAGTTGTCCCTGTCGACCAGTGGGGTTCCGACGACGTACTTCGTCACCTTAAGACTGGAGGACCAGAGTGTGGTGTGGTCCTCTCTTGATACCACCATCCCTACTCGTACTCCCCTTCCGAAGTCCAATGACGTCTTACTCTGCTTGTGGTGGACAGGCGAGAATCAGTCTTGAGGACGTGAGTCTTTAGTGTGGCGTGAGTCGGTAGTTTTTCGTGTTTTATTACGGCACACGTCGTCGGACCTACCTAAATCTCTAATAGTATGATTCACTTCATTCAGTCTGTCTCTTTCTGTTTATGGTATACTATAGTAAATGTACACCTTAGATTTTTTACTTTGTTTACTTAAACAAATGGTTTGTCGGAGTATATCTTTTGTTTGAATTTTTTTTTTTTTCTTTTGTTTGAATGGCAATGATTTCCCCTCCACCCCTTATTTAATCGAATCCTTATTATCTATGTGTCATGATATATATTTTATCTAAAAATTTTCAGGAGGACACTTTGTGTCCACTGGTATAAGCTATAGAACGTTATTCGAGATTACCTTTTATTGATTTAGTGAAACAACATGTGGACTTTAATTATATTATAACATTTAGTAGATATGAAGTTAATTTCTTTGTGTGTGTGTGATCTCTTGGGAAACACTCGTCTTCGGACTCATACCGAAGATATTCCGGTGGTTTGAGGTTCTCCACTTGTTTAGTGTTGCCAGTTCCACATTTCGTTAAGGAAAAGAGTTTCTTATTGTAAAACGAGATCTGCGTTCGTTAGAATAAGACTCATAGAATGAGAACGGAAGAACATTGTCAATAGGAGTAAACTACCAATAGGAGTAAGCTGGACAAGTGTCGGTCCTGTGCCTCTCGACTTTCTTCGTCACCTTAAGACTGGAGGACCAGAGTGTGGTGTTATTCCCTTGTAGAATATTTATTCTAGTTGCACCTATGGGTCCGAAGGTTTGTGAATCCCTAAGACATACTGAAGTCGACAACAGAGAGGTCGAGAGTAGAGTAAAACATTGGGAGGGGAACTGTACAGACCTGAAGAACTCCTTTCAGTATAGTTCTATTGTCACCAATTAATGATAAACATAGTGTTCGAAATACGTAAGGGACTTTAGGTTTTCTTTTCCTTGACGTTATTAACTGGACTCTTAATATCGTATTCCCCCTTTTACCGTATTCCAGTGTCTTAGTTCTTCCAAAACGTGACTCTCGTTTTACAAAATATCCCGTTGTTACGACACGACAGTTCATTGTTTCATATAATGAGGATCACGTCTTCTTTACAAACTTTATTCTGTCCTATTCTGAAATTCTATTTGATAAAACCTTAACACAAATGTCTTTACTTTATTTATTACAATAAATAAATGATAAATAAATAAAACCGACACGACCCAGAAGTAACGACACGTCCGAAATAAGATCAACGTCCCTCGTTCCCGGAGAGAGATCAACACGAGTCCGAAGAGTAATGTCACCAAAGAGAACAACACTCCGTGTCCGAGATCCCACACACTCGAAGTCATCATTGCTGCGCACCCGAGTCATCAACGCCAAGGGTCCGAGATCAACGAGGAGACGTTCCACCCTAGCTTGGGTACAGAGGAAGTAACCGTCCACTTAAGAATCGTGACTCGGTGGTTCCCTTCGGGGACTATGAAGTCACAGTTAATAGAGTCGTTGTGGATTGGTTGTCTCGAGAAGGTTCACAATCGTAAACTTTAGTGTCTCACTTTGCGTATTTAGTGGTTTATAATTAGATTTTAGATGATACGAGGTGACCGTCTGTAAAGATTGTTTTAACACCCCCTCTCCACCAGTCTCTTCTCTCTTTCGCCTCCGAAGATACCGCTTACAAATTACCCGTCCCGGATCCCTTTTGATATGTAGTGAAGATGGGTGTAAAGTACCGGGTTTGAGTCCGTATTTGGAGTGAATCGATACTAAAATGATACTCCTTTGGACCTATTATACCAGATGTGTAGACACGTCTCCCTTTCCTGACCCAAACCACTTAAGGAGAGGTAGAGTAGGTCATCTTGTGCACGATGTGTGAGTCGTTGATAACTTACAGACTTCAGAGTCTTGGTTCACGATGCCGACCTTAAAGTCGAAGGAGGCGAGAGGGTGAGAGGGAGGATGTACGGGGTGGGGCGAAACGAAGAGGCAAAAGGACGGACATTACTGACTTCCGCCCTCCCTTTCCCCTGCTGTCTCCCACTCTACCGACCGACCGTAGTGGCTGAGTTACCTGTACTCAGACTCATCGGAGGTCCTCAACCACTACCTGTCCCTCCGGACCGCACGACGTCAGGTACCCCAGCGTTGCTCAGTCTGTACTGACTTACTGACTTGACTTGACTATGGTGAGCACAAATTTGTTAATCTCGTTTCTCGGGTTACTGTTTGAAGAGAGAGAAAAAAAAAAAAGAGAAAATAAAAATTAAATGAATAAAAACCGACGAGAGTCAGAAACAACGACGGGAGTCCGAAAAAGATCGACGTCGATCGCCTCCGACGACAGATCACACCGCGTGTCCGAAGAGTAACGACACCGAAGAGAATGACACCTCGTGCCCGAAATCTCCTTCCTGAGTCCTCAACACCACGTGTCTGAATCAACGGGACCCTGTTGATTCACCTTAGAAGATGTACCTTCTAAGATAAACCTTAGAAGGGTTTGGTCCTTACTTTCGATACAGGCGACGTAACCGTCCGTCTAAGAATTGGAGATCTGGTGGTTTCTTCGGGAGTTACTGTTTAAAGATGTAGTCCTTTTGGTTAATCTGTTTTGATGTCCGACACACACACACACACACACTAAGAAACGTTGGGATACCTGTCATCGGGCGGTTGGAGGAGGTAGGTACCTAAAAGGTCTGTTGTTATGACCTCACCCAACGGTAAAGAAGGGATAGGTTTCTACCTTGGACGCAGAGAACACAAAGGGTGTAACCGTCCTTCAAAGAAATTGTGACACGGTGGACCCTTCAGGACATCTCAACCCACGATTAAGACATTACTTCCGTTCTATGCCTTCCATCTCATCCGACGTCAGACTCGAGACGTTTCCCGAACACATTCCTCCGTCCCTCCTTCGTTTCCCGGCCCGCGCGTTTCGACCTCCCACTCTTTTTGTGTAAGTCGACTCCAGAAGAGACAGAACTTTCTTCATTTCAGATCAAAACCTAAGGATAAAAGTAGCAGTTTGATCTCATCTAAATTTGATCCTACTTGTAAACAGTTAGACCTCCTATATTTTGATCGAGACACTCACGAAAACCCTCCTTTTGTCAGGAATACACAATCAAAGTACCCATCCCCTCACTTCAGACCCCAGTTCTGTCACCTCCGACCTGAGAGTGGAGACACAGACACCTCGCACAGAGAGGGAACCGGTGAGTGTGGACCGGTGAGTGTGGCAGACTCTGGCGCAAGACAGATACTTTACAGATAAAAAAGATTTATTTAGCTGAAGAATTTAATATTTTTTTTTTTTTTCTGTCAACCCCCAATTAAGGACCCTAAGGGAGGACCGAATCCCATTTCTCAGACGGACTTTACACCTTCTACACTCAAACTAGGGATCCAACCCTTCTAGGGGACCTCTTCTTTTACCGTTGGGTGAGGTCATAAGAACGGACCTTTTAGGGTGTCTGTCTTCTCGGACCTCTCGATGTCCCAATGTCAAGTATCGTAGTCTTTCTCAGCCTGTGCTGACTCACTGAAGTGAGACTAAAAGTGAAACTCGACCTCGTTCATTGGGTCAGAGACACGGAACGAAAGAAGTCACTCTTTGACTCGATTAGTGTAGTCCAACAACACTCCTAATTGACTCCATATATATGTCTTTCATCGATCGAGACATGGACCTTGTGTCATTAAAGACCTACATGACCGGTAATAATAGTAATAGTAATGATTGGTCTTCTTAGAGAACAGTGCCCCGGTCTTTCGACCACCGGGGTAAGAGGAGGGAGGAATACGGTGAGGTGTGATAAAGGGGAGACGGAAGAACATTTTTCGGGGGATAAGGAACTCCAGGTACGGTAGGTGATTCGGGAACTGGGCCGGAGTGGTCAGTACAGGGGTCCCGACGTGATCCCACGGAAGACAGTCCGACTTGTGTCGGGGTGCGGTCCCGCGGACCGAGAAGGTCACCTGTCGCCCGACCCAAAGTCGGGGTCCACCCGTCTCGTACGGGTGGGTCCATGTCCCGTAGGACGCAGAGGGTTCGTGGTCGAGAGAGGGGTGCGTCTTGACTTCCGAGACCGGGGACCGAGTCACAGAGGGAGATCGGGCAAACGGTAGTGTCATCCACTTGAGGGTAGGGACCCCTGGTGAGCCGGTTCCGGGACGGAGAGTCAGGGAACTAGGGGGCACCCGGGAAGGCGGGGTGTGGAGACACTGGCGGAAGTTTCGACGAAGATGCACTCGCTAGTGAGTGGGTGCAGAGGGGTGGGGGTCGACGGGTGTCTGGGAGCCTGGACGGGGGAGGGGAGTCCGAGAGTCAGTAGGGGGACCTGCGAACAAGGAAGACCAAGTACTGACTCCGTGAAGGGACTCGGAGACAGGAAGGTGTCGAGGGGGTCGGGTGGGAGATCCACAGTGAAGGGAGGGAGGGTACACCCGGTGACTCGTGTGACCGGTGGGCGTCTCTGGGCTGACCGGTAGAATCCCCGGCGGAGTCAGGGTGGACTCTCTTCTGTGTAGATGTATGGCTACGGAACGAAGACCTCTAGAGACCCCAAAATCACCTTACTTTTAGGGTACCCGCCTCCTTGGACCATCCGACGTCAGGTACCCCAGAGCTTCTCAACCTGTGCTGACTCGCTGAAGGGAAAGTGAAAAGTGAAAGTACGTAACCTCTTCCTTTACTGTTGGGTGAGGTCACAAGAACGGACCTCTTAGGGTCCCTGCCCCCTCGGACCACCCGACGGCAGATACCCCAGAGCCTCAGCCTGTACTGACTTCACTGAATCGTCACCAAAAGAAGATCTCCTTCTCCCTCGGTAAGAAGAGTCTATGGACGCTAGGAGGTCAGTTCCTTCGAGAGGACGTCGGGTCAATCCTCCCTTCTCGGGGGGACTGAGGCCTGTCTCAGGTCGGGACGAGACAAGGGAGACCTGTTTACCCTAAACCTTCGCTACCGTCGGGGCGGTACCCCGGTGACGTTCACTCCGAGTAGACTCGGTGAACCACTGGACACCCGCAGTGACCTCGTTATCCTCCTTACTCCGTTACCTCCCTACACTCTTCGGACTTCGTTGTCCGGTCGACAGTTGTGACTCTCCGAGGAGGAAGAAAGCCCAGCTACCCACCCCTGAACTCCCTCGCTCCTCCAGGGTCATCTTCGTTCCCGTCCTCGGACCTCTCCCGATGCCTGCAGTCAGTCTCGGACCGCTGAAAGTGTCTCAACCCATGCTGAAAGGGGCTGCAGGGGACTGACCAAAGGTGTGAGTTCCTTCCCCCTCGCGGACACAAAATTAGGGGAATCCAGGGTCCCGAAGCCACGGCTCACCAACGGTTATTTACGATACCTTTACCTGAAACCTTTCAGGAGGTTTCCCGGGGGTGTGACAAGGACTCCTCCTTCAGGATCCTCGGGTTAGAGTCGGGTTGGATTCGCGGTATAACCTTAAAAACTACGATCTCAACTCCCGAAGAGGGTACAAAGGGCTCAAGTAGACTACAGTCACGTCTTGTAATCCCTTGAGAGGAGGACAAGAAGAGTGGTGACAGGGGTTTGGATTTTCTTTGTCCTTTACAAGAGTTAATGAGTAGGTTTATTGTTGCACCTGACGATGATCCATAAACTTTCACCTCCACAAAAAGAAGAGTTTGTGACATTTTGTTTATAAACGACTTTAAGAGTCAAAGACTTTATAAATCCCTATTGCAGGTTAGAACATGTACGTCATAGTTTAGAACTATCTAGTGTTCCTTCTTACATAACTACAATGTAAAAAAAAAATTTTTTCTCCCTTCACCGTTCCTTTTACAATTGTTTTTGTTAAGGTTCTTTTGACATTTCAATTCACTTGACACTTTATTTTTAACAGAGTGTCACTCGTAAAAATAATCCTATTATTTCTGTTACTTTTCCGTCTTTTTTCGACTTAAATTCACTCTTTCTATAAACTTCAGTTTTCACCATATAAAGAAAAGAAATTTAGGAAACCAGTTAATTTTTTCTTTTCATATATTTAAATGGTCCCTAAGTTTCCCCCGTAAACGTCGTACTATTTGTTTTCTGTGAAACTCCTCACGGTACCTGAGTAAACTAAGCAATTTTACACATAAATAGTATAAAAGTAATTGAGTGTTTTGTAGGAAAAGAGAGACATTTCTCCCACTACAATTTCATTAACCTTATCCACTGTAGTTTCATTCTCAGGAAGTTTTTCAAAACAAAATTACTAACAGATTCGTCATTGTTTAGACAGATTATAACAAAATTTTATTAAAGGAGAGAGGAGTAATGTCGTGCCAAGTGAACGACAAAAAAATTTAAAAATCAGTGTGAAGCGTTGAACGTCCTAGAATCAAGGGGTTGGTTCCTAGTTTGGGTACGAGAACAGACACTCTCAGGATTGGTGACCTAACGGTCCCTTAAGGGAGAAACCAACGGAAAAAAGTCTTACTTGAAACGAAAAATCTCGTTAAATCTATACGTCTTTTTGATACTGCTATTATGTGTTCCAAAGACCTATAAGATGTGACAACGGGGACAATGATTGTAGAATGTAATTAGACCTTATAAACAGTGTTAATTACTTGGTTGTGACCATGTAATAGTAATCGCTTTCATGTGTAAAATAAGTCTACAAAGGAATCAAAAGGAGAAGGTTCTAGAGTAGGTCCATGACGTAACATAAAGTGCATTGGAGGAAACCGAAGAGAATCAACACTGTCAAAGAGGAAAAAGAACAAAAACTACTGAAACTGTCAAAACTTCTCATGACCACTGTATAAAACATCTTTCAGAGAGTTAACCCTAAACAACTACTAAAAGAGGAATAGTCTGGTCCCAATACCCAATTCCCCTATTTCTGGTGTCTCCACTTCACAAGGAAGAGTTTTATAGTATAGTTCCCATCCATGACTGGTAGCTGTTCTGAATAGTGAGAACTGGATCTGGAACTAGTAGACCGACCCTATCACATCCAGTCCAAAGAGGTCCAGTGAAAGATATGACACGAGAAACCTTCCGTCAGTGACACGTCGGGTGTGCATACAAGTCAGAGGAACACTCACTTCGTGCGTGTATTTAGTAAACCTTAAAAGACATGGTCCCCTGAATAGAGAAGAGGGAGTAAATAAATGAATAAGTCAGTAAATAAATGTAGACATATCTGAGTGCCTATAATTACGTCAAGTAAAAAATTCCACATTAAAAAAAGGGGTACCCCTTTCATTCTGTCCGACGGTGTGTAAAGGTGTTTCGTGGGAGTCGGAAAAGAGTTCGTGTAGAGCTCTTACACAATTTGGGAGACGTATCGTTCCCTGAACCGTATCCACTCCTTCTCAACGAACGACATTAGATTTTGCCGACTGAGTGATTTACTTTTATAGGAACACTTTGAAAGGGACCATACACGAATTAGATTTAGGGAGTAAAGTTCTTTTACTTTACATTTACGTAAGAAACAAAGGTTCATAATATGCTTAGTGTCGTTTTATCTTTGTTTAGTTACATTTTTTTCACTTCTGGACTAATAGAAGGAATCTGATATTTTTGTTTTTATTTTGTGTAGGTATTTCGGTTTTACCACACACTATTTTAAGGATCGTTCTATTTATCTACTATTCATCTTTTTTTTCTTTTTTTCTTTGGGTGTAGTGGTGGCGGTCACGGGTCCTTACTAAACCAGTCTTGCTGTCTCTCCTCTTCGTTTCGTTCCTCGAAGAAGAGAGTGTCGGAAGGACCCGGGGGTCTTAGGACTCCGGGATCCTTGAGTAAAAGTGACGTTCAGAAAGGTTCAAGACTACAAAGGCTTTCTCACATACACACACGTACACAGCCGCCCATCCCATCCCCTATCCCACCCCTCCGGCCGACGAACGGGGAGTCTTCGGTTATTTGTCCGGTCCACCCATCTTTCGTTTCAAACGAAAGAAAGTCTACGACCGTTGAACTCCCCATCTCACCGTCCATAGATAAGTTTCCGGTTGAGGGGGGGGGTGGGGACGGGGGCTGTCCGTCCCCCGCTCTCTTAACGTCCCTCCCCGATGTACGTATCAGGAGAGACTGTAGTAGAAGTTTAACCGGTAGTCACCAGACTGGTCGTAGTAGAACCAACAAAATCCATGTCAATTAGAAGTCAAGGTCCCAGTAAACAAGGATAAAGAAACTCCGGGTAAGAACCTTAACACCGTCGAGTATAGAACCGATATCAGACCAGTAGTACATCAATTGAAGAGGTAGACCATAAAATCATAGATATTGTGTCGAGTGTCCTATACCGAGTCCTATAATACATCTCGGGAACTCTTTCTTGATTTCCAGGAACTGACACGACTTACTGCTACAATAATAATAAATCAGAGGAAACTGACAAAAAGAAACAAAGTAGTAAAGAGTGCAGAGACTAATTTGAATAAGAAACTGATTTCAAAAGGTGGCCGTCTCCTGTACCACCCCCCACCCCCGTTCCTGGTGTGTCAGGACGAGACAAAGTGATTCTGGTGAGTCGGAAGATCACTTCGAGGACCAACAGTTCCACTGGGGTCGTCCATTGTGACAGAAGTCTGTTAGTGGTGACCGGTATCCGGACCCGTGTCAGTAGCCCGGAGAGGACTGAAGGGTGTCAGAGGTCCGGGAAACCCTTCTGGTCAAAAAGAAGCAGAAAATGCATAAATAAACCGACACGACCCAGAATTAACGTCGTGTACCCTGGAAAAAAATCAACGGTGTACACTTGAGAATCAACACCGTACATCCTAAATCAAGGGACTGGTCCCTAGCTTGGACTCGGGGGACGTGACCCTTGAACCTCAGAATCGGTTACCTGGTGGTCCCTTCGAGGGTTCTGGTCGAGAAAGGAGTACTGACGGGTGAGGGAAAAAGTGAGGTGACGGAGACTGTGGAGTCCTAACGAGGGGTTTCAGTTTTATAATCAGAGAGTCAGTACAGGTTGAGGAACACTAGGATTCCCGATATCGGGTGGTCCGAGGAGACAAGTACTCCAAAGGATCCGTTCTTATGACCTCACCCAACGGTAAGGGAAGAGGTCCTCTAGTAGGGCTAGGTCCCTAGGTTGGATCCAGAGGGTGTAACGTCCGTCTAAGAAATGACGGACTTGGTGGTCCCGGGAGGATTTCGACGAGACATATGACACGGGACTGTCGGTCGGGAGGGTCAGAGAGAAGGAATGATGAGAACCTTCCATTACAATACACGTCTGTTTTAAGACCGTACCTGTGTCTATAGACACACTGAGACCCGTTCAACGAAGTGGAGAGTCAAAGAGTTCGTTTTGTACTTCTCTAACCCGGCTCAGTCAGGGTTTGAAAAAGTGAGACTTTAGAGTACTAAGACAATTTAGGAATTTTCGGTCCTATTGACCTATTTTTACCACTATATCAGTACTTTATAATAGAATAAAAAGGGAGTCAAGGGAGAGACTGTTCCCGTAAAAATTACTAATAGACTATAATAGTCTATATTATTTAATATATATAAAATTCATACGAAGAGTTAAAACGGTAGTTTTTTAAAAATAAAAAAAGTTTCACCCTAGAAGTAAAACTACCAGAGATCGAAAAATTTCATTAATTGAATGACTCAACCTATAAAACATTTCCTCCCTTTGTCCTAGTCCCTCCCACATGTTCTTCAAACTTAGACATAGGTATTATAGTATAAAGAAATCCTTTTTGTCCTCCGTGTCTATCGTTTTAGAATCTTACATTACTTCAGACTCTATGTTTTTAACAAGTAATATACTAACACTTATCAAGAGTGAAGGGAGATTAGCAAAAGAAGAATTCACATTTTTGAATTGAAGAGCATAGGGAAAAAAAACAACAACCGGAAAGCTACTAACCATAAACTTTTAGCTATCGGTCAGTTAATTTTATCCTCATTCTTCTCCGGACCCAAGAGGAAAAGGAAACGTCGAGTATAATCCCGGGTTGAGGAGATCCTTCGGAAAGTCAAACGGAGTTAGAGGACAATTGAAAGTCGGTTAACGGACCACTGAAACGACCTTCCACGGTGAAGACCCGAGAATTAAGTGAACACGTTGTGGGTGTAAAAGTAGGCACCGTGTGACTATTGGAAATAATAGTGTTACCCGCTCCAGTGACACGATTGTTTGTTGACGTGTTCAGTAAAGAACGGGTGTAACGCACAGACGCCACCTAACCGACACAGACATTAGGCACAGAGAAGTGGGACCCTGACGATTGCCTCGTCAGAATTGGACAGTGCAACGGACAAAGGACCAATAACAAAGCAATGAGTCAACACAGGTTGAGAAAAAACTAGCGCCTGGCATCGGGTGATCACAGGAGACAGGCACCCTAAAGAATCCGTTCTTATGACTTCGCCCAACGGTAAAGGAAAAGGTCCCACTAGAAGGACTGAATCCCTAGTTTGGGCACAGAGGACTGAACCGTCCACCTAAGACATGGTGACTCGGTGGTCCCTTCGGGGACAAAGGTCCATTTCCTCCTTATTGGACCATCGGTAGTAGATTCAGACTTTTGAGGGTGGGTGAACTGAAGATTGGTATAAAATAACCGGTTTCGTTCGGTGTACCCCTGAGGACTCAAATCTCCCGTCCCCATAGATTAAAAGGACCACCCTCCCCGTGGTACCGTTCCCTAGGTCTGACAACCCACATGTCCAGTCATTGTGTTGGCTGGTAGGGAATCGTTTGTAAAGAAGATTACTTAGACTTGAAAGTAGAGAGTCAACTGTTGGAAGGACACTAGAGTGGACTACTACGACGGTTAAAATCGTCTCAACGGGAGAATTCCTTGAGAAACATGTTCGTAAATTTATAAAGTAACGTAAAATCGGGAATAATTAAATATTGGTACCTACCTTTTACCTTTTAATTTCACGACTATACTCAGTATTCCTTGTGTCCAGAGTATTGAAGTTTGTGACCTCTCCTTAGGAACCCATACGGTCTCGACACTTAGAGAGTTAGTCTCCCAGGGACCAGTTACACCCGATCAACCGAGAAGAGTAAACACTTCCTTTGATTAATTCTTTGAACATTTCTCGACCCTGTTATAGTAGTTTCGAGAACAACATTAATCTTTCTAAGAATTGAGAGGCCATTCTCTTTGCTGACGTAGTCGAAAACTTGTACGATCAAAGTATACATGTAAAAGTCCTCGTTAACGGACACAACCGACCACCAAAATAAATCACGAAATGTGTACACGAGACAAGGAGACCAACACTTAGGGACTCCTATCCTAGGTTCCCCGTCGTACCTCTCGACTTACATGAGTTCAAGACGTCACTCCGGTGGGACCTAGGTTTAGGACCGACGCTCTGTGTCCTGTGCGCCGAATTTCAAAACCTTGGAGTTAAAAGAGTAGACTTTTTTACCCCGAAAATTATGAATTGAGTATCAAACAACACTTGAAGGGATTATGTACATTTTGTGATCGTCGACGATGTATTACAATCAAAACAGATTTAGATGGTAAATGATACGAATGGCACACGGTCCGTACCTTGTACGAAATAAGACATTATTGGAGAGTTGTTGGTATTTCCATCCTAATAGTGAGTGTAAAACATTTTTAGTCTTTCTAATTCACTCAGAAGGTTTCTGTGTTGACAACCGTTTAATACAGAACTTGAGTACGGGAAAATAATATCTTAAGATATTTGACTTATTTCCCTCTAATTGACTAGAAGGATGAAGTCCTGGATTCCGTAACGGTCTAGGACGAAGAGATCTAGTACTTTCTTCTATTTAATGAACTATTGTTAAGTAACGAGAGTTAATTAAGCTAAGGGGAGACGACGAGAAGACACACACATCATTTTATATGTATTCTAAATCGAAAAATTGGGAAAAAGACCATGTTAAGTCACCCTAATTTATGTAAGTGTCACAACGTATTGACAATACTGACAAACGTCTTAAAAAACAGTAGGGGTTTTCTGTAAGACATGGACACTTTGTGTTCGAGAGGTGGAGGAAGATTGGAGACCATTCTTCGAGATAAGATGAGAGGTAGAGATTCTTACACGGATGAGAACTATGGAGTAACTTCGCCTTAGTGTGGTATAAACAGAAAAATTCTGACCAAATAAAGTAAATCGGATTGTAAAAAGGTCCATGGAGGAACGACATCGTCCATAGTCTTATAGTAAGGAATTTTTTTTTTTTTTTTTTTTTTTCAGATAATACCCTTTTTAGTGTATTGTTTTAGATGATAGAATTGGAAAAAAAAAAGAAATTAAAGATAAATAAATAAACCGACGCAGGCCAGAATTAACGCCGTACGTCTGAGACCCCGGTCACCCGAATCAACGGGACAGTGGACATCCGAGAATCAAGGGGTTGGTCCCTAACTTGGGTACAGGGGACGAACCTTCCGCCTAAGAATTGGAGACCTGGTACCCCTTCAGGGATAGAAGTGGTAAAAATTTTTAAAATAAATAAGTAAATGAAAACCGACGTGATCCAGAAACAACTACGTGCACCCGAAAGAGATCGACACTGCTCGTTCCCGACGAGAATAGACGCCACGCACGCGAGGAGGACTGTCACCGAAGAGAGCACCTCGAACCCGGGATCCCGAGCACCCGAAGTCATCAACGCCAAGTGTCCGAATTGACGGGGTGTCGTACACCCTAGAAGAGTCTGGTCCCTAGCTTGGACACAAGGGGCGTAACCGTCGGCCTAAGAATTAGAGACCTGGTGGTCCGTTCAGGACAGAATTGGTAAAAATTTACATATCAAATCGTTACAATTCATATCAGTGTAATAATACTTTGTCTTGAAAAAGTAGAACGTTTGGTACTTGAACATGGGTACTTTTTGTAGGGGATGAATAGGAGGAGGGGAGTTGGTGGCAAGATACAAGACAAAGATACTTCAACTGTTGTAACCTAAGGAGTTCAGCCACCTTCGTCTGTCTTAAACAAAAAAACACTAACCGGACAAAACGAGTCACATTCCAAAAGTCCCAGGCGGACATGATATCGTACACTGTGCTAAAGGACTAAAAAATTCCGACTTATTATAAGGTAATACATAGACATACATAGAGTGTAACACAAATACGTAAGTAGACCTGTAGACCTGTAGGGGTAAAAAACACTTATTACGACGACACTTCTGTCTCATGGTGGACGACAAAACCATTCGTCCTTTCATACAGAGGGTCTGAGGAACAGTCGACCAAAGACCCTCAAGTCGGTTACCTTTCGAGACCGTCTTCGGACCTCCTCCCCTCCTCCGCTCTCCGGTTCCGTCAGGAGGAGAGAGAGACGAAGTCCTCCACAAAGGTGGTCGTCGTCGGACAGATGTCTCTAGACGCGGGGGTACGTCGAGGCGGGAAGGGTGGTGTCAGTGGCGAGTTCGGCCCACCTCTACCCTCACGGGAAGAATAAAAACGGTTATAGGCCCAACGGAGTCACAGGGGACAGACGGAAGAGTAGGCCCACGTTGACACCACATTCTAAATTCAGCAGAAAGTGACCACCCTGTATTGTGTTATTGTGAGTCTCTCGTCCTTCCGTCTTGAGACACTGACTTCCGAGGTGTCATCTCTTCTGTAGGTCTGTCCTGGTGGACCCCTGTCCCAGTGTCGTCCAACCTGACAGCGAAGACATACCGTTCGCCCCGTTTCCAAACGTTCCAAAACTCCCGAAGGACCCCTGACCCATAAAACTTATTGACGGTTGGGTTCCTTCTTTCACGGTGGGACCCACAACCCATAGACCCCGGAGACCGGAACCCATTCATGTATATCGTGTCCGTACAATCTCGGACTATTCCGTTCGTCAAACCCACGCCCGAATTGTTTGACGGACGTTTAAACTTGACTCGCAAACGTCGGTACAGAAGTTTTCACCCAGTTCTACCGGAACCACTTCATACAATAATATCCTTGGTCAAGGGACGTCACGTAAGGGAAACACATTTCACAGCTCTAGCCGAAGACAAAAGGACTGACTTAAGACTACCCATGTCGACGTAAACCACCGTAAGGTTTAGAAATTTGTAACTATTTGAATTCTCATACGGCACGATTGTGGTGACAAGTAGGCTTACAACAACAACACAACAATCGGTGTCATAGATGGTGACTACTGAGGGAGACGGAGAGAACAGAGAAAGAAATGAGGTACTCCAAGAACCTCCGTCTCCAACCCAGAATCCGACAGAGAGAGTGTTGGGGGTCAGGTCTTGGACTCGTTTGAGGTTTACACACGAAATTATTTATATACTAAGTAATGTACCTAGAGTCTCGTATAGTTAGCACGAAAAACTGAAGGCGGAACCGACGTCAAGTCCCGACCTCGGTCAAGGTGCGAGACTGGAAGTGTCAGGGCTGGGGACTGACCCTGTTCTAGGTCTAAGAAATTACTTAGTAGACCGTAGACTGAATAAACGAAGGTGTGTGAGGATATTTTAACCGTAACTAGTGTCGGACGTACTTCGTTAAGAAACAACAAACTGTCTTACTCTCTGTCGAGAGTGAAAAAAAAAGTTGATAACAAATCAAAACAAAAATTAAAGACTCTCTTTATGCCCTGGACAGGGATCCCCGTCGAAGTGCCCGGGAGCTGGACCCGTCATGATGTCCCAGGGGGGTGAAGTTTCCCGGGTACGAACCCAATTACAAGGTGACAACAGTAGAAGTTTAAGGATTGTTGGAAATTTGGTCTCTGGAGTGTCAAAGTCAGACGTGGGCTGGGTGTTCAGTCCATCATCCAGGACGAATAGAGTAAACATACAGGGAATCCGAGTACCGTAGTTAAAAAGTTCAGTGTACGCAAATTATAAATGTTTTTGGAGTCACCAAGTCTTCAAGGGAGTCCCTTCTATTAGGCTCCCCGTACCGTGCTCTTCGAAAAGGAGAAGACTATGTAGGGGATCGATGTGACTGTGGGTATCTGAAGGAATCGGGGTAGTGGGAGAGTAGACGGGGAAAAGGAAGGTTTACAATTCAGGGTCGAAAACATGATGAAAGACAATGATTGGAACCCCGAGTGGTCGGGGATGTGAGAACCCATAGGACGAGCGTAGGACGGGTTCAACAGGAGAGAGAGGAACCGGTTGGGGTTGAATAGGATACTAAACCTTAAATCGACAGTAGTGGAGACCCTTCAGGTGAGACTGGAAAGGTTTCGACTCTAGACTCCAAGAGTATCGTGGGACACGATTTCTACAGATTCGTGAATAAAACGATAATACAAAAGATAAAGTGACAGAGGGAGTAATTTACGACTCGAGGAATATCTGTAAGGTGTCGAGGGAGACCGTATCCGTACACCGGGGGGAAAGGTTGCGCAGATCCCTTCCGTAACTCGGGGGAAAGTGTAAAGGTCCTCAATCCATCATCGAGAACCTTAAAGAGCCGAAAATTTAAAAATTTAAAATAAGTAAGTAGAAACAGAGGTGACCCAGGAGTAACGACACACGCACCGCCACTCGTCGCCGACGAGAGGGTAACGTCGCATTCCCGAAGAATAGCGTCACTGAAGAGAACAACGTTTCGTTCCCGAGATCCCGTGAGTCCGGAGTAATCGACGGCGCGTTCCCGAGTCATCAACATTGAGGGTCCGAGATCTGTCTCGTGTCCGAGTCATCAACCCCAGGTACCCGAATCAACGATAGTCTACACCCTAGCAGGGTGTGGTCCCTAGTCTGGACGCAGAGGACCAGAGGACATAACCGTCCACCTAAGAAATGGTGACTCAGTGGTCCCTTCGGGACTTGAAGAGTCGAAACTCTCCCGAGGACTCCAGCGAGGACCCTGTCGACGAACGACTCCAGTACCTCCGTCAAGTTCACTCTGGAAGGGAGGGGGTCTCCTGACAGACCGAGATATGTTGAGGGTCTAGTTCACACAGAACGTTCGATAATGTCTCTTACCTATTTGTTCCAGGATTACGTATCGTGTCCCTTAATATAAGTCATAGGACACTACTTAGTATTACCTTTTCTTCTTCTTCTTCTCCCTTAGGGACCTCTAGGTTCCTAAGCCTGAGTCGCTCAGGTGACGGTATCCAGACCCAAGTTAGAAACCAACCTCTTGATTCTAGGGTATTCGATGTGTTGTGTCGGTTTTATCATTATTGTCATACTTTTTTTATATCTACATACATCTTGTCTGTGGGAAACAACATGTCGTTTTTACTTGTGTTGTAACATTTAGTTTATTTGAAGTTGTTTCAATAAAAAAAAATTACAGAGAAGGAAGTGGAAAAGACCAGACGTAAGATAAGTGGGAAATGTTCCGGGTTGACTTTACGATTAAGGGATGTCAAAATTACATTAATTAGGGAGACGAAAGGGTCACGTAAAACAAACACGGACATTCCTATGAACCGTGTGTAAGACTTATCGTAGTGTCACTGAACACGTGGTCCGATGTGTTATTTGAAACCCTCGTCCTCGTCTTACAAGATTGCAAACATTGGAAATACAGAATGCGTGTCAGTGGTGAGTCTCATTGTGACCCATTAAACCTAGAGTTTGCCTATCTAACTTTGCATTAAACAAGATCTTTTCTTCTTTAAACTGTTTTCTTTCTCTCACCGTAATAGACTGTCTTTCTTTTTTAAGGGGGATGAGTAACCTTTTATGGACTTGAACCTTCTTCCCCCGTCCCCTCCTAGATCCCTCTCTTTTTGACCTCTTCTGCTGTTCCCTTTCCAGGACACTGCTTCTCCGACGTTCAAGACTACAGGTTCTCCATTCTTCCCGAATTTTAGACCTTTACTTCCGTCCGCCGTGTCACCATTGTTCAGACGGACGGTCACGTCCTCTGCGTCCTCTGGGCCCAAGCTAGGGACCCACCCCTCTAAGGGACCTCCTTCTCTTCCGTTGTGTGAGGTCATACGACCGGACCTCTTAAGGTACCTGTCTCCTCGCACCGTCCGATGTCAGGAACCCTGGAGTCTCAACCTGTGCCGACTCGTTTGTGTCACTTCCGTGGTACCCCAGTCTCTTCCTACCTCTCCTCCCTACTGTCCACTTAACGTCCCGTTGGACTGGTTCCGGTACCGTCGACAACAGGAAGTGAGAGCGTCTTTTCTTCATTCGACTCCGAGGACCATTTTACCTCGTCCCAGGACACCAAGGGGTCGGGGGAGGGGGTACAAGAGTCTGACGGTAAACAGACTCTTTTTGAAATCAGTTTTTTATTCAAATTAGTCTCTTCACTCCTTTACGTCTTTGGTTCCTTGTGGTAGTTTGATCTGTTTTGTTATTATCAAATCAGCGATTCGTTTCAGTTCCTGGAAAACCAAGGAGGAGTTCCCGATATCTATTAGAAGACTCGGCATAGGCCACTCGACAGAATATCTATGACTTTGGGGGTGGTCCACCTACTTCGATTGATGTACTACTGGTCCGACGTCGGTACTGTAGTCGACAGTGTTAAGGCTTTTGACCGGAGTTTTTTCACCCTTGTTTGACTGGGACCCTGCCTTCTGATTGACATGAATTTTGTTGATCTATTGCGACTAGTCGGGAGACGTATTGGTTAGGGGGAAGTGTAGGTGACACGGTGGGGGTGACGACCCCCCCACCGTTTGAAAGGAAAGGTGAGTGGAACGGAGAAATAATCGAAGACTCGTCTCATGAAAACCAATGTGATCCCTACCTTAGTTCCACTGAACAGATTTACCTTGACATGCTGACGTCAGTCACAAGGTCGATGCATACGATGACAAACTTTTTGTTCACTGGCTCGACACTGATTAATGGACCTCTTTGGTGACAAGGAGAAAAACACCGGTTGGGTGTATAAGAGAACGTAGGTTTATTTATGTTAAGGTTTCCGTGACTGTCGCAAACAAACACACAAACAAAATTAAAATAAACGTAAATAAAAAACGACGTAAAGTATTCGAAAACCAAGAAGCCAAAGAAGATCCTATGGAAAGGGAAGACACGTCGGTCCAGGAGAAAGACCAAATCCTTGTTACACTAGAAAGAGTCATTTCTAGCGGAGTGACACGGTCCCTCTCGAGTACCTACCCAACTAGACTGGTATTCTTCTTTGCCTCTATTTCTTATTCTCTTATTTCTTATTCTTATTATAAAGGCAAAGAAGAGACATTTGAACACGGTGCAGAAGACCCGAAACAAGTGGAGCTACACGAGTTACTGGTCTCTTAGATGCAGAGTAGGACTTCAAGTTGTAATGGGAGACGTAAAATCTCGTTCCCGTCCTTTTTAGAGTCGTGAGAAAACCCCGGTGGTCGGACGTTGGTCGTGGTGAGGAACCGGGCACGTGCGGATGGTCGAGGTGGTATTGTTGCGTTACCTGTGTGACGAAGAAATTTCCCTATAGGAAGTCTTCTACAGGTTTGGGAATTACCGGTCCAATCCCCCGCCCAAAGTGTTCACAAGAATTTCAGCTGCGCTTCTAAACGTACTGAAACACCCCAAAGACCTAGTTAAAAATCTCCAGTGAAGTCCGACGAATGGCCTTTTCGAATTCACAAGACGACAACAACAAAAATTAAAAACTACCACGTCGAGCCGAACGTCCTAAAATCCGGGGGATGCTCTCTACCTTTTAAACTTGAACTACCACTTTCACGTCTCAGGATTGGTACCCTGGTTTCTTAAGGAACTGTAATTTAAAATAAATTATTTCAAGTGAACGTCTACATAACAAAGAGAGAAGGACCGAGGAAAGAGGTCGACTCAGGAGATGAGACAGAGAGAAGAATAGTTTTCGTTAAACCGATCACAGACATTTAAAGCTTATAAACTTCTAATTCGACAGTCTTCATGGTTTAAGGAAACTTAGTTACTCAGTGAACGAATTACTTGTACTTTAAGACCACCCCTCCCGTCTCGTCCTCTATTGACACCCTTACACGGCCCTCAGACTTAAACCTTACGTCGTGAGGGGTAAGAATAAGAAATAAAGGCAAAGAAGAGTTTCGCGATTGCGAACAGGATCGTGACCAATTTTCACCAAAACTCGTAGTAATTTATAACTACCTTCTAACGCCTCTCTTTTAATAGAGATTACACTTTCTTTTGTCCTTAAACTCCACTTTTTCGTGTTTGACTTTAAAGAACAAACCATGGGGACTAATTGAGGGTGTTAATACAAGAACAACAACAAGTCATTGATACAGTACAGACTGAGAACCACTGGGGTATCTGTGAACGAGGGGACAGGAAGTACACGGTTCCAGGGGACAGGAAGTGTTAGAGGGTCTCAAACGAGTCTGAGTACAGGCACCTCAACTACTACGGTAGGTTTGTCGAGTAGGAGACAACGGGGGAAGAGGAGGACGGGAGTTAGAAAGGGTCGGAGTCCCAGAAAAGGTTGCTCAGCCGAGCAGTGTAGTCGAGCGGTTTCATAACCTCGAAGTCGTAGTCAGGAAGGTTACTTATAAGTCCCAACTAAAGGAAATACTAACTGACCAAATTAGAGGAAACGACAGGTTCCCTGAGAGTTCTCAGAACAGGTCGTGGTGTTAAACTTTCGCAATTAATGACGATATAGTCATTTGTCCCCACAGTGTTAGCAGTCGTTAACGTCGGGAGGTTTCACTCGACCACTCGGGACTCCCTTGAGTCCTACTTATGGACGGTAGATTATCGGTTGTCTGATGTCGATGAGGGATGTCACTCGGGTCTCCTTGAGTCCTAGACTTATATACGTTCTTTAACCGGAGCCTATCGACTCCATGTATAGTTTTCTTATCAAAGTCACTCGAGTCTGAGAGGGTAGAAGGGTATGTATGTCTTTACATGGAATTGAACCCTATAGATTAAAATTAAATGTTTTTTTAAAACTGCAAGTCTGATGGCCGGGAAACAACGTTTTAATGTTACATCGGACCGAGCAGGGGAAACGGAGGATCGTCGTTCAACAAGTTCCAACGAACTCTACCACAAAGAGTCCGAACTTCAGGATTTTTAAGGGTAACTACTTTATATTGAGAGTTGAAAATCCAACATAAAAAATTCAGTTGTATTGATTTTTATTTATTTATTGGGAAGGGACTTTCGGTGTCCCCTCAAATCCGGAAAACTTGTACTCGACGGATGTAAGAAAGGAACGACGGACGATATTTAGGACAATTTCGTGAGAGTGGTGTTGGGTGATAGTCATATAACCGAAATGACACGTCGTTCGCTCGACTGGGTTTTAAACCAGGTCATTGTATTGACGGCTGTAAGCAACCTAGTAGTTTTTTCGTCCTCTCCCTGAAGGGGCTACCAGGTCACCGATTCTGAGAAACGAGGGTTACGTCCCCCGGACCCAAGCTAGGGACCATCCCCTTGATCTAGGGCGTACTGTGTCGATTCTATACGGTTTTGATTCTGGGTCGAGTCGGTTTTTTCTCTTTCGAAATTTTTGTTTTCTTTTTCGTTCCCTCAAGAGGTTCTTGTAGATGAAGACAAAGTAACTAATACGATTTCTGAAACACACCTAGTGTGTTTGACACCTCTTAAGAATTTCTCTAACCTTATGGTCTGGTGGACTGGACGGAGGACTCTTTGGACATACGTCCACAATACGGGTTCAGCTCTTTAGAGGGTTACTGGTGGTCCCTCGGCTAGGGTACGCTTTCGTTCTCTCAAAAATAATGGTTCGAGCTCGACCCCGAGGGTGGTAATGGCTGTGTCGCCGATATCCCTCCTCGGGGTCCAAACCCCAATGTAACGAATATATCCCTCACAAGTACTTTTTTTTCTTAAAGATCCATCCCCCTACAGACTAACCAGTGAAAGAAAGCTTCCTAACACACAACCAAAAACAAACAAACAAACAAACAAAACACACACACACAACCAAAAACTAACCAGGGATAAAGGATCCATCTGGTGTTCAAGGACTTGCAATTCAGTCCTCTAAGACCAGACCCCAGGCTAACCGAGTACCCACGACCCCACTCCAGTCCCCTAAAGGTTTCCGAGAAAAGGGTCTTGGAATGTTTTACCTCAAAAAGACAATTGTTTTACCTCATCGGATCTAAGAAGTGTCCAGTCCTTCGTTGTCAATCTTGACCTGTACCTTGTTGTCTGACCAAGGTTTATCCTTTTCCTCATGCAGTTCCGACGTATAACAGTGGGACGAATAAATTGAATATACGTCCCATGTAGTACACTTTAAGACCGACCTACTTAGGGTTCGGTCTTAGTTCTAACCTCTTAATAGTTGTTGGAGTCTATATGTCTACTATGGTGTGATTACCGTCTTTCGTTTCTTCTTGATTTCTCGGAAAATTACTTCCACTTTCTTCTCTCACTTGTTCACTTGAAATTTGAGTCGTAAGTCTTTTACTTCTAGTACCGTAGGCCGGGGTAGTAAAGTACCATTTATCTTCCCTTTGTTCATCTTCGTCACTGTCTAAAATAAAAGAACCTGAGGTTGTAGTGACGCCTGTCACTGACGGCGGTGCTTTCATCTTCTGTGAACGAGGAACCTTCTTTTCGATACTGTCTGATTTACCGTATAATTTTTCGTCTCTGTAGTGAAACGACTGTTTCCAAGTATATCAGTTTTGATACCAAAAAGGTCATCAGTACATGTCTAAGCTCTCAACCTGGTATTTCTTCCGACTCACGTATTCTTACCTACGAGAACGTAACACCACGACCTCTTCGGAGAACTCTCAGGGAACCAGTCGTTCCTCTAGTTTGTTCAGTTAGGATTTCCTCTAGTCAGGACTTAACCTTCCTGACGGCGACTTCGAGGTTATGACACACGGAGGACTACACTTCTCGGCTGAGTAACCTTTTCTGGGACTACGACCCTTTCTAATTCGCGTCCTCCTCTTCCCCTGCTGTCTCCTGCTCTACCAACCTACCGTAGTGACTGAGCTACCTGTACTCAAACTCGTTTGAGGCCCTCTATCACGTCCTGTCCCTTCGGACCGCACGACGTCAGGCACCCCAGTGTTTAACAGGCTGCGTTGTCTCGCCGACTTGTTGTTTGTTGGACGTAGATGTCAAAAACGGAGACACTCTTTAAGTCAAAAGTGAACCCCCGTTTATAGGTCCCTTTTTATCGAAGATCGGATATAGGGGCGAGGGGGGTGGAGGCCTAGACTATCGATTCTAAGGACCAAATGTGACTTCGATGGGTCCAAGCTGAAGAACAATCCACTAATTCTAGAGTGAAGTACGGTGGTGAGTAACGACGGAACGGTTCTTATGATGATATTGGTATATACAAAATAAAAATTGAAAAATAAAAAATAACCTTATATCGGTTAATTGTTACAACACTATCAAAGTCCACGTGTAGTCCTGTGTCGGTATATACATATAGGTAAGAGGGGGTTTGTGGGGAGGGTAAGTCAGACGGGATATAGTAACTCGTCTCAAGAACACAATCCGGGAACAACCAATGGATAAAATATATATGGTCATACATGTACAACCAGAGTACCTTCGTAAAAATTTTCACTGTAAACCCCACTCTTGGCGTCCCCCATACTGGAAGACAAACCAACCACCACTCCAATCTCCCGCTATAGAGTCCTTATAATTAGTAGACCCCAGATGAAGTAGTAACAGGTGGACCCCATCCCTCCACACAGAACCAAAGACGCATTGCTGACTTTCCATGCACAGTCTAACAACGCGTAGAGGGAACCCCCGTCCGGCCTAAGTCAAACTTGTGACCTGACAAGGCGGAAAAGAACGACTCGACGAAAAAGAAACAAAGACGTAAGAGAGCGAAGAGATCAGCCGTTCGTGAGGATGGAGGAGAAACTTCGAGTCCCTTCCGAATCCTCTGATTTTGGAAAAAGATGTTTGTTCTTTACCCTCGGCACCTCCCCAAAAACATAGGTCTCCCGGAACGTCTCAGGAGGAGCCGAAACCACAAGTAATAATAAAGAATAACCCCGAGCACCAACTGTAGAACCCCTACTGAGATCTCAAGGAACTCTAGGTCCAAATGCGATGTGTTATTCTTACACTGTTGAAATGTCGGAGCATTTTGATAAGAACGTGAATTCGTCGAAATAGAGTATGAGCAGAAGGAAAGATATATTAGACAGAAGTTCTTTATATCTAGGTTGATCAGAAAGAGAAAAAGGTTTAGGTTTTACTTTACCGTAGGAAAGATTCCTCCTCCTTCTCCAACTGTCACGACATATTATTAGAATTGAGCAGACTCTACGAACGGAATGTCACTAGTCGTCGATTGCATCCTGTTCCTTCCTAAGAAGACTCCATTCTCTATCTACCCAACCTGTGGACCACAAACAGTTCACCTCATTTTAAGTTCAAAAAAGAGTGGGTCTGTGAGGTGTTTGTTGAATCAGTGAGTCAGTTCAGGCTGAGAAACGTTGGGGCACCTGGGGTGTCGGACGGTCTGAGAAGACAGGAACACTAAAAGGTCTACTCTTATGACCTCACCCAACGGTAAAGGAAGAGGTTCTTGTTTCGATCTCCGTTTTGGACTCGAGACGATTTCTTTTCTCTATTCCACGGGTTAGGACTCCAGTTCCTTCTGAAGGGACAGACGTGTTCACGTCCTCCAGAAGACCTCCCAGTTTTGCCCTCCCTCATTCACACCTGTACACAGGAGATACCAGGCTAGGTAGAATCGTTTTGTAACACTCACGTAGAACCCCTACCAGGTTCCTCACCAGTCTACACTTTTTTCTTTGTTCTATTAACTGGTTTCCATTTGTTACTGGGGGCCGAAGGGTCCACCAAGTCGCCATTTCTTAGGTGGACGGTCACGTCCTTTGTCTTCTCTACTTCTAAGTTAGAGACCGACCCCTTCTAGAAACCCTCTTCCTTTACCGTTGGGTGAGATGATAAGAACGGACCCTTTAGGGTACCTGTCTCCTCGGCCCGTCCCATGTCAGAGACCCCAATGGTTTCTCAACCTGACTCAATCACTGATTTGTCGTTGTTTTGTTTCTGGATCCTGACAGGATATATTCTCTAAATTTAGTGGAGAAATGGCCCGGGGAGGAGTGAGTCCTACGAACGTAAGGAGAGGTTCACACATAGAGACGGATCAAAGACTGCATCGAACCAGGAGCAGTAAGTCCTACCGGTGTGAGGAGAAACTCACATATAAAGAGAGACCGAAACCTGAATGACGCGAGGAAGAGGAATCTTTTCTACGGTATGGGAAAGAGAGACCACACATAGAGACGAGACGAAGACTGAATTATTTATTTGACGAAAAGGTGATACACAAGAGGGTATGTAACACGACCCATACATTATTATTTGAAACATGGACAAAAATATCAAAAACGGAGAAACTTTGAAAGAACGAAAGTTTACACCCTTCCTCGATCCCGGTGAAACCAAGATCGGAGATCGGGGACCACCGGACCACCGATCCAAAGGACTAAAAGTAAGTCCGAAGGGTCTAAATCAAGGACCTCTCCTTTGATTCTAGAGAGAAGTCCTAGTGAGAGAGAGGCTCTAGTGAAGGTCTGGTTTGTAATCTACCCTCCTTTATTGCCGTTTGACCTTAGGATCCTCATAGAGAATTGAGAGACGCAACCCAGAGTGTCCACGATGGTTTTTTTGGACCGAAGTGGAGAACCACCCATACCTCGGTTTTCTGTCTTGGTTTTGTTCCTAACGCTCTTCTTTCCTAAATAATGAACGTTGTTCATTCCTCTTGTGACCACCTATAAGGGGTTTTGTTACAGAGAGATTTATCGTTTTCCCCCCTACAAAATTCGATTCCAATGTACGCATAAGTACTTCCCCGCACCCACTAGTGGCTCAGGTTTGAACTCAACTAACTTCAGTACTCCCAGACGTTTCCAGTTGTTGTAGTAGGGAATCTCGTCACCAGGGGTTGTAAAAACCGTGGTTCCTGGTCAAAGGACCTTCTGTTGACGAGTGGAGGACGACATACCAGGACAAGGATTACTCCCCACCCCCCACAACCCCTGAGGACGGAATCTCCTACCAACGTGTGACCTTCCCCAAATTTAAGACGTTTTGACAAATTCTTTCACACTCTTTCCAATTACCAATGGTGACTTTGTGTGGTCCCTTAGAAGTGTGGACTAAACAATAGAAACGATAACAATGAAGAGAACGGGGAATTATCAAAAAAGAACACAGAAAGAACGAACGACTCCGGACAAGTTCCTGTTCGTGACCCCAGTCAGAATCTAGTGTTTTACCGAATCCGGTTTTTTCCGAAGAGAATAATTTTCTTTCGGTACGGACAAAGAGAAAAAAAAAGGGGTCCTGAGGAATGGAATAGAAGAATGTGTCTCGGGAACACCGTCATGAACCGAATTACTGAGAAATCTCGACGTCAGTGCTAAATTTTTGCGATGGACTTCGTGTCGTTCATATCATGTGTAAGATAAAAGACCCTTTTCTAATGATGTTGTCACTAACTCGACCCTTCGTCTCTGTCTGACGAGACCCGCCGAAGTCGTCGCCAAGTTTCCTGACGTCAACCGGCCTTATTGGGAATGGCAAAGGGAGGGGGTCGGTTGGACGTTCTATTGTTGCCCTTACCGTGGCTTGGATGTCTTATAGACGCTCTATGTTCACCTTCTTCTTTTTTTTTTGGGTGGTGGTTGCTCTGACATTTTCTTAGAGCCTGGCCACCACCTCAATGTGCTTACCGGTTTGCTTTCTGCCCTCCGGGCCTTGAGGTGGCCCCCAGCTGAGCCCCTGACGGTCCCCACTCCCAACTAGCTAAAGACGAGGGGCCCCGTCCGCCGCGGCCGGCGGCCGACCTCGGTCGCCACTGCAGTGTCCCGGGGCCGCGGGCAGTGCACCAAGCGCCCACGGGGCTGGGCTGGGGCGGGGAGAGGGGCGGGGCCGGGGCGGGGGAAAGGGGCGTCGGGAGCCTCGAGTCCCAGGCCGGCTCCAAGGTCGACGATCGAGAAGCGCGTCTCTCCGCACCCCGGGCCCCGGCCACCCGCCGCCTGCCCCCGGTCCTTCTCCCTCGCTCCCATCGGCCCCTCTCCCCCCGGCCGCTGTCGGCGTGCCACGCGTCCTGGCTGCCGGCTTCGAGAACGCTTGAACCCGCGTCTCAGCGCGGTGACGCGGGCGCCGGGCTCGCTACTTCTACCACCGGGGGACCTGCGCCAAGATGAGGTTGTCGACGACGGACACGACGGTACAGGCGTGTCCGTGGTAGGACGAACCGCAGACCATGGACCACTCACGCTGGGCGGACCCGCTTGGGGGAGCGGAGCCCCACCCCCATTCCCCGCGCGTGGACGGGCCCTCCTCGCGCCCGCGGGGCCCTGGGGCGAAGTGAAAAGTGTGGCGGAACACCCATGGCCGACGCCGGGAGGCCCAACCCGCTTCGGCCTCAATTAGGATTTCAATATAATAATCTTTGAATTAAGAGACCCGTCCGCCGAGGTGCTACGCGGGGGGGGTGGGATGGGGTGGGGGGCCGAGTCGGTTGGACACCGCCCCCGACTCCAGTCCCGGGTCACAAACCCACCCCTACCAAAGCCCCCCGCCACGCGCACCCGACCTCAGCGAGACCCTTTCCCCCGCGGGGTTTCGGGAGGCGGCCCTCGGCCGACCCGGAGGGCCTCGACGCGCCAAAGGCCGCTTTCGCGCGAAACCACCAGTCGCTTGAGGGGCGTGGGGTTAGGAACGGACGCCTCGTGCACGGGCGGAAAGGAAAGAAGAGACGTAGGCGACCCGAAACACGAAAGCTGCCCAGCCCTCTCGGCAGCTCCACCACTCGGCCGTGGAGAACGACGGACGGGGGACGTGGTAGGGTGCGCACGGGCGAGAGGGGCGGGCGTCCACGGGCGCCTAAACGACCGAGCAGAAGACGCACGGAAGCGTAGGGCTCACCCTTACCGACCCCCACCCCCACCAGATGGGTGTGCGAACAACATTTCGGGAATGGGATCCTCCCCGAACGGAACACTAAGTGACGCAAAGTCAGCCGGGACCTGTCGGTAAAATGTGGGTGCATGGAGGGGGATTTTGGGGGCTAAACGTCCACTAGGGGTCGAAGAATCGTCTGGGGCTTCCGGGTAGACCAGACAATCAAACAAAGATCCAACCTCGAAAAATGAACAGACCCCTCGTCACTAATAGTCTGCGATCACTCCGTTGGACTACCTCAGCACGGGACATGGTCGAGGTCCAACCAACAGTGGGGGTTGGGGGGTGCGGTTCTGACGTGGTCGTGGCCTCAGCCCAAGGCGACGTAGCACCAAAGACAAGCTAGTACTACCTCTCAGTTCGGGCTCGGAGACCCGCGACTTACGGAGACGTGGTCCTTCTTTGAGGAATCTACACCATCATTCTACCGAATATCTTGAAAATCACCACCATGTAAGACTAGAAGAATCAGTAGTCTCACAAAACCAGCCAAGTATCAAGTCACAAACCTATATTGTGCCTGCATTCAGCTTAACACTTGAGCAGACACCACGGTAACATTCGTTTTGTGGGGAGAGGGGGTTATACCACAAGAGACACGATAAATATCAAAGTTCAAAGGAAATCAGTCACGGATAGTGTCCGGTGTGTTATCTTTATAAACCGGAATTTTCGAAAGTTTGTCTAGGAATCATATACACCCAAGAATGACACGACGAACTACGTCTCTCTTGTAGACCCATAACCGAGATGGGACCAAAATGACTTTCGTTTTTTTTTTTTTTTTTTTTGGGGATGCTTTTTGCCTTTAAATTTCAATGTCGCTTTCTTATCACCCACCAGAACTTTATCACGAAAATAACTATTAGTTCTGTCTGTTAAAATAGGTGTACAGAACACAGGAGGAACTTCTACAACTTTAGACGTCCCACGCTCATGTAGATACTGACATTAAACATTTTAGATCCCGTGACGTAATCCGTTTACCTGATGCACTACATGCCCTCTCTATTTAGATGAACTCGGGGCAACAACCGCCATTAGGTCATCCTGCGTAACCACACTATTTTCCCTCCTGAGACGTCCGAAACAGGTGTCGAACTCGCACGAGAAACCCCTTTCCTCAATAACCATACGTCCAAAATCGTAAACCTTTCTACCGAAAAACTTTTTATTAAGCTTTCGAAAATTCGTCTACACTTATGAAACCCCGAAGGGTCCACCGCGATCACCATTTCCTGGGCGGAAGGTTACGTCCTCTGTTCTCTTTGTCCAAGCCAGGGACCTACCCTTTCTAGGGGACCGCCGTCTTTCCCGTTTAGTGAGGTCATTAAGAACGGACCCTTTACGGGACCCGTCCCCTCGGACCAGCCGATGTCAGGTGGTCCCAGCGGCTAACAACCTTTGCCGACTTTGCTGAATCGTATGTGTGTTACATGCGACGACGACGACGACGACAATTCATCGAAGTCAGCACAGGCTGAGACACGCTGGGGTGTGTCTGGGGGTATGTGGGGTGTCTGCCATATACGATAACCAGTAGAAATATCCAGAAATCGAAAAGACTTTTGTTAAATTTGAAAAAAATTTGATCACTCAAAGGGAGTAGGAAAATGTATATATTAAACCAATAGGTTTTGTAACTAAATGTGCATGTAAAAATTCTACTTCCTCGATTTCTTGTTCCGTAGAGAAAGAGAAAGGTGGTCAGTAGACCTACCTTACTCCAGTGCTAGTTTTTTCCATCTCAAAAGTCCTCTTTTTTTCCTATCCTCATATCTATCTATGAGTTTTCTCTCAGGTGATCTTTCCATTTCCCTTGGAAGAAATACGCAAAAGATTAACAAAAGACGGTGCTGGTAGAGGATTCGAGGACACACGGTCCATGATAAACGCGAGTCACCGAAGTCAACACGGGTTGAGAAAAGTTTGGGTACCTGGTATCGGATGGTCCAGGGAGACAGGAACCTTAAGAGGTCCGTCCTAATAACTTCACCCAACGGTAAGGGAAGAGGTCCCCTGGAGAGGCTGGGTCCCTACCTTGGACGTAGAGGACGCCACGGGCGCCTAAGAAAATGGTGACTCGACGACCCCTTCGGGTGATATGATAACTATCGTTAGGAAAAAAACCTATGTGGGCCTCCGAAGGGACTCTTCCCCAGTTTGAGGCGAGAGGTGTCACTTTAGCTCCTCAGGAGTAGTGACCCAGAGGTCCCTTAAGGGATCTAAGGAACTACTTTTTTTGGTCTCACTTGATACCCTCCCGACACTCAACTCAAATAAGTCACAGAACTGAGACATATTTTATCGGGTCCCCTTGTTGGAGAGGCTGTCGAGACTCTTTGACAACACTTCTACACTCCCTCCTCGGTCCTATATACTTAAAAAACGACACTCTTTTGGACATCAACTTCAGGATTCTACTCACAATTAGTGCCTTGTCCGTTTAGTCCAATTACTCAAATACATAGTAAAAGATTCATACCCTTCTACGTTCTTAGACCCTTTCAACTTTAAAGAGTCCATACCTAGACGTAATAGAACCCCTAGACAGACAGAGATCGGACTTAAGGGGAGTCAGGGTCTCAGGACCCACTGACGGCACCGATTGCCGACCGAACTAGGACTATCTTGACCTCACCGTCCGTTGTAAAAAGAGATGTTACGAAACGTATTCGAATTAAAAATGTATAAGGACCATCTAGAAAAAATAAGGGTAAAATATCTCCTTTTTGGTTCCGCTTCTCGAATTCACTAAACGTCGAACACCAGACTCACTACATAACCAGACACGACAAAGGTCAAAATGGAAAATTTTCAACACACAAAACAAAAACGGAACTTTACTATTTCCAAAGGAAGTCAGGTCAAAAATTTTTTTCGTATAACTAAAGTCCATAAACATAATCACTAGTGAAAAGTAAATGAAAATAAAAAAAGGGAAATTTTTAACTCCGTATGAAATGTATACCACTTTTTAGTGTCTATAATTCGCATGTCAAGTAACTGTTCTGGTCACAAACGTGGAAACATTGGGTATGGCCATCTCTTGTAAGGGTCTTTCAAGGGAGCACGGAGAAGAGTCTCATAGGGGAGGTATCTGTGGGGTGGGGTATCTATAAAACGGATAAGTATATTTACCTTAATATGACATCCACAAAAAAAACATAACCCAAAGAAATTGAATCGTATTACTTAAAATGTAAGTAAGTACCAGAACCTCACACAGTTATAAACACGGAATAATAACGACTCATAATGAACAACATTCTCATATGGTGTTAAACAAATAGGTAAACGGTCGACTACCTGTAAACCCAAAAAGGTCAAACCCCGATAATACCTATTTAGACGAGACTTGTCACAACGTTTTTTTTCTGAAACACCTGTAGACCAAAATAAAGAGTCTATGGAACGTCACCCCAAGAACCAGCAGCACACAAAATTGAACTATTCTTCGACGGTCCATAAAAGGTTTAACGGTAAAAATGTGACGTCAGTTGTCCCATATTTCAAGTGACCCACGCATCACCACCGACAACCACCGAACCCAAACTTAAGGGGATGCACCGACTACTGGACTTTGTGAAATAGATACGAAGAACCGGTTGATATATAGGAGGAAACGCAACTGACGTGTCAAAAATTTTTTGACTCAAAATGGAAAAAAAAAAAAAATTAGGAAGTCTAAACACTCTTGAGATATAAAACCTATTATTATTATTATATCAGGAAACAATTTATATAAGAAACACTTATAAAAGAGAGTTACACCGAACGGGTGACTAAAAGAATTATCAGATAAAGCTACTTGACCTCAAAAATTAAAGTCAATTCAAGTTAAGCGGAAAAAAGAAAATACCAATCATGAAAGACACAATCGTAAACGAAACGGATGGGACTCTAACATTTCTGTTGAGATAAAAGAAACCTTCGAAATACCGAAATCGAAAATACAAATGTAGACCAAATCAAGATTCAAAAAAAATATCTCGAAAACACAAAACACATGATACTACACTCCACCTCCGAACACAAATGAATCTTTTCATCTAATTAGTAATTTGGATTCTTTTTTCAACCAAAGAGGGTATTGGAAATTATCGATGTCTCCAAAAAATCTTTTTGTTCATTCCACGCATAGATAGGAGTGACTTACTCCTGCCTAAACAGAACCAAAGGCCTCCCTAGTGCTAAACTTTCCTCACGAACTGCGTCTTACGAACGATACACCCGAAGATCCTAAAGGAGAGAAGGTGTGCTGAATTATAAGATTCGGACTTAGGCAATTGAAGGGGTTTAAACGGGTATGAGTCTAAACGGGGTGATCAGAAGAAACTGGGGACAGAGTCTAAGGAGCCCATCGACAGAGACAGGGGGAACGGTAGACCTAGAGTAAGGAAATAGGGTGGAGGTGCAATATAACTAAAAAAGGGGGGTCGGAGGACTTACGGAATAAGACAGGACAAGAATGAGGACGGTGGTGAAGAGAGTAAAGCCGAGAGTAATTGAGAGTGAATTGATAATATTATCTTAGTATTGACCAGAGAGACGAAGATCGGAACGGTAGTCACTAGGTAAAAAAAAGTAAGATAACGTATACGTTAAAGGTCTCCATAAAAAGAGTTTGTGTTTGTGCTCGAACAGTAGGATGAGGATTTTTCACACCCGAGTGGCAGAGGAGGCCCTCTACACACAAAGTACTGGGAACACAAAGAGTAGGCGACTTCAGCCGAATGTGTCAACTCGTTACGCCACCTAAAGTGGCGTAGGGAAAGGGAGGAGAGAGGGTTGGGGAGGGGAAAGTCCAATGGAAGGAAATCCTATGTTTACCGACGGCTTATACGGTCGGTCATGAATTTGACACTCAGCACTCTAAGTAAGTCTAAACTATTTAAATAGACATGTTAGGACTTAGTTTGTCCGGTACCAATACACTGATCTTATATGACTACTTAAATCCAGACCCTATACGGAGGGAACTTGATAACCAACCTCCCGACACTCACCCCCCCCACCACACACCTCACCCTAATTAAATTTTATAGCACACTCTTGTCTTCCAACTCTGCAGGCCTTCGACAAGGACCCTCCTCTTTCTTTCTTACAAACCTCTTGTTATTATTTGTTTTTTTTTTAGGGACGACATAAGGAATACGATTTCCGGTGTAAATTTTTTTTTGTGTTGTAAAAACAACATAACCTCATATCGACTATTTATTTTTCACAACACTGTCAAGTCCACCTGTTGTTTCCCTGAGTCGGCATGTATATGTACATAGGTAAGAGGGGGTTTGAGGGGTCGGTAAGTCCGGCTGTGTACTGTAGCTCGTCTCAAGGGACACGGGACGTTATTCAGTAACAACCAATAGGTAAAATTTATTTCGTCACACACGAACAGACAGGGTTTGAGGGATTGACCAGGAAGGGGGCTCGTTGGCATTCAAGGAAGAGATTCAGACACGCAAAGAAAGACAAAACATTCATTCAATGTTTTGGAAAGAAAAATCTAAGGTGTATATTCCCTACAGTATACTATAAAGAGGAAAAGACAGAATCGAAGTGGGTCACACTACTAGAGATCCCGGTAGGTACAACGACGTTTACCGTAATAAAGTAAGAAAAATTGCATTTCGGACCTAAAGAATACCTTATATAAAACGGTAGTCCTGAACGTAACGAGGACTGTGGGAGTTCGTACGAAAAAGGAAACATTAAAGGACGTAAAATAGGCTACTAAAAGAATCATACAAAATTTTTCACCACGACTATCTACCTTCTTAGACAGTAACTGTGGATCTTACCCAGGGGGAAACACGTATGGTAGGAAAAGTAGTAAAAGTTTCACATAAAATCCAATCAGAAGTCGTTTATGTATGACTTATGGAGAAACACGGTCTGCGATAAGAAACCCCTCAACCGGTATATAGTCTAATATTTCCTACTTTCTCGAGTCTCATCGACCAGAGTAACCGAAATACTGGACCGGACAGTTTATTCGTTGATCAAGTGAAACTTTCAGTGTCGAACGAACACATGGGTTCGGACCACCCAAGAAAAACATAGGAATCTTCAGGACCACGTTATTGATAACTAAAGACAGACCTATCATTATGACCTGTCATTTCGGCTGTAGAACGTAAACATCTCACTAACTATCTCCCAAAAGTCACCTGAAAGTGTAAACAAGGACAAATCTGGAGTTTCGTAGGGACCCCAGTCCGAGCTATCCACTACTATACGAGGGAAATCTACTTATCAAATAAAGGTCGACAGTCTAAGATATGGAACCAGGTATTCAGGTCCCGTTTTATCCCTGATTGAGCATTATGCAGCCATTCAGAATAATGGACCACAAAAGGACTGATATAATCTAACATTTTCTGACTTTAAGGTTTCATTCCTCATACCTAAAATAAGACATCTATCACTCTCCGTGACTTCTTAATTGTCCCCACTCTCCCACTTTCGTCAAAAATTCCTTCTACCTTTCCCGGTCGATAAAATCTACCGGGGCCACTGTTCCGTCCCACACCTGTCGGAAAGTCTACCCTCTACGACGAGACGGTCTAGAAGAGTGGTCTTCAAAGAGTAAACGAGTACTACGTTCAATATACTTACCCTTGAGAGTAACCAATCAATTACTATGTTCAGACAGAACCGGTAGGACTAAGAGAGGTAGACTTAAGTCCTTATCTCGTCTAAACCCTGTCTTTACCTATGACCCAAAAGCTCTCTATACAGATTACTCAGGGAAATTTTTTTTTATCTTCGGAGGGGTGGGTGTTTATTTTTCCTAATTCCCTTCAAAATACTTTATGACGGACGACTTCTAAAGTCACCATAAATGATGGAAAATCTTTTTCGAAGTTTTTAATAGAAATAAATAATAAATACCGACATGACCCAGAAGCGACGACGTGCACCGAAAGAGATCAACACCAGACACCCGAAGAGTAACGAAGACATCAATGCCTCGAGTCCGAGGTCCCGCGCGACCGAAGTCATCGACTCCACGACACCTCGAAGTCATCGAGTCCTCGACACCGAGTATTTGAATCGACAGGGAGTTGGACACCCGAGAAGGGGCCTGGTTTCTATCATGGACACAGGGCACTACCTACAAGTAGGACTTGTAAAATTTCCGTTCGGCTGGTTCTTTATTTCACAAACAATTATAGTGAAAGAGACCCAGGGTGATATCTATGTAAAATTGCATTGCATTTTTCAGGACTTATAAATAACCTTACTGACTACCACTTCGACTTTGAGGTTATGAAACCGGTGGACTACGCTTGTCGACTGAGTAAACTTTTCTGGGACTACGACCCTTTCTAACTTCCATCCTCCTCTTCCCCCGCTGTCTCCTACTCTACCAACCTACCGTAGTGGCTGAGTTACCTGTACTCAAACTCATATGAGGCCCTCAACCGCTACCTGTCCCTTCGGACTGCACGACGTCAGGTACCCCAGCGTTTCTCAGTTTGTACTGACTCGTTGACTTGACTTGCATTGTTTCACCAATCGCACTCAAAATGTGGTTACTTTCCAACAACGACTTGCTTTTCTGTGACCCTAAGAACCGGAGGCCTCTTCTTAAGTTAGACCCCGGTCTCTGTTCCGAACTAACGAGTCTCGAAAACACATTATTTCAAAATAATTTCATATTTCCTCTATCTCTTTCGAAGACTGTATCCGTAGTCTTCTCCCGTCTTTCTCATGGGGGGACGATCAGAAGTGGACCTTCAATCCGGGGAGTAGGTATTCTACATAAAACACTATTAGAACCGTGGTCTACTAAGTAGGACCCGGTATTTTGCTAACTGAACTTACAACATTTTCCCGTCTAATGGTATGTTTATCAAAGTAAATATATCTAATCCCCTTGTTATAGACTCAGATTGTATGACCAAACAGTTCATCCAAGACTCGGTAATCCGCCTTGGCTAAACTTCTGCCCCACCCCCATTTACGTATCATGTAATTGTATCGAATTCTGTTTGTAAAGGTATTCTTTTTACGTAACCAATTGAGTTCCAAACCCTTACCAATTGAAGTCCACTTTGGTCCACAGTAATACCGTTGTGTCATAAAATTCTCTTTGGAAAATTTAAACATACCTCTTCCTTTTTTATAGCGAACAAACAAAGGAGGACGGCGAATTTTCTCAATTTTTACAGACTGTGAACGTCGGATAAAGGAGGTAAACCTCTGGGGACCGGAAGGACGGACAATTGGGAAAGTGGTTCTACACCTAAGACACTTTGTGAGAATAGGGTCATCGGGTTTTGTTCTGTCTCCTGAATCGACGTACCATCCGTCCCTCTACCATAGAAGTCGACCCCTAAATGTATAGGTCTATGGGGACAATGACACTACCTTCCCCTCTTGTCTAAGGTCCCCGTAGACGATTAGACTGTACTGTGGATTGTCATCAGAATAACGACGCTAGGACGACGGACAACCCGTTGACCATGATTACTAGCCTCCGAAATTAAGGTCATGTTTGGTCATGGAATACGCGAAAGGACCACCGAGTCTACCCGTTCTTAGACGGACGTCACAACCTCTGGACCCAAGCTAATCACCTAGTCCTTCAAGGGGACTTCTACCTTTACCAGTAGACGAGGTCATAAGAACGGACCTCTTAAGGTACCTGTCTCCCCAGACCACCCGATGTCAGGTCAATTATTAAGATTGTTATTTATCAACGTTTATTAGCAAGTTTTCATAGTGTTTCGTTAAATTCATTCAGTATTTTACCAACGTTGGTGGCTATTTTGGAGCATCATAAGTTCACGTTTATATAGAAAGGATTCCAGACGACGTGGTCACCTCAAAAATTAACGAACAGTTTTGAAATAAATTTCTATTTTACTCTCCTGTACTATCGTAAAAGTCATACTTTCGTGGACAACAGTAGACACATTCTGTAGTCTACGTCGATCGACCACCTAGTCCTTCGGTATTGAACACGAATACCTACTCCCAAAGGGTGGAGTTTATTTCACTTTCACTTCAGTGAGTCAGCACAGACTGAAACACTGGGGAACTTGACATCGGGTGGTCCGAGAAGACAGGTACTTTAAAAGGTCCGTTCTCATGACCTCACCCAACGGCAAAGGAAGAAGGGTAGAGTTTTATTAACATCTTTTATTATTCGGATCTTCCTCACAACTACACATAGACCAATAAAAAAGGGGAAGTAAAGTACACAATCCTTGACACACTCGACGACCGTTATGTCATACTAAGTCTTATCTGGGGCAGGAACGGTTGTACCTTAGATCCCAGATCATTCCCCTTTAACGGCCATTATTTACACATAATTAATCAGTAGTGTTTATAACCTTGTATTAACACCATTCGTCAAAAACGGATAGAGGACAAAAAAAAAATGAAGATACCGGCATCACCAAGTAAGTTCTTTAAATCATATACATGAATTGTCTTCAGATCTGAATTATTATAGAAACGGAAAGAAAACTTGTCATAGGCAGGAAATTGAGCAGTAAAGAAAATAAAATCACAGAAAAGAAAAATTTCGAAGGGGTTCTGTGACTGGATATGTCAGGCACAAACGAATCTCAATCGGTGTATAAATGTGTAGACAGGTAGTAAAAGAGAAAAACGTTAATGATATTATAAATAAATTTTTTACCTGTAAGATTTGAGGCGTGCACCTTTCATGTACTGGGTAGTAAAAGAGCTGGTCGACAAGCGAGAGTGATAGGAAGACAGACTACATGCACAAATTTGTAGAGGAAATCACTCCCAGACAAAATAAACAAACAAAACGACACGGTCCAGAATGAACACCGACACTCAGGAGCCAACTCCGTACACCCTGGATCAAGGAACTGGTCCCTAACTTAGGCTCGGGGGACGTAACCCCCATGCCTCAGAATCGGTGACCTGACGGTCCCTCCAGGGTCACTCCTTCTATACAACTACCGTTTGACAATAAGAAACTTTTACAGAAATAAACCGAGTTCAAGAACTTTCTATAGAGTGACGAACACAGACACGAACCGGCAAGTCAGCACAGGTTGAGAAACACTGGGAACCCTGACACCGGGTGGTGTCCTGACACCGAGGAGACAGGTACCCTAAAAAGTCCGTTCTTATGACCTCACCCCAGTGGGAAAGGAGGAGGTCCCCTTAGAAGAGTTGGGTCCCTAGTTTGGGGTCAGAGGACCCAGAGGACGAAACGTCTGAACTAAGAAATGGGAGACTCGGTAACCCCTCCGTTAGGAACCAACTGTCAACGACAGAGAATTGTGCAACTTCGAGAGGTAGGTGACAGAGACATCTCAATACGAAACGACGATTCTCCAGTCGACAGTCAGAACAACTGTAAATGAAAAAAAAAAAAGGGAAGGAAAAATGTTTTTATGAATAAAGCGATCCATCCCAGAATCAACACCGGACACCCTAGAAGCAACGACGTGCGTCCTAGAAAACGACGTCTCATTCCCGAAAAGAGATCAACACCACGACCGAGACATCACCCTCGTGCGTACCCGAATCACCAGGGTACCATACACCCCTAGAATCAAGGGACTGGTCCTCAACTTGGACAGTGGGGACGCGACCATCCGTCTAAGAATTGGTGACCTGGTGGTCCCTTCAGGGAACTGGAAATGAAGACTAAGTAATCCAGACTCCAACCAGGACACCAAGATGTAATCATTGTGTACACCCTACTACGACTTTGAAGTAAAACGACTGTTGTGAAGAGAGAGAGAGAGAAAAAAAAATGACTTCATGTCAACTAAATGTCGAAACACAAGTAAAGACGACACGTCGTTTCACTGAGTCATTATGTCTGGTGTGAAAACTATCGTCACCAAACACCTGAGTATGTAAAGACCACGATTAAAAGAAAAGAGTCTTAGTACGAACACATCAGTTTTGAACTGAAAAATAAGGAAGTTTATCCAAAATCATCGTCTTTCTAGTATCGTGGAAACACTTTTACAAATTTTCTAACCCCAACCCGTCTCTATTTACCCTCTAACCCAAATTGTATGTGTGTGATAATAAATATTTTATCTATTATTCCTCGATGACATATCGTGTCCCTTGAGGTAAGTCATTAGACATTACTGGATACACCCCTTTAAAAAAAACTTTCTCGCCTCTCTCTCTATATATATATATACATAGCGACTGAGTGAAACGATATATCGTCTTTCATTGTATTGTGACAGTTAGTCGATATGAGGTCATTTTTTAAAAAAATTTCAAATTCAATCATTCTAAAGTCATCCACGAAAGAAGCTAAGAACAATAAATGGACTCTTATAAAGAAACGGAATAAAAAAAAGAGAAAGTGTCGAGAATCTTTGATTTTACTTCAAAGAATCTATTAGACAAACAAGATTTCATTCATACATTTGTCCTTATCTTAGAATTTTCTATAAATATAATCACTGTCAATTATTAAATGACCCATTAAAAAAGCAATCAAATGAAACTCCTTATCGAATCTTACCACTAGAAGTCTTCGACAAATGAAAACTTCATTAGATTACGATAAAAGAAAATTGATTTTCATTGCTACAGTCTATAATTATAGTGGAAGTTCTTACGAAGTAATAGATCTAAGTATCATTACTTATAAATACCATACGTAAAATACATGCCTTTCCTCTTTTCGTAATAAATTGTTAAGTCGTAATACTAACGTTTCGTAAAGAAAAAGATACTCATCAATCTGACATAGTAACCTAAAATAAAATTAAACTGTTAATTTTAAAAAATTTTTGAATCGATAGTTTAATATGTAATCGTCGAAAAATAAGATTTAAAGTTTCATACACATGTTTGATCTTCACATAAAAAACCAGAAATTAAAGTTCAAAACCTAAAGAAAAATCCACTAAATTTACATAACGATAAAACATTCTTTTTCAAATTGAGATTTCATGTTTATCGTTGTGACAAGAACTTACCTTTCGTTTTAAACATAAGGTCACCAATAGACGATAACGAAGAAGGGAAAGTGATCATTTCTGTAAGACAAAATACTCAAAGTCAAAACAGAAACCATTTATCGACACCCTTATTTCATAATAAAACTTCGATTCGTCCCTCATCATTAGTGAAATTTATCAGAAAGTTTCGTACAAAGAAAAAAAAAGAAAAATTACTATTAGGTTCAACAACCTTATCCTACCAACGTTTATCCCTGATTGTCTAAATTATATATCTCACAGAGTCTTGCGCTTCTCGTGGTCCCAACGCCGGGATTTTTTTAATCGGTAAAAACGTGAAATATAAAAGAGGAGAAAAGGCCTACGACCGGAAGATTTGGAAGACCACGAACTAGGAAGAAATACCTGTAATATTTGATCCGAGACCGAACCGGATAGAGAAATATAAGTCTCTAGGTCTTGTAAGAAATCCCGTGCCCCCCTTGTGTCAACAAGAAAACAGGTGTGGACGGAGGGTCCAGAGGGTCACCGAGAAACCTGTCGGAAGAAAGACCGAAGACGGACTCCTGATAGGAAACGGAAGACAGGTGACAGGTCTGTAGAAGGAATAGTAAGGTTCTCTTATATCACCACTGAGTCGGGCTCGTACTTCTAGTCTTGGGCTGGTTCAGGTAAGTCCCTTTACCCTCAACGTTCAGACAGACGGAGACGAACGGTCGGAGTCGAGTGTACTCTCGCGGAGCGACCTTGTGAGGGAACTTTTCTTAAGGCTCGGACGACGGTCACCTAACCAATTGTCTCCGCGGTCCGGAACCCTTGGCCAACACCACCGAAGAACCCACCTAGGACCCAATGACCTGTTTCCTAGGTACTGACTCAGAGTCGACTTTTCCAGTGTCGAGGGACGTCCCAAGGGTTCTTAGGACTCTCAGGGGCAGCCACCTCACCAACATCGCAACTAGTGTGGTGAATCCCGTCCGTTTTGACGAAGTCACTGTCCACCTTCCACATCACCACCACCAAAGAACTAAATTGGGTAGTGGGTACACCTTCCACATACCTTTCCTACCGCGATCCGACGTTTCACTTAGTCTTCCGGACGTAACTTAAACCCTCCACCCGCCTCCCTCTTAGACACATTACGTGAAAATTTTAAACGGATGACTTCACCTCGAGATTCCTTTCTATGTCACAGTTGGACTGACGAATTTGAAACAGGAGGTGCGTGTGACATATTTGGTCCCTAAATATCGAAGGCATAACTTTTGTGGCCGAAATGAATGCTAGGTTGAGTTTCCTGACGGTTCCCGACGAGCAAAAATGGAAAGACAAAGGAACTTGAAAGAGAATTGTAAATCAAGAGACAGTGAACCGGACTAAGGGATTTTAATAAGTAAATACGACATTAGAACCAGAGAGCTCTAGAGACTCAGAGGCTGAAAGAGCACAAATCTTCCAGGAGAAGGATGTTTCCGAAAGGCAACGGAGGGAGAAGAGGGGTCGGTGTTCGCATCGTTTTAAGGAAAAATGTGATTTACCTTGTCGGTCAAATAAACTGACAGGAGGGATGATCTGTCGTCTGATCGAACTCCCCCCTGATTATACATAACTACAATCGGATCACGAACCGTATATAAACAACGGATTATCGATTAAAAACTTGTTAAGTCAACCTACTCAATTACAATGTTGTAAATAAGATGTAAAATAAACCAACGACTACAAACAAATATAGGACCTGATGATCCTAAAATACCACTTAATTTAAAGGGGGTCGTACATAACACAAACTCAACTTTATCAATTCACAGTCTTTAAATAAAGTGACAGTCTTGTCCTGGTGCATCTATCCCAGAATGAACTTATTTTTCGTGTAAACACAGTCTTAAGATTGTAATTCATTTGAAGTCAATTTTCCAGGTTTGAACCCTGAAAGACTACCAGGTCACCTACTCTTAGGTGGACGGTTACGTCCCCTGTACCCAAACTAGGGACCAGACCCTCCTAGGGTGTACGGCGCCTCGTTGATTCGGGTACTCGGTGTTAATGAAAAAAAGTCAGTTTGAATTAAAGTCAAAAGGATAGCTTTAACGTGAGTTCACTTTCCGTGTAGACGGTAACTATCAAAAATCTTCTATTTTTTTTAATCCGTCGACAGGTTTTTGTCATAATAGTCTAATATTAAATATAAAAATTTTGAAATCGGTAAAATGACATTTATAACGTGTGTGTCTTTTTCACGTGTCTTATATTTGCAGAACCAATAGTTGACTCGTTTGTGAACCACATAGATGGTGGGTGGACACTGAAGAAGTTTTCCAATGGGATCTCCACTGCTGTACATAGGAACTGAAAATTTCTAAGAGTGTAATTAACCATGTCAAGAGAGGGACCTGTTATGTTCCTGGACGTCAGTCAAGTCAAGGTCAATACGGGAGAACTAGATATACGATAATAATACCTAACAAATATAAAACATCAGTAATAACAATAATAAACAATAGTCATAAGTGTTAACGGTTGTATTCATAGTCAAAATAAGAATTGAAAAACCAGGTAGAAGACGGAAGGTAGACTATAGTAAGAAAAAAACAGGTTTCTTATGGGAAATTACGAAAGAAATGGCGAGTCGACGACTACTGTCCAAGGAAACCAAAACGGACTTCCATAGAATCAAAACAAAAGTAGGAACTTTCTAACAACAAAAATTCGAACATTCCACCAGGAAAGGAGGGACTGTAAAACCTCTACATTGAGGTAACAGAAGATCGACGAAAACAAAAATAATGTCGGTCGACAGACTTATACAAGACAAAATAGGTCGAGTAAAAAAACAAACAAACAAACATTGGGAGAATTACCCAATTTGGGTAAGTGATTCAAGAAATAAACCGATAGCATAAAAAGTAAGATCTCAAAGATAAGAATTTTTTTTTTTGAGAGTTTGGGGGGGGGGGGTGCGACGGGGCGGAAAACACTAAGTTCATGACACGGTTATAAGAGTAAGACAAAAAAGAAATATTTAGAGAAACTTATAATATTCACATCTGTGAAAAATACCCCTCGGGTACTTGAAGTCGTAGATCTCGGCATGGATACCAGACAAGACGACAGACAACAAAGACGACCAGGAATGACAATCGTAAGGACAGAAGAGGACAAAGAACATAAAACCTACAACATAAAGTTTTTGACTTCTTCAATAAGCTGCATACCCTGCCGTAAAAAAGGGGTGATTCTGCGAATGAGGGACCTTCTTTTCAATACTAGTTGGATCTATCGTATAAGTTTTCGTCTCTGTAATGAAACGGTTGATTCCAGGCAGATCAGTTCCGATACCAAAAAGGACACCAGTACATACCTACACTCTCAACCTGACACTTCTTCCGACTCGTGACTCTCAAAACTTGACACCACAACCTCTTCTGGGAACTCTCAGGGAACCTGACGTTCCTCTAGGTTGGTCAGGTAAGACTTCTAGTCGGGACCCTAAAGAAACCTTCCTTACTACGATTTCGACTTTGAGGTCATGAAACCGGTGGAGTACGTTTCTCAACTGAGTAACCTTTTCTGAAACTACGACCCTCCCTGATCCCCGTCCTCCTCTTCCCCTGCTGACTCCTACTCTACCGACCTACCGTAGTGCCTGAGCTACCTGTACTTAGACTCACTTGAGGTCCTCAACCACTACCCGTCCCTCCGGACCACACGACGCTAAGTACCCCAGCGTTTCTCAGCCTGTGCTGACTCGCTGACTTGACTTGACTTCTCAAAACTATCTAAGAATGTCCGTCGACCGCCAGGGGAGGTAGGTCAGAGTCTACGGCTACTCCGTTTCGACCCGCCACAGGGACGGGACAGGGGTCCTTACTTCACGCAGAAGGACGTTGGGGAAGGGCTAGACTGTCGCTTCGGGACCCTCGAAGACGGGAGGTCGGGGTGGTCGCAGGGAGAGGAGGTCTAGAAGAGAGACACCGGATCGACAGTCCCACGGGAGTCCCAGAAACAAGAGGAGGGAGAAACGACCTTAGTTGTTTAACGGGAGTCCTCATAAAGACGGAAGAGGACTTACAACCGGGTAACCAAGGAGTGACGGAACGATCGATTATCGAAGAGTGTCCACAAAAACAAGTTTAAAAGATCAACAGGAGTCACTCTTCTAATCAAACATATTGTATCAAGTCGTAAGGAACCCCAGTGTTCTCAGTCTGTGGTTATGACTTTCACCGCCTAGAGAATTAACAGGAATCACAAAAGTGAGACTGAGAAAAAAAGAGGAGACTGAACGGATAAAGGTCCACCCAAAAAAAACACCCCCCCCCTCCACCAAACACGACGTACTGAACACCTTACAATCAAGGGGGTGGTTGCTAGCTTGAACCCGAAGGTCGTCACTTTCGGGTCTTAGGATTGGTGACCTGACGGTCCCTCAAGGGATAAAGGGTCAAAATCGAACTTACGCACCGGTCTAAACGAACAATAACCGGTAGAAGAATGATCATCAACAGAAAAAAATCTCTCACTCCACATTATGATTATAAAATCTTATACAAAATCTAATTCTTAGAAAAACTTCGAACTTTATAAAAAAGGACTAGTATTTTCGTTGATACCAGAATAATCTATGAGACTTCTTATGTTCTTTTCCATGTCACTATTACTTTCCATTTGCCGTCGTCGTCTTGATGGTGTACCAAATATTGTAACATACAGAATCACAAAAATGAGACACTAAATACGGACACTTGTATTTATTATTTGACCTTATTTAAAATGTGACACCATGAGTCAATTGTATCACACTTGTAAAAGAACAGCAATTATAAAAAATTATACTGAAAATTACGAATACATCGTAAGAGAATAAACCAACATTAGAATAAATTAATAAGATTAAGACAAATTTTAAAAGTAATGATATTTAGTCAGACGTCACCAGTAAAAACCTGCGTTGAAAGACACGGCTCAAGACTAACACATTAATAGTAAGTCACCCAAACTCACAAGAAGTCAAAGAAAATAACTCAGAAAATTTTTCACTATTAACGTAAAATGGAAAAGCCAACAAAGCTAAGTTCGACGTTCAGGTGACAAGTAAATCCCAGACCATACTAACTTCCCACTTCTCGTGAAACCTAGGGGTCTCTTGTATGTTCCCGGACTGTGGTGGATTCATTAACCTGTCTGCAACTTAAATAAACGTACACCTTCATTAGTAACAGTTCTTGTTCCCCTTTTTATACACTGTGGTGTCCTTGTGAACCATTTATCTTGTCCTTGTCGAACATGTACTGGAGGGTTTGGTCTGTTTCTTTCGAGTTTCCGACCACTTGTACTTGGCTTGTCCTTGTATTTATGATGGAGAGAAACCAAATGTAAAACTAGTCGATACCGGCAATGTATTAGCCGAGGACCGTTCAGGATGGCAGAAGAACCAAGAGTAAACCAGCACTGCCAAGTAAGAACCAGTCTTACCTACTGACCCACTAACGACACAAGAGAAAACCCTTCACGAAGAAAGGGTCACGAGAACCCCCGAAACTGAACATAAACTGGAAAAGGTAGGCGGGCACAAATTGTAGACGGCGCCGATCAAGACGTATGTGTGGGGCCAGAGGGGAAGTGTGTCTGGATCCAGGAGTACCCAGAGGGACAGTCGGATGACGCAAGTGCAGGACGCTCCACAGAGTCTAAGGGTAGGTTGTGGACTCCAAAGTATCTTATTGGGCCATTTGCACGCCATCGTGTGTCTGGAAGACAATGCTTCCAAAGCGAGACCCTAATTTTCCCGCGTCACCACTCAGAAACCACTACACATTACTGGAACGGCAATGTAGAATCATAATAGACAGACGAAAGAGACCTAAGACCTTCTCGTTCCCGTCGACCTTCCCTTGGAACCGGGGTCCTCACACAGGCTCTTCCCTCTTCCCGGTCTCCCCTGTCCCGCTCTCCTACTGCCACTGACGTCGTCGGCTCGTGTCGGGCGTATCCTGGACCCTGGGCGCGCCCTCGGTCTTGATCCTGTACCCCTTCCTCCACTGAGCAAGTCTCCCGCTGTCGAGAGTCCTGACGTTCAGTCCGGTGGTTTTCACCCAGTCCGTCTGTGTGGGTCTCCAGACGGGCTCCCGGTTTCTCCCTTATTTTTCCGAAGCTCCTGTGCACCGACTCGGTTGTGTGCTATTGGGGTTATTAGGGCCGTCGGACGTTCACGACACCCGACGGGTCCACACCGAGACACCATTTCTTAGGCGGACGGTTACGTCCTCTGCACCCAAGTCAGGGTCCCGGTCCTTCTAGAGGACGTCCTCCTTTACCGTTGCGCGAGGTCACAAGAACGGACCCTTTAGGGTGCCTGTCCCCTCGGACCGTCCGGTGGCAGGTACCCCAGTGCCCGCAACCTGTGCTGACTCGGCACGTGTATGCGTCATGAAAGGGGTGGATTGTAGTTGAAACAGTATCAGGAATAAAGACTACTACTGATCTAAAACAGTGGGGCCGAACCTTAAAGTCAGACAAAAAGACGAAGAAAAAATAGAAACGTCGAGCAGTCAAGGATAGAGAGATCATTAAAGCGGAGGTGTACCCTTCCGGAACCGAGAAGGTTTGTGTCCTGGATTCTGTCTTCAGTGAATTGGAGGGTTTGGCTACGGATTCTACTGTGCACACTGTCCCGACAGTACTCTTGGCCCCACTTCACCTAGTCTGGGAGTGACGTCGAGTCGGTCTCACAACTCCCGGAAGGCCCAACGAAAGACCGGTGGTCAAATCGGGGGTCGGCGAGGGTCGAGCTAGGAGAAGTGTCGTCGAGTCTAGTGCAGTATAGGACGGAGTCTTTGGAACTTTCAAAGGAGTACTTGACAAACCTGTGTCGGGGTGTAAGAAACGAACCAAACTCCTGGGCGGTCGGGCCGTCGGACGGAAAGACCAGAGTCGGGGAGCGTGCAAGAAAACAGATCACACAAGATTGGCTTAGGTCGACGAACGATCAGAGTCGTGTTCGGGGACAAGACGGTCGGAGTGAGAAATTCAACAAGAGAGAAAAAAAAAAACCGGAGAGGTACGTCGAACGTCCCAGAATCAAGGGGTTGGTCCCTAACTTGGATCCGGGATCGTTACTTTCGTGGATCAAGATTGGTGACCCTGGTGACCTCTTAAAGGTTTTAACAAGAGAACCCAAGGTCTTGGAAGAGTAAAAAGGTCAGGGACAGGATTACGAGGACACAGGGGACGTGGAGGGGTACTGGGGCCAGAGTCGGCGTTCGAAGACATCATTGAACGAGACTAAAAGGTAATAAGAAGGTAATAAGTAAATAGACTTCAGAACAGTACGAAGGAGAAAAAAACGAAACACAATAAACCCGCGTGCCAAATAAATGGGAGGACTTAGGACCTTCCAAGAAGGACTCGTGAATCGTTTCGTAGACCAGTTAAAATGATTAACAACCTCCGTTAATCATTTTCCTAATACGATTCATTTGGTCCGTTCCCCTATTATAGTTCGACTAGTTCTCAACTGTCCGGGCGACCTTGGCTTTCCTGTCCTTACGTCGAGGTATCGGGACAGACCTTTTAACCTTGGTCCATCAAAAGACTACGGCCGGTTCTCGGAAATACACCAAGAACAACTCCAGACATCTACATTCCGTTGATTAAAATTCAGTGACAATGTACGGTCGGTGAGAAGATCCACAAAATGCACTACATAAGGAAACTCGGAGTTTGTCTCATAAGAGGTGACCGAAAAAAAAGGGGACTGACGAGGAGTTCCGTACTTCGTACACCCTAGACCCGAGAATCAAATGATTTGTCCCTAGTTTGGGTTCAGGGGAGGTAATCTTCACACCTCAGAATTGGAGACCTGGTGGTCCCTTCAGGGAGGTGACCGAAGAACAATATGAATCTTATTTTGGGTCTGAGACTTTGATCTGGGTCTACTAGGGATTTAGACCGGACATAAAAGATTGGTCTGAGTGCCGTGGTGGAGGACTGGAAAGGTGTGAGGGGGGAGGGGGGAAATGGGAGGAAAGAGGTGAGGAAGGATGTAATTTCGAAGTGGGTACTTAGGGTCTAAATACACACAAAAAAAATCTGGGTTACACTATTGTCTTCATTCACACAACGGAAACTACAAAATGAAAAGCTTTATGTAAGACTAGAATAAAGTCAGGTATTAGAATGGGTTTCTATTATTACATCTCTCCTACTTTACGGTTCTTTTGAACTACTAAAGCGTCTCTAAAAACGATTTAGTAGACGGTCAACACCCTGATTTAGTATGAAAGGAAATTCGAAATCTACACAAGACTTTCCAAAAGAAGTTGATCTCAAAACGATTAGTATGAGATTTTAGACAACACTTTAAAGAACCGAGTAACCTCTCTTTGTTCTTTGACCTTCAAGATTATCGGTGACACCCCTCCCTTTGACATCCTTGTCCTCTCTCTGAATTAAAAACGAGATATGGAAAGACATCTATTTAAAATTGGTGTACGGACACCATAGACAAATTTACTCATTATGTATCTACAAGACCTTTTAACGGTGAGTAATAATAGTGAGGAACGTTTTCGTTAGACCGGTGCAATCTGTCAAACCTTTTATTTCCCTCTTTTTTCCAATAAGGTTTAAGATGTTGTTAGGATTTTGTTGGTGAAGCCTAACGGTAAAGTTTGACCTAAGATCTTACCCATAAAACATTTTACTTAATGGATTGAGACGTAAACTTGGAGAAGACATGTGACCATAAAGGTGTATGACAAAAATTATCACATACACAGACACGCACGGCTCAGCACAGACAGAGAAACGCTGGGGTACTTGACATCGGACGGTCCGAAGAGACAGGTACTTTAAAGAGGTCCGTTCTTATGACCTCACCCAACGGTAAAGGAAGAGGTCCCCTAGAAGAGCTGGGTCCCTAACTTGGGAGTAGAGAACGTAGAGGACGTGACCGCCCGTCTAAGAAACGGTTGAAAATCACGGCGAATCCTTTGGGTTGAAAATATCCTCCTTAACGGAAATCAATAACAATCATCTTCTTAAAAGAAATACGTACTTCCAATAAGTAGAAAAAGGGACAAAACTGGTCGCACTTTGTGTCGAGATAGTGTTCAAAGAGTTGAATCTTTTTTCCTCTTTACTGGGTTAGAGTCGACCTCGGAGTCGATTCGAGATTTTTGGACGGGGGTGGAGGTCGGGGTAGTCACGACCAGGGACACGCACAAACCCTTCTCTTCCGATCTTTACGACGTCACTTTACCCGTCTTAGAGCGTCGACCACCCTACATTCCTTATTCCTCCTACCCTTCGGGTTGCTATTCCAAACTCATTTTTCTTCTCTTAAATTCTACCATCCAAAAGTTTGACTTTAAGAACGAGTTAGGGTCAATTAAACGGACTAGAAGCCGTCGCAAGAATTGGGGACTCACAGTCAAAAGAGTAAATGGTTTGTCTCTATTAAATCGTGGATGAAGTTAATCCAATAACCTCCTGATTACTCTCTTTGAGGTGTATTTCGTGGATCGTATCACGGACTTACAAAAGGTGAAGGTTAATAATTACCGTCAAGACGTAAAATTATAAATAAATAAAAATAAAATGAAGACGGACACAACCCAGAAGTAACGACGTACGCCCGTGAGATCAACGTCGCTCGTGCCCGAGGACAGATAAACACTTAACGTCGGAGATCCCGTGTGTCAGAGCCAACGAGGCTTCGTATACTCTAGAAGGGCCTGATCCCTAGCTTGGGAACAGAGGACGCAACCGTCCACCTAAGAATGGGAACCCCGGTGGTCCCTTCAGGCACTAAGACAAAAATTTCTCTCTTATCTTTTCCTCCTACTCTCCACCCGCTACAATTCCTTCGACTAAAGACGAATCTGTCCAACCCAAACTTTATGGGCTCCCTTCAATAAGTCATCAAAGATCTTTTGCCTTTATCCTCGGACCCCATCTGCCCGGACACGGTGACGTCCTCAATTCCTAGAAGTTCCAAACTCATTTTTCTTCTCCTAAATTCTGTCATCCAAAAGTTTGACTTTAAGAACCTAGAGTTAGGGTCAAATAAACGGACTAGAAGCCGTCACAAGAATTGGGGACTCGCAGTTAAAAGAGTAAATGGTCTCTATTAAATCGTGGATGAAGGGATCACCGAGTCTGCCATTTCGCAGACAGATGTTACGTCCTCTGGACCCAAGCTAGGGACCCAACCCTTCTAGGGGACCTCTTCCTTTACCGTTGGGTGAGGTCATGATAACGGACCTTTTAGGGTACCTGTCTCCTCGGACCATCCGATATCAGGTACCCCAGCGTTTCTCAGTCTGTGCTGACTCGCTGAAGTCAGAAGGTGTTTTATCGAAACGTAAGTAAGAGACGGTGGGAAGGGACCTACCCGAGTATTGAGAACAACAGACTTGGGCACCTGTTACAAACCAGTGGGAACTCCAACGAACTTTTCTCACGGGAACCGATCGACCTCTCACAAAAGGTCGGTGACCGGAGTCCCGAAGTCGCACAAAGACGTTACGAGGCGCCACGGGCCGGGTCCCCTGTCACTCGACTTTGGTCGACAGCGGACGTGTGGTCCGGTGCACGGGAACCGACGTACTTGCCTGACTGGTACATACAGAGACGGAGCCCTTACAAAGAGACGAGGGAGACTCCCACCCCGAAGCACAACTTTCAGGTCGTCGACAACTTCAATTTAAGGTGTACCAGGGAGAATTAAAAGACAACATTCCCGGTATATGACCCCAAACAATTCCAAAAAAAGCAAAAAAGAACGTCTAGGAGTTACGACAGCATGACGACTAAGACAACTCGCGGGACCGACTAGGTCTAGTAATGGTGAAAAGTTCAAGACTTGAGCCCCCACTGAAACTCAAGTACCTACTACGGTCATTCATGTAGTCTGTTGACATCTATAAAACCATAAAAGTTCCCGTCCCTTAGGCCGACGGTCAAGAAGGACAATTTAATGTTTATAACTAAGTACCCAGGCAAACTTGACTACAGAGTCAGAGAAGGGCGGCAATGTTTAGTCCTACTGTTTATAGATACACGACGCACATAAGACGGAGATTCCCGTCCTCAAAGATAGTCTAGAGCAGAAAAAAAAAAAAAAAAGGGGTAGAATACAATTGAAAGGATAAAAAAATTTAAAACGAAACACACTTAGAAAAATGTGGGACCCTCTCCCTCCCTCAGTCCTTCCTTCAAAGTATAGAATAACACAGAAATAGAGAGTCATAAATGGAAAGGAAGCCTTTCACTAGAAAGAGGTAAGATCTTTCCGAAGACTACCAATAAAACAACGAAAAAGGTCTATTTATCTTTACGTGTGTCCCTACACCTACACCCCACACGTCTTTCCTCCGATCCGTGGGGGGTGGGGGTGGGGTTGTGTGTGTAGGATTCCAGTTCCTTTGGACTTACAAAATATTGATGTCAGTACGACACAGGTACGACTGACTCTCCTTCTCACGACACGTGTCAGGGTCTGTTTTCCACTACGTTTAAATAAAAGTGACCGGAACGTCTTGAAATTTACGTAAAATTTTTACACAGAGCTTGTATCACTCATTCCACCTCTTACCGACTTCCACGTCAAATCCCTACCTGATTCTCGGAAGTCGTCTGTACCACTCTGAACGTTTTAAATAAGAATCTCACTCTTTCAGCAAAAGATCATAAAACACCAATACTTGACTACACACAAAAGTCTTCTAGAAAAACAACGACTCATGTCCACGTAATCCCCCGACCCACACACTCATGTCCCTGGGCCTGTGACCAAACCACCCACAAAGAGACATTAGGTCCGATTTGACCCCTACCCCTTTCTAGCCAAACTTCTATCCTAACTGTCTTCAATGATGTCACTCTCTTTCCCAACTCATATACTGGACGTAGAAAAGTCCTCACTCTCTCAAACCTTTACCTTTGTGTGGACCGTCCTTTGAGTTGACTAAATAAATAAATAAACTGAATAAGTTGTGTAAGGTCTTACTTGTTCTCAAACAGGTAGAGTTAGTGACCGGATTGAAAATAAAGGAAGGATCTACTGAAAATCTTCGGATCATTTGGTCAAGTAACGGAACCTAATCTGGATGACTAAAGTACTTCCGTAACCAGTTCTTTTGAGTTGACTAAAATAACCGAATCGCATCAACAATCCTCACACCGAGACTTCGGTCTCTGGTATGAAACTTTGGACTGGGACACCACATACTTTACCCGATTGTAACCCGAACAATGACTACAAACACACTGAATCAAAGGGGGAGACTTATATCCCTACTAACATCATAGGTGGAGGAGTCTAACAAGACCACCGATTCAATCACGTACTTTTTACGAAGTCTACCCTAGACCCGGTATTATTCCCGAGTTATATAAAGTGACCAAATATCCGACAAGAATTGAATCTATATCACTTCACCTCTCTAATTTTCCCGTCAACCCATACACTGAGACATTGGGTCTACAGACCCTTCCCCATTTAAACTCCTGTATTCAAAGTTTTTCTGTAAATGCAATCACTCTATCATTTCTCTTTTCGCATCCTAGCCCAGTATATCCTCGCGACTGTAGTCTTCAGCCCTCCTCATCGGACTCCTCTCGACCTTCACCTCTATGAAAAAACGGTAGGAGAGGGTGGAGAGTCGAAGCCTCATCTCTGGTTCGTCAGTCCCGCAACACAGTAGGACCCCCGCCTTGGACAGTCTGTCTGCACTGAAGACGACATCGTAACGAGTAACAGAGACAAGACCTGTCAGGACAATGAGACCACTTAAGGGGGTCTTTCCTATTACTCAAGGTAATTATAATTTAATTATAGAGAGACGGAAGGAAGAGAACTCAATTTTCTGGCACGTTCGATATTTACATTGTAAACTAACTGTAAATCTTCATTAAATAGAAAGTGATAAAGGTCATCGTCCTAAGGAAAAGATTCATTAACTCCAATCTCCTTCTTTGAAATTTACTATGTCGATACCAACACAGACTTAGTTCATCATTGTCACGGACGGAACAAGATTAACGGCCTCTAATCCGACTCATCACTGACAGATTGTCATAACCGAATTAAATCGACTGAAGTTTCCGAACGACCATGAGTTCCGAAATATTGTCATTAATAAAACATTATTGGACCTATGATTAAGGTCACGTAAACGTCAAAGTATAGAAACTTTCTTTACCAAATATTAATGAAAATCCCGTTAGATAACTACAAAATGTAGTGTACGAACTTTTCTATGTCTTCCTATTTACAAGTAAGTGAACTCACTTAGAAAAAGAATTGACGATAGGAGAATTTAAAGGAAAAAGTATACAAAACTAGAGAAAAATTTTTCTTCAAACAACCCCTGAAGGACCACCGAGTCACTATTTCTTAGGTGGACGGTCACGTCCTCTGTACCCAAGCTAGGGACTTGACCGTTCTAGAGTATACGACACCTAGTGGATTCGGACACGCGGTCTTGACGACTCGGAACGAGACGTTGCTCTCTCCGGTCCCGTCGCTCTTCGTGTGCGTGACGTCGCACTCTCCTCAGGGACCGAGTGGTGTTGGTCTCGTCTCGTCGTCTCTGAGTCGTGTCGGTATTTATTTACTTATTCGTTTAAATCGAAAATTTTAACAAATATCCAGTCTCCAGTAGTACCGGTTGTTGGGAAAGATATAAATTGTATGTCCTCATATCGTGCTTTGTCAGGAACTTTACCCATGTCAGTTAACGAAACTTAACACGAACTTTTAATACCATATTTCATATCGTTAAATTGCAACAACGGAAAATCTCACCGCCATCGGTAGAGTTCTAAAATAGGTCCTGTCTTGTCCTCACAATAGAGTGAATAGGTGCACTAGAATTCTAAAGAGAAAAATTTTTTTGGATCGAGAACTTGTAAACATAAAAATGTACTAAATACATGTTTTTGCACATTATGCAAATATTGAATATTGGTATAAATAGCCTCTTCCGTTACCGTGGGGTGAGGTCATGAGGGTACCTGCCTCCTCGGACCGTCCGACGTCAGGTACCCCAGCGACTCTCAGTCCGTACTGACTCGCTGAAAGTGAAAGTGAAAAGTGAAAGTACGTAACCTCTTCCTTTACCGTTGGATGAGGTCACAAGAACGGACCTCTTAAGGTCCCTGCCTCCTCGGACCATCCGACGACAGACACCCCAGCGTGTCCCAGCCTGTGTTGACTTCGTCGTAGTCGTTGGTATAAATATACCAACTTTTTTCCCCTTATGGGATCCTTTCTGATCTTTTGACAGGATCTAACTTCCTTTGTTTCCTCTAGGTCGATGGACGTCATACTCTGGGACCTAATCTGAGATCTTGTCTTCTTCCTGTAATCCCTCGTTTGTTTGTCCGTTTTAAGTCTATTTGAAATAAACTCTTTAAAATTACCTGACCGCTCTTTGACATTGTCCTCGAAAGTCTCGGTTGGTATTACGGTTTATCGTCCAATAGGGTTAATTAAAGACTAAGTAAAACGTCGTTACAATAGAAAGTTCGGTTTGAACTGAAATCACACACACAGTCAGTGAGTCAGCACAGACTGAGAAACACTGGGGTGCTTGACGTCGGAAGGTCCGAAGAGACAGACACCCTAAAAGGTCCGTTCTTATGACCTCACCTACCGGTAAGGGAAGAGGTCTCCTAGAAGGATTGGGTCCCTAGCTTGGACCCAGAGGAGACAACGTCCGTCTAAGACATGGTAAACTCGATGTCCCTTCAGGTGTTGAATTGCAATAAGTAACCCATTTATTATATACTGGTTATTTTATTATTCTTTAAACAAAGACTCCTCCTTTATTGGTAATATTATTATTCTTAAACAAATGGTATATATCTGTAGAGTAAATTCTATTGTAAACAACTTCTTTCCCACCAGAAATTTAACAAGACACACTTTAGTTCTTTCTCTTCTTGTCTATGAAGTGTTTCCTTCTATAAGCATACTGATTCTTTGTACTTTTATCAGAAGTGTAATAACCTATACTTTCTTCACCTTTAATGTTCGGGTCATCACTTAGTGACACGGGGAAGTTAAAAGGTCATAAGTACATACCTACACTCTCAATCTGATATTTCTTTCGACTCGTGACTCCTTAACTACGAAAACTTGACACCACAAAATCTTCTGAGAACTCTCAGGGAACCTGACGTTCCTCTGGGTTGGTCAGGTAGGTTTCCTTTAGTCAGGACTGACAAGTAACCTTCCTGACTACGACTTCCACTTTGAGGTAATGAGACCGGTGGATTACGCTTCTCGACTGAGTAAACTTTTCTGGGACTACGACCCTTTCTAACTCCCGTCCTCCTCTTCCCCTGTTGTCTCCTACTCTACCAACCTACCGTAGTGGTTGGGTTACCTGTACTCAAACTCATTTGAGGCCCTCAACCAGTACCTGTCCCTCCGGACCGCTCAACGTCAGGTACCCCTAGTGTTTCTCAACCTGTGCTGACTCGCTACCCCCAGTGTTTCTCAACCTGTGTTGATTCGCTGCCTTGACTTGACTTGTCTTACGGGAAAGTTTTACCGTTGTACTTGTTTTGACTGTTACGGTGGACTACCGACACCTCGGTCGTTTAGAGAGTTAGATGTCGACCCTCACACTAGTATGTTGAGCCCTATATGTTCAACATCGATCTATATGTGGGTGGGATACTAGGTCGTCAAAGTAGGGACCCATACATCGGACGCCTTTACTTACGAACACAGGGAGTATTCGGTACATATTTTTACCGGTATCCGAAAAACAAATATTCACTAGTGAGTGGATCTCGGTCTGTAGGACCTTACACTTTAGTCCACCCGGAATCCTTCGTAGTGATGCTTGTTTCGATCACCTCCACTACCGTAAGGTCAACTTGATAAAGTTTAGGACTTTCTACTACGACACTTTCACGACGTGAGTTAAACGGTCGTTTAAACCTTTTGAGTCGTCACCGGTGTCCGGACCTTTTTCAGTCAAAAGTAAGGTTAGGGTTTCTTTCCGTTACGGTTTCTTACGAGTTTGATGGCGTGTTAACGTGAGTAGAGTGTGAGATCATTTCATTACGAGTTTTAAGAGGTTCGGTCCGAAGTCGTTATGCACTTGGCACTTGAGGGACTACAATTTCGACCAAAATCTTTTCCGCCTCCTTGGTCTCTAGTTTAACGGTTGTAGGTGACCTAGTACCTTTTTCCTTCTCTCAAGGTCTTTTTGTAGATAAAGACGAAAGAACTGATACGGTTTCGGAAACTGACACACCTAGTGTTATTTGACACCTTTTAAGACTTTCTCTACCCTTATGGTCTGGTGGACTGGACGGAGAACTCTTTGGACATACGTCCAGTCCTTCGTTGTCAATCTTGACCTATACCTTGTTGTCTGACCAAGGTTTGTCCTTTTCCTCATGTAGTTCCGACATATAACAGTGGGACGAATAAATTGAAGATACGTCTCATGTAGTACTCTTTGAGACCTGACCTTCTTCATGTTCGACCTTAGTTCTAACGGTCCTTTTTATAGTTATTGGAGTCTATACGTCTACTATGGTAGGAATACCGTCTTTCACTTCTCCTTGATTTCTCGGAGAACTACTTTCACTTTCTCCTCTCATTTTTTCAACCGGATTTCGAGTTGTAAGTCTTTGATTCTAGTATCGTAGACCAGGGTAGTGAAGTACCGTTTATCTACGCCTTTGTCACAGTCTGAAATAAAAAGACCCGAGGTTTTAGTGACGTCTACCACTAACGTCGGTACTTTAATTTTCTGCGAATAAGGAACCTTCCCTTCAATATTGGTTGGATCTGTCGTATAATGAAACAGTTGTTTCCAGGTAGACCAGTTCCGATACCAAAAAGGACACCAGTACATACCTACACTTTCAACCTGATATTTCTTTCGACTCACGGCTTCTTAACTACGAAACTTGACACCACAACCTCTTCTGAGAACTCTCAGGGAACCTGATGTTCCTATAGGTCGGTCAGGTAGGATTTCCTCTAGTCAGGACCCACAAGTAACCTTCCTGGCTAAGCTTTCGACTTTAAGGTTATGAAACCGGTGGAGTACGTTTCTCAACTGAGTAACCTTTTCTGGGACTACGACCCTCCCTAACTCCCGTCCTCCTCTTCCCCTGCTGTCTCCTATTCTACCAACCTACCGTAGTGACTGAGTTACCAGTACCCAAACCCACCTGAGACCCTCAACCACTACCTGTCCCTCTGGACCGCACGACGTCAAGTACCCCAACGTTTCTCAGTCTGTACTGACTCGCTGACTTGACTTGCTTTTTGACCTTCGTTAGGTGTAAAAAGGGTCACCGTCTTACCTGTCTTCACACCACTAGTCTCTACCCTGCTAGGTTTAGTTTGTCCAAGACTCCTAAGTAATATGACGAGAGACATATAAATGTATCATTACGTACAAACTTTCAAAACTATTACTCTTGATTCTTTATCTTCCCTTTTGTCTTACTTGTCGACCCCGGAAGGGACACCGAGAACCGTAATGCAACCTTTTCCGGGTCCGACGGAAGGACGAGAGACAATTGCATGGGGGTTTGGTCGACCCGCCAGTCAAGTGATCACGCACTGTGGGGTTACAAAACTCCTTTATCTGGATGTTTCGTTGTCGTCTCCTTCCCCTCGGTACCCTCGCTAACAACGGGAAATAAAAGTAAGTAGATGGGAGGGTGGGAAGGTGGGAAAAGTAGAAAAATTAGGCAATTTAGTGTACCGAGTTTTCTAACATATAAGATGTGAACTGTCGACAGAAAAAAAAAAAAAAATTCCATTAAGTCATTTATAAATAAAAGTTCTAGAAAAATGTCTCTACATACAGATTCTTCTGGTGATTCCCACCACTACAGTAAACGAACTAGTTCCGGTCGGCAATTGACAGGGATCTATCCTTCCTCGGAACTGGAGAAAGATCCCTCGTGTCTCGATAGAAACCCAGTCTCGGTTAGGCTCCGGCGGAGTGTCGTCCCCCGTCGGAGTATAAGAGACGTTAGGGAACGGACCCGAGGAGGAGCCGACTTGAGTTGACTACGGTTTCCCATTACGTCCGGACAACTACTACCGGGTACACTCAGACGGACGACCCCCGTCCCTTGACCTACTCCTGGAACCACACAAACACACACACACACACACACACGCGCGCACGCATGTACTCACGCACACACACATGCACGCACGCACACACACATGCACGTACGTATACACACACACTGAATTAACACTTTTAATGGAGTTTATAACAAAAGTCTTCGGTCTTTACACCGGTTTTTAATCTCTTTTCACTCGGTATTTTTATGTCCATTCTTATGTTTACATTTAGTCCATCAGTAGATGGATCGATGGTCAAAATACCTTTCTTTTGTTTAGGTTCTTTCCGTTTCCCTCTTTAGGTCTCCCTCTCATCTTATTCTTGATCCAATTGGAATTGTTTCCGTAAAGGCCTTTGAGGAAAAGACAAACTTACTAACCGATTCATAGTCCTTTACAAAAGATTAATACGGAAAGCACCGGACACCACATCGAAAAGAAGACTTGGAAAAGTTTACTCCTGCCGTAGTAATTCGGTCCTTAAATTACATCCTTCGTTGACGCCCGTCACACGTGTCGGCCACACGACACGTGTCTTACTCATTTTCCATAAAAGACGGTGACTGGTCATGAAATGACCAACATTTTTAGGGACAATAATCTTGGTCAAGGAGTAAACGGATAACTGTGTAAATACTTAAAATTAAGAAGTCTCATTGAGAACACAAACGGTGCCATACGATGTGGAATAAAGTCTCTGCAACTCAAGAGATCTGACGATCCTCTATGCTCTAAATAAGTGGACAAAATAGAATAGACGAGACGCAAAAATAAACTGAATGTGAAACTAGGATGGATTCGACACAGTATACGTACCCTAAATAAGTAAGACAAGTCACACCAATCATATCAATGAATGTCCTTATCTTAAAACTTTTAAGGGAATAGAGTTTAATTGTAAAAAGACAAAAGAGTAACACTCCCCACTATCCTATGACATACTAAAATTAAAATAAATACGGAAAATGTAAAGAGGGCTCAAAATATAAAAACTCTTTCTACCTTTAATTTTTAAAATTACTAATACACTCTAAATCAGGACCTCACCAAAAGAAAAATCTGTCTTATCCTGTATTTTTATGAGTTCTAAAATTTAAAAGATATAATTGTAACTATACAGATTACAATTGTATTCTCTATTAAATATATTTAACATAATATTGGAATATATTTAATACAATTATATTTACAGTGACTAAAATAAAAAAATTATTTCGGAACTCAAATTAACAGATAGAGACAAAGAAAATTCTACATACTTCTTCAGTTTCTTATAGGGTGTTACCCAACCGAAAATATTTTAATTAAAAAGAGTAATATCTTCTATGAACATGTCTTAAATTTTTGGCAATTTCATTCTGTTTGTTCTTTTATCACTTGAAGACGGGCTCAAGTACAAAGTCTCTAACGGTGTCCAAGAGGGTGCGAAACGCGCATTATTTCCTACAGGTCGAGGAGAATCCCTCCGAGACACCTAAGGGACCGGAGACTGGGGGGGGGGGGTGGGGGTGACATAAACGAGACAGAGGCGGTGTCGACCCATCGTGTCTTCTCGAAACGAAGACCTCCGTCTGAAGAACTGATCTCACAGAGTAGGTGGTGAACGATCGACCCGTCAGAACCCGTCCAATGAACCGGCCCGCTCTTCTGATACTCCGAATGCACCATGGAGAAGGGCGTATTGTCCCCTTCCACTATAGTAAATCGTAATTTCAATATTTCATTTAATCTTTATGTACACATAGGGTTGTCTTTAGTAAGAGAAATCCATGACTGGTCATAAGTAGTAGAAAAAATTTAATTAAATGCATAAACCGGCACGACCCAGAGGCACCGACGAACGTCCGAACAAGAGCACGCCTCTCGCTCCGGCGAGACCAAACCATACACGCGAAGAGAAGGGAACAACGTCCTGTACCCGAGATCCCGTGCACCTGAGTCATCAACACCGAGTCCCCGAATCAACGAGGCTCCGTACACCTTCGAAGACCCTGGTCCCTAGCTTGGACACAGGGGACGTAACCGTCCGCCTCAGAATTGGTGACCTGGAGTTCCCTTCAGGGTAGTAGAAAACTAAGAGAATATTTTTTAAAAAAAACTTTTAGTTTAAAAATGAGGTATTCATTTTCAGTAGTCGAAATAATAATTCAATAACGTTATTTAGACACAGACACAATCAGTGAGTCAGCGCAGGCTGAGAAACGCTAGGGTACCTGATATCGGGCGGTCCGAGGAGACAGGTACCTTAAGAGGTCCGTTCTTAGGACCGCACCCAACGGTAAGAGAAGGGGTTCCCTAGAAGGGCTGGGTCCCTAGCTTGGGCCCAGAGGCGTAACGTCTGTCTAAAAAATGGTACACTCGGTGGTCCCGCTGGGACATATAGACGAAAAAGACAAAAATGAAAAAAACCGACCCGGGACCATGTACACCCTAGGTCAAGGGATTACTCACTTACTTGGGCGGGGAACGACGCAACCTTCATGACGGTCCCTTCAGGGCTACATAGACGTAAGAGAGCGTCTTTCATGAAACTGAAACACGAAGCAAACATTTGGAGGACGAACTTTATAGGAAAGTAGAGACTTCGACTCCTATATCTCGTCCACCAAGATTTTGACCTTGCGAAACGAAACCTCTTTATGGACATCCTTCACCGTCGGATTTAACCCAGGTAAACCAATCATAAATTTTCGAATTCCTCTTTGTCGTATCTTATCATCTCAGTCTAAACTTTAGTATTCTCGTTCTAATCAGTATCAAATCGGAAAACCACGTCTACGGTAGAGTCGTTCAATGCCCTGGAGACTCGGGACCAAAGCATTAGAGAAGTAACCCGTGTCATTGTAGATGGAATCTCAATCCTTCTGAGTTACTCTATCGACACTCTCACGGAACCTTTGGCTGTCGTGACATGTCTATTGAAGTGACGTTCCCAAAAAACATAAGAGAATCGGACTACTATTGGGATGTACAATAGAAGTCTTTGGGTCGGAAGCCAAGTCAAGTCAAGTCAACGAGTCAGCACAGGCTGAGAAACGCTGGGGTACTTAGTGTCGTGTGGACCGGAGGGACAGGTAGTGGTTGAGGACCTCATTGGGTCGGAATAACACCAAGAATAGTCTGAGAGAGTTTTTATGCCACTGTACTGGAGAACTCAGTCAGAAGTCAAACACGGATGACCCTATATCCGAAATCTCAACCAACATGACAAGTTGTCTTTATGTCACGTTCATGTATTCAGTAAAATTTAAAGAATCATCGGAGTAAATTTTTCCATTGAGTCTATCCACTAACGGAAATTATTATATAAATTCAGTCATATAGGGATTATGATGAAGTCGAACAGTAGTCCTATTTTTTCTAGTTACTCTATCTATCAAATTAAATAACATATGATTCCGGAACTTTAGACCTCCTGTACAGTCAGAATGTTGTGTAGAGCAAAATCTAACTGACGTCAAGTTCCCGAGTTACGGGTGCACACCGTACGGTGGAAGAGGTACGTCATCACTTGCTCTGTATCTCTGAGTAAAAGCAGTCCTTCCAAGGAGATCGTCTCCTTCTCTCTGTCAGGTATTCGTGGTTTATAGTCATTCTGTCATCACTACACAATATAGTTCTTTTATGTCGTCAACACACCCGTACTGACCCTCCGGGGTAATCGGTCCTACTGGTCCCTTCCACAACTCGGTTCTGGACTTACTAATTTTTCCGTTTTCGACTAGTACACTTTGATACTATCTACAATACCCCGTTCACACTCCGGGACTTCACCCCACTAAGTCACACAAGTCACTTGAGCCACTATGTCGACCTAATCCCATTCATCTTTTTTTGCACCCTCCTCTACTCTCTCCAGCCGTCCAAGATCTGGCTTGTGTCTGCATGTCCGGAACTGTTCTTTAACTCTAAAAACTCACTCTATCCTTCGGACACCTTTCAAAATTATCCCCAGACTCTGTGCACTCTAATATTTTATGTTCAATCTATGGATAAACAATTTTCTTATGGAGTCACAAATACATACATTAAGTCACCTGGTCTTCTGGTTTGGCAAATTATATATGTCTATACAAATATATATATAAATTATAGCTACATCTATATAAATTATAGACAATTTATATATATTATAGAAAATTTATACAATTTATCTATATTACATAGATGTTTATTCTCAGCTTGTGGTGACTCGCTGACTGTGTCTATAAAATATATTTACATATTTGTATACTAAATTCCTCCTGTCGAAAGTCCGTGAAACGAAGGTAATAGTAGAAGAGTTTAAGGTTTCCTTACGACCACTACAAGAATCATATTTCAAGAACAGACATTAACCAAATAGTTGTTTAACGGAAACTTCTTACTGATTTTTTACCATTTTGGCACCTCGATGTTGACTAAAGGAAAGAAAGGACCTTTGGAAAACTGTCTGTACACGTAACGGTAGCGCTAAAGACAAGAGTACTAGGAATAGACACGGTACCGATGGATGCCGCGCATGTTCCATTCGTCGAACCTTCGTTCCAGGACCCGGGAAAGGAGGTAGAGAATGTACGCATTAGACACGGCGACAGACATTCTTCATTCATACCAACAACGGCCAAAGGACATCCTTTAGAAGCCTTCAAATTTAGAGGACAATTACAATGTACCTTTGGTTGCACTGTCAGAGTCTTTGCAAGTGACCTCCGAACACCAACTGACGAAAACACACCAAATGGTTCAACGGTAGTACTGGGCGAAATTACATAAAGATGAAGAGGCAAAGGGAAGTATAACTCTAAAGAGACTTAATTTTATTACAAAACATTATGGTTCGTATGATTGTGCGAGAAGAGAGAAGACAAGTCGTTGCGCGTCGGACCTAGTAGGGTAAGAAGACGATGGTCTAGAAACTAAAACGGGACTTGTGGAACCAACGCCAGTGGTATGAACAAATAGGTTTGAGGTAGGTCCTTATGTATGCTGTCGACCATGCACTGGAAGTTTTAGCGTTACAGAGAAGTACTGTAGGTTCTCTGTAGGGACAGCAACTAGTTCTAACCCTATATTTCCTTCATCTCTATTTGTATGCGTATTATTAAACACTTAAAAGTTGAACGTAGACTCTAATCTCTAAAAACTTATTTCTAAAAATTTAAAGAATCTTATGAAAAACCCTTTTGAATTGGGGGACTCCATCTAGTTACCACTACTGCCATAACCTCCACGACTTACCGTTGGGTGAGGTCATAGGAACGGACCTTTTAGAGTACCTGTCTCCTCGGACCACCCGACGTCAGGTACCCCAGCGTTTCTCAGCCCGTGCTGACTCGTTGATTGTGAATTGTGAATGAATTAAATGTTCGACGAATGATCAACAGATTAAAAACATTTTACGTTAAACGAGTCAATAGTCGTCTCCCATCGAAAAACGGAGACGACACATACCGTTTACCCTTTGAACTATATGTGACCAAGAGTGTGAATTAAACTGACATCTTGGGGAAAGAAGGAGGTCGAAGAAAAACTCCGACCAAAAGATAATTTACAGGAAAAACTGGAATACTCACTCACACTCCAATCTTATATAGGTACGGAAGTGCAAAAATTTAACAACACAAAATTTAATACTTACATATACTTTTACATTAAAGAAGTTTTAGTTTTTACAAAATTAACCTCTCTTACAAGTCAGAAACCTCCAAGATTATCATCACAGACTCGTACCCCCTTCTTCGCCCAACAAAAGACCCTACTTCTGTGTCTAACCCCCAAACTACACCATTGCCTCCGGTTCTTCTAGTCACCTTTTCTCTGCACCTCCCCTACCTCCGTCCGGTCTTCACACCGTTGTTCTCAGGGACTAGAAAGCCCCCGGACGGACCTAGTGCACCGATCGCGAGTCCCCTGGTGCATACTTTTCGGAGATCGCATAGTCCACCAGTAACGACATCCCTTATCGAAGAAAAACGAAGAATCTTTTGTCCAGACACAAAAGTATCACATCACAGTTCCTTTAAAACCACAAAAGAGTACTCGATTGAACTGTATAATAAAGAACACTATTGTCGATTCACAAAGACGTACTCCCCCAAATATGCACTGGTCGTCCAACATCTTAATGGAGACAGACATTCCTGAACCCGAACTGAGACATTACTATTAGACCGCGACTCGAGGATGGTAGTGGGCCCTTAACACCTCCCTTGTCCTAACGGTGCATCGACCGGTGCACTCTCCCAACCCTCCCATATAGCACTTCGTCTCCTATAGTTCCGCTCAGCACTGATATCAGGACTGGTGACATTCCAAATATTCCTCCTCTTTCCGTCCGTAAATCTCGTCAGGACCACGGGAATCTGAAGGACAGGGTGTGTGTAGTACGTCAGTGAGACACGGGTGAACATTTTACTATTGCAATCGTTGCGACTGTCACTAGGATCATAGCCAAATTTTTTAGTGATAGATGAAGAACAACCATTCATATTTGGTTTAATATGTTCATCCACAGAAGACTTACAAGATGAACTTCTAGACAGACCCGCCTTGTTCGCTCCGCAGGCCCAACAGTGTCACGGATTCGTCGTCTGTCGTTACTTTCCCCCGCAGTCTGAACGGGCCTATGACGCCGAGAACAACTGTTCAACTCTGTATCACTCAGACCCCTCTGAACAGACTCTTTCGACTACCTCTCTTCAGGGTCACGGACGAGACAAGTACACCTCGGAACATTTTGTGTCTATTTTATTCGACACGTACACAAAAATATCCAGAATTGACCTTTATCTTTGGTACATGTCTAAAGACCCCATTTCTGACATTTTCTAGAAACACCTTTCCCAGAACGGGTGAAATTAGGACCAAACAAAAAAAAGGGGGTACAAAGACCTTTGTCATGCTAAAGTACAACCAGAACATTTGTCGTAGGCAAACAAAGGAGGAATTGGGAAACTCTAGTCATGATGTCTGTCGGGAAAGTCCAAGGTTCCCCGTTCCCGGACAAACTACTCGACTAGTCTTCCTTACTTACGGAATCTAAAATAAAGAATCCATAAAACGGTCTTACCTTCCCCTGAGACTTTTGGTCACCCACTCCCAGGCGGACCTCACCCGGTCGGTATACTCAGTGCTAATGACGATTTCACCCTGGGTTTGAGTATCATGACCCACTACCCCTCTCTACTTCCCACTGGTGTACCTCGACGGAAGGTGTATGTACGTGACAGATTCGGCTAATGGCACTCTCGCGACTAGACACGACTCGTGTACCGAATACCACTACAGGACAGTAAAGGTCCTTGATATATATCATCGTCTAAAGTTAGGAGGATTTCCCCAAAGGAAACGGGACCATCAATTTAGTTAAACCAGTTGACCATCCTAAAAAAAAAAAAATTAAGTTCATATCAACTAAATATTACCATTAAATGTCACAATTAAAGACGACATGTCACTTCCTTAACTAAGAATATGTAAGAAAAATGATTTTTTAAAAAATAACTTCGCACGAACGAAATGCCACACGACCAGACGATAAGTCATGTCACTGAGTCAATATGTGTATGTCTTAAGGAAATAATTTATAAGAAAAGGTAACATCCTTTTCTTATAAAAGGATATAGGTCATAGTGGTTTCTTATAAAAGGAGAAAGATTATAGTGTCCGATAACTCATATCAGGGGACACGATATGTTGTGCTGGAACAGATAGGTAAGACACATATTATCAAAACTAAGAAAAATTGCGACATTTATGGATAAATTATGTTCTAAGACGAGAAACTCTTCATCGTAGTCGTTTTTTACGAGATATAGTTCTTCCGCCATAAAATAAAATCAAAAATAAAAATTTTCAATAAACAAAAACTAACACGACCCCAGAACAGCAGTAACGACGCGAACTATTCATTACTCTAAACGGTTATTCTGAGAAGAGAAAACGTCGGAGGACTAAAAGGAATGTTTCTACTATAGTACAGTCACTTAGGATGGACAAACCAGGAGTAATAAGAAGACAAATAGTCGTAATAGAACCGAAAATTCCATTCGTACTTCTAAAATGAATACGAAATTTATAATAACTTACATAAGTACTTACGGTGTCTTCATCCGTTCAAAGATAAGTAATAGACCGACATCTAAAGACTTGACGAAAAACTTAAGGATCGTCAAAACAAGGAAGAGAATAGACATGTTGTCTTTATTTGTGATTGGTTTGAATTGTGTCCGGTTGAGTTCCAATAAGATTTTTAGACAAACCTACACTTATTTAATTACAACACGTAAATACGTCACACATAAGATATGGTATCGTAGGTAATGACACAGAGTCATTTGTAAGGAAACATTAAACTAAAAATTTTTTATAAAAAAAGGTATAAATCGAAAAGTTTTTACAAAAATCAACTTCCCATTAACCATTAAAACACCCCAAAAAACAGCAAACAAAAAATTTTGCATTATTTGAAACTTGTAATAAGACATTGTTACATAATGTATTTGAATCGTCAAAATATTTAATCAACAAAAACCTGTAACTCTATCAAAGATGAAAAAATGAAGATTTATCATAACGTTACTTTTGATTTACATAGAAAACATATGAATGTGTAAATAAAGGAGTTCTACATAAAGAACTTTAATCTTCCGATACGTATTAAACTTCCAAAAGACATCCAATAGTCTAACCGGAGGGGATTTCAACTTACTGAGTTGTGAGGGACGTCGGTGTAAAATGAGTGGAAGTCGTTGACTCACGGGAGATCGAAAAAGCAGAAACATTTAGACCATTATTTTTGTAGTATTAATAACCTTGAACTCACGATGATTCATCTTTTAAGAGTCCAATCTGAAACTTCAAAATTAAGACTCATAAGAGAGTAACAGAAATAAATCCGCATTCCAATGGGCCAAGAAATTTTTAGTTCGGAGTCACTCGAACTTATTCGACGCAAAGCCCTCTTCTCAGTATCGTTAAACCACTTCTCCTCATCTTTCTTTTACTAAGTAACTTTCAGTGAATCCAGACGTAAAAGAGAGGTATTTCGTGTGAGACGTAAAAAACTATAACGTGCATACCAAATCACCACTCCTAAACCCACTTAAAATATCTGCCTACAACTCCGAGTGGCGGGGACGTCGAGGACGGGGGTGTGTGGTTTAAGGACTGACGAGTCAGTCGGGGTCTGGTGGGGACCGTACTCCGAAGCCTGAAAGTTTAGGGTGGGGCACTCGAAACAGTGACTTCCGATCTAAGGAGAAATCGAAGACGGGATGACTTCGGGAAGTCGGTACGGAAGGACATCTCAGACACAGATAATTAAGGTCTAAAAGAGTAAAAATGGACGTTCTTCCAATTAGACTGACTCGATGGGACACGGTAACGGGTCTTTGACGAGAAATTTTTACGTAAAATTAACACATTGGTAACTGTAAAAATACCCTTTACGAATAAACTCTAAAACTCAGTCTCCTGGATCTAAATCGAAGTCAGTGACGACATAGATCAACACACTGGTCTCGGAGTCAAAGAAGGAAAGGAATTGACGTCACCATCGATGCTTTTGTAACACATCCCACTGTCACTTCAATTTACTCGACTACCCATCCTTCCTCGTAGTGAGTGAGTGAATAGGCCATTTCGGGGTCACACGGTCCGGTACAGAATCCACTACCACATCCACAGGACGAAAATAGTCAACGTTTAGTATCACTAGACTATTTTCCGAAGTATGTTTGACAGGTGTCGTGCCAGAGGTTGGACCCTCATTACACAATACGTATTATTAATATTATCTGTCATTGATACACAAATAGACAAGAGATGATTGGTCCAACGTAAAGGAACTCTTGTGTCTAGGATGGAAGTAAAAGGAGAGGGAACACCTCTGAGTCATTAACAATTTTTCTTTTACACTTATGTACATACAAAACACGGAAGTGTTTAGGCAAACGGACTACTCATCGAGAGCGTTGGATTTAAGTGACAATCTGAGCTCATTCAAAGTAACGATCACCAGGGACCCTCGGGTCTATCCTGAACACAGTCAAAGTGAAACAGGAACCAACCGTTCATTGTGGTGAATGGTGGATCGAGAGGTTTATTTGTCACCCACATGAATTAGGACAGTCACGTTCAAGTAAACCTTTTCTCTGGTTTATAAAGGAAAAAAAAAAAAAAAAATTGTAAAATTAAAAAACAATGGAAAACCGACTCGGCCCAGAAGGACGAAACGTGCCCGAAAGAGATCAATGTCACTCGGTCCCCGTGAGAACCAACGGTGCGTGCAAGAATAGTNTTATTTGTCACCCACATGAATTAGGACAGTCACGTTCAAGTAAACCTTTTCTCTGGTTTATAAAGGAAAAAAAAAAAAAAAAATTGTAAAATTAAAAAACAATGGAAAACCGACTCGGCCCAGAAGGACGAAACGTGCCCGAAAGAGATCAATGTCACTCGGCCCCCGTGAGAACCAACGGTGCGTGCAAGAATAGTAGCACCACCGAAGAGACCAACGCTTCGTGTTCAAGATCCACGTGTCCGAAGTCATCAACGTCGGACACCCGAGGTCTAGTACCCGAGTCACCGCCACCATGTGCGCGAATCAACGAGACGCCGTACACTTTACACCAGCCTGGTCCCTAGTTTGGACACAGGGGACGTAACCGTCCGTCTAAGAATAGGTGACGCGGGGTTTATAAATTAAGAAATTAGTTCTAATATGTTTACAGGTTACCTTCATTCAAATGACTTCATTCAATAACCCCAAAATCTCTGTAGTCCGGTCAAAAAGAGGATACCCTCACAACTCACTCACACACGAGGTTCACAACGTCCCCCGGGGGTTCTCACGTCTGACCTGTATTACTCCGGGGTCTGTGAACTCATGAAGGGGAGGTTCAAATTGGAAGTCAACCTCTAAGTAGTAAAACCTCCGGAGTGCAGTCTTTCGAAAGGACGGAATTTCTCTTGGAAGACAAGTGACGATTTTATCACCTGTTGAAGAACGTGTCCTGTGTTGTCTTTTACAAGTTCGTAAGGAAAAAATAAACATAATTTTAAGAGTTACTCAGATCCCAAAAAACAAACAAAAACACAAAACCTCTTCGTTCTTGTAACAACCCAATTGACTTCTAACCACATTTAACTTGTATGACCATGTTGCAAATTCTTTTTATGGGAAAGGTAGAGAAAGAGTAACAAGAGACCAAAGTCTAATAACGGTAAGTCCTTTGTCAAATGATTTTATCGTAATGTGTTATTTATTGTAAAAGTAGAATTGTAATAGTGTCTTTCAATTCACATCCTTTATTATTGGGGGTTCATGTTTTACGTCGAAGTCTGTCGAAAGACTCATGTGTTGTCTTACAAGTGGAGTGAGACGACTTTTCACAAGTATGTATGGGGTAAACAGAAATTTACAGAAGAAAAAACATTTCGTTGAAAGAACTCTATATTCAGTGTATAGTACAAGAGTATATATAAGAGTATATATATATAGAGTATTTCAAGAGGGTAAATTTACATGTTAGGTCACCAAAAGTCCTACAAGTGTCTCAACGTATTTGTGTCGGGTCACCAATTTGTCACATTAAAATCTCGTAGAAATGGTGAACTACAAAAGGAAGTGGGGGTAGGGGACGAGGACCATTGGTGATTAGACGAAACACAGAGACACCCAAACGGACAAGACCTGTAAAGTACATTTACCTTAGCATGTAACGCACCAGGAAACACTGACCGACGAAACTGTAAAGGTTCCAAGTAGGTACGGTATCGTACGTAGTCTTCAAAGAGAGAACGACTTATTATAAGGTAACAAATTTGTAGTATGTCACCTTATAAAACAAACAGGTCAGAACTGTTTTTTATAACCTAACAAAATGAGAATAATAATACCTATTGTGTTCGAAAACACACCTGTATTGCAGAAGTAAAGAGAACCCATATATGGAGTCTCACCTGAGAGGTCCAGTGCGCCATTGATAAATTTGAAAACTCTTTGAAGGTCTGACAAAAGGTACACCGTGGCAAAATGTAAGAGTTGTCGTCACATCCTCCCGAGGTAAAAGAGGTATAGAAATTTGCGGAAAATTAGTTTCTTAAAGTTTCGATCTTTCCCGGAAATTTTAGTAAAGTAAAATTAGACTAATGTGTACTACCCGTACTTTGACGGTTCTTAAGTATAAAATTTGTAAAGGGTACTCGAGTACGAAATAAAGATCATACAGAAATAAGACTTGGACTTAAAATCAATAGGAGAAACCTATCAAGTAATACTTTTACCTTTACAAAATCACTTAAAATAACTGGCACTTCGTCTAACTGTACGATACTTGGGAAAAAAAAAAAATTCAACTGAATATATTATTTTAATATATTACTACGTCTCATTTTTAGGGTTACTAGGTCTTAATTTTACACTACTCTTAACCGATTACTTAACCAACAAGAGATTCACTCCCCGTTATTTATAAACATCTCTTACGAGGAAAGTGAGGAAAAAGAACCTTTATAAGATGAAAGTCGGGTGAGAAGGGATGGTGGAAGACGTACCACACCATCTTATTCCGACATCACAGTGGAAACCGGTCTTTCAATGACATGGATTTTAAACATTAAAATTACCGAAAAACCGAATCATCTCAATTACACACAAATTTTAAATACATTTATTTGTAAAACGTTAAACCGAAATAGGTACCACTATACAATTTAATAGACTTCAAACTTTTAATTCCAGGATTTTTACTGATGAATAAACGTCCCAATGAACTAATCGACACAAACCTTGACGATGGCTATATAGTTACCGTCCTTGAGGAGACTACAGGACCAAATACAATGGTCGTTGCTGTGATGCCATCCACACTACAGCGAAGTGTACCTCTAGATGTGTGGACGTGATATACTACCGAAGATGCGTAAAGACTACAACCGACGAAAAAAGTGACAATAACTCTGTATGAGTACTCGACGAATCAGTAGTTTCCTAAGTATCAACTTACTTTACACAAAACAAAAGGAATGTCCTATAATTTTAGATCTACCGAGTCGAAAACTAAGTAAATTTTTAATAATGTTTATCCATTATACATGGAGAGGTGTAAACGCATAGAATTTGACGTAATAATTTGGTACCATCTATTAAGACCAATAGTTAAGACATACTGGTATATGGAAGAGGAAACTGTACACCTTAATTTGAATTTTTACACTACCATATCTATTTTGTTTACCGTCTCGAATGACGTAAAAATTCAGAATCCGACATGGTTGACTCAATCGGTCCACTACCTCAAATGACACAAAAATTTTGAACAGGATATATACATTCGAAAGCATTTTCTTAACTCCACTAGAGACAATAAGTATGAATTTAACATATTTAAACAATTCACACTAAAACCCGTTTTGCAGAAGTAACCTTCTCAGAAGTTTTTTAGTAACCAGGAACTACATGTACTAGAACGGACGGAGCACCATTTTCATGTTCGGGACATCCATGACGGGAGGACATAGAGGTAGTAACACGGACTACGTCACGAGTTATGTGCATACCTTACGACTTACCTTCCTACCGCTCCTTACGGCTTACCTTCCTACCACTACCCACTGTACTCGTGCACCCGACCCAGGACCCTACCCAGCTCCACCTATCCTAACCTCCACTGCCTTACCTGCCTTGTCTACTTTCTTATTTATCTTTACTACACAGACAAGATTTGATCTTACCTCAAAATAAAAACCAAAACAAAAAATTTTAACACCAGTGAACGAGTAAGACCGGAATGACTTTATTAAATCGAAGAAGGACTGAATTGAAGGAACACATAGTTTATCCCCATTTTGTTGAAGTCTGAATACGATTTATGTGTCCACGATCGACCGTAGTGACTCTACATACACCTTAAAGACGTTCTTTCTCATAAAATACACTTCTCAAAAGGATTCAGGAGTCAATCGTCCACAGCTGAACTCAGTCTTGCGTACTCGTCACCAAATTCCTCTCCGAAACGCTACTAGTCTACGTGATTGGGTCACACACTATGGACGTTTCAGCACACGTGAGTAGTATCCTTTTGTGCAAGACGGATCATTTGGAAATTGGAAATCTCTTAAGGAAAACCCAGTCATGCAGAGAGATTCTTTTATTGAAGTGGTTATTTATGTATTTATTTATTTATTTATTTTTAATTTTTATTGAAGTGTTAATGACATTGAAAAAGAAAAAAAAAAATTAAAAATAAAAATGAAATAAAAATGAAATGTTATGACATAACCAAAACGGTATGTAACTGTACTTAGGTGGTGCCCACATGTACGCTAGGGTTTGTACTTGGGGGGAGGGTGGAGGGAGGGGTGTTGTAGGGAGACCCAGTAGGGGCACGTGGTCGGGGTTCGTACGACATAGGACGTAGCCTGTATCTGACCGCTAAGCTAAGAATGTACTATCATATATACAAAGTCACGGTAAGAGGGTTTAGTAGGGTGGGAGAGGGAGAGGGAGACTCAGGTTTTCAGGCGATATGTGTAGACACAGAAAAAAAGACAGAACGTATGTCCCAATAGTAACGGTAGAAAGATTTAAGGTATATATACACATTCATATGACATAACCACAAAAAGAAAGACCGAATGAAGTGAGACATATTAGCCGAGGTCAAAGTAGGTAGAGTAGTCTTGACTAAGTTTACTTAAGAAAAATTGCCGACTCATTATGAGGTAACACATATACATGGTGTCGAAAGAATAGGTAAGTAGACGACTACCTGTAGATCCAACAAAGGTACAGGACCGATAATATTTGTCACGACGCTACTTGTAACCCCATGTACACAGAGAAAGATAAGACCAAAGGAGCCACACATATGGGTCGTCACCCTAACGACCCAGTATTCCGTCAAGATAAACGTTAAAAAATTCCTTAGAGGTGTGACAAGAGGTATCACCGACATGATCAAACGTAAGGGTGGTTGTCACATCCTCCCAAGGGAAAAGAGGTGTGGGAGAGGTCGTAAATAACGAACGTCTAAAAATCTAGCGTCGGTAAGACTGACCATACTTCACCATGGAGTAACACCAAAACTAAACGTAAAGAGACTATTACTCACTACAACTCGTAGAAAAGTACACAAACAATCGGTAGGCATACAGAAGAAACCTCTTTACAGATAAATCAAGAAACCGGGTAAAAAACTAACCCAGCAAATAAAAAGACCTTAACTCAACGTATTCAACGAACATATAAAAACTCCAATCAACAAACAGTCAACGAAGTAAACGATAATAAAAGAGGGTAAGTCTTCCGACAGAAAAGTGGAACGAATATAAAAGGAAACAACACGTCTTCGAAAATTAAAATTAATCTAGGGTAAACAAATAAAAACGAAAATAAAGGTCTTAAGACCCTCCACCTAGTATCTCCTAGGACGACACTAAATACAACCTCTCACAAAACGGATACAAGAGGAGATCCTCAAAATATTAAAGACTGGAATGTAAACCTAGAAATTAGGTAAAACTCAAATAACAGCACACGCCACAATCTTTCACTAGATCAAAGTAAGAAAATGTTCACCAACTGGTCAAAAGGGTCGTGGTGAACAATTTCTCTAACAGAAATGAGGTAACATATAAGTACAGAGGAAACAGTTTCTATTCCACAGGTATACACACACCTGAATAGAGACCCGAAAGATAAAACAAGGTAACTAGATATAAATAAAATATAACCTCACATTGAACACTGTCAAAGTCCATCTATCGTTTCTTTGAGTCACCATGTGATGTGTGTAGGTAAGAAGGGGTTTGTGGGGAAGGTAGGTCAGACGGTGTATGGTGTCAATGAACTTCTTACAAAAGGAAAAGAGAGTCAAAGATCCCATAATCAATGGATAGTTATAGAAAGATAAAAAAGGAAATTTTTGTGTAGAGTCTTATGTAAATAACAGGGCGACTTGATCATTTTTTTTCAAACTCTAAACCCCTAAACTCCTTGGTCATTTCAACGACTTGTTCGTTCTATAATAGTCTCGGAGTAGGATTTATAATACTTACACACCTTGAATATTATAGAGAACTTTTCATAAAGTCTCTTCTCTTACAGGTATAATGTACACAAACAAGTCTACATGAAAACCACCAAAAAAAGTATCGAAAAACTTCCTAAAACACACACTTATTTTACATATATAGTATATATACACATATACACAATATATATTATACATATATGTGTGTGTATATCCAAAACGTATAAAAATGTATAAAATCGGGAAATCGTTTCGTCTTCCCGACGTATCTGTCTATATACAACAGATCTATGCGGAGTCTAGTTTCCTATAAGACTTTAAACATTTTTGACCCCACGGATCTCTTAAATTCTTAGTACTCACTCAGGGATTTTACGTAAGTTGATCGAAAAATCTCCTCTTCCGTTACCGTTGGGTGAGGTCATGAGAACGGATCTTTTAGGGTACCGGCCTCCTCGGACCACCCGACGTCAGGTACCCCAGCGATTCTCAGTCTGTGTTGACTCGCTGAAGTGAAACTGAAAAGTGAAAGTACGGAACCTCTTCCTTTACCGTTGGGTGAGGTCACAAGAACGGACCTCTTAGGGTCCCTGCCCCCTCGGACCACCCAACGGCAGATACCCTAGCGTGTCCCAGCCTGTACTGACTTCGTTGAATCGTCGTCGTCGTTGTCGAAAAATCTCCTACGAAAATAAAAGACAAAAAACTCTAAGTCTTAATCCATTCTTAATTGTACATACAAAATAAATCCGAATCTACGTGAGTTTTTATCAACATGAATTTTTATCAACTCTGTAGGGTCGAGAAGATATTTATCCGCAAAGAAGTCTTTCTAAAGGTTGAACCGTCATCAATTATCATCGATCCTAAACCCTGGTACCTGACCACGGTCGACACTATAAAAGGACCACACAACTGTCTTCCAGGACCCCTTAACGAGGTACTACCAATAACCAATAATAGAATCCGTAAGAGATAGTTGAACGGTAAAAATTCTATTCCTTTGACTACTATACAAAAATGAAAAGAGTTTCAAGGGTCACTTGAAAGGGGTGACTGAAAAAAAAAGTTTACTTACTATAAGGACCCTTTCCCTGTAAATAGTAAAGAGTATGGAACGTACCTATTGCGTCTTATCCCTGTCTAGTGGTAGATTTTAGAGTCGAAAGACCGTCACCAAACAACAAAAAAAAATTATTACCATAACACCTATAATAAGATTTCTCAGGAATAATATAGATTTTATTGTAGGAATTGTAGTATTTTATAGGTCATACATAAATCCAAAAGTCAACGAAGTACAATTAAAAGGACCGTCAAATAAACGTTATCCTAGACACCCAGACATATATAAAATTCTGAAATATGAAAAAAAAAATCTAATTTAAAATAAATATAGTCCTGATTTTACTAAAATGAAGAATATGAAAATATTTTCCAATCAATTTTGGATATCAGAGTCATTTAGAAATCTTATTTTAGAACACAAAATGGGTATACAACACCTATCTTCTCCTGATCTTCTAATACTTAGTAGTCTGTACCAACGACAACTTTACTTTTATCAGGTACCTAGAGGACTGAAGACTAAGTTGTGTTGTCTGTGACATGTATGAGGAAACGTATAATCTTTCTTCGTCTTAGTCTACATCTTTATTGTCGACTCTTTTTCGTTCATGTTTATTCTCACTCACACGAGTTGACGAGTCGACACAGACTGAGAAACGTCGGGATACCTCACTTCGGGAGGTCCGAACAGACAGGTACCGTAAAATAACCGTTCTTATGACCGCACCCAACGGTAAAGGAAGAGGTCCCATGAAAAAAAAAAAAAAAATTTCTTTGTTGAAACCCGGTGTTTGATCTAAATTGATTAACGCATCGAGATTATGTCAAGAGACATAAAGGTCATTTAATCATTAACCTAGTTTCCTGAAGAACACAAATATAAAGGTATAAGGAAAAAACGTTCTGATATCAACTATATAAACAAGAAGGTACTCCTCCCTCTATTGCAGACCCACTCAGATAGACTCTACAGTCGTCGGTAACTATAGTTAACTAATCCTTAACTTTATCCTGTAAGATAAAAGTAAATAATCGACCTTATAGGGAAACTTCTTCTTGAAAGGGAGCGAAAGATAAATTAATGGGTCACCATGTATCCGTTACTTTTTATGTATACTAAAACAAGAGAAATAGTCAAAAGTTTGTTCAACAAGGTAGTAAAAGATCACTACTGGTCACCCAAAAAAAAAAAAAATTTCATTATTTACTTGATTACTTTTGTCCGGATAACATAATGTCGACCCCTACAAGACAATTTTTCCTATCGATAAAACTAATTAAAATAGTCATTCGGATTTATCATTTTAAATGGATGACACCGTGTAAAATCTGAAAGATTCGCCTTTTTGTTTTACCAAAAGGTTTATCGATCATGTAATGGTAGCAATAATTACGAGTCTAACACGGTAGAAAGGGTTAATCCCTGAGAAGTTCAACCGTGGAAATATATTGACCACCAGACTAACGAAGGAACGACAGAGCGACTGTAACTGTAACAAGATCCGAATGGAACAGGTATAGGACAGGGTCTGGACCGATAAAGAGATTGCTTGGGACGAAGGAAAGTCATTCCTGGTATTAGACGCAAAGATCCCAACCTCTTATCCAAAAATTTCTCCTGAGATGTATAAATTTCTAACAAAATTGATTATGATTTCCTTAAGATCAATCGTAAGATTGTACCCCTTTTTTTTTTGTTTAGTCGTTGTTTATATGACCTCGGAGGGAGACGTGGGACTTATCCCTAAACTTACTACATCAAGAACAGTAAAGGGGACGAGAGGATCGAAATAATTCCAGGAGTGTCACACATTATTACATACAAAGAGGCAACGGGTACAGAAATAACCCTTAGGTGTACCTGCATTATTGTGCAATACAGAAAGTAAAGGATAGTTCACAATTCGGTCTACCGAGAAAAGGGTCCGACTTCTCACAGTCCCACTGGAGACACCCTTCTATCGACCCCGAGACCAACCATCTTTTATTTACACGAAACCAAAAGAAGAGATTTTGTCGTGTGTATAATAAGAGGTTTATGGATGAAAAAGTCTATGATGACTCCCTCTTATCTCAATAATCTATAATCTCTAATAAGAGACCCAATTAGTGAAATCAAAGAATTGATTTGGTTTCGTTTTTAGAAACTTTCTTTGTGGACTTCTATCTCTCCAGTGTTCACGATAATCAAGTATTACGGAGAACCCCAGAACCCAAGGGGGGTGGTACTACGACAAGGTCACATACGTCCGAACCCGAACCAGTACAGACTGAGAAACACTGGGGTACCGGATATATGGAGTAGTCCGAAGGGACAGGTACCTTAAAAGGTCCGTTCTTATGATCTCACCCAACGGTAAAAGATGAGGTACTACGAGAATCCGGTTTTCTTTATGGAGTAACAACTAAAGTAATTCATCAGTCCAGGTCTGATGAAAACTCATAATCAATCCCATCATGGATTGTCCGAAACATCATAAAATGAACTTGTAAATTTTATTGGGGAACTCAGTGACGGTATGTTATATCCCAATCCGTGGGATTCCTCTACGTCAGAAGAGAAATCTTACAACATCTTTAGTGTAAGACCTATGTATGATGTATAATGGTGTAAGTGAGGGGACGGAAGTAATTTTAGTTCGGAATTCTTCTTCTTGTATAATTCTATGATTTATACCTAATATCTTTAGAAAGTATAATTTCAAATACGTTTAACTTAACAATTTTGGAGAAAATTAGTCGATTATGGTCACTTTTGGACTCAGTAAGGTCGTAAGAACGGACCCTTTTAGGGTACCTGTCTCCTCGGACCACCCGATATCAGGTGCGCCAGGGTTTCTCCGTCTGTCCTGACCCGTGTCTGTATCGGTCCGGCCGAGACTTCTAGAGAAGGTCAGAACCCGAGAAGTCTAAGTACAGGTAACTTGTATTGGAGTGTTTTGCCGGGGAACTGGTGTCATTAGACGGACATACTTGGTCTCCCAGATCCTCCGTCACACCTCCCTCACCCCCCTTCTTCCAGGAAGCTATTGTCCTAAACTTTGAAGTCGGACACTCAATGTCCGAGACTTCGAACACTGGATCACTCATGATCTTATACTCACTCTGTAGAATAAACATTATAGAGGCAAAATCCATAGAAGAAAAGGGAACATTAATTCATCAAACACACTAGATTCGAAAGATAGAAAATTAAAATTATAACACTCTCTAACTCCATCTGAACCGTTGTAGAGTCTCTTCATCTCTCTTGTAAGTCCTCTGGTAAAGGTACCAGTCCTAGTCCCGCTACCACTTCTTCTCCGTCACCGCTACGTCCCACCATCGTTTCACCGACTTCTCCTCCCCTCTGACGTCCCCCGACAGTCTCCCGTGTCGCCAGCGGCGATTGCTCCCTTGTTCGCACTAACGGGTCCTGCGGTGAACGACGCTGAGATTGATCTTTGCAGTCTAGGGAGTGGACTTCCCGTCCTCGTCTGAGGCCCTGACTCTCAATTGACCTCGTCACAAGGGCGTTCGCAGTAGGTCGGTTCACGACTCCTTGGGGTCACTCCCGGGAGGGAAGAGACGGAGACGGGGGGCGGGGGGGCGAGTCACCGAAAACACGACACCCAAAGAGGGGTCTGTGAATCCAGCGCCGACGGCAGACGGACCGAGACCCGGCTCACGAAATACATATACTTGGTTCAGAATGTTCTCAGGAACTTCAACTGGGGGAACCACCGTTTCTCCTTTGGTTCCGTGGTTCACCCATTAAGGGTTCTCCTGTGGCACCACTCTTGACCCCACGCCCCCCGTCACTAGTGGTGACGGCGTCGGGACAAGAAGTGGGGTGCCCGGAGGGCCTGGTAGTGGCCCCACCCGTCGGTACCGGGCACAAGGAGGGATTGCCTCCCACACCCCACCCTGTTTGTCCTCCCTCCGTCCTTTCGTTAAGTAAACCTACTAAGAAGAGTTCCTTTTCAGTGTTTGAAAGTCTCGTCCCCCTGAAAAAACAAAACGAATAAAAACGGGAGATCGGGTCCCCTTCCTTACCCTCCCATCGAATTTCTTTCTCCACCTTTCTTTCAATTTTTATTTGAACCATTGTGGGCTCCGTCGACGGAACAAACAAATCTATGTACATATACATATATAAATATGTACAAAAGGAAGACATATAAGAAAAAGTTAAAAAAAGGGGTAAATCCAATAATCCATTATGACTCGTCTCAAGGGATACGTTTGTCATCCAAGAACGTCAAGGGAACACGACTTATCGGGGCGGAAGACATTGAGTCGAAGTATACACGTGTACCGACGTCTATCTAAAGAGACGACCAAGATTATCTTTTTGTAGTACCGGACCTATGGTCGACTCTAAAAGGGACCTTTCGTAAAAGGGACGAAATTACATAAGGTACGAAGTCAGTCTGTCACGCACTGTAATTGAGTCGAGTATAAAGAAAGGAAGGAAGTCATTTTATATCGTAAACTTTTTTTTTAGGATTAGACAACTTTCAATAGAGACTGGGTATATTGAAATGTCAATGAAGTAGGTCTCTTATAGACCTCGTCAGTTTAGTTGTGTAACTATAAAACTGTGGATTTCGAAGACTTTCTTCTCAAGTTTATTAAGTCAAAGGTAACACTTGGATCTATTTCTTATAATTAGTAAACGAGTCAACATTGAAAGAATATGATCGCTCACTTCTTTTCATATTCTCATCGAAACGTCACTTGGTTCTTATTTTAGTGGGAGGTGAAAGTAACACAAAATGAAATTTTGCGTGAGTCTTGAACTAAAGAATAAAATAGGGTGTACAGGTTTTATCTTAAGTACAACTGAAATAAGACCCTGTTTCTATAACTTAAAATAGAAAAATTGTAGGACTCTTTAAAAGACCCTTATATATAATTCCTTCAGTTTCATCTTATATATATGTAAATAAATTCTACAGGACATCGTAACAAAAACATTTAATGAATTAAAACAAAAACCGACACGCCCCAGAAGTGACCACACTCCCGATGAGAGGTCAACACCCGTACCGGAAGAGTGACACCACCGAAGAGCAACCTCGCGTCTCCGAGATCTCGAAGTCACCAACGTCGTGTACCCGGGTCCTCAACACTGCAAACGGAACTCGGTACACCCTAGAAGGGTGTAGGTCCTAGCTTGGGTGTAGAGGACGTAACCGTCCACCTAAGAAATGGTGACTCGGTGGTCCTTGGGGACCGTAACCAAAAATTCTCGTTTTCATAGGTTAGAGTAACAGATTATTAACCCTTGACCAAACTAAATTATTTTCGTACAGGTAAACTATATACCGGTATTTTTAGTACTCGTCACATTTGTCGTCTTCTTTCCGAAAACTACACAAAATTTTCGTCTCATATCTTCAAACACGAGGTCGTTCCTTTTTCGTTTCGAACATCTGTTGTCTAATCTAAGATCATCTTTAATTCGTCAACTAAAGAACTCATCATCTTTCGTTTCACCTTCTGTAAAGAGGAAAGGGCAACTAAGGTCCCTACTACCTTCTTCACACACTACTTCCTCTGACCCATTTTCCCCCTTAGACTTCAAACTTTGTCAGGAAGGTCGGGTCTCCCGGGACCGTCGGCGACTCGTCCCGTCGACTCACGTCGGCCCGCCCGTCGGGGACCTTCTGTCCCAGCTCAGGGCAGGACGCCTCCACCCGCGTCCTCCACCGCATCGTGTAAGTCCGGACCCGCGGTCCTCGCCGACCTTGGACACCAGCCCGAAGACACCACTGTCGAGTGTCTCGTAAGAAAGTGGACGGAGTCGATAGTCCACAAAAGTAAAATCTATTTTTTACACCAAGAAATCTATAAATAAAACTAGTTCCATTACATACATATAAATCCACAGTAATAAACTCTATGTAAATAAACCTGTACTCTAGGAGTTAACGCAAAGTTGAAAGACGACCCCGATGATATAACAAAACTACAAAAGGACGGGTTTATAGAGTGGTCCCTCCTGAAAACTGGGTTAAGTTTTCTAAACTCTATACTTAAGATATGTTCATATTAGACTTTCTTAAACTCATCGAAGAAACGACTCTTAATTCCCTTTATCACTGAAGGAGGACATTATAGTTAAATATCACCAAAAAACACTTAACTATTTTAACCGCACCGAACACCCTAGAATCAAGGGGTTGGTCCCTAACTTGGATCCGGGTGGTCCTTTGAGGACCACATCAGTCCTCAAAGAGGAAGACATCAGTCCCAAACCCCCACACCCACTAGGAGTGATCTCAGGAGATTTACGCAAACAAGGAGGACTAAGGACTACTTAAGCAACTCATGTTCTACGGTAACCGATATATAATGTGATAATAAAACCTACGGAGAATAACATTTCACGACACTTAATGTTGTGTGTCCGATTTAAGTCCACGACCTTACATATTACATGGAATCTTAGTTTTTATATACCCCCACACACACACATAATGTCCACCCTCACAAATCTTTCAAAGCCTTGTCAATAAAATCTACAGAAGTTATTTCAGTCTGAAAGAAAACACTACAAGGACAGACTTTACGGGTTTACCGTTAAAATCAATTAGTACCTCTCAGTACTAAGTTGATAGGGAGGAAAGGAAAAACCGGATTTATTTCCCTGTTTACACTATTACATTTACAACGGACAAAATAAATAAATAAAAAATTGAAAAATAAAACATAACCCCGTACCGGCTAATTGTTATTACAGTACAATCACTATGCACTCGCCACTTCCTAGAGTCGGTGTGTGTCTGTACACAAGTAAGAGAGGATTTGAGGAGGTAGATTCGACGGTGTATTTACCAACGGACAAAATTTGGTCCACGTAACATCTGAGAATCCCCACATTATTTACCACTTCTGTATGTATTTATAAAACTGATGAACCATAATTAAATTTACCTGGAAACAATCTAAGATTACGGAGATTTACTATGCTCACTAAACCCCGACACATGAAAGTGTAGAGTGTAACAGTGTAGAAGATTCCAGTCTTAAAAAAAGATACTTTAAAAAACAGATACTTTTTATCTGTCGACGTACGAGTCAGCACAGGTTGAGACACACACACAGGCAGGTTGAGAAACGTCGGGGTACTTGACATCGAAGGGCCCGAGGAGACAGGTACCTTAAGAAGGTCTGTTCTTGTGACTTCACCCAAGAGTAAAGGACCCGAAGGGTCCACCACGATCAGTATTCCTTCGACGTACGGCTGCGTCCTCTGTGTCCTCTACATCTAAACCAAGGACCCAGTCCTTCTAGGGGACCTCTTCCCTTTACCGTTGTGAGAGGTCTTAAGAACGGACCCTTGTAGGGTACCTGTCTCCTCGGACCACCCGATGTCAGGAACCCGAACGTTTCTCAGCCTGTACTGACCTCGTGTGTGTGCGTGGCAAACGATGGGGTCTCCTGGAAGGGGTGGGCCCCTAGTTTGGGTGCAGAGGACACAGAGGGCGCAACCGTCCACCTACACAATGGTGAGCGATGGACCCTCGGGAGACATTGATTTCTCAGTAGAAATTTAAACAATCCCAGTCCCAAAATCGGAGATCAGGACTTGAGATGAAGGAGAAGTCAAAACAAGAAAAAAAGGGAGAGACAACGACAGTTTAACTAGACTTTACATTTAGACCAAAACAGCAGGGGTCTAAATTTTCAGAAGTCCCAAAGACGACAAATAATGACATCGCAAAGGGTTGACACTACAGTAAGGGTGAAACGTTACACTGTCAGTAAACATTGATCACCCCAATATAAAATTTAGACTCAAACGGTTACCAAACGGACAAAAAAAAAAAAAAAACGGGAAACTTATTTATTCTTGTCTAAATCGTAATAGAGAGGTTGTTGTAGTTTGAGAGAGTGTAACATTATAAAAGAACTTCGGTCTCCTCCCTCACGTCACTATTGAAGTAGGACGGTTCAAGTAGAACAAACACTTCGTCGATACTCCCTGACAATTGACTACACAATAGTCGTCGACATCCAGAGTACTCGACACCACGAGAGTGCTTGTGACACGGAGAACGGAGGAAGGGGAGTTTCCTCGGTTTTTCGTTTTCCTATTCCTTCAAAGGTAAATATCACCACAAAAGAAATAAACAGGCGTGAAACCACTCTCGTTTCCCGTCAACCAAAACACATTCGAGCGGACACATACGGGTACCCACAGAAAGTGTGCACCGTAGTGGTTTCGAGGGTAGGGGAGGACCACCCCTCCTGACGTTCAAATAGTTCTACCACCAAGGTGAAGGGTCAGAACGACTGTTCAGGTAGACCCCAGAACGGATAACAAGGTTGCGAGTAGGGAACATTAGAGTTCGCGGGTCCAGAAGTCGACTTCGTGTGGTAGATGTGGAAACGGCCACAAAAAAGCCCCTGTCAAGTGTATACGAAAGGGATCGAGAGGCCACCCACAAGAGGTCGGAAATCAGGAGTTTACGGAGGGGTCGTACCCCGTGTTGTCGACGGGAGACCACCGACGAGCCCACAGGACCCCACTTCTCACTTACTTACCTGCACCACAAGGTCGGCGCCCGTGAAGACTAAAATCTTGGTATTGATTTACTCTCCACGGGTGTGGAGACGTCTGCACCGTCGGACATGCCCTTCGCCACAAGTACAACAGAAGAAAACAATTCAAACCATTTCCTCCCTTCTCCCATTCCGATCCCCGCTACCCGACCTTCTAGTCGAGACCCCCTCCACTTACGATGCAGGTGAGGGTCGAAAACTCCAGTTTCCTTAGTACTGGAGCTTCCAGAAAAGGTTTCCTCAATGAGTATCAAGGAGGCGACCCGGGACCCTGCATAGGAAGTATCAGTTCTTACCTTTGTGACAGTCCTAAGAACTCTCTCTCCCTCGCTCGGTCTCAATGCAACTTAGCCACCAGTCAAGTCCCTGGAAGGGCTCCGAAAATAGGTCGACGGACGAACGAAGTAGCACACACCGAGTCTCGTCGAATGTTCAGTGGGACAGCGCGAAGGGCGTCGGGGGTCTCGACTCCTCCCCTCTCCTCGAGGAAAACGCTGGGTGCACTTCGACGAACACTCCTCTTACAAGTGACCACAGTGAGACAATTCCTTCCCGACATCAACTTGATCGATTATTGGGACACAACCGACAGCACGTCCAAACCTCGTAACGAGACAAATGACTCGCGGGCCCGTGAGTCGGACACAGAATCTGCACAACGGAAGGACTGCAGGAATGTTGGTAGAAAACTCCTCGCAGTCAACACCAAAGGTAAAATATTCGTGCCTTCGACTTCCACATAAAATGATTAAAAGAGCCCTGGGGTCCCAAGTATGGAGTGTCTCGACCTTAAACTTGGGTCCAGATTAAAGTCTCAAACACAAAGTAGGGTGGTGGTGGCTAACGGAGATCTTAAACTGGTGTCGGTATATCGACTTTACGTTACTTTCTTGAGTGTGGACCTGTGTAGAGACAGAATTGTCGGACACGACTGTTTGCTGTACCTTTACATTCTGAGACGAAAATCTTTGAAAAACCTCCCCTCTCACCATTTGTATGTTCTGTCAATTATGGTGTTCACTTCATTTCACTTCAGCGAATCAGCACAGGCTGAGAAACGCTGGGGCACCTGACATCGGCTGGTCCAAGGAGGCAGGTACCCTAAGAGGTCCGTTCTTATGACCTCGCCCAACGGTAAAGGAAGAGGTCCCCTAGAAGGGCTAGGTCCCTAGCTTGGGCCCAGAGGGCGTAACGTCCGTCTACGAAATTGGAGACTCGGTGGTCCCTTCCTGGGCTCTCTACTATGTTAAATTAACTATTCGACGAATACATTCACGAAGTCTTCTCACCAGAACAGAAACTCAAGTCTCACGATATGACATCAATGACCGTAAAGATCACAATGAGAATACTGAAGTATAATAGATATTTCTTATACCTTTATACATTAACTACAAAAATGAAATTTTTGATTAAGTAAACAGACTAGGGTCTCTCGTTATCACCATTTCTTAGGAGGACGGTCACGTCCTCTGCATTCTATGTTCCCAAACTAGGGACCCAGTCCTTCTAGGGGACCTCGTCCTTTACCGTTGGGTGAGGTCACAAAAACGGTCGTCTTAGAGTACCTGTCTCCTCGGACCGCCCGGTGTCAGGCACCCTAGTGTTTCTCAATCTGTACTGACTTGTAGACTCGTGTGTGTATCAACATATCGTATTAAGTCTCCTCTTCTCATTAACACAGACAACGACGACGATTCAGCGAAGTCAGCACAGGCTGAGACACGCTGGGGTATCTGTCGTCGGGTGGTCCGAGGGGGCAGGGACCCTAAGAGGTCCGTTCTTGTGACCTCACCCAACGATAAAGGAAGGGTCACGTACTTTCACTTAAGGGAATCAGTACAGGTTGACAATAGCTGGGGTACCTGACGTCGGATGGTCCGAGGAGACAGGTACCTAAAAGGTCCGTACTCATGACCTCACCCCACGGTAACGGAAGAGGTCATTAACACCGATCTTATAAAATCTAGAGACCTTCACTAAAAAATGGACTTGGACCCCAATAAACCCGAAAGACACCTTACTGTTCTTCGTTTGTAAACCCTCTCTCTTTAGTACCCCTTTTCCTCAGTCTAACCACAACTTGAACGGTATGATCCCTCAGTATCTTTATTTAGTCTGTCCTGTCTCGGTCTGTCACCCGACGATCACCGGACCCGGACTTACTGCACTTCTCGTACATAATTTACTCCTTCTGGAGACAAAGGACCCCCGGGGAGTTCCGTAGGACCAAGAGATCAAAGGTAACCACAGACCCCGTGGGAGCTACTCGAACCCAGAGTGGTATGTCCTCCTCTTAGTGTGTCCGGTCTCCCGGGGGACTGGGCGACGAGACACTTTCGTGCAAAGCCGAGGACCCGTCCCTTGAGGTTGACGTGACACGAGGGACCGACGAAACAATCACAGACAAGATGTACACAGGGCACGGGTGGTGGGAAAGACCGAATCTGCCTAGTAGAGGTCGTTTAACCCTAGGAAAAGGGCCGGGAACGTCTTCGAGTCTCGCTTATACATTGCATGGGTGGTCGGTCCTTCGCTCTCCCTACACCACCGGGACTCGGACGGGTGACCGGAGACCAACCGTTTAACGGGGAACTACTGACTGAAGAAAGGAAGTTCTGACGATACTAATAAGAAAATAAAAATTTTACAAAAATTGTCATATTGCACGTATCGATTTTTAGCACCATCACGTTTCAAATAAAGAGTTACCAGACGGTGGTAAAAGAACGGGTAAGAGGTGAAAAGGTAGGGTCTTCATTTGTGACCGTCAAGCAAAGAAGTCCATAAATGGAGGTATAAAGTAGATATAATGATTAAAAAGTTCCTAGTTAAACTCTAGGGAAAACTGAAGAACCTATCCCAAATTCAAAATAAGAGGGATATAAGAGGCGACGGAAGTAGACGGATTATGTCAGTGTAGTCCAAAAAAACAATGTAGAGGTCAATCACAAAAGGAACTAAAATTCTTTTATAACGAGTCAGGTCTCGAGACAGTACATGTAGGGACGAAAACATGGTAAAGAGGGGAGGTTCGTTTGTAACGACATAAAAAAGTCGACGGCTCATAAATTGGAAAATGGAACGGCCCTAGATAGTCTAGACAGGTGCTGTATCATTGTAAAGGGTCTACAAACTGAGACACTCTATTAGTTGGTCAAGAAAAAAAAAAAAAAAAAATTTGCTTCCGAAGAGGACGAGGTTCCGGGAGTAGGACCCGGAACTAAAGAAGAATTGGATGAAGTGGGAATAATCCTACATCTTGGTCGTCTGTCCGACGACCACATCAAACGGAACACGGAACGTGGGGAGAGGGGATGTCGGGTCCTGGGGTCCTAGAACCTACCAAGAACCTCTTAGACTACTTTCGAGACTTGTGAGACGGGTCCTTTTATTTACGTGTGTATATTTTAAACCGTGTATTAAAACACTTACAGCTTTCTATTAAATATATTGTAATGGACGTGACAGTAGGATAGTTGGCCTCTCAAGGCTTATTCAGAAGTCTTGGAATTGAGTCTATAATGTCATTTTGATGTAAATGATAAAAAGGGTTGTGTATTAAGAAATTTTCGTAAAAGAGTAAAGAATCACAAACTACCTCACTCACTCAAAAGGTTTAAAATTACTGAACGTCTGCACACCGGTCAACCTTAGTGAAGAGAAGGTCCCACAAGGTAAAACGTTGGAAACTACAATTAGACAAAGAGGGAGGTTGACAAGACATACAACTGTATCGACTCCCACTTCTAGGGGAATATTGTGAGGTATAAACAACTCAACTTAACTTTACTTACTACTCGATGAAAGGACCATCACGTACAGGGGTCGTACTGACGAGGGTTACTTTTTTCTATGACATATATCTATCTACGATTAGAAGGATTCCTCGTCTACGGGACGACCCCAGTAACTGTTCTCCCTAAAAGGTAGACGCACTTTCCCTCAAGGTGGTAGGTTGTGAGTGAGACATCAACTCTAGGATAATTCTGTTTGAGGACCCCGAACCAACATAACTTATAACGAACTTCACTTCACCAGGCACCGACTCTATATATTACGTAAACACAAATAGGTGAGTAACTAAACAACAAGTCAACGAGTCAACACAGGTTGAGAAACGTTGGAGTACCTGACGTCGTGTGGTCCGAAGGGACAGGAAGGGACAAAGGGTCTCGAACGAGTTTAAGTACAGGGTTAACTCAGTCACTACGGTAGGTCGGTAGAGTAGGAGACAGTAGGGGAAGAGGAGGACGAGGAAGTTAGAAAGGGTCCTAGGCCCAGAAAAGGTTTACACAGCCGACAAGTGTAGTTCACCGGTTTCATAACCTCGGAGTCGAAGTCGTGGTCAGGAAGGTCACTTATAAGTCCCAACTAAAAGAAATCCTACCTGATCAAACTAGAGGAACGTTAGCTTCCCTGAGAACTCAGAATAGCTCGTGGTGTCAATCTTCCGTAGTTAAAAAACCACGAGTCGGAAGAAATACCAAGTTGAGAGTGTAGGTATGTACTGATAACCTTTTTGGTATCGAGACTACTATGACTGGAAACAGTCGTTTCACTACAGAGACGACACGACAGATCCAAACAGTACTGAAACGAAGGTTCTTCGTTCGCAGAAAATTAAAGTACCGACGTCAGTGAAAGGTGTAACTAAAACCTCGGGTTCTTTTATTACAGACAGTGACAAAGGTAACAAAGAGGTAGATAATCGGTACTTCATTTACCCTGGTCTACGGTACCACAATCGAAAAACTAACAACTCAAAATTTGACCGAAAAGTGGAAGAAGTTTTCCGACAATCAAGGAGAAGTGAAAGACGGAATTCCCACCAAAGAAGACGTATAGACTCGAATAACAATAAAGAGAACCGTCAGAACTAAGGTCGAACACGAAGTAGGCGGACCCGTAAAGTGTACTACATGAGACGTATATTCAATTTGTTTGTCCCACTGTCATGTGTCGGAACTGTATGTGGAAACCGCCAAAAACTTGAGTGACTCATCGACGACAAATAATCTGTCGTTCCATCCCCTACCACATGTAAAAATCAGAAGTCTCTAATAAAAAACCAGTAAGTCACACTTACTAGTGTAAAAAATTTTTTGTCCCGAATTGATTTACGATCGAAGATTGTTACAGTTTTATTAATGCAAAGGGAATTCAAAACACAACATCCCGTAGAGTGAACCTTAAAAGATACAATTAGTTAGGATGTCAATAAAAGAGTCTAAGGGTTCAACGAAGTAACTAAAATGAACTTGTCCTGTTATCGATCACAAAAGTCACTCAACATTGTGTGACATTCTCTTCGTCATACCGTCAGGAGTAAAGTGGTTGTGAAGCGACTTTAGTAATTTTAATTGTAGTACATCGAATTTGTTTCTACTGTGATAGGGAAGTCTTAAATTTTGGTTGAGATAAACCTCTTCACAAGTAACTTTCATTAAGTCCTCATGCTTCACGAGACACCTCTCACAAACGACCAGACGTAAGTCATACACCAGTGCCCCTCCACTTCTGTTCACACTCCCACAGTCATAGAAGTGGTCCGTAGAACTGAAACCTATATCCCAGGTTCCGTTGTTTTATAAACTCTCTTTCGGGTACTCCTACGATCACTATGCTTTACTTTGAACTTTTACTCAAACTTTCATTTATCGTTCTTTGTCACTGTATGCCGATTTGGATTACACTTTTATTCAGAAACCGTTCGTCTTCTGTTTAAACGTCGTGAAAGAGAAGAAGTTCTGTCAAAACACAAATTAGTAGGTACTTGTAAAACCTTTGAAACTCACAACGTAAACCGAGTACCACCCCTTGTTTTTATTTAACCGACACTACCGACTAAAGTGAAGAAAAACTCATCGGAGTGGCACAAAATGCCAGTGAGGAGGTTCCTTTCACTGTCTATCCTTCGTCGACTATCGAGTAACTCCACCACGTCGTATTTCGGCTGCGGCTCAGAAACGTTTTAACTTACAAAGATAACGACTAGTGTCGACAAAGAAAACCAACATAGAATGTGTACACACTGTACGAGTGTGTGTGCACGACCTCCGGCTCAGGAGTCCAGTCTGCGAGTCAACGTCTCTCGACCCGACAGTGAAATCTCGTCTCTTATGCGAGACGAGGTCGACTCTGACCGTCCAAGGATCACCTGTACGACGACGATCTCTGGCCTTTACGGAGAGCTCCCCCTGTCCCCAGGGGAGGTACGAGACTGGAACCGGACAGAGAGGGTGGGGAAGACGTGGTGGGACGCGTAGTATAGTGTCGGGGACCCAAGGGTCCTTCGTGAGACGAGGGTCAGGGGAGGGCCGTGGCCACGGGAGTGGAGGGATGGGCGGCCCACCGGGACAAGTAAGTGGCGGACCAGGACGAGTAGGAGGACTCCTCGAAGGGACGGGAGGTCGGGCGGAGTTCGACAGGACAACCAAGAACCTGTAGAACAGGTGTGGACGTGCAGTAAGAGCGAGTAGTCGTACTGCACGGGTAGACGGGAGGGGTCCGGTGTGCAACTTTGTGTTTTGTGTCTAGAATCATTTCAATGTTTCAGTGTCCACAAACCGAAGTATCATTAGAATTCACCCAGTACATCCCGATGTCTCCTCTCGACACTTTAAAGGTAAAAGTTGGATTGTACCTTTTCCACATTTAGGTGAAGGTATTTAATTTATTCCAGGAGTAAAACGTGGGACATTTGGGAAAGTATTACGACAATTCCCGATCGTCTTAGAGTCGTCCCCGGTGAAGTTTCTCGTCAAGGAGTTCAAGAGATCTTGCTCACAAGGAGGTGTCTGTCGCTCCACACAAGTGCACACACACACCCCCCACCCCACCCGTACTGGGTCGTGGGAGACGCAGGAGTCAGTCGCAACCGATCACCCTACGTCCCGTGTGTCCCTGCGAAGGACCGGAGACTTCCCGCGGACATGACTCGCACGGGACCCACGAGAAGGGAAGGTCGCGGCGGTCGTCGTCGGCTCGGGACCGGGACTCAGAAGGGCCCGTCGCGGGTCCCCCTTCCTGAGTGTGTCCACGCCGCAGCGGTGGTGAAGGCCCTTGCCAAGAGTCTGGACAAACTGTAAGAACACCCACAACTCGGTCAACGGGTGAAGAGTGACCACGTCGAGGGTTCAGGTAGAGGAGGGGTGGGGGTAATCGGGTGCACCTCGACCGGACCACTGCAGAGTGGAAGCGGGCGGTGGAACGAGAGGTCGACGGGTCCATCTCCCGCGGTCTCCCCTTTCCGCAAAAGGGAGGGCCCAGCACGCACGGGGCGTCGCAAGTCTAGAATGACAGGCACTGGGGGGTCCGTCGCCGCGCCCGTCGGGTAGAGGGACTGTCGGGAGGTCGTTCGTACGTGGAACAGAGTCCATCAAAGGTCCCGGTCGCCGTGGAGGGCCAGGGAGACTTGTCGCGGAGACGTCGAGTAGTCCACCAAGCGAGCGAACCGGACTAAGATGGGTCCTCCACAGAGATGGTAGGTCGCTCGAGTCGGTGTGGCAGAGACTGTCACTAACGGACCGGAAACCCCCTCTGGGGAAAGGTACACACAAGGAGGGCACTCAAGGTAGGCAGTCGTGAGTGTCGACCGTCACAAGAGGAAAAAACGAGGAGTCACTCACGAGACGTGGAGGCTAGAGGACAAGCATGGTATTAAGAAACAATTTGAAAAGAGACAAGTTTGGTACCCCACCGAAGACAGAGGGCTCCCCTGGGACTGGTACGTCTACGGGCGATGGTCACAGGGTCGAGGTGTGGTGGGGTCGGTGGCATGCCTCAGAAGGTCCGGGTCGGATGTCCTGGTGCGTGAGTCAATAAGGGGCCTGTGACACACGGATGACCGGTCGTCCGGGACCCAATTCCTTCTGTCCTGCCGTCGGGCCGTGAACAACTTTGTGATCTTTTCCTCTTTTGTTCATCACATCATATAACTCAAACACACTCACACGCACACACACCCCACCCTCCACCCTCATTACATCTGTTTTGAATTTCTCTTTGAACTCTTAAAATCACAGGAGATCCTCCGGTTCCCCACTACCGTACCGTTAAGTACCTTAACTGTCTGCAAATGGTGAAATTCAGTACAGGTATTATCTTCTTCATAATTATTGTTTTACGCCAAAACAAAACAAGGCGAAGTAAACACTTATAAGAGAGAAAGGTGTTTCTGGAACTCGACCCATCCCACAGAGTTGCGTGGAGTAGAGACTTAAGGATTCCCGTCCTTGGCAGTGTGTCATCCACATGTTATTTACAATCAACTGATCTCCGGTCAGTGTGTCTTAACTACAAGAGACAAAACATTTATGAGACGTTTCAGTTTCAGTCGGTCACAGAAGAATACAACTGTCAAGTATTCGCTAATGCACGTCAACAAAAACTGGAACTTTACACTTGTCTTTCCAACAAGTACTCGAATTCTAAAAACACGAAGGAGAGGTCGGTAAATGTCTATTGTAGTCGGAGCAGTCCACACATAGTGTCGTACACTCCACAGAAAATCTGGAGATTAAGAGTCCCTAGGGACACCACGTCTGCATCTTTACCTCCAACCGAGTGAATGGGCACCGTCATGACTATCCTACACCGACTCAGGGCCGAACCTCAGGTCCAACTATGGTTTCGAGAACACAAGGGTGAATTGACGGGTCCAGAGTGGTGTGCACCGGGACACCAGTCAGACCGCGGACGGGATGAACACACTTGTGTGTATGTGCGGTGGGGTCTCGGAAACAAAGAGAAGTCTCGGACGAAGGAACAGGATCTTTGTGTCGGGAGACCGGGGGAGCCCGTGACACTGTAGGTCCATGTTCACCTTTTCCTAACCTTTTGAGCTCTCTTCCGGTCTCACAGAAAGGAAGTGAAGTACCCAAGTTTTTAGAGAGGAGAAGGGTTTTAGGTCGGTGAACGACTTGTCAACTATGACCATGTACAATACCCCTTTGAACTCGATTTTATTTCGGGTCCTCTCGTCCACACGTGGAAATTGGAGACTGGGAACGGAAGAGAAGAAGGGTCCACGACAATGGGGGCATGCTACTGCGGTGACACTTATCGCGGTGGTTCCTCGGCGGCGGGGGCATGCACAGACGGACTCGGACCTTCAGTCCGCCTCGTTCTTGCTGTCGGTCTGAAAAGTAAGTAGTCTCGTTATCAAGAAATTAAAAAGAAGACTCTACTCGAGAGACTCGAATAAACAACGTCTTTACGATGTCAAATTTTTAAATCTACAATTCAACTTTGAGACATCAAACTTCGGATACGAAATCGACCTCGTGGCACTATCTCATCGACATCTTTAAGAGAGACACCCCATCCCACCCTAGACAGAGAATATGTGNCCCCACCCCACCCCACCCCACCCGAGGAGATCAGAAGGGAGCCGCAACCTTGATGGGCTGTTGGGCCTACTTAGAGCTCAGCCTCTGTAGACAACATACACGACTCGGGGTCTCAGCTTCTGAAAGGTTGCGAAAAGAGAAGTGAGGGAGAAAGAGAAAACTTGTACATATTAGTTCAGTTTTAATCTGTTACGAAAAGGAGCCGGTTAGGTTAAATATCTTCTTTGGGAATCCTCTTGTCCTTACAATAAACACATTCCTCAGGTATATTTATGTATTTATTTTGTTCTTAAAGGAATCTGTAAATGAAATACTAAATTTAAACCACTGTCCAAAACTCAAACGACCAGTTCCTCAAACTGGCACTCTGGGAGACTATCTATTAGGTACCGTTCCGCCCGTCAGCCGCCGACGGGACCACCGACGAGAACAGGCGCGCACAGACCCCAGTGCACAGGCCGCACAGTCCCCCTTGACTACCTAAACCAGGAAACACCACAGTTCACACAGAGAGGAGGGGAAAAGGGCAGGGACGAGTCTTTGGGGAGATCAAGTCACAAGACCGGAGCGGACTGAGCCCCTCCTGTGGGTGGTGGTTGGAAACAGTCCATCTTAATGACTATATATAAATAGATTGTTATACTTTCTTCTAAAAGAAGAGAGGGATGTTCCATATTGGACGATGACACTTGAAGACTAGTGTCTTGAACACTAGAAAATTTTCAGAAGACTTTTTACCCTCCGCCCCCGACCTCCCCCACTACGAAAGGAACACTTTATGGGAACAGAACTGATGGAACTTAAAGGTCTCTAAAAATATATAAGTGTGCAAGTTTTCAGTGTCGAGAAGTAAAACAAGTAATAACCTACACGAATATTTACTTCCACAAACGTTAATTTCACTTCAAAAAGGGTGTAAGCTCTTCTGGTGGAAACTGAGACCACTAACACGGACCTTTGTAAAGAACGGGTGAACCCTGACACAACCTGTGTCTTAAACCGGGCTCCTCCTCCGAGACACCGAACGGAGTGTGTATCCACAAAAAATTATAGAAGTACGACTATTTTAGTCTCGTAGAACCCGGTTCTCTTTACCTCTCCTGTCTGTATATTTTGAACCTCGTAAGGATTGGGGCGGAGACGGTTCGAGACGGTTGAGTCGACGAAACTTAGACTAACGAAAGACAGGCGTCACGTCAACATTGTTCGACAAATCTAAAGAGGACACAAGGTTCCCTCCAATTTTATCCTCCCTAAAACCGAACAAAGGCCTATCCACAAAGTCTAGTAAACCTTTACATTTTTTTATTCTCCACTTCGCCCCCACCAAAAATAGGGACTCTTAGTCGGAGTCTGTAAAGAAAACCACGTAGTACAATCATAAGGTATATATGAGTTGGAGTCTTTAAGACAAGGAACTTCGGAACATGGGTCCTCTAAGGGTGGTTCAATTTGTGTACGTCCCAACAATGCCTACCTTTTCCGGATCGTCTAGCAAAATGACTAGGGAACCTTGCGTACACCCTTCTGTGTCAGTAAACGTACAATGAGGGACACTAAAAGGCCGTGAAACGAATTAGTACAAAATGTGATACTTTTTACTGTACCCTAGTTCACCTCTTTTTACGACCAAAACTCTGAGGGAAGCATCCCAGGAGTCTCCCCTAGGGCAAGTGTACTGTGAGTCACGGTGGCTGGTGTCCTACAGTGCAGTATGAGTCTGGGGTGTCCACGACGACGACCCGGAACGACTGTACTGTTGAGTTCGACTGAGGGTTTCGACGGGGGTAGGAATTGGAGACGTTTCATTCCTTAACAGAAGTACAGAGGTGACACCTCTCCACTACGAACCTAATTTCACTGGGAGGTCTCGTATGAGTCGTCAAGCGGCACAGGGACAGAGTAGTGACTATACGTATGTATCGAGAAAATTTACATAAACTTCGGGGTGAAATTACAGATCGAGACAAGACAAAACAACAGACGTCTCTTGTTCTTGTCAGTAATGGAGTCAACGAGAGTACGAATATATGAAAGACCAGTGAACTGACTACTTTTGGCTACTCTCTAGACACCCAAAAAAGTAGAACTTTGGGGGTTTGGGGTAAAATTCCAGTACCTATAAGTCGGGTCGTGGTTATCTACACGTTTACCCGGGTGACCATTCGTCGGACACCCTTCCCAACCTCAGACAAACGACCTGTCTCCCTTCTCTTTTGGTGTAGAAACCCGAATCTACCCCAGACGGGTGTGATCTTTAGATCGAAGGTAGCTTGCTCGGTCAGCCCAAAGGTCTTAGAACGTAGTGTGCTTTCCCGGTCAACTGACGAGGGGAAGGACATGGAAGAAAGACGTATTTGTGTACTCGTCGTAGAGGGGGTCTAAGGAACAGGGATAGGGCAAGACGTCCTACGGTCTGTCCAAGAGAGGTAGGAAGAAAGAGGGGGATAAAAAAATTTGAGATTACCAGGGTTTTAAACAAATCAAACTGACGAATCGGCTTGGTGTGGAATAACGTAAACAGAAAAGTGGAAGTGAAGTCAAGTAATTAGTCGTCATGAGTCATTATAAGAGTTCTCTGGTAAAAATCTCCGTTTCGTAAGTTCAAAAGAGGCACCTCCCCTACATAATATACACTTAGTAACCTCAGTAGTGACCTCCTTTTTTAGGACGATATGTTTACCCAGAAAATATTTTTGTGATAAAGGTGAACTTTTCTACTACAATCGAAAACGTCGGTTAGACCTTTTGCTGGATTTATAACACTGACAATTATAACGACGACCAGTGTATCTGTTTTAAGACACAAGACCGTCCCTCTCCCGTCCACTCCACATTGCGGTTTCCTGTCGGTCACATTTCACTCTGTAAAGTTATGGTCTTCATCGTGAGCGAAGACACATTTTACCCAAAACCCGTCGAGTGTACGTACAAGATTTTCCCTTCCTCTTTCCTCCGGAACGTATCTACAGAGGTGTGGGTACTTTAAGTGAAGGTTCACAAAACGGACGACCGGTTCAAAAGACGGTTTCCTGACCACACACCTTCGGTCGGTCCAGACGTTGCAAGACGACTCTTCGGGCACGTACGGACGACGACTCAGCACATGTCTTCGTCTTCTCTTTGATAGCGGACCGGTTGGGACCTCTTCACTGTAGTCTCGTTTTCAGAATCGAGAGATGGGGGTAGTTATGTTGGGATTCATCTCCTTTCCCGACGACGAAATCTTACTTCTCAAACCGAGTTTTGTCGTACTACCTGATTTCAAAATAAAATAGGGTAGATTTTGGATTGTATGGAAAAAATTTTTTGTGTACGAAATTTTTTTTTGTAATCGTCTGATTAAGTACAACTCCAAACTGTTTTTTGTTGTTTTAAGACATTTCGTTAATAGGAAGTTATTTTTTTTAAAAAAATTCGGTAATTATTTGTGTTAATTTGTTCAAAAACGAATGATTCATTTTAAATAATAGTACCCTAGAAGTCGACTCGTTTATCTTGTACATATAAGGAACCACGACCAGTTCAACAGGTCCCATATAACAACGTCCTCTCTCAAACCTCTCCTTGACACACTGCCACCCATCTAACCCGTATTAATCGGTCGTTGCCCCCGGAGTAAAGAGAATCTTCTCGGACCGTCGCCTACATGGTAGTCTAACAGGCGACGATCAGTGACAAGTCAAGAGACCGTATAGCTCAGGACGACACTTTTTTCTATGGTTGTTGTCCACGGCCTAAGGACCCTGGGATTCAAACCTCGAAGGTCAGATTTGGATCTCTCGACTACTCCGAGGACAGACACCAGAGGTGGACTCTTTGGGGGCCGAGGCCCTTCTGACCCTTGTGACCCAGACGGGAGACACACTGGGTGGTCGTGTTTCCTGTCACACGGAACACACACCCCCCGGAAGCACACTACAGTGCAAAGGGGGTCATAAGTAAAATCGATTTGTTTATATAGGAATAAATAAAATGAAAGAGTTCTATTAAAGAAATTAAGAAATTTTACAAACAAGTCACGACTCAACACAGGTCGAGAAACGTTGGAGTACCTGACGTCGTGTGGTCCGAAGGGACAGGAAGTGATAGAGGACCTCAAACGAGTCTGAGTACAGATAACTCAGTCCCTACGGTTGGTTGGTAGAACAGGAGCCAGTAGGGGAAGAGGAAAACGGAAATTAGAAAGGGTCGCAGTTCCAGAAAAGGTCACTCAGTCCAGAAGTCCAGTACACCGGTTTCATAACTTCGAAGTCGAAGTCGTAGGTCAGGAAGGTTACTTATAAGTCCCAACTAAAGGAAATCCTACCTGACCAAACTATAGGAACGACAGGTTCACTGAGAGTTCTCAGAAGAAGTCGTGGTGACAACTTTTTGTAGTCAAGAAGTCGCGAGTCGGAAATACCAGGTTGAGATTGCAGGTGTGTACCGGTGACCTTTTTGGTCATCCAAGCTGATATACCTGGAAGCAGTCGTTTCACTTGCAGAGACGAAAAATTATGTTGTGACAGATCCAAACAGAAAGAAGGTTCTTCGTTCGTAGAAAACAACGACGTCAGTACTATACAGAAAATTTAGAAAGAAAGGACATCTAATCACAATCAGAGAGTCAGTACAGGTTGAGAAACACTGGGACACCTGATATCGGGTGGTCCGAGGAAACAGGAACCCTAAGAGCTATGTTCTCATCTAACGGTAAGGGACGAGATCTCCTAGAAGGGTTGAGTCCTTAGCTTGGACCCAGAAGACGTAAGGACGTATATCAGGGGACGTTATTTATTATTACCGTCGAGATTGGGACGAAAATAGTTGTGAAGGTCAGAAGAGAACTACTACAGTTTTGGGACGAAAATAGTTACTAGGGTCAGAAGAGAACTACTGTAGGGCTGTAATTTATAAGTGACACGGACTCTACTTCGCAACAAAGGAGAAGGGGGTCTAGACGAGTACAACTGGGGACATAGACGATCACCAGAGGGGTAGTAAGGACAGTGGGGGTTGAACTCTAGTGCCCCGGAGAAACGGACAGGGAAAGAGAGATTAGTCGGGGGTCTGGACACCGAAGATGGAACGATAGACCGTCTTACTGTAACTGAAAGATACACAGTCGGTACGACGATTCGTGAAATGTGAATAATTGAGAAATAGGAGCAGAATGTCTACCTCTTTGTCTGAAAATTTCCTTTTATTGACTAGGGTTCAAAGGTGTCATGTACCGTCTCGGTCATAAAACAACGACCAACTCAGGTAGATTCGTAGTCAAAGTATAGAAACTCTGTAGTTCTTAGAGTCTTAAGACATGGTTTGGAGAGTCAAGAATGATTCTTCCAACTAACGACGCTTGACCTTACTTCTGTAATACTCTTCCTTCCGTTCAGCACATTTCGGTATACTTCAAACATTTGAACCCCACCTAAAAAAATGAACTCCAAACATAATGTGCTCATTTCGACAGTTAAAAGATAAATTAGTCCGAATGCGTACAAGACACTTATAGTCGAAAATTAAGAATAATATTCCTTTCATAAGTCGAGCCTTCTTTCTAGTTGACTCCACCCGGAAAACCTCGTCAATTAACAAAATTCACTCGTTAAAAGAAAACTCTTATAATCTGTGAGAAATTTTACGTGATCAAATAGAAAAGAAAAAAAAAAAATTGAAAAAAACCAAAAAAAAACCGACACGACCCAGAAACAACGGCACGTACCCGAAAGAGATAACGTCTCGAAGTGTGACCGAAGTGTAACACCACCGGGGAGAACAACGTCTCATGTCCGAGATCCTCGTGTCAGAAGTCATCGACACAGACCGAATCAACGAAGAGTCGTACACCCCAGATGGCCCTGGTCCCTAGATTGGGTACAGGGGACGTAACCGTCTACTTAAGAAAAGAAAGAAAAAAAAAATAAATTCCTATTAACGAAATGTCTTAAAACAACAAAAGATAGTTTGGAGTTGTACTTAGACGACGATTCAGCGAAGTCAGCACAGACTGAGAGACGTTGGGGTAGTCGTCGGGTGGTCCGAGGAGACAGGTGCCTTAAGAGATCCGTTCTTATGACCTCACCCAACGGTAAAGGAAGAAGTATATTCTTATTTATACGAGTTAATTTTGGTATTTGACACCTAATTATAGTTAATTGTTAGAAATAGACATAACTTTTTATAAAAGTTTCTTAGTGATACATGTTGTGTCCCTTATATCGATTATAAAATGTCATTGACAGTTACTTTACAATGGAAATCTTGACTTAGTGACATAGTATGTGGACTTTGTATATTATGACATGTAGTTGGTGTGGAGTTGTCTTTTTCTTCGTTATACATTATAAAGTAATGTCTAGTCGTGAATTGTCTACTTTAAACGTTAGTCAAACCTACCATCCCTTGTGATTGAAACTCGGGGTCGAGTAACTGTACAAAAAGAAAAAATTAAGGTAAGAAGACAGTGCGCTCACATACAAGGAGCTAGGAAACAGAGCAGTGTTGTTTCTAAACCTCACTGCCTGTAATTTCGGGGCAGGCAGTTGTACTTAGTCAGTAGTCATATGTATAAGGAGGAGGGAAAACTTGGAGGGAAGGTGGAGGGAGGGATAGGGCGGGGAGATCCAACTATGTCTCGGACAAACTCAAAGGACTCGGTCTTTTAAGGGTAACCACTAGATAATTTTTATACCTTGCGTAGTACTTAAACGATTAGAGGAGACATAGCAAGGTTAAAATCAGACACGACGACCTTGCTCGTGACCGTCCACTTAAGAATTGGTGACCTGGTGGTCCCTTCGAGGACCTGAGTAAAGGGAAAATTCTTCTGACACACGTCATTCCAAGGTTCGTATTCACTCATCTAATCACTACATTACACAAATGTAATAGAACCTCCTTTTTGACCCCGGAACTCTGGGTTGAGAGAAAGGGAGGGACGGACGGGGTCTTTCGGATAGAGTGTCCCAGACAAAGGTGTAAAGGCTTTGCCTCCGTCTTATGTCGGGAGAGGGTGCTTCGATATCCGAAAGAAGACGGGACACTCCAATTATGTGATTTAGTAGACACAGGGACTCTTGGTCGAAGGAACTTGTAGAATCCTCACTTAGGTCCAGACTGAGACTGTAGTCATTTGAACACGTAAATTTTTATTTTAATGTATTCCCTTAAAGGGCCACCAGGTCGCCAATCCTAAATCGTGTAAGTGACGTCACCGGGTCGAGTTCCTTCTAGGGTGTTCCGCGTTTATTTTAACGTATTCATTGTATAACGTTCTTTTGTCTTTTATTTTGGTTATTAAATAGGAAACCCAGAGTAGGACTTACAGTGACGAAAGACCTTCGGAATACACTGGGGGATGAGACCCTCCCTAAGCAAAAGACAAGACGGTATCGTATTGTACCCGCAGGGACTATCGAGTCAACCATTTCTTTAGTGCACGTTACGTCCTCTGGGACCAAGTTAAGGACCCGACCCTTCTGGGTGACCTCTTCCCGTTCGATGGGTGAGGTCATAAGAACCCGAAGGGACCACTGAGTCGACCACTTCTTAACGGACGTTACAACCTCTGGACCCAAACTAGCGACCCAACCCTTCTAGAGGACCTTTTTCCTTTCCGATGGGTGAGGTCATAAGACCGGACCTCTTAAGGTACCTGACATATCAGGTACCCCAACGGTTCTCAGCCTGTGCCGACTCCCTGAAAGTGAAAGTATCGTATTGTATGGTATCGTAGGGTCAGTTCCGTGTGGAATGTAAGACTAAGGACAGTGGAAAGAGTGGACAGGAGAGGGTCATCTAATCTTTGAGTCTGTCTCCGACACAGATACAAGGAATCACAAGGCAGGGGGCGCGGACCGTAAACAAACCGTCTATCTTCTTCGAGTTTGCATCAGTGATCTTATTCTTATCTTATTCGTATCCTCTCCTTAATTTTGGTAGACATTGGGGTGGGTACCACTACCGCTGTTTAAGAGTTGTTAAGTCCCCCTGAGTTCGAGGTGGACCTTTTAGGATACCTGCCTCCTCGGACCACCCGACGTCAGGTACCCCAGCTATTCTCAGTCTGTGCTGACTCGTTGAAGTGAAAGTGAAAAGTGAAAGTACGGAACCTCTTCCTTTACCGTTGGGTGAGGTCACAAGAACGAACCTCTCAGGGTCCCTGCTCCCTCGGACCACCCGACGGCAGATACCCCAGCGTGTCCCAGCCTGTACTGACTTCGTTGAATCGTCGTCGTCGTCGTCGTTTGAGGTGTCTTTGATGAAAAAGGTCTTTTCTGGGGAAACCCTTATTTTTCTGGGGTAAGGACATCTGTCTTGCTCCCTTGTTTCTCTCCAGAGAGGTGTCTGGGATGGTCACACAAATGACACCCAACCCCCACCCCACCACAGAGTTGGAGATCTTCAGCATTTCCACTACCCGTTTTGAGTCGTTACGTCTTTATCTTCCGGACTAGAGAGTTCTTTCTAATTTCCTGTCGACTCTACTCCCCTATCTACTGTGGGACGACGTCAAGCGTAGGTTTCCCCTTTACCGTAAGAATCGAGATACGAACACTAGTTCGAGAAAACACACTTAAATTACGTCCTCCCGAGACTTACTTCGTAATGTAGGGATCTACACACCGAGGGAACTTGAACTAGGAAAGGAAAGGAGCATCTAATCACACAACAATCTTGTTAGCTATTGGTTCAGACTCTGCGAGACCTTGAGACTCCTGAACCCCTGTACTCCCTTTTAAGACTTGTCGGTTGAACGTTCAGTTCAGGTCGACTATGCAAGATGAAGGACCCGTGAAGTCTGAATTTATTTTGGGGACTTTCGGATGCACACCATCTCGTACAAACAGAAAGTCGGAAATGTTCTCATTAGAGTTCTAAGATAGTCCTTTCGGAACACGTAAAGGGACACCGCCCCTGGTGTTTGTGATCGGGTCTTCAGGGGCGGTCGACCGTTCAGGACACCACCTTCTGTCATTAGTCTCCTCCTCATGTTTGAGGTCCTGGCCACACACTCTTGTGTCCTTACCCTCGACTCCTTGCCCCGTTCTTCGGGAAGGACGGGTACACGTTGTCTGGACGAAGGTCCTCCCTCTCGTAAGGCTCTCCCCACACGTTTGCACCTCCTCCACGCCAGACAAAGTTTTTCTCTACTTTTGCACAAATGCACTCCTGGGTCTTAATTTTGGATGGTAGAAGGGTATTTGGGTGTGAAATAATTCTACGTCAAGTGTACGGTATCTTAGCGTACTGAATTACCAAAGAATTATAATAGGTCAGCACGGCGGTAGAGATGTTAGTTAAAATCTTGTAAGGGTAATGGGAAGTTTCTTTGAAGAGTACATATTTCTCAGTGAGGGGGAAGAAGGGGTTTTGAAGAGTGGAGTTCCGTTGGTGATTAAATGAAAAACAGAACTACCTAAAAGGGACAAGACCTGTACCTTAGTATGTCGCACGTCAAAACCCATTAGACCGAGAGTGAATCGATACGACAAAAGATCCACATAGGTAGCACCATCGTGTATAGTCGTAAAGTCAGGACAAATAAGGGTTTATTACAAGGTAAAATCAATAGGTAAGTAGTCAACCACGTGTACTTCCAATACGAGTGAAAAATCGATAATACTTATTACGACGATCCTTGTAAACACATGTTCTAAGACATATCTGCACGAAAATAAAGAGAGAGGATGTATGGATCCCCATCTTAACGACCTAGAATGCCATTGACATACGAATTAAAAAACTCTTCGACGGTTTAACAAAGGGTGCCACGAACGAGGTAAAGTACAAAAATGGTCGTTATAATGATCCCATGGTCAAACAGGTGTAGCAACGGTCGTCAATGAACAAAAACGAGTAAAGAGAGAGAGAGAGAACAAAAAATGTCAGTAGGATCTCCCACACTTCACTACAGAACATCAAACCAAAAAGCGACAACAAAAAACTGACGTGACACACCGTAAACTCTAGAATCAAGGGTCCGGTCCGTAACCTGGACGCGGGGGACGTCACCTTCAGAAGTGGTGACCCAGCAATCCCTTTAGGAAGTACAAAGAAAGAAAATTAATCTCATATTAACGAAATGTCACAACACAATGAAACACGACGTGTCGTTCGCCCTAATACACATACGCACATATGTACGTAGGGGAGGGCGTCGCAGGGAGGGGGGGGGAGGCAGTAGTGCCTCGTGACTCAACTCGAACGACACGATACACCTCCGAAGGGTGATCGACAAAATGTGTACCACCCCATATATACCCTCTTCCGTTACCGTGGGGTGAGGTCACAAGAACGGACCTCTTAGGGTCCCTGTCGCCTCGGACCGCCCGACGACAGATACCCCAGCGTGTCTCAGCCTGTGCTGACTCCGCTGAATCGTCGTCGTCGTCGTCCTCCCGTATATACAGTCAGGATTGGAGGGGTAAACAGGAGGGGAGGACGTAGGTATGCAAACAAGAGATACAGGTGCAGAGATAGGGACATGGCGTACATCCAAGCAGACGAAGTAAAAAGATCTAAAGTGTACATGCGTAATTATATGCTATAAACGAAAGGACTGAATTAAGTGAGACACACTGTCTGAGATCCAGGTAGATGTGGTGATGTTTACTGGGTCAAAGTAGGGAAAAATACCGATTCATTATAAACCTGCACTCAGACCCACTTGAGGCCCTCTACCACTACCTGTCCCTCCGGACCGCACGACGCTAAGTACCCCCGTGTTTCTCAGCCTGTGCTGGTTCGCTGACTTGACTTGACTTATAAGGTAGTATATATACGTGGTGCAGAAAAAATAGGTAAGTAGACAACTATCTGTAAATCCAACGAAGGAACAGGACCGATAACATTCATCACGAAGTTACTTGTAACCCCACGTACACATAAAAACTTAATACGAGAAAAAGTCCCATATACGGGTCATCGTCCTAACGACCCAACATACCATCAAGATAAAAATCAAAAAATTCCTTTGAGGTGTGACAAGAGGTATCACCGACATAGGTAAATGTAAGGGTGGTTGTTCTCCCAAGAAAAAGGAGGTGTGAGAGAGTCGTAAATAACCAACACCTAAAAAACTACTACCGGTAAGACTGACTACTTTTGTTTAGATCCCCGAAGAGACCGTTAGGTCACCAGGGGACCACGGAGTCGACCATGTCTTAGGTGGACGTTACGACCTCTGGACCCAAGCTAGGGACCCAACCTTGCTAGGGGACCTCTTCCCTTACCGATGGATGAGGTCATAAGACCGAACCTCTTAAGGTACCTGATAAGGTACCCCAGTGTTTCTCAGCCTGTGCTGATTCACTGAAAGCGAAAGCGAAAGTAAGACTGATCACACTCCACTGTGAAGTAACATCAAAACTAAACATAAAGAGATCATTAATTACTACAACTCGTAGAAAAGTACACGAAAAACCGGTAGACATACAGTAGTAACCTCTTCCTTTACCGTTGGGTGAGGTCATAAGAACGGACCTCTTAGGGTACCTACCTCCTCGAACCACCCGATGTCAGGTGCCCAGCGTTTCTCAGCCTATGCTGACTCGCTGAAGTGAAAGTGAAAATACAGTAGAAACCTCTTTACAAATAAATCCAGAAAGTGGGCAAAAAACTAACCCAGCAAACAAAAGAAAACTACAGAGAACACCAAAAGTAAACGTAAAGACACTACCGTTTATAACAATTCGTAGAAAAGTGAACGAATAACCAATAGACTTATAGAAGAAACATCTTTACAAATAAGTCTTTGGAACAGATAAAGAATTAAATTCAACAACTTAAATTAAATCTCAGGAAATCATAAGATATATGTTCAGAGTATAGTCAGATACTAATTGTTTTTTAAAGGGAGTAAGAAAAGTTTTTCAAAGGGGGTCAGAAAAGAACTGTCACAGGTAACTCCATGTTTTAAAAATTAAGACTAGTTGTGGTTAAATTGATAAAAGGAAGACAGTAAACACGAAAGTTTCAGTATAGGTTCTTTGGTGACGGATTATGTTTCAGTACTCCTAAATGAAGTCACAAAAGAAGGTTCTCCAATTATCGAAATCGATAATGCAGAAACTAGGTGAAACTTAATTATAAACATACACCATACTCCAGTCCCAGGTTCAATTAAGAATAGGTACACAGATAGGTCAACAAGGTCGTGGTCGACTTTAAGAAAGGGGGTAATTTACCAGAACCGTGGAAACAGCTTTTAGTTACTGGACACTTACACTTCCGAATAAAAATTTGAGAGTTAAGATCAAGTCAGCTAAAATACAGACAAAATACGTTCATGACACAATGAAACTAATGACGTCGAAACTTCACTCAAAACTTTAATCCCTAACACCTGTGAGGATGAAACAAGAGAAAGTTCTAATAAAACCGCTGAGACCCAGGGAACTTAAAGGTATACTTGAAACCGTAGTCGAGTAATTAAAGACATTTCTTTGGTCGACCCTAAAAACTATTCCTAACACAACTAAGATATCTAGTCAATTCCCTCATAAGGTAGATTTGTTATGGTTTGGAAAGTTAGATACTTATACCCTACAGAAGGGTAAACAAATTATAGGAAAGTAAAGAAAGTTGTTATAAAACATTAAAAGTCTCATATCCAAAACGTGAAGAAAACAATTTAGGAAAAGATTCACTGAAAAAGAAAAACTACGATAAAAGTTACCTTAACAAAAGTAAAGTAAAAGTCTAACATATCTTTATATTAACTAAAAACAGATAACTAGAACATAGGACTTTGGAACGACTTGATGAAGGAATCGAGATTATGAAAAAATCATCTAAGAAAACCTCAAGATGGATGGTCTAACCCGAAGGGACCACCGAGTAACCATTTCTTAGGTGGGTGGTTACGTCCTCTGTGTCCAAGTCAAGGACCCAACCCTTCTCGGGGACCTCTCCTTTACCGTTGGGCGAGGTCATAAGAACGGACCTCTTAAGGTACCTGTCTCCTCGGACCACCCGGTGTTACTCACTTCAGTGTTTTCTCAGCCTGTGTTGACTCGTTGATTCGGTGGTGGTGGATGGTCTAGTACAGAGGACGTTTATATCAGAATGAAAAAAGGAAGGTCCGACCCATGGAAAATAACGTAAGAGAACCGAACCGATCTTGTAGATCAGGTCACGACTTGTCTTCACCACTCTCTCGTACAGGAACAGAACAAGGACTAGGGTCTCCTTTTTGAAAGTCATACAATCAACACCTAAAAAACGTCTACAAGAAATGATCTAGTTTCTTCAGAGAAATATGCAGATCAAACAACCCACAAAGATAGTACTTCCTCACAACTCAAGATAGTTTATGAAAGGGTCGTAGATGACTCTAGTACACCAAAACCAGAAAATAAGACAACGACACCACATCATGTGACTGACTAAAAGTCTTTAAAAAGACTGTATAAGAAACGAGACACTATCAGACCTCAATCACCACTTCGTAACAACCAGGCACGGGAGAGTAATCCGGACCGGTCCTACGACTCGACAGAATCTTGAAAACGAAATTGATTTTCTTTTAAAGTCAAGAAAGTGTGAAACCAATAACGTAGAAGAAAAGTCGTAGAAAAACAAGTGTCTATCACAAGCACATCGGTCATTACAAGACCGTGAAAGACATGAACCTTTAACGAAACAGTTAAGAACGAAATTTACTCTGTTCTGTAAAGGTAACGAAGAAAAGTCTCACACGAGATGGTTGTTTTTTTAACAAGTGAAATAACGTAATGTAGAATAAAAAGAGGTAGTATACTAAATAACACCGAGAGTCCTCAAGTGACGGAATAAGGAATAAGAAAGGTGACCTGGTAGACGTCACAAAGGGGAAGACAACCTGCGGCCATTATTGACACAGGGTCAATAAAAGAGGTCGTTCTGTCTTGCATCTTTTCAAGACTGAAGACTATAAAAACAATAAGAACTCAAATAACTCAAGACGGTCGTACGATCTCCTAAAATATCCTGTCTATGTGTCTGGTTAACGGGTTCAGAGGACGTCAGACTAAATTGTGGTCCGTTGGTTACGTCTGTCTCTGAGTCGTCACCGTTTTCCACTCTTCCGTCAATCGACTCACAGTGTCTGTGCTCCAATAACCGAAGATTGTCGTCTGACGAAACACGGTTAAGGACCCGAAGTCCTCCTTTCTCCGTCGTTAGACACAACGACTCGCTACGAAGGTGCGTGTCGTCCAGGTAGGAGGTGAAGTTTTCACCTTTGATCAGAGGTCCCTCTGCCCGTTGTAAAGTCGGAACAGTTATAGGTTCTTGTGTTCAGTCTAAAGGTGAGCTAGAACGGGTTCAAAATTCCGAGGGGTCAGGTAGAAGGATAGAGTAAAAACTATTCGTCGGAATAGTCGGGCTAAAGTGTTTTCTGATGAGATTTAAGGTTCAATTTCGGTATCGTCGGGTCAGAGAAGGTGTCGTACCGGATCCCTTCTACCATTTGTTCGATTTCTCCCGGACCAGGGACGGAAGGCCTTGGGGACCAGGTTCAAGTTCCAGTGTCGTTGTGTGACCTCAGGCGAAAGGTTCCACCCTATACAAATAAATCTTTAGTAAAGTGAACCCCACTACCACGTTAATCGGTCGGACAGGAGTTCCCCTGGGAGACTGTACCTTGGACGACAGGTGCAACTCCCCGTAGACCTTCCTTCACGAGGGGGGATGGGGGCGGCGGGGTGGTCCACACTCCCACGGAGAGGGTTCCGACCTCACCTTTGGGTCGGTGACGCAGACGTCACGAGGCGAGAGAGGGAAGAGAGGACGAGACTGGTCAACCGTCCACCGGGTTTCCTCCCTTCCGAGGAGAGGGTCCACTCTGCGGGACGGGAAATGAACTCGCCCTACCCCTGCTCGAGGTTGTCAAGTGTACCCTGAGTGTGTAGTCCGGGGAAGTACCTAGGGTCGAAACAGCACCGTTTCCCCGAACGTATTAAGTTACTTCGATACTCGGTACGGTACGTCCTGGTGGGTTCTGCCTACACAGTATCACCTCTCAAGACTGTTTTACAGCAGACAACCTCCTCCCTAACCGTTTCGTGAGGTCGTAAGCCCATCTGACGTACCTGTCTCCTCGGACCGCACGATGTCAGGTACCCCAGCGCTTCTCAAGCTGTGTCGACTCGTGTGTGTGGGTAGTCGTCAGAGAATCTCTTTGTGTCCCGCTCACTCCGTTGGAGCGTCGAGATCCAAGGAGAACCACAAGACGTCTCGAACGGACCATACCGAGATGGAACAGTTGTTTTCGCTACAAAGATAATAGTTATTCCTTTTTTTTTTAGTCATGTTCTAAATAAAATCCGAAGCTCAAGACACTCGGTTGGACAGACGAGAAACAAAACGAATATACGACCAGGAGAAGACAAACCATCAGAGTAAAATTAGACGGGAGATCCTTCCTAAGATTACGTTGTGTCTTGTTTTTCAAGATGAGAAATGTTCCTTGGTTACTTTGCCCGTTTCAGACATAAACTCCGAGAAGTACTTGCACTCCAGACCCAGTTTGCTGACGGGAGGGTGGGGGTAGGAATGAGGTGTTATCTGGGGGGACGACCTCTGTCTCTTCACTCAACTTGGGTCATATCGATAGTTCCCCATTCAGCAAAGTTGTCAATGTCTAAGATTGATTGAGTTCTCTGGACTCTAGGATGTGTGGTGGCAAGAACAGACGAACACACTCACGGGTCCATTCTTGATCTTAGTATCGGGGTATGAAAAATACTTATTCCAAGAGATGTGATTCGGTCATCATCTCGGAAACCATCTTTTCCGTTCAAACCTGAAACGGATCGTCGGAAATAATAATAGTTTAACGTAAGTGGGGGTTTCCATTGACCCTTTACTTACGGTAACAAAATAAGACTGCTATAAAGTCCTATGACTTGAGTGAAAACGAAGAGGAAAAAAAAAAAAAAAAGGAAAAAGACCGTCTGGACTTCTAGTAAAGTGTTCCATCTTGTCGAGTGACTGGCTAAACTGAACCGGGATCTGTATGAAACATGTCTCTGAAGAAGACCCCTTAAGACTATCTTGAGGGACCCCGTTTTGTAGGTAGAATCAACCGTATGTGGTCTTAGTGTCTTCAGAAAATGATTTAATGTTAAGTAATTGTAAACCTTCCTAAAGCCTTAACGATAACAAAAGGACCATTTAATGACCTAGTATGACCACAGAACCTTATTCCGTTACGTAAATTTGACATTCAAAGGTATTTGACATTGAGTTGAAGGGGTCGAGGATTCCCTAAAAGTGACCGAGTCTGAATCCTTCTTTAAAAGTAAACACCCTAGGTTCTGAAGTCTCTGGTTTGTAAAGGACTTCCGAAAGGAGACGAAAGGCTGGAGGTGGATGGAGGAGGGTTTCTGTATGTTTCTTTGATAAAGACTAGTCACGTCCGTCGGTTCTCACGGGTCACACGGATTCCATGTCCCATTCCCTTGTCCTTAGGTCATAAGAAAGAACCGAAGTACTGTGGTGACTCGACGGAACTACCGAACTCATACAACTGGGGAACGGAATACCGATCTTAAAATTAATGGGTAGACTTCGAAAGGACTCCTTAGTGAAAACATGTACAAAAAAATAAGTATAAGGTCTTTGGTTTAGTAGTTTATTCTCACTACCAAGTCACAGTCCGTCGATTCTCACGAATTTACTAGTCTGCGACCGTGGTCTGTAAAGCTTTGAGCAATTAAGATGACGGAGGGGGGGTATCGAACAATTTTGGACTTGACTCACCGACCCAATTACCAAACCCCAATATTAAAACCGCACTAATAATCTTCTACAGGATCGGACAACCGAAGGGACTACCGAGTCTGACATTTCTAACGGACGTTCATCCCTCTGGGTCCAAGCTAGGGACCCAACCCGTCTAGGGGACCTCTTCCTTTACCGTTGGGTGAGGTCATACGAACGGACCTCTTAAGGTACCTGTCTCCCCGGACTCTCCGATGTAAGGTGCCCCAGCGTTTCTCAGCCCTGTTGATTGTGTGATCAGACAACATGTCTGGGGGTGAGTGGGGTCGACCGGTCTTCGTCCCTCTCGACCGTCCGACCGTCACGGTCCGGGAAAGGGACGGTGACTGGTCGGGACAAAGGACGTAGGGAGGTTTTAGGGGGTCCCCTGGAGATTCCAGTACAAGGGGAGTGAAATGGTTTGACGTTTGTAGAAACGGGCATTAAAGTTTTCAGACCGGACCTGGTCTGGAAGAGACGAGGAAGTCCCACCCTTGGGACAAAGGGAAGGGAGGACCGTAGGACTGAGAGGAGGGGTGGGCCTCCGGACCAGAGACCGGTCACCTGCGAGACAATTATACTTGACCGTCGCCACGAGACCCGTCGAGGACCGTGAACAGTGGTTAATGGAGTCAAGAGCGGTGAAAGAAGAAGTAGCAGTAGCAGCTTGCTGGCTAGTACGGGGAGCCAAGTCCTGGGCCCTGGGATAGTGCGGACGGAAGGAGGTCTTCTACGAGAGGTAGCGTAGCGGGGTCGGGGGTGCGGTTCGGGGGTTTCGAGGATCGACAAGGGCTCGGGCGCCGAGGGCTGGGGCCCTCAGTCTAGGAGGGGACCCGAGCGCGTCTCGCTCCACCGTCGTCCGTCCTGCGCGCCGGTCCCGCGGGCCAAGGGCCCCGACGGAAGCCTCACCCCGCCAGGAGGGCGGCGAGGGAGAGGCGCGGGCGGGGCAGGGGTTTCTCCTGTGGGGAGGAGGGCGGCCGGCCGAGGGGTGGGAGGCGCCGCGGCGGAGGGCGCGGGCGGGCGGGCGGGCGCGACCGGGGCTCGGCGGGGCCGTCGGTCGCTCGCTCCCCTCGCGAGACCCTACCCTGAACCTCCTTCGCCGGTTCCTCCTCTGTCGCCGTCGCGGAGCCCGAAGAAGGGGCCGAGGGTGCTCGCCAGAGGGGCTCCTCTCGGCACCGAGAGCCTCGCCGCTGCTCCGGTCGCTCCTTCTGGGCCCGCCGACGCGGGGACAGAGCGAAGGGTCCGCGGCCGCCGCCGCCGTCGCCGCCGACGTCCACTCGTCCCGCGCGAGAGGGGCCCCGGGGACGGACCGGGGCGCCGGGGCTCCGCGCCTGCTGGCTGGCTGGGGATGGCTGGCTGTCTGCTTGTCTATCCGTCCCGAACCCGTGGGTGCGTGCGTCCGCGACGGGGGTCCGACCGCGGGCCGGAGGCGTCGAGGCGCGCCGGGGGCGGCGGTCCGCGGGGGTCTGGTGGTGGAGAACGGGTCCGGGCACCGAGGGCTGGGGAGCCCCGTCCGTCTCGGGCTCTCCCTGCCGCCGCGACGCCCTGGGGTCCGACCCCGTCAGCCCGGCGGCGCCGGCCCGCTCGAGGCGCGCGCGACGGGCGCAGCGGCCCGCGGGTCGCGTCGTCGGTGGGGCCCCAGGGCACCCCCGCGACACGGAGCGGCGCCCCTGCGGGCCTAGGCCTGAGGTGACTTGGGGCCCTTTCCGTCTGAACTCCTCGCACCTAGACGCCACTTAGGACAAGCCGACCGCTCGCCTAGCTAAGGCTGAGGGGCGGAGCCGCCCGAACCAGAAAAGTACGGGCACAGTAGTCGTAAAACAAGAACCAAAAGATACCTCGATTTCGAGGGCGAAGGAATGCACGACCCCTTTCCTTTCTTTCCACTCCCGTAAACACCAGCAACGATGTTTGGGGGTCCTCTCATTCCTCTCTCCTCTCTTTTTTACTCCCTTTGGGGGGTGGGGAGGGCAATTCCAGAGCCCTGATCTGAGTGTCCTTCTATCGAGGTCCCCTTGTGTGAGGCCCGGGACTCGTTTGGGTTGACTGGCTCAAGGACTAGCAGTATTTAGTCCCTCGACGCGGCACAGACGTGATTCACGTAAATTAACCGAAGGTCGTCGCCCCGTCGGTTCTCTAGTCGTTCTCCGACGTCCGCCCACCCCCACCCCCCGTACCAGTTCTGGTCTCTGAGACCCAACCGGACGACTCCAAGTCTGGGACCGACATTCGCCTCGAATGTCCAACCATTGGAACCTCAATGGGTTGATGAGACACGGAGTGAAAGAAGTAGACAGATTACCCTACTAGTATGGATGTCCCTCCACTCCTAATTTAAGTTCACGAATGTTGGCAAGGTCCGTAGAATTCTGATCAAGGTACTGGACTAAGAGGTCTTCTCGTTCCGTAAAGAAAGATCCTTGTGTCAGTGGAGGAGAGGTTGAGTCCTTCGATCCGAGACTCACCTATGGACTCCGACCGTCTACTAGGTGTACATAATTTGACCTTAAAACGTGAGTCCTCACGCGGATGTGTCAAGAGGGACGGACGAAGGTTGTCTTGTCGGAGTCTTTTAGTATAACGACAAGGTTCTACTCAAATACCAGACCCTTCAAAGGAAAGTTTGAACTTTCAAACTAAGGAACTTTAAGGGACAACTCTGACGTCTATCTATAGACACCAAGAAGTGGAGACAAAGGGGTAGACGGGATTGAAAAAAACAACAAGAAAACGACGGTTATCTTAAGTCCGTCCGGCGAGAAGAGATGTTTAGGTCCCAGAGGTCCGGGGACCTCCGTGACTCCGGCCTCGAGGGACTGGTCTCCACGTCTCAGGTGGAGCCTCTAGGGGAGTCTACCGACGGTACGAGACTCGAGGTGGTAGAGGTGCATAGAGACAAGTCGTTCTCCATCAACTTTACTCCGACTTCTGAATTTCTTCTCCCTTAACTTCTAACGAAGAAGAAAAACTTTAAATAAATAAAAACCGACACGACCCAGAAACATCTACGTTCCTGAAAAAGATCAACCCCTCCCGTCCCGGATGAGAGATCGTCACCACGTACTTGAAGAGTGACGACCGAAGAGAACACCTAACACCCTAGATCCGTAAGCCCGAAGTCATTGACGTCGAGGGAACGAGACCCCGGGTCCGAGTCATCAACACCGGGTACCCGAAGGAACGAGGCGCTGTACGCCCTAGAAGGGTCTAGTCCCTAGCTTGGGTATGGACGCGACGGACGTAGCCGTCCGTCTAAGCAATGGTGACTCGGTGGTCCCTTCGGGGCTTCCAACGAAGAACTTTCTATCTCTTCCTTCTTCTCCTAGTAACTTCCAAGATCTTTCTTTAGGGGGTAAAAAGGATCTTAGTCGAGACCGCCCCCGGATTCTCTCCGTTCCCCACCCCCCGCCCCTTACTTCCTCCCCGTCTCTGTCCGCCACTCCCTCGCGGTCCCAGTTGCGACCGGACGTCCCCGTGACCCGCACTCCGACCCGCCCACCACTCTCCCTGTACGACCCCGAGTCCCGACTCAGCGACAAACTCTCGTCGGCTCCCGTGGCCTCAGAGACTAGGAAAGTGACCCTGTCCTGATCGCCGGAGACCAAAAATCCAAAAATCGTACACGCAAACTCTCTCAGGAAAGGACCCTGAGGGACAAAAATCCCTTTAAGACCTCCCGAGGAGACAAACATTGCATCCTTATTCAGTCCTCCCAGTCTTTTTCTCCCACGCCTTCACGGTTGCTCTCTAACCTCCGATAGGAGCGACAACGATCATTTGTCCCGGTCCCTCCGGGAAGGTTTCCTGACCAACGGTGAACCTCGAGGTCGGCACTCCAGTAGAAACTTGGACGGTACACCGAGCCGTCTGTCGGTGGCGACGGAATGGGCCGTCCTGGGACTTCTCCTGAGTCTCTCTTCCCGTCCAGACACGAGGTAGGGTCTCCGGAACCAACAACCACCATTACTACGTCTGTCACGACTCTCCAACACCCCACACTGCGACTAGAACCGCGGACTCTCTGACTCCAAGGTCAGAGTCTGGACGGTGAGTAATGAACGTCCCTAACACTTTTCAATGACTCTGAGGGACGGAGTCAAAGGAGTGGACATTTACCCTTATCCTGACAACCCTCTTAATTTAATCAATTGTGTTTATTTTTACGAAGTACATTATGGATCGAGTCTCAGTCACGAGTTATAATTAATGGATACTAATAACAATAGACTCGGAGTCAATACAGTAGGTAGTTTACCCTACTACGGTAGACGCAGTATCACAGTATTGTCAATTTACTCAATTAATTGACACTTAATTAGACGGTCACCCATCATACATTATTACGAGTCTCACTTGACTAACTTTTATTCTAAATATGGTTTGAGAGACGTGCATTTTCGTCACCAACTCGTCCCCTTGATCGATAGTAAAAAGTTTTCAAGCAAATTCTCAGAACAGTCTCTTTTGAAATGGTGACCCCCGGTACCGAGTGAGGGGTGACCTTCTGGGGTGACGATAAAGTCCAATGACATGGTCAAAGAATAACGACGACATTGTATAATGATGTTTGAATCACGAATCTCGTCGTGTCTAAATAACAGGAAGTCAAGACGTCCAGTCTTCAGACTTTACCCAGAGTGACCCGATTGTAGTTCCACAGTCGTTCCGACACAAGAAAGACCTCCGAGGCCCCCTTTAGACAAGAGAACGGAAAAGACCGAAGACTTTCGACGGACACAAAGAACCGAGGACCTGAAAACAAGGTAGAAACTTCGTATCGTCGAAGGTCAAGAGGGGAAGAAAGGGGGAAGAGAGGGGGAGGAGAGGGAGGGGTCAGAGAGAGAATATTTCTGGGAACACGAATGAAACCCGGTTGAACCTATTAGGTCCGATGAAAACGGTGTTTTCCGTTGTTGTATAAGTGTCTAAGACCCTACTAATCCAGTATCTGTAGAAACCCCCGTAATAAGATTATTTGTCAATGATAATCTCTTTTACTACAGCTAGTTTCCTAAAATAGAGTAAAGACAAATCCCGCATAGGGCCGTGGAAGGGTCAATCCACTCAAACAAAAGTGAACAGATTTTCTACTCTGCGGTTTCTGGTGTCCCCAGTTCCGATTCCCAGTTTAAAAAACGTTCGGGACCCAAAGAAGTTTGCGTTAAGAGTTCAACGACGAAAGTCAAAGAGGGAAAGGCACTGTTTGGAATTGTGACCGGGGAGTCTTACCAGAGGAAAAGAGGTAGTTGTCACAAAAGACTAAAAAGATTAAGGAAAGGAAGAGGTAAAGTCACTTTGTATTTCTTACGGGGGTAGGGGGCTCTAGAGGAGACTCTTATGGTGGTGGAAAGACTCTAAGGGATCTGTTCCAGACATACTCAAAAGGTGACTACGACATCATTAAATGGTGTCTGAGTCACTGTATTTTGTTCAAATACGTTGGATATACAGGTGACCGTCCACTTACCTATTTCTTCTACACCATATAGCTCGACTTAATGAGTCGGCATTTTTTCTTACTTTATTACGGTTAAAGTCGTAGTACCTACCTGGATCTCCAATAGTATGATTCACTTCAGTCTCCTGTTTATAGTATACTATAGTGAAGATACACCTTAGAGTTTTGTACTATGTTTGCTATGTTTTGTCTGTATCTAAGTCTCTGCCCTTTATTTGAATACCAATGGTTTCCCCTATTACCCACTCACCCCTCTCCATTTAATCCTCATTGCGTGTGCGATGATTTATAATTAATCCACTTACGGTTCCTAGATGACATATCGTGTCCCCAGTTATGAGTTATAAAGTACTGTTGTATTACCTTTTTAGACTTTCTCTTATATATATGTATGCACACACACACACATTTATATGTACATACATATTGACTTAGTGAGACGATTAGTGAACTTTGACTATGTTGTACCATTTGATTGACATAAAGTTAAAATTTTTCAGAGAATAGAAGACAAAGACCTTCAGTGTCCAGACTTTATCGAGAACGACCCACAATAGCAAGGAAGCCCTCCGAAATCCCTTCTGACGTAGAGGAACGAAAAAGGTCGAAGATCTGAGGGAGCAGTAACGAACCGGATGGCGGAGCACGGTAGACGTTTCGGTCGTCGTAGTCCGGCTCATGAGGAGTGCGACGAAGGGAGAATGCAAAAATTCCTGGAACTGCTGACGTAACCCGAGTGGACCTATTAAGTCCTATGAGAGGGACAAAAAAAAAAAAAAAAGGAAGATAAAAAATTTAACTCTATATCAACGATATGTCATCGAGAGGTAAAAATTTCAGTCGACTAATCGTTGGCATTAAGGGAAAACGACACATTACATTCTATAGGTGTTTAAGACCCTTAATCCTGTACCTGTAGAAACCTCCCTGTAATAAAACGTGTAGGGTCCCGAATTCCTCAAGGTCCAGTCCTGGTGGTCATGTCGAAATAAGAATAATTGTGAGGAAGGGCACACATGTGTCATCAGGTAAGTTCTCTCTTGTGGGTAATTTGAAGGAGGTTTTAGAGACGACGTCGAGTGTAGAGAGGGACTTAGGGAATCAGGTACCTTACTAGACCCTCGTTCCGCCCGTCCTCATCATGACGTGTGTGAAGTAAACAGTTCACTTGAATCTTCGTGTTTCTTTTGTTCCGTTTTGTTGGTATTCCCTCGTCAAGTTACCTGGAAAACTTTTACTTGTGAGAGTACGCTGGCGGAGAGTCTAGCCGTGGGGTCTTCGGAGGGAACATGGGGGCTAATTAATAGTGGAGGGGGTTTCCATTGACGATAAGATTGAATCGTAATGGACAAAAATTTCTTTTGTAAAATGACTTCGTGTGTATATTCTTTCACGTGATTAGTCCCTACATCGACCTAATAAAAAGTAATTAACTCATTAGTAATTAAAGTAATTACTCAGTCGCGACTCATTAGGTTTCTTGTAAAGATCGTGAGGTGTTAGCCGGGAGTCGAGGACAGGAAATTCCTGTGAAGAGACTTCAACATGTACGTCGCAACTGAAGATAGGGGGGCTGGGTACATATCGGTAGGCCATCCCTTTTCTGACTCGTAAACCAGAATTAAGGGTGTGTACAAGTCGCTTATTCCCTCCCAAAACAACGATTTCTCCTCCCCTTTTACAACCTCCTGTTGATCGTTACAGACGGTTCTGGAAACATCAGAGAGGTCACACTTATTCCCGGTCCAGATCCCGACACTGGAACCATATCTACCTTTCCCCTCTTCCGTACTCTCTGTAGTGTACCACCTTACACCACGAACGAACAGACCTTCCCTCTTTTCTATACCATCTTTACGGAACATATGGTTTTATACTCCACTCCTATAAAAGGGGGTCTTTTACTAAGGAACCTTTTCTCCTTAAACGAGATATAAACTCAAGAACGTCTTTGAGAGTTTCATCCCCCTCGAGACAGTTTATATAACTTGTATAAACCCTACCTTGCAACCGAACTTTACAGGAGTTAGTTACATGATTAAAACCTATTATGTGCATCTTCAGTTGACTGGTTTTGTCATTTTCTTTTCAGTTAAGTTTAAATCAGTAATAAGAAGACCTGTGTTAAAGTGTCAATATTCACAACCTACTGAGACCCATGTTATGGAATTCCCGTTGTGCTACTTATTCCACGTCTCCACCACTTAAATACAAAGGTCCTGTAATTTTTTGGGTTGACAGGAGTACAATGCATTCACCCCTGACCACCGGACTCTATTTTAAGGGTCACTGTCGCAGTATATAACTAAGTCTTTCATGACATAGAGTGTGTTGAATTTGTCTTCGCTTCCACCGTCTTCTGAGTTTTTTGTAGAAATCAAACTACTTTATAACTACAACCTTTCCGTTCGTAAACTTTTGACAAAATACTTCACTCTTTTTTTGTGAAAATACTTTTGTGAAAAATATACTTTGTAAAAATTACTTATTTCGTAATAACGATTTGATTAGGCATAAAACGTTAAACTTTACAAAACTTATACGTACATACTACTTTACCTATGAAATTAATAATGTTGATGACGATGACGATTCAGTGAAGTCAGCACAGGCTGAGACACACTGGGGTATCTGTCGTCGGATGGTCCGAGGGGACAGGGACCCTAAGAGGTCCGTTCTTGTGACCTCACCCGACGGTAAAGGAAGAGGTTATTAAATAACTAGTCGTTTTCTAGTTATTTACAACTTAGTTTAACCGGAATCAAGACGTGGGTGGTAGAACTGTTCCGGTTCGTCCAGATGTAGATACATGCGACAAACGGTCCTACCCCCGCTGGGGTTTCCGAGACGGAACACTACCCTCCTTTGAGAGGGGATCTAAAGCATACACAAGTTGTACCGGTTCTTTAGACCCGTATCTACTTCTGGACGAACCGGAACAGTTCTACCACCCACGTCTTGATTCCGGTTAAACTAAGTTGTAAATAACTAGAAAACGACTAGTTATTTACACAAATAAGTCGTAAATGGATAAAAGATTTTCAAGTAAATGTTTTAAGTCGTGGACCCTATGTCTCTACTGTTCCACACCAAAGTACCTTGACGAGTCTCAGATCAGTCCCTCCGTCTATACCTTCGTTCTTTTTCTTTGGGTCCCGGTCTCGCCTGTCGGCTGGGTAACGATTCTCCCACATCCTTGTAGTTAGGAACGACCCTTTTAGTCTCTTGTAAGACCTCTCCCCGACTTGCAGACTCGATTTTGAACTCTTTACTTACGTCAAAACAAAGAAAAAAAAAAAAAGGAAAATCGACATGGCGTATCGCACGCCCTAGAATCAAGGGGATGGTCCCTGGCTTGGGTCCGGGGACCGTTCCCTTTCGTATCTCGGGATTTGTGACCCGACGGTCCCTCCAGGAGGTTCCGTCAAAACTACTTACATCTGACCTGGCTCCCTGGTCGTACTCACTTCCGTGGGTCGATCCTGTCCTTAGACTCAAGGAGACCGTCGCCAGTTCCCCGACCCCACGCACACCCCAACCTCCCGCCGGCCACCCGGAATTCGCACCTACCATTCGTCCGGCGTCAACCTTCGGCTCGTCCCTTCCCCGTCCTGGGGTCCGCCATCCTCGTCAAGGTTTCGAAGACCTCCTCAGACCCACTCTTTAGCTCTTGGAGGTCGTAACGACGTCACCGTCCTGGACGACCCTCCAGACCTCGTCCCTCGGGCGTCTACGCTCTTTCGCAGGTGGGCACCTACACTATCACTGAGCTCCTTCTGTGCCCTCGACTCCGGTTCAGAGGACAATGGGAACTGGCACCTGAATGGGAAGGTACTTTCTTGAGCTCAGACACGGACCTTTCCGGCCCGACCGTTCGTCCGGATCTGGTACCCCGCTTTTAGTGTCAGTCGTAGTCCAGTTGTAGAGTCGCAGCTTATGACTCTCGCAGGGCTCGTGGTACTGGAACTCAGACAGGGTCGTCTTCGACCCGAGGTGAACGGCCGGGACGCCCTCGACCCCCAAGGTCAGATTCCACCGCCTGGCCGTCCTTCCGGAAACCCCGGCAGGACACACTGTCTAAGGGCCACCTGTGTCGTCGCCAATCACACCTACGTTCCACACGGTTACCTCGTCGTCGAACGCTCCCTGTTTTGATAACATAGACTACAGATTCTTGAAAGCCGAGTCTCCTCCCCTGAGTTTTAGAGAAAAAAAATCGTTCATCCGACCGACGGACTCTCTACCGCCCCCATTTTAGACCCGAAACAGTGAATTGATCGAGACTCCGGGACCCCCTCGTAGAAAGGTAGACATCAAGAACCACAGGGTGGGTTCCTTAACCGTTGATCAGGTGGAGTGTCTTGCCAACACCCTGGTCTACTCTATTATTACGTGTTTCACGGGACGAGTGACGGACCGGACATCATCCGTGAACCCTTTATGATCTTGGAATCGGGGACAGAGTAGGTCCCCGTCCCAAATGCCGGACCCTCCCACAGTCCGGGTCCGAAGGAGTCCTCTCGTCACAGCAGGACCGGACACTAGACCAAATCCGACCCTTTGCACCGAAGGTCCAGTGCGGAGAGTAAAATATCGACTGATCAATTTCGGGTCTTTCAATTTAGTGGATTGACTCCAGTGTTCCGCACACCTCTGTCTCGGTCCGGAGAGGAGAGTTCCGGGGCCGTACACCACAACCGAGGGCACTCTAAGATCCGCGGACAGTCAACTGAACCTTGTCACTACGAATCTTCAATATCGATTCTACCAGTCTTGTTAGAGGAGAGAGAGAGAGGAGGTGGGAGAACCATTTCGATTTACTTTTCTGAGTAACAGAGTACCTCTCCTCTTTTTAACGATCTTGTTTTCAGTTTTGACAACACACACACACACACACACACACACACACAAAATTTTATAAGAAAGGTACGGGGGTTTACGAAGTTCCTTAGACAAGACTAACTTAATTGGAGATAAAGAGTCATGTTGTTAAGAAGAGTATACGGGTAGATACTTTTCTTGACAAAGAGTTTATAGTAAGGTAAAAGACCACTCCTAACCGAGACCGAAGACAAGAAGTTTACGATCGTCAATATTTACGGTGCGACTCTTTGTTACTAATTACACCCGATGTACATGACTGAATAAAAAAGAACAAGGTGACGGTAACTTAACAAATTTTTCCAGATAGAACAGTCTATAATTATCACGGTATGACCAAAATACAACTGAACATATGTCATAGGAAAGGGGATAAAGAAATCTGAAAAAAAAATTTGTCGACAAAACTTCAACTTGAACTTGTTATTTTAAGAGGTGAAACCCTAAAAGGGACCACCAGGTCACCAATCCTTAGACGGAACGGTACGTTCCCTGTGTCCAAGCTAGGGACCAGTCCCTTGATTCTGGGGTGTACGGTACCCCGTTGATTGTGGACTACTTCGGTTTTTATTTGTAAAAAATTTTTCTTTTTTATAGAAGTCAAAATTCGTATATTAAACTACCCGAGACTGTTTACATATCTCGGTACATTGGAGATGGTGTTAGTACCACTTATGAATGCAGTGTGGGGGTTTAAAGGGAGGACGCAGACACAACAACAAGTCAGTGAGTCAACACAGGCTGAGAAACACTACGGTACCTGACGTCGTGCGGTCCGAAGGGACAGGTAGTGGTTGAGGGTCTCAAACGAGTTTGAGTACAGGTAACTCAGTCACTACGGTAGGTTGGTAGAGCAGGAGATAGCAGGGGAAGAGGAGGACGGAAGTCAGAAAGGGTCTTAGTCCCAGAAAAGGTTGCTCAGTCGAGAAGTGTAGTTCACCGGTTTCATAATCTCGAAGTCGAAGTCGTAGTCAAGAAGATTACTCATAAGTCCTAACTAGAGGAAATCCTACCTGACCAACCTAGAGGAACGTCAGGTTTCCTGAGAGTTCTGAGAAGAGGTTGTGGTGTCGAGTTTTCGTAGTTACGAAGTCGTGAGTCGGAAGAAATTCCAGGTTGAGAGTGTAAGTATGTACTGAGGACCTTCTTAGTATGGAAACTGATCTACCTGGAACAACCGTTCCATTACAGAGTACGAAAAATTATACGACAGATCCAAACAGTATCGAAAAGAAGGTTCCTCGTTCGTAGAAATTAAAGTACCGAAGTCAGTGGTAGACGTCACTAAAACCTCGGGTTCTTTTATTTCAGAGAGTGACAAAGGTAACAAAGGGGTAGATAAACGGTACTTCACTACCCTGGTCTACATACTAGAAGTAAAAACTTACAATAAAATTCGGTCGAAAAAGTGAGAGGAGAAAGTGGAAGTAGTTCTTCGAGAAATCAAGGAGAAGAGAAAGACAGTATTCCCACCACAGTAGACGTATAAACTCCAACTACAACTATAGAGAGGACTGTGAGAACAAAAGTCAAACACGAAGTAGGTCAGGACGTAAAACGTACTACATGAGATGTATCTTCAGTTTATTCGTCCCACTGTTATATGTCGGAACTACATGAGGAAAGGGTTAAAACTTGGTCAGACCAAAAGGTACAGACCAAGATTGACAACGATGAACTGGACGTTTTAAAGAGTTCTCCGTCCAGTCCACCAGACCATAAGGGTAGAGAAATTCTTAAAAGGTACCAAACGACACTAGGTGTGTCAGTTTCGGAAATCACATCAGTCGCTTCGTCTTCGTCTACATCGACTGGGAGAAAAGGGTAGGTTAGGGGACTCTAGTTTAGTCTTGGTAACTAGAGGGAAGACAGCACCTCACAACGGGAAACATCCTACAGTGTATTCACCTTAACAAGAGATACACGAGAAAAACACAGACCCATGAAAGTGAGTCGGATTAATCAAACTCTAAGTAGGTCATATAGTAAGGTAATTAACCATAATCATGTAAAATGCCTACATGGTGTTAAATAAATAGACAAGTAATTATATACCTGTAAACATAAGGGTTAAAAATCGAAAATGTTTCTTTCGAAGATACTCGTAGACTCAGACAGAAACACATCTACACAAAAATATAGAAAACCTATTTATACATCCAAAGACGAACCGGGTCAAACGGGTCCTGACTCAAAAGACCCTACTTTCCGAAAGTCACGATTTTGTGTCCGTTAAGATCCGTTTGGTCCGGTCAACCAGTGGAACACAACAGAGTAAACCCTTTCCATACAACTTGACATACTCGTTGACGATATAACAAAGAGATTTACTGACATAGTAAAACGTAAGAATGGTCGTTGTATAATCTTAAGGTCAAAAAATGTAAAAACAGTTACGAACCAATATAGTCAGAAAATTCAAAATCCATAAGACCACTTAAACAGTACCTTCCAGTAACACTAAAAATTAAAAAAATTTACAAATAAATAAAACCGAGGAATCTTACAATCAAAATCGAACTCCCTAGAAGCCAGAAGTGACACCGTGAGTCCTAGAAATCAACACCTTAAACTCTAGACCAAAGGACTCGCCTCTAACTTGGGTCCGGGGGACGTAACTCTCGCGTCTCAGAGTCGGTGACCTGGTAGCTCCTTCAGGGACAGTAACACTAATAATTAAACGTAAAAAGATTACTGACTCTTACAACTTGTAAAAGAGTATACAAATACACAATAGACTTGTAGAAGAAACCACTACACTCACAAGTTTATAAAACGTGTAAAAGTTCACCCAGTAAACAAAAACACAACAATATCTTTACATACACACCTTATATTCACTATATATCTATATGTCTGTATATTCCTATATACAGAACCTTTAGAAAAGATGGTCTGACACTGAACGACATGGTAACGTAAAACTTTTTCCTTAAAAATTTTATATAAAATAACTTCGTATCAACTACATGTTGCCACACGATTAAAGACGAGATGTGTTTCACTGAGTCAATATGTGCGTAAGAAAAAGTATAAAAAAAGGTAGTATCAAATAGTGTCCTGCAACTGGCATCAAGGGACACGTCATGTGACCCCGGAACAACGAATGGCTCAGATATGCATCATCAAACGTAGACGACTGGGATTTGAGTGGGTGAGGAGAGGGACAACCGTTGGTGTTCACACAAGAGAGAAGACACCCAGACAAACAAAGTATCTATGTAAGGGACACAATATAGAACTTAAGGTGCATACTCACCATAGTATACTATAACAGAAAGAGAAAGACTGAAGTGGAGGCATACTGCTAGAGACCCAGGTCGGCACAACGACATTCACCGTAATAAAGTGAGACATCTTTCTTTCAAAATTTATGAAATTCTATGATTGAACATAAAAATTTAATTCCTAAACACACAGTAACAAAATAATGTCATCAGTATTCGGTCGTAGTTTCAATTATATTCCAAGTAATTTACCGAGTCGTACTGTTTTAATTGTCACACGTGAAGTATAATTAACCAAACTACCGTATTACTATTATTATTATTTTTCATCGACAGTGAAAAACCTGTGAATGATACATGGTCCGTCATAAGATACACGAAATAAAAATTTTAAATAAAGTAAAATTAACCTCCTATTAACGGAACGTTATAACACAACCAAAGACGGTACATAGTTGTACTTAGACGGTATACAGGGCAGGAGAACTTGGAGGGAGGGTGGACGGTGGAGTAAGATATACGAAATATAGTCAGGTCAAGTCAAGTCAGCGAGTCAACACAGGTTGAGAAACGCTGGGGTACTTGACGTCGTGCGGTCCGGAGGGACAGGTAGTGGTTGAGGCCTCAAGTGAGTTTGAATGTAAGTAGCTCAACCACTACGGTAGGTCGGTAGAGTAGGAGACAGTAGGGGAAAAGGAGGACGGGGGTTAGGGAGGATCGTAGTCTCAAAAAAGGTTACTCAGTTGAGAAGCGTACTCCACCGGTTTCATGACCTCAAAGTCGAAATCGTAGTAAGGAAGGTTTCTTGTGGGTCCCGACTAGAGGAAGTCTTACCTGACCAACCTAGAGGAACGTCAGGTTCCCTGAGAGTTCTCGGAAGAGGTTGTGGTGTCAAGTTTTCGTAGTTAAGAAGTTACGAGTCGAAAGAAGTGTCAGGTTGAGAGTGTAGGTGTGTACTGGTGACCTTTTTGGTATCGGAACTGATCTGCCTGGAAACAACCGTTTCATTACAGAAACGAAAACTTATACGATAGATCCAACCAGTATTGAAAGGAAGGTTCCTCCTTCGCAGAAAATTAAAGTACCGACGTCAGTGGTAGACGTCACTAAAACCTCGGGGGGTTTTATTTCAGACTGTGACAAAGGTGACCTCGAATAAATTGAGTATGTTGTTGGTCCACAGAAATAATAGGGGTCAAATTTCCACTCCATTGACGCCGTCTCTCTCCATTTCATTGAACGAGGCCCAATCTGCTGATCTTTACAAATCAAGACAAGTAAGAAAAAAATTTTACATAAGTAATGCCGACGTGACCCAGAAGCGACGACGAGCGCCCGAACGAGATCAACCCCGCTCGAGAAAGGTGAACGTGGGAAACCAAAACCCCGTGTCCGAAGACGAACGGGCCACGCCACCGAAGAAAACAACGTCTCGCGTCCGAGGTCCCGCGAACCCGAAGGCATCAACGAGTCGAAAGTCCGAATCAGCAGGGAGCCATTCCCCTTAGAAGGTATCGTCCCTAGCTTGGGTACAGAGGACTTAACCGTCCGTCTAAGAATTGGTGACCTGGTGGTCCCTTCAGGTCAAGACAAATAAGAGTTGAGGGATAGCGAGTGTATAGAGGTCCCGGAAGACCAATCGTTACCGTCGAGCTTTTACGTTTGTGGAGAATTTTAGGTGTCATTTGGGTTCGGTGTACTTTACCACAAACAAAAAACTTTTACTAGTAATAGGTGGTGTTGCACAAGATTTACAAACCTAAAATTAAGGTCTACACAGCCCTACCTGCACCTGGGAACTCTCGTACAACATATATAAAACTTTCTTTATTTACACCTACAACGCGTATACCTCTCTTCCTCTGGTAGTGATTTTATTATTTAGTGTATATTTACTGTATTATGTGAATCTTAACTATTTTGGTTCCTGTGAACTTTATTTGTCATCTAAATCCTAGTCTCTTTCTCCCTTTTAGAAAAAAGAAGGAAAAGATTTTACCTTGGAGTGTCCAATTCGATACTTTTCCCTGCCCAATCATTTCTCAAAATAAACCAATATTCCCCACCCGTATCAATAGGTATTACTTGATCGTTACGAGACCTCGAAGTGGGGAAATAGTGGACGTACTAGAATCCATTTAATAAATTGATGAATGACATTCTTAATTTACCGAATTATGTAAATTTTGTGAACCGAGTTACGGACCGTGTATCATTCGACTCATTTGTAGACGATAAAAATTACCGTGGAATTCCGTCTCACTTTTCACTCGATCACGTTGTGTCGTTCACACTTTTTGACACCAGAAACTTCCGGTTGTCCGGATCCAAGTAGAGGTCCAGTTAAGGACTTTCGTCGAACGGCTTGTTTGTCAAGTGACTTAATGATTCCACAAGGGGGGGGTTTGGGCGGTGCAAAACCCTTCACTAGGGACGGGAACAGGACGGGACTAGGGTGGAGACTACCACTTTGTCGATACCGAAAAGTACTTAACTGAAGACCCCTGAACTGAACGTCGATCGGTTCAAAAGACAATTAACCACTTAACCATTTAATCGGCAAATGGGACCCAAACTTAGGGAAGAAACGATGAATAAAATCGACCCATTCGAGTCAATTCAATGATTTGAAGAGACTCGGAGTCAAAGGAGTAGAGATTTTTCCTCTTTGTCATTAAGACTAACCATACTCCTAATCCACTTTAGTTAACCTACTTTACCGGTTCGTGTTCTACGACGACGACGACGACGACGATTCAACGAAGTCAGCACAGGCTGAGATACGTTGGGGTATCTACCGTCGGGTGGTCCAAGGCGGCAGGGACCCTAAGAGGTCCGTTCTTGTGACCTCACCCAACGGTAAAGGAAGAGGTTACGTACTTTTCACTTTTCACTTTCACTTCAGTGACTCAGCACAGGTTGAGAGTCGCTGGGGTACCTGACGTCGGATGGTCCGAGGAGGCAGGTACCCTAAAAGGTCCGTTCTCATGTTCTACTCCTGAATCATTTCTTTGAAATGTCCGTCTACTAGAAGGAATTTACAACAAGGAGGAATTTATAAGGGAGGAGGGGTGATTAAACACATTTAATTATTTAACGAATACTGTAGGTAGCACCACTGACTTTGATCTTCTTTTTGTTAAATTTGGATCAGGGTCCTGTGACGGAAGAGGTACTCCCAAACGGTCCGTCTTTTCAGGTATAGTAAGTAGTGTACCGTTCACGGAAAGAGTAGGGTGCACTTCGTGACTGTGACCGGTCGGACCCTTTCGGACCTAGACTAGTGCAGTGAAGGGACGAGTCTTAGAACAGAGGTCTCGGAAGTTGTCACCGATGAGACGTCCTGGTCGTGTCTTTTGCCAAGTTCAGACCAGTTGTCACACGATGAGGTTAACTTTGAGGGAGCGGAGACACCTATAGACTTTGAGTTGAGTCCCGATTTTAAGAAAGACGTAGACTCTCGAAGAACGAGTTGTAACTTTGTCTAGGACAAGAAGAGACCAGAGGATTGTGAAAACAAACGAACGAACGAACGAACAGGGATGGAGGGGTACACACGGTCTGTGATAGGACTTACGTAGTCAATGTGTTTAATTCAGTGAGTATTATAATAGGGTATAAGGGTGTACCGTACCCCTCCAATTCATCGAACGGGTTCCAGCGTGTGTCAATCGTTCACAGTCTCGGTCTTAGGTCTCGGGTCCTCAGACCACGGTCTCAAGTTCGGAAATTGGTGACTTGGTGCGAGGGAGAATTATCTGTGTACACCCTCCGTCCCTCCGACCCTCCGATTCAGTACAATTGAATAACGTTGACATACACTTAAGGAACCCTTTGTATGTCTAATTAAGGACGGTAGGTGGTAATAATCTGATTCTTTTATGACAATGAACCTGAAGAGCCCACCTCTAAGAGGAAAAAGTTTAGGTCCTATATCTTACACTGATGCTTATTGACTTTTATTTGAACTAACTTTTCTTTGAAGTCCCATCTAAAAAAAGGGGGATTCAAAAGGCAAGTCAGAATACCACTGGTTTCACCACTTTTTAAGGTTGATACGTGCGGGACGAGTCTGGTAAGTTCTTGGATGGTCACCCCAGACTCCCAGTGTGTGTGTTTGCCGTAAAATTCATGGTCGCCGTGCAGACTAACCCCTTTCCGTCCACCCCTCCCCCGCCCCCAGGTGCCGAACAGCCCAAGTCCTTCTGGGCCTTTGGAGTGGGTCGGGAGAAGAGGGCAACACAGACAGTGTCGGATCGAGGAGAAGAAGAATAACTTCTACCTCTTCTACGACCACCCGACGAAAGACGACGAGAAGCCTGGCTGGGAGGAGGAGGAGGGGCGACTCCGGTCCCTCGCCTCCGGAGGAGGGTCCAGGTAGAGGTCTCCCTCTGTCCGAGCCTGGGTGGGAGTCTGCCGGGAGGACCCACTCACTGCCCACCCGCCCCGAGGCGGGGTCTTTGTCCGGCTCCACCACCAGCTCCCGCCCGGAGGCTACCCCCACCCCCGGGCGGGACCCACGGGTGAAACCCACACGACCCCCTGTCCCGTAGAGCAACCGTCCCTCAGTAGGACGCAACTCCTACACCAACATGTAACCAAAAGTTCACTTTTGGAGAAGATAACGTTTTGAAAGGTAAATTAGACTTCGAGGGCTGAAGAGAGGTTATTCGTTCCCTCACCCAAAAGTAGACTTTTCCAGGACCAACCTGAATGGACCTGTTCCCACAACATTTTTACAAAAGAACCCAGACAGACGACTAGACATAACTATTACGAAGGGATGGACCGTGGAACCCTTCTTCTCGTCCAAACACCTTCCACCGTACTTTCTCTCTACCTTAGTCCTTTAATCTTTATCTTCTACAGTCTCCAGACATAAAGAGAGAACCACTTACACAAAGGAAGTCTGCTTAAAAAAAGAAAGAGGTTCTCTTTCCTTTGTGTATTCTATATCTCCTTACCCGGACCGAGACTTGCACCCGAGACCTTCCGGTTCCTAAGCCCCCCTTGTCCTTCCGACCGGTCACCGTTCTACGACCAAAACCGTGTCTGGACCGAAGCATTTGGACCGGGACCACGACTGGTTCACCCATGTGAACCCGGTGCATTGGAGAGACTCCAAGTCAGAGGAGTAGGTATTTTACCCTTAAGATTGTGACTAGAAACACTCTTCTTCCGGACCATTACTTATATACACTTAATATCCATACGTTACTTACTTTCGAAAGGGTGTTTGCAGTAAGGTACTTCAACAAGAGGTTTTGACACCCAAAAAAAAAGAAAAAACGATGTACCGTACGTCCTAGAATCAAGGAGTTGGTCTCTAGTTTAGACACGGATACATCACTTTATTCTTCAGAATTGGTGACCTGGAGGTCTCTTCAGGGAGGTCTTGACACAAAGTACAACCATAGAACAACCGGTCGGGGATTTTGGACTGGTGGAGGTTACCGGTGACTCTCTTGACGATACACAGACCAACGGAGTCGTAGACTTTACTGTCCTCTGGCCTCCTTGGTCTTCGAGACACGACTCTCCAGTCGTAGAAATGGTACGATATTCGTTACTGGGGTTCCTACGACCGGGAGGTACAGAAATCAGAGGACTCTTAGACAAAGGTATCACTGTATTTGTACTAAAGACGTTTACACCTGTCCTGACCCCCTACAAATCATGTGACTAATTTCCCGAAAATTTTTTACAAAGTTCTACTATTTGTATGTAGTAGTATACTATTTGTATAGATAGATAGTAGGTAGATAGATATTTCTCTCCACTGTATCCACACACTCACACACTCTCCCTCTCTCTCTCTCGAGCTTTACGGACTAAGGATCTAGTCGTCGTCACTAATATGTCAGCCCAAAGGTTACCCCGACAAAAACCTTACTTGGTGGGGTGTGAATCGGTCTTCTCGTATGTCCGTGGAGAACCATAATCGATAGAGACACGGATGAGGGACGGAGAGAGAGAAAGGGGGTGTGTATGAAAGACTATGTGTGTATACGTGTATCCGTGTGTGTGAGTGTGTGAGAGTGGAGGGGTGTGTGTGTCTGTGACCCGGAGGGGATCACCAGTCGTAAGTGACGAGAGAGCCCAAGACTTTATCTTTGGAGGACCAGAAGCGTGCATTCTCTAGTACAAAACGATTCCCGTAATTGGGGCTCAGATCGTAGGAGGGGGAGGTGAAAAGACTAAAACGTCCTCTTACACAGTCCCTGTTTCTCCCCCATCCTATACTGTGGGGAGACGGGAGGTTCCTTACCGCACCGGTGAGGGACTACACGCCCTCCCGTCGGACTGAACCCTTACACCCCTCACTCACGCTTGGTACTTTGACTTCCGTTTGTGGTGGCACGACCGGACCTAAGAGATCACGGTAGACGAAAGTCAGATGGAAACTGCCGCTTGTTTCTACCTCTTCGAGACGAGGAACCTCAGGAACGGGACTGGCGAAAAAACTACCGACCTAAACACTATAGGTGACGTACCACATAAAGTGGTTAATGAACGAACGTACTGACAGAGACTTATAAAGAATCTGAACAAAGAATCCGATTAAAAAGTAAACTTAAAAGACTAAAAAAAAGTTTAAATATAGATTTAAGTTCACTCTCCGACCCATTGTTGAGTTCGGATAATTTTTTTATTACGTCTATAAAAAGATGGAAGGATATCTACAAACGTACAGTGAGTCCACCATCAGGCACTGCACACAGGTCCTCCCGAATGGAAGATGAAGTAAGTGAATAGACCTTAAAGACGAGACACGGTCTGAACTCCCTCAATTTCACGTTGGTTCTTCATGTGTACGTCACCCCTTCTGTCTGCACACTTTTCCAGTAATTGAACCACCTTACACACACACTGTCATCTCTGTATCGATTCAATGTCGAGATGAAACGGACGAGAACCGAGTCAAATTCTTTCACCAAGAGTTTGAAAACCTAGAGTCCTGGAAACATGTGAGTTTTTAATAGCTCCTAGGGTTTCTCGAAAACAAAAATACCCAATTCAGACGACTCCAAATGACCTAGTCTTTAACTTTACCTCCCTGAAGGAACCACCCAGTCACCAATTCTTAGGTGGACGACCCTAAGGGACTACCGAGTCGTCATTTCTTATACGGACGGTTACGGAGTTCCGTCCTCTGAGCCCAAGTTAGGGATCCAGTCTTTCTAGGGGACCTCTTCCTTTACCGCTGGGTGAGATCATAAGAACGGACCTCTTAAGGTACCTGTCTCCTCGGACCACCCGATGTATGTCAGGTACTCCAGAGCGTTTTCTCAGTCTGTGTTGAATCTCTCACCACACCTACGTACCCACTCGTGAGTCAACACAGGTTGAGAAACGTTGTAGTTGTTTTCTCTTAGGTGGACGGTTACGTCCCCTATCTCCAAGTTAGGGACCAGAGCCTTCTCAGGTGCACAGTACCTCGTTGTACACGGAATTGATGACTCGGGCTTGAGGTCTCGGACCATCGGTGTTGATCACTCGGTTGTGACGTTGTTCTCTTCGGTGGTGTCACTCTGCGGGTACGTGACGTCACTTCTGGGTCACGTCGGTTTTTATTATTTATTTCAAATTTTCTCTTTAACTTTTCCTTTTGATATTTTTATAATTAATTAAAAATTTTATTGTCATTATTTGTGTGTCTCAAAGGGACCACCGAGTCGACCATTTCTTAGACGGATGTTACGTCGTCTGGACCCAAGTTAAGGACCCGACCCTTCTAGGGAACCTCTTTCCTTTCCGATGGGTAAGGTCATAAGACCGGACCTCTTAAGGTACCTGATATATATCAGGTACCTCAACGTTTCTTAGCCTGTACTGACTCGCTGAAAGTGAAGTGAAGTTATTTGTGTTTTGGACTACGTATTACGTTTATTTTTATAAACATATTATTATGAAAGTTTTATTTTTATAATACTCTTCTTATCTCCTAAAATGTAAAAACGTTGAGACGAAGTGCGGATCGAATTAATTTCTGTGGACCTAAGAGTAAAGAGTAGGTAAGTCAGACAGTACTTTATGACAAACCCAAACACAATGAACTTCTTTTATACCGGAATGTGTCTATACATCAGTCTTTTTCCTTCTTGAATCAGTATTATCGGTAAATTTACTCATACCTATAAGAAGAAACTGTACTGTGGTTTTGAACTGTTTACTATCAAAGAAGTTCTAATTATCATCACACCTGAGATTTTGGTGGAGTCATATGTAAAACTTGATATATGTGTGTATTCTCTCTCATATTTTCCGTTTGTAATCGCAACAATGTTTTTGTCAAAACTAAAGTACCTGGGAGACCACCCCCAGAGGTTTGGTGTACAACTTTCACCGACCAAATCCCCTCGTAAGGTCCCTTTCAACTCTGACACACTTCGACCCTCTACTCCCCGGTCCTTTCCTTACTCCTACCTCGTACCTCCACCCCCGACCACTCCGGTAGTCCTGGTGGTACAGACATTCCGTTCCCCAGACCCGACCTCTGTTCTGGTCTCCTCCATCCTTGGTCCATTGAATCCTGGAACCCCCGTGGTTGTTTTTCAGACCCGAAACACGACGTCTCCACCCTCGGGCCTTCTGAACTTTGACCGTTGTCACCACCAGTGACGACTAAGGGGAAAGATGGGTGACACGGTGGACCTGTCGGATTCGTCCCACACGAGACACACACACACACACACACACACAGGCCGGGAAACGTTGGGATACCTAACATCGGGTGGTCCGAGGTACCTTAAGACGTCCGTTCTTATCACCTCACCCGACGGTAAAGGAAGAGATCCCCTAGAAGGGTTGGGTCCCTAGTTTGGACCCAGAGGGTGTAACGTCTACCTGAGAAATGGTGGACTCCGTGGTCCCTGTGGGTCCTACCCGACATACGTTTCGATTCGAGTACCTTCGACAATCTAAGAAGGGAGACATAGAGAGGACGGAGTCGCCGTGGACAGGGGAGGGTCTGAGGGAGGATTCAAGGGAAGTCTCACCACGATCGACCTTCATTACAACGAGGGTGAGGATTAATGGCGGACGAGACGCAGGCGTGTGAAAAGAGAAATAACATAGTGTCAGTACACCCCTACCTCGACAGTGGTCCCGGTGGTCACCCCCGTATAGTCGGAAAAACCTTTGGAATTGGGAGGAACGGATTTCAGGGTGACATAGCCGCTACGGGGAGTGGGAACCTTACTCTCATGTACGTTTGGCAGACACGCGAAGATGGAGGACCGAGGGGACAAAACAAACAGAAAATGCTCCAGGACAACTGTACACGACAGAAAGGATTTAAATGGTTCGCGTGAGTAAAATAAAGATGATTGATTGGAACTTTCCAAAAGGGAAGGGACGTTGTCTGAGGGGAAAGTCTAGCTACCGTGGGCGTTTCTTAAGCACAAGCACTAAATTTTCTCGTGAAACACTATTGTCTTGTCATCCAAGCTCTTCACCCTCCACCACGGGGTTTCACACAACCTCTCCCCTACCGCCCTCGACTGAAGGGTAGGGGAGTTGAGACGATCCTTTTTAAGGTCTCCACAAGTCCCCCATTTCCAGTGTCTTAAATCATTTTACAGAAGGTTTGTCAATTAAGTGGTGAATTTTTATTCGATTACTTCTGTTAGTTTCTTGAGTGTCGTATGTCCGGGTCTAAGACAAGGACCCTTCCGTATCATGCAACGACGATTCAGCGAAGTCAGTACAGGCTGGGACGCGCTGGGGCATCTGCCGTCGGGTGGTCCGAGGGGGCAGGGACCCTAAAAGGTCCGTTCTTGTGACCTCACCCAACGGTAAAGGAAGAGGTCACGTACTTTCACTTTTCACTTTCACTTCAGAGAATCAACACAGGCTGAGAATCGCTGGGGTACCTGACATCGGGTGGTCCCAGGAGGTAGGTACCCTAAAAGGTCCGTTCTATGATCCTCACCCCACGGTAACGGAAGAGGCCGTACCATGTAATGATCCGTAAATAAAGGTTAAAACGTATACAGAGATTAATTTGGACTAGAGTCTTGTAGTCTTTTTTTTACTTTACAAAGTTTGTTCCTCGACTTCGGATTTAATCGTTACACTGACTTCCTTAACCGACCGGATCCCTTAATTCACATTCTTACGGGATGAGACACAACGGTTACCTCCAAGAACGGATCCGACTATTAATAATTGTAAAAGTTCGTAACCGACGGTCATTTACTTAAAGGTGTAGGACTTTGTTAGGGGAAGTAACTGTAAACAACCGTGGGAGTCACTCCCTTCTTTTCGTCTACGGTCTTCGGAAGACTTGAAAACCGAAGACCTTCCTGTCTGGGTAACTCCGGTGGTCAGAATTGTACGGGACTTCGGCGAGACAGTGCCTATGTTGAAAACAGAGGAAGAGGTTCGAAAGACCCCGAAACAAGTCGGAGAAGATGTACCTCATAAAAGGGAAACACCGACAACAAGTCAGCGAGTCAACACAGACTGAGAAATACTGGGGTACCTGACGCCGTGTGGTCCGAAGGGACAGGAAGTGGTAGAGGTCTCAAGCGAGTTTGAGTACAGGTAACTCAGCTACTACGGTAGGTTGTAGAGTAGGAGACAACAGGGGAAGAGGAGGACGAGAGTTAGACAGGGTAGTAGTCCCGGAAAAGATTACTCAGCCGAGGAAAGAAATCCATTCCGAATAATAGTCGGAACCTCTTCCTTTACCGTTGGGTGAGGTCATGAGAACGGACCTTTTAGGGTACCTGCCTCTTCGGACCACCCGATCTCCGGTACCCCAGTGTTTCTCAGCCTATGTTGACTCGCTGAAGTGAAAGGGAAAATGATGACAGTCGGTTCCCGTCCAATTTACGGTGGAGGAGGGGGACGGTCGGTCCGTCCTGGGAGGGTAGGGCCCTACCCGGTGTTCGTGAGTCTAGGAGACGGTTATACAGTTGAGTGAAACGAAATATAAGACTCCCCATTATTACCGTGGACGGTTCCTAAGGATAAGACCAATAAAAACATGAACGGAACAAAAATCGTAGTCTAATGTTTGGGAACTTCCTCCCCTGGCAAAAAGTACAGAGTACTGTGGAGACCTCCATGTTAGTGAATGACTCTGGAACGACACCTATCCCTGTCCGGGCGAGTGACCTAGATACATTTTTTCTGTTTTGTGACGTTCCACCAATATCCAAATAGAGTAAAAGCCTGTTCCTTCGGGTCCTCTTCTCTTCATTTCGCTAAACCATTTAAACAATTCCGAAGACTTTCAATTTCAGCGAGTCAGCACAGACTGACAAACGCTGGGACATCTGACATCGGGCGGTCCGAGAGACAGGTACCCTAAGAGGTCCGGTCTTATGACCCCACCCATCGGTAAGGGAAGAGGTCCCCTAGAAGGGTTGGGTCCCTACCTTGGGTCCAGAGGACGTAACGTCCGTCTAAGAAATAGCAGACTCGGTGGTCCCTTCGGGTTCTATGGTGTCACCCATCGGTAAGGGAAGAGGTCGTCTAGAAGGGATGCCTTCTTAGCTTGGCCCAGAGGACGTAACCGTCCACCTAAGAAATGGTCGACTCGATGTCTGAAGACTTTTGGGTCTTACTTTTCAACAGGGAGGGTTGGGGTGGGGCGAGGTGGTCTCCTACGTACCGATTCCTCAACATACAAACTCGTTTCTTTATGACTCGTCTGGTGCTACACGGGTAGTCAGAAACCTCCAGAACGACGATGACGTCCAGTGTGACCCCAGCGACTGAAGTTCGGGCGAGAAACAAGGGGGCGTGTCACCTTCGAGGCACCCACAACCTGGTGCCTCTCCTACTCCGTATGTCCACCGACTAAAGTAGGAGGACAGGTACCAACGTCAGAGAATCGTACACTGAGGTCCTTTCGACGAAAAAGAACAGGTCACATAAGTGGATATTTCCCTCCACCGACCTCAGTCCCTAGAAAGTACAGAGTAGACCCCGTACCACTGTAGTGGATAAGGGCGGAAGAGTAGCAGGGAAGAGGCCGAGGGCCATCACTTGGAGGAGAGCGACGGTAGGGGCTACGCTAGAAACCGAAAGAAAGGAAGAGAGGCCTACTCTCCCTCTTTAAAATTCTGTCTTCCCTACCCCGTCATCTTAGTCCGTCCCCCAACCATCGCCCATCCCACGTGTCATTCTAGACCCTCTGACTTGTGACCAGGAGTGCGGATTAACAGAGAGTCTTCGAGACTTTCTGAGTAATGTGTGTCTGGCGACCAAGGGTCCTAGTCTCACGAACTAAGTCATCCGGACCCAACCCTGAACCCTTCAACGGTAAAGACCTCTGGAGTCACACTCTTAGAAACGTCTCTTCTTTAGATCCTCAACCCAACCCCTACCCGTCCTCCTTTCCTAGAATCATTCTCTACGATTCGTACTTGGTCTCTGTCACGCCCTACTTATTGTAAACGACTCTTTTAACGTCGACGTCTCATATTCGCTCGACAGTCGACCCAGCTGAGAAAGACACCGAAACTTATCCGGCGTTCGTAAAAGGATGGGTCCCACTCAATCGTGTCACCCCCCTCGGAGTTCGGAGAATGTCGTGTGTAGATTTTTTCGGTCACCGGCTGCACGTAGAAATAGTAGTCTTGACCAATATTTTTACTTCCAACTACGTATCTCGACTAGATTAACAAAAATTCATATCGTTTCCGAATTTTTTTTTATTTGGGAAACTTCACTCTAGTGTGGGGGAAATAGTCAGAGGGAGACACGTAGGAGACACTGCATCAGTCCCGGGTTAATGCCTGGACTGCCTCCCTGACAGCACCGTCGACGAGTCTTTCATGTAGAGCAGAGGAGCGAGAGACGGACAAAATATATATTTCGTTGTAGAGACAATAATAAGTCAACAATATTTGATATACTTCACTTAAGAAGTAAGGATAGAACACTAATTATGACTCTTCGAGGTTTTTCTTATCATAGACTGAATTCGGTGTCTCAATTCTTGCAAGGATCGGTTACTTATGCATTGAACTGAAAGAAAGAGGATGTCTCAGAGAGTGGAAGAGATCATTTGAGACAGGCGAAGGAAAAGACATTGAGAAAATAGAGAAGAAGAGGTGAAGGTAGGGAGGGAGCAAAGGAAGAGTCAAGGTCCTACAGACTAGGAGTCGAACGGGCACACAAACCGTAGACGTCACACATACGCACGCACAGGAAAGTCATCCCCTGTATCGGTGAAAAAGAAAAGAGGAGAAACTACCGGCGACGAGAACCCTCCGTCTCGTATGGCGGAATGGGAAGGTCTCGGTTAGTTCACGGTCCAAAGGGATGGCCTACTATTATTATTGTTGTAATTACTGCCGATGAGGAAAACTCTCTCGTAGATGATACACGATCCGTCGAGTGGGAAGGGAGATGCACCATAATTATAATAATAGGGGTAATATGTCTACTTCTTTGACTCCGAATCTCTCCAATTTACAAAACGAGTTCTAGCACGTTGGTGACTCGTCGTCTCCACCCCAACCTCTTCGGTCGTAATGTAAAGGAAACCGAGTCTAAGAAAAGACGTTGGGAAGAGGAGACAAGGTCGGTTGACTTAGCCTGAGTAGAAAGTGCACAAGTACCTTTACCGGGATTAAAGAGTCAACCCTAAATAATTATCCCGGGGTTGTTGTGTGGGGACGTCGTCCGACAGACGGGGTCGAAAAGTCGGATCTGTCACTAACGGTCGTAGCAACAGACGTAACATAGTCGCTACGACTATTACACGCTCTGTGTGTGTCTGTGTCACTTGTGGTTCTCCTCGTTTACTTGGTCACTCGTTTCTCCTTCTCAGAGGTCTCTCCTCGGTGACCTGACGCCCTACAAGGACTTCGGTTTCGTACACCTTTTTCAACTTTCTAGACCCCTACAAATCAAACTTTTTTTTTTTCTTGTACTTCCCGAGACTTCCGACACAATACCGTCTCAAATCTGAACAATAATTCTGGTAGTCTGGAATTTCTCCTTTACTTCTGGGTTAATGGACTCAAAAATTCCTTTGTCTAAAAAAAAAGGTACACTTTGAAACAGTGGTGGTCTAATCATGTCCCTTACTTAACGGAGGAGTCCGAAGTCCCTATAGTTTCCGGAAACACGTCCCCCAATTTATTTGTAGAGTAGACATTTGGCGGTGTAAGGTCCTAAGATCCCTCCACGGACGTCTTAATTCTTTACTTGGGTTTCTATTCCTGGAAGAGGAGATGATTTTTTTTTTTTTTTTCGATTTATAAACGAAAGGTTCTTTTTAGACGGAATCCTTGGAAACTTTATTACAAAGAAAAAAAGAAAAAAAAAAAAAATCAAAAAATAAAAAAATTAAAATTTTAGAAATTAAGAATGTACGCAAGGGTTTGTACTTGGGGAGAGGGTGGAGGGAGGGGTATTGAAGAGCTTTATTACAAAGAATTCGTTCCCTCTTTGATCCTAAAAAAGTCACTGACCGTTACATATTAAACAGCTTAAGGACCCAAAGAGAAGACCGTTACAATTCACTTACTTACTTTCTTACTAATGTCCATTTAACGGAATCGAAAAAATCAATTAAGTCACATCTGGAACGTCAGTTGTTTTTAGTGATTCGGAAATAATGTCCACGAATCATAGTCTATCGTCTGAGAAAAAAAAAATCGAATTCACCTTATGAAATTTTAAAAAACATAATTTAAAATGGAAGAAACAAATCCAAGTAGTAAGAGTTGCTTATGCGAAAAGGAGGAATCGTTCGAGCTTAGTAAAGGTTTAAACAACTTTATAAAAGACATAGAAAAAGGTTCAGGGATGACTTTTATACTTTTCTATAACTATAAAATATAAGAAAACTTTAATAATATTTCTTATTAATTACTAGTAGAAATGAATTTTTTAACTACAGATTTATAAATTACTGAGAATCTATGACTTTTATGTTCCTCTCGATCAAGGTTTTAACAGATTTATTCGTTGGGTATTTGCAAAGTACATAAGAATTCTCCTTTATAATACCTCTGAGCTCGACATATAATCAAAGATCCCGACGGTATTGTTACACTGTGTCTGGACTTGCTGTCTTTAAATAAAAGAGCACTGAGGCCTCCGATCTTCAGGGTCTAGTTCCTGACCTAAGAGCCACTACAATAGTTTACGTTTTAGTACACGGACTCCGTGACACTCCGGGGTTTGGGGTTTAACAACCTCAGATTTCGACTCTTTCCAAATAGCGTTCTGACTTGTTCCTCTGGTCCATCGAGTACGGGTTCTTTGTGGACTTGAGGGACTTCCCAAAGTCGTTTCACGAAAATTTCCGGTCCACTCCTTCCCGTAGGGTCCCAGACTCCAGTCGAGTACGTCTTAAGAGAACAACCAACTACCACTTCATCGTCGTACCAATTGTCACAGTTAGGAATCCACGGTCCTTCAGACCCCCGACGAACGAATACTGGTAGTCCATCAATTAAAGAAGGTAAACCACCAAAAATCGTAGACTTTTTGAGTCCTTTATACGTGCTCTAGGGGAAGAGACCCTCGAAGTTTCTCCTGGACCCCCTATACGCCCTTCCCAGACAGAGACATCTCAGGACGAGTCAGTTCACTCCGGAGAGGAGACCCAAACGTCTACTGACGGTCGAGGGACACTTGAGTGCACCCGAAGGGAGACAGGGGCTGACGTAGGTGTAACGGAGGAGAATATTCCTGTGGTCAGTGTAACCTAAGCTCAACCGGGATTTGAACCAGTGGAGAACTTTCTGGAGTAGAGGTCTATGTCAGTATAAACCTCTATGATCTGAAGTTGAATGCTTAAAGGGTCAAACACCTTCTGTCATACAGAAGAGACTGTACAAGGATTCATCGGAGAAAAGGGAAAGACTAAACGGAGTGGAAGGGCAAAGTCCCACTATATTGACAAGGACTGTACAACTCTCTGAGGTCGCCACACCATGAATAATCAAATGGTAACACGCAAGGACTCAGAATTTTCGTCCAGCCTGTTCGGGCTACCCAACCCGTCGGTTGTAGAAGCCCGACGTCTACCCTTTGGTCATGGTAGACCGGTCCTACACTTTGGTCCAGGTTCATTCTAGAAAGTTTTCGGTCCTTAATTTTGGTGATTGAGTCTTTTCGAAGGAAAGTCATATAGGTCTCTTCCGACTAAATATCCGTTCCTACTTTCCTCCCATCACACACATAAAACCGAGGAAACTCCTGCCACTCCGGCCCTCTCCTCCTCCTCCCTCTGCAAAAGCATTCGGGCGTCGGTCGGTTACTCATTCTTGTAGTTTCTCCTTCGACCTACCGGTCTATGTGTTTCTCGACTACGTCCCCTGTCCCGACCCCCTCTTTGGCCTCCCTAGACTGGTGAACCCGACCCTCGGTCCTCCCCGGAAACCTTTCCGTGCTACGTCATACACGTCACTCGCTGTAAACCGGAACTCTTTGGGACCCTCCTACTCGAGGTCTCCGGAAAGTTCAGTCCGATCTGGTACTTCATTTGACGTCTCCTTAGGCCAGGTTTCCCGAGTCTAGACCGGTTTGGATACTCTCCGACGAAAGGTAGAGGTCGAGAAGTAAGGGGTCGGGAGTGGGACCCGGAAGAGGATCACATGAGGTAGGTAAGTAACTTATTTGTACAAGACTCTCGGGGGTGGAGGGTTCGTGACACGATTCGGACCACGTTTTACTTAAGGATGTAGAAACCCTGCACAATTACCCTGTCGGTCCCTCCATGGGGGAGGAGGAGTCCTAGGGTAAGTGGTCACAGGACGCCGACAGGACCGACCAACAGGGTTGGTCACTTCCATCGACCGAGGAAGTGAGGGGAGAAGGTTAGGTTAAACTTAAACAGAGGAGAGAAGGTTAGTTTGGACTGAAACAACGGTTTCACTTCTCCTTATCCGTCTGGTAGGTAAAATGGTCGACAAAAAGGACATGGTTTTATTAAATCAAGATTATGTACTAGAAGTAAATTACTAAACAGAACAAAAAAAAAGTAAATAAGTAATTAAGTTCCTTGTGTGTAACTCATAGGACCGTTCCGTGACAAATCTACGGTCACTATAACGTCCCAGTCCGGACCAGTGTCGACAGAGTGAGTACGAAATCCCAGACCATGTGTAAGGTGTCAAAAGACCGTCGTACCCAGAAACCCCCCTTTATCTTAGTCACTCCCTTCTACGGGAGTTCTCGGACATTTTGAATGAGTATTTTGGTAGACCCGAACTACGGGAGACATCTCTCCTATGTAAACTGTTGAGTAAGTTAAAGAACTTCTCAGTAATCAGACAAGTCCAAAAGATAAAAAAGAACTTAGATAAACTATTAACCATAAAAGGAAATTTTACCAGGCTAAAAACATAAAAACTTATGTTCACTTTATAAACATAATAAACAGACATAAAAACTTAGACGACCGTATGTCATCAAGTGTTGTGATATACAATTGTACACCGTATGTAAGATAAGAAACTAAAAGAGAAAAAACCCCAAAAACAACTCCAAGAACCCGAGACGTAACGTCGTACGCCCGAAAGAGATCAACGTGACGTACCCGGATCGACAGAGCGCCGTACACCCTTAGGGGCAAGGAGTGGGTCCCTAACTCGGGTACAGGGAACGTAACCGGAAGTCTAAGAATTGGTACCTGGAGTCCCTTCAGGGTCCTGTACGATAAGAAATTGTTTCTCACGGGTCGTAAAATAGGGGCCATCAGGTGTCTCGAGACTCGTTTTTAAGACTTCCTTACGACTCGGGACCCCCTGTCCACACGTCTACTATCCCTTCCATAGAAGTACATGAGTCCAAAGGGACTATGATACACCATAAACGTTCTCTCGAAATGTCAAAATGTTTCGAGGATTACTCACTGAGTGTGTGTGTGTGTGTGTGTGTGTGTGTGTGTGTGTGTGTGTGTGTTACGAAAGGAATGAAGGAAAAGGAGTGTTTCGGGAACTCTCTATCTAAAACATTATTAGGGGTCGATGTCTATTCTTTTGTTAGGTTAGTCTCTACAATTAAAAAGACACTATAAGTCTATTTCGGTCTTTAGTGACGATCTAGTGTGGTAAAATTAATCTTCTCTCAAATCTCTAGTAGAGCAATTTTTCAAAGATTGGACCCCAGGTACCCGGAGGTTTCTAGGGAACCTCTCTGAAGTCAGTCACGTATTAGACCTACCCCTTTTTTTATTGTAGGAAAAGGTGACTGGAGATTGCCGTTAAATCGTAAAGGAAGATAATATTAGCATTTGGTGTTTGGTGTTCTCGTCGTCGTCACGAAAGAGTCGCTATCTCTAGTGTCTGGACAAGTACCATACAATGTCAGCAGTCTCTATTGAGTTTTATCACGAATGTGACGAGGGATGAAGTCTGAATTACGAACAGTCCATGAGCGGAAAGATGGAACAATAAATTACAGTAAAAATTTTCAGGTAGACAATGAGATCAGGGTCAAAAAAAAAAAAAGAAAATTTATAGAACTAAGTGACATCAAGTTTATTAACTGGAGGAAAATGTAGGATCCGTAATTTTGTAAACATAAATAACACGATTATATACGTATTGTATTTTACTCGGTAAACTCAGTAAAATTTCATATGGCAAGTCACCGAAATTCATGTAAATGTAACAAAACGTCGATAGCAGTGATAAAGGTCTTGCAAAACTTGTAAAGGTAATAAGGGTTCGTCCTTAAAAGATAGGTAAGTCTTTATTGGGGGTCGGGAGGGAGAGGTAGGGAGTTCTCAAAGAAAGGATGACAGACAGGGATACAACGGATAAGATCTGTGGAACACATTCATCTTACTCCGGGACAAACAAGAAACCAGACTGAAAAGAGCGAATCACAGTGCAAAGACTCCAAGTGCGCACAACATCGTACACAGACTTGCTGTAACAAAGTACCGACTCCTTATAAGGTCACACACAGATATGGCGCAAAACCAACACGTAAGGGGGCGACTACCTGTGAACCCAGCAACGGTGGAAACCCGACGAACTTATTACAACGATACTTGTGACCGTATATCCATAGACAAACTCAGAGACGAAAGTAAAACCCCCCGGATACATGGTTCCTACCTGAGCGACCCTTTGCATCAGTAAGACACAAATTGAAAAGACTTCTTTACGGTCTGACATGGTGTCACCATGTGAAACGTGGTAAAACGTAAGGGTGGTTGTCACGTGGTCCCAAGGTTATAAAGGTGTAGGAGTGCTTGTGAACAATAAGAGGAAATAAAAAAAAAGGACTACCGGTAAGAACACTCACAACGTAAAGTAAAACCTGAAATTTGTCGACATAAGACTCTTTCGTAGTACCCGAATTTGATCTGACGGCACCTTCAGGGACCATGTTTATTCCCAATTCACTCCCTCGGTCTCAGGTCTTTATGACAAGGAACGAGTTCCACTTCATTAACTGGTCGTCGTCGGAACCCGAAGTGTGGTTTAACAGATCCCGAGTCCCCTCGTGAAAGGGGAGGATTGTGTACCCGACAAGAGTACATCTGTAAACGGAGTCGGTCGCCAGTCTGACTCAGTCCCGACCTTGTTTCGGTAGTTGGTCGGTCAGTGACTTCGACTCCGGTCGGGGTCTACGTCTGCTCTGCCTGTCTTAGGGACAGACGTTTGGTGACGCTGCATTTTGACGGTGTACGTTGGTGCCGTCGATATAGAAATAAACAAGTTGTTTGTAACTCACGGAACACACTTTAGTTTGTGGTATAAGTAAACCTCACAGAATCCCCGTGGGTTTCCCTGTAGGGAACCTCTACGAGTTGACTATCAAACCAAAGGCCCAGTTTCAAGTTCTCCCTCTTTATTGGGACGGGTACCAAGGAAAGTTATGCCTTACCACAGGACTGCACAGAAAAAGTCTGGTCCTCGGAGATCAAGACATCTCTGTCGAATTCTACCGGAGTCAGAGTACCGGAGTAAAAGAATGACTGGGAGGTTAGTTGGTACCGAGGACTTGGAAAGGTGTGGACGGTGGTGTGAACAGTCGGACCAAAACATTTATTGGTATCGATTCGAGTCAACCATTTCTTAGACGGACGTCACGTCCTCTGGGCCCAAGTGAGGAACTCAACCGTTGACCCAAGTTAGGGACTCAACCCTTCTAGGGGACCTCTTCCTTTACCGTTAAGTGAGGTTATAAGAACGGACCTCTTAAGGTACCTGTCTCCTCGGACCACCAGATGTCAGGTACCCCAGTATTTCTCAGCTTGTACTGACTTCTCTGATTTGGTGGTGGATGAAAATTGTTCATATTTAAGATCGAAAGGTAGTACACTGGTACCCATTCATTCGTCTCGGTAAGATTGGGGTCAACAGAGCAGACACTTTGCCCCTACTATCAGTGTGGAGGAGGTCTCACCCTCACTCCTACCCTACTCTAGGACGTCTATTTCCCGAAACGTGTTTCGGACCATACCTCAATCGAAAGTTATGGACGAATAACGACAATAACAGTGTAAAAATTCAAATAAAATTTTTTTGTAAAACATGTAACGTTTAACCACAATTGTCGAGGGTGAGATGACACTCTAGAAATTTTGATCCTAGATCCAGAAAAGTAGAGACCCATATTTCGTAGACCACATCATCGGAGTGTTATTTACACTTCTTTACTTACTCTCTACTGTAAATAATTATAATAATCATGACAATGGAAATAAACTCGTAGATGAATAAATTTATATTTTATGGTCAAAAAAAGAAAAAGTTGAAATTTAGTCTATAACTAGAATCTCTTCTTACAGATTTTTTGACCAATGTACTCGTAAAGTCTTTTATACACATTAATTGGTTTCTCAAGTTAATTTAAAATAAGAATTTTACAGTCTTCCACATGGTACTTTAAGTAAGTAAGTAAGTATCTTGTGTAAAGACAACTCATTGATGAGGTGTCGTTCTGACCATAGTCATCACTTTAGAGACAGTACAACTATATACCGTCTTTGGTTGTGTTATAACATTTCGTTAATAGGAGGTTAATTTTTATTTATTTCACCTTTGAATGTAATGGTATACAATTTATCTATCGGTTACCCTTAAACGACATACCGAGTCCTTTGAGTTTGTCCCCGAGACATAGTTGGATCTGTCCACCCTACCCCTCCCTCCAAGTTTTCCCTCCCCTATACATACGGATACACATGGATTCATATGGACACATATGGATACTGACTAAGTACAACTCCAAACTGTCTTTTGTTGTTTTTAGACATTTCGTTAATAGGAAGTTAAATTTTTATTTAATTAAAATTTTTATTTTTTTTAATTTTCATCACTTTATAGACCTATAATCAATCCCAAGTCAACCGTATTCGATTGTCACAAAAATAATTTTCTATAAACTTATAGAATGTTTTTCAGACCTCCAGTCACGAAGGGCCAAGCACCGTCACCGAGTCGAAGTAGTGACGCTGGTCCCAAGAAAGGTTGAAATTCGACGGAGTAGGACCCTATAACTGAAAGGAAAGAATCCGGAGTCGGAAATATCAGTGTTCTACCGACGACGTCGAGGTTTGTAGTGTAGGAAGGTGCCAGTACCAGTTCCGTCCTTCTCTTATCCCCACCTCCTTTCTAAAAAAGTGGGGAAATGAATGAGGAAAATAGTCTCTGGTTTTAGAAGTCATGGGAAAGGAAAGGAGGGGTGATCGGTTTTGACGTAACGGACGGATAGGTTGATGGAGTAGACCTCCGACCTTATTGGTACAGGAGATTCCTCAGTAAGGACCGTCCCCTACTCTAGAGAGGAGTGTCTCTACTACCAGCGAAGAAACAAGGAACCTTAGAATCGTTCCCTCGTCCTTCCCTTACCCCTTCTTTACCTCAAATTCTTCCGTAGATGATCACACTAGGTGAGATGACACAATTCGGCAAAAGAACTTCCACCGTTCCTATATCGAAGACTTAGTCCTAAAAGGTCCGAGTGGACCTCGTAAATCTTTGTCGTTACGGTCCCATCACACCGAGTCCCCTCATTGTACCAGGTAAGATTTCCTCTAGTCAGGACCCACAAGAAACCTTCCTTACTACGATTTCGACTTTGAGATCATGAAACCGGTGGAATACGCTTCTCGACTAAGTAACCTTTTCTGAGACTACGACCCTCCCTAATCCCCGTCTGCCCCTTCCCCTGCTGTCTCCTACTCTACCGACCTACCGTAGTGGTTGAGCTACCTGGACACAAACTCACTTGAGGCCCTCAACCACTACCTGTCCCTCCGGACCACACGACGTTAAGTACCCCAGCGTTTCTCAGCCTGTGCTGACTCGTTGACTTGACTTGACTTAATTATAATCGATAGTAATATATACATAGATCAGTGAACATTTTCAGTTCCATATAGAGACAAATTAAGTAAAAAGAATTTTAGTATCGTACGTTCTCGACCTTTCCTTGACTCTTTAATAAATCAGGTTGGGATCTCTAGTCTCATTGTATCGGTGGGAGGGAGGTCTTTTCTTCTTCCAAAACACCGGTGACAGCAGATCGTCGACCGTCTCACCTCTGGTCTTGTACACAGAGACCCGAGGGTCAGGTGTCGTTACGAAAGTAACGGAACGGTACAACGAAGGTACGTCGGGAGTTGTGTTATGGTCCATCTTTATTATTATTATTGTCTTTATTAGTAAACTGAAAGTGAAGTACGGTCCGTGGTAACATTCGTGAAATATGTACGAGTGAATAAATTAGAAGTACCGTGGGGAGACTCTATCCATGTCAGTAACAGAGACAGAACGTCTTCTCCTTTGACTTCCAGTCTCTTTCGTTCCTGGAACTGGTCCTTCCTCTTACACACACCATACCCGACTGTTCCCCAGTCTTCCGACGAGGTCGCAAATGGGGTGTACTAGAAGAGGTAAACATTTTATTCCTTTGACTTGGGTCAGAAAGTTCAGGGAAAAGTCGAAATCTTAAACGTATAGGAGTCACGAAACACTACTAATTAAGACGTTCTTTATGGTAAAGTCAAGTAATTTAAACGACAGAATAATTCACGAGAAGTAGAATTAATAGTCGACCTTCTTTCTTGATAAACACTTTGACGGATCTTTGGTTTCAGTGGGTCAGACACTCCCTAAGGACTTTACAATAAAGCCCAAAGGTACCGTTGGGATTGTAACCCACCTATCGAATTACCTCAGTTGACGTCGTCGGCCTCGGGTCGTAAGCGACGTCGTGGGCTCACTACTCCTTTGTTCAGAGACCGAGTCATCTAAAGGAAAACACAGCTGACAGAGTCACATGAATCCCTCACCTTTGGGTTCGGTTCGATTCATTCTTACCTCCTTCACCTCGTCACAGAGTCTCACCTCGCTCTTCTGTTCAAAGGTTTACTTTATCACTACTCTTGTCAAGTCGACGGACTCCTTCAGTGACGTCTCTCCTCCACCCCATCCGTATGTCTCCGAAGTCCCCTCCCCTCCCCTCCTCTCAATCGGGGTGAAGGCGTTTCGAACCTACCTGACCCGGAAGTCCACTCGAAGCTCTTCTCCTGACTCGTACAGGACAATACAAAAAAAAAACAAGGTCATATAAACCTCAAAAATAGTCCATGGGTGACACCTGCTTCCTCCGTAGTTCTTCCGTCTATATGACTCCTCGACTCCCCTGTCGGCCCCGGTTACGTCCTTCGTTTCGAGAGAACCATATAATTCGTCTTTCCCTAAAGTATGTCTCTTAATCCACGAACACATTAAAACCTTTCCAATCTTCTCACCTTCAAGTCCCGGTAGTGGATTCTTGGTAACAACCTTAACCCTACAACAACGACGACATCGACGTAGACACTTCGACGACCCGACTGTGATCTTGTACCTCAGATACAAGGGTGTTGGAATGAGCGGTCGTCTTTGTCCGAGGTGGAGGGAAGGAGGAAACACTCACAATAGATCAACTACAATGGATTAAGAGTGGGTCTTGGGATCGACGTTCCCTCAGTCCCTTTACACAAGGGACACAAAAATCGAAGACGTCATATCTTCACTTCACTTCAGCGAGTCAGTACAGGTTGAGAAACACTGGGGCACCTGACATCGGACGGTCCGAGGAGACAGGTACCCCAAGAGGTCCGTTCTTATGACCTCACCCAACGGTAAAGGAAGAGGTCCCCTAGAAGGACTGGGTCCCTAGCTTGGGTCCAGAGGGCGTAACCTCCGTCTGCGAAATTGGAGACTCGGTGGTCCCTTCGGAGACGTCATATCTCCTGAGTATTTTTCTCCACCTCAAGTACGTCTCACGGTGAACAGTAAGTTAGGTATCAGTAAAGGAACTTTGTAACTTAATTGATCCCTTTCTTTATCTCCTTCTCCACAACCTGTGGGTTCTCCCTGCTCAGCCTTCCCGGGTTTACGACTGGATTCAAAAGACGAGGTGGTCGACTTTCCGGAAGCGAGTCAGGTCCTAATCCATTGTTTCCCCGTCTTTGAGTTGAGGACTTGTGTTTCCTCAACAGAAATTGTATGTCTACCGATTGTTTGTGTACTTTTCTACGAGTTGTAGTGAGTGATAATCTCTTTACGTTTAGTCTTGATGTTACTCTATAGTGGAGTGTGGTCAGTCTTTCCGGTAATAGTTTTTCAGATGTTTGTTATTTACGACCTCTCCCACACTTCTTTTCCCTTGTGAGAACGTGACAACCACCCTTACATCTAACTATGTCGGTGATACCTTCTACCATACCTCTAAGGAATTTTTTGATCCTTATTTTAGTGGTATCTTGGGTCGTTAGGGTGAGGATCCGTATATGGGACTCCTTTGGTTTTAACTTTTTCTGTGTACATAGAGTAACAAGTAAAGACGTGTTAAATGTTATCGATCTTGTACCTTCGTCGGACCTACAGGTAGCTATCTACTTACCTATTTCTTCAAACCATGTATATGTGTTACCTTATAATGAGTCGGTATTTTTCTTTACAGAAACTCAGTCAAGATCACTCCACCTACTTGGATCTTGGATAATATGTCTCACTTCATTCAGTCTTTTTCCTTCTATTTATAACATAAGATTACGTACATATACCTTAGATCTTTTTACCATGACTTCTTAAATAAATGTCCCGTCGTTACCTCTTTGTCTTGATCTTTGATCTGAGTTACCTGTACCCCTCTCCCCTCCTCCCCCACTCTACATACCTCTCTCATTGTACCTTTGAGTGTAATGGTATACATTTTATCTATCGCTTGGCCTTAAACGACATACCGAGTCCTTTGCGTTTATCCCCGAGACACAGTCGGACCTCCCCACCCTACCCCTCCCTCTACTTTCCCTCCAAGTTTTCCCTCCCCCATACATATATGGACACCGACTAAGTACAACTCCAAACTGTCTTTTCTTGTTTTAAGACATTTCGTTCATACGAAGTTAATTTTTTTTAATTAATTAATTTTTTTTTTTTCTGTTTCCTCAACAGAAATTTAAGAGGGATCACGAAAGAGATATCACATATGTATCCCCCGTAGATAAATGTGGACTCTGGACCGACCCTTGAGACCGTCCTCCCGGAAACCCAATAGATCCTTACCTTTTCTGACTTCGGACCCGACTCAGTCCTCGGGAATCTTACACGGGATTTTCTCCTACCTGTGTAAATTTTCGGAAGACACAGAGGAATTACCTTAGGTTTGAAGAGCCATCGTCCGTGCACACGAGGAGGGTAGGAAATTCTGTGTGGGTCCCGTGGGGTGGACGTAGTGGACTCGTGTACCATGGGACGAACAAGACCGAGGGTCGGGAAACGAGTACGACTGGGAAACGGACTTTACGGGTGGGGTTGAGACGGACTAGTCATGGACGAGTCGGAAACTATCACCTTATTCTAATATTCTATATTATATTATACCATGGGTAGTCGAAGAAATCCTTAGAAGGGTGGGTGGGAGAACCCTAGTTCGAGAGGAGGTCCGAGGTCGACGTACACGAAAAACACTCAGAATACTTCGACAGAAGAGATGTTCCAACATTCGCAGAGGGTCCGACTCGAGCAAGAACACGACACAGGGATCACGGATCGTGTCTCTCCCCACAGGATGCCACACACGTATTGGGTTCATTTACTTTTACTATTTAAAAAGGAACCGACCACGTCCCGATACCTTCGAAGGTGGGGACGGAGACACACGGACGTGGGGAGAGGAAGGTCCCTTCTTGATGTTCTGACGTAAATCGTTCCGGGGAAGGACACCAGAAGTAGTGGGGGTGTCGGACTGGGCCGAAACAATAATAAGTGTACAGAGACGGGACACGGGCTGAAGGTAGACCTGAGAGTCTTTCGACTACTCCGGTAACGAGTTACATGATTCAATTTTACGAGGACACCCGACTTATGGTCAAAATTTCGAGAAAAAAGTGAAGCTTCTCTCCGCTCTAATGGACAAAGGGACTCGAAAGACATGACAGAACATAACCCCCTACCCGTGACACACACACATTTATTGTCAAAATTCACTACTCAGCAAAGAGTCAAACTCGTTCCTCCTTTGGACCACTCTTCCCAAAACGATCTCTTATGGTTTAGTTAAGACATAGATAAGTCAGTCCAGTTCCTTAAAATTTTGGTAACAGATAAAGTTTTGAAGAAATATGAAGAAAAGAGTTAATCTTCTCTCGAATATAAACATTCTGTGACTCTCCTCCACACTCCCCACAAAAAACAAACAAAAACACAAAAAAAAATCGTGTTGAATTCGTTTGACGAAATGGAACGTTCCTTTAAGTTAAGTAACCTTTAACAAAAAAAGAGGTCCCGATTTGACCCCGTCGAAAGAAAGACCGAGGGAACGTTTCTTTTAACAGGTCCCAAGACCTTTGGTGTCAACAACTTGAAGTATGCTACCGGGAAAAGAAAGTCGAGTACATTGTCAATGCTCTCCTCTGACCACACTACACCGTACAAAAAAGAAAGAAGAAGAAAAAAAAAAAAAAGAAAAGGTAAAGTGACCGAGCAACCACGTGTGAGGGACTCCTGAAATCTTTCGACACAAGGATTTCCTTAAATACTGTCAGACGTCCCTCTTATCTTTAAACTCGACCACAGTCGGATCCTAGGGAGTCCCATGATGACCGGGTACAGAGACCAAATACCTCGTGGTAACGATCGGTTTCTACGTCCGAGTAGGTGTTCCTGGAAGAAAATTTGTTTTTGTTTGTGTAGTACTGTAACCGTTCATGTAAAATGTATTTTTGAAGGGTCACTCCTAGAGATGTCCGTCTGTCTTAGGAAGGACGTCCCCGAGAAGAACCAAACCCAATTTCACATGTGTCTAGTTTAGACCGTTACTCAAAGTGGTACACGGTGTCTTGAAACCACGACGAGCATCCACAACCTTTCTTCCACTACCTTACTTTCGACTGCAAGTCTGGTATAGAGTCACGAACTCCCTTCGCGCACTTACGATAGTTGACCGTAAGTTTCGTCCAGACACACCCGTCTTCTGGTGTCTTTGGTGGAGGCACCTACATGTGCCAAGGAAAATAGGAGTCCTTACCCGGTTCTGTATCTTTACATAAACGAGACACAGAAACGACCTAAGTACGGAGGTACAGGTATTCATGTCACAGATGACTGACAAGAAACACCAACTTCCAAGTCGACAAGACCGATTCGTATACAATACGAATGGCTTATTATTAAGTAAAAGGGACGGAGTAGGACGTCAGTAGACATACACACGCGGTGACTGACGACCTGACACCGGGACATTCCGGTTCCTGAAGTGACAGATACACAGTTGTCGGTGTGTCGTGGTCGTGACATGTCTGTCTAGAACAAAATAACACGAAACGAAGTAGTACGAAGTGTCTATGACACAAAAAAACTGTTGGGACGTAGTTTGTTCCCTAGCTTGGGCGTAGAGAATACACTTCTCCTGAAACGTGAATCCTCTCATACAGAACTCAACTCGAAATTGAGGACTCAGAGTAAGTTCAGAAACGGTGACCGGGAGGGTATATAAATCAAGTCAAGTCAAGTCAGAGAGTCAGCACATACTGACAAACACTGGGGTACCTGACGTCGTACGGTCCGAAGGGATAGGTAGTGGTCGAGGGCCTCAAACGAGTTTGAGTACAGGTAACTCAGCCACTACGGTAGGTTGGTAGAGTAGGAGACAGTAGGGGAAGAGGAGGACGGAAGTTAGAAAGGGTTGTAGCCCCAGAAAAGGTCACTCAGTCAAGAGGCTTAGTCCACCGGTTTCATAACCTCGAAGTTGAAGTCGTAGTCAGGAAGGTTACTTATAAGTCCTAACTAAAGGAAATCCTAACTGACCAAACTAGAGGAACACCAGGCTCCCTGAGAGTTCTCAGAAGAGGTTGTGGTGTCAATTTTTCGTACTCAAGAAGTCACAAGTCGAAAGAAATATCAGGTTAAGAGTGTAGGTATGTACCAATGACCTTTTTGGTATCGAAACTGATCTATGTGGAACAGTCGTTTCATTACAGAGACGAAAAATTATTCGACAGATACAAAAGAAGGTTCCTCGTTCACAGAAAATTAAAGTACCGACGTCAGTGGTAGACGTTACTAAAACCTCGGGCTCTTTTATTTTAGACAGTGACAAAAGTAACAAAGGGGTAGATAAATGGTACTCACTACCCTAGTCTACGGTACTAGAATCATTACCATTTCTTAGACGGACGTTACTCCCTCTGGACCCAAGTTAGGGACCCAGTCCTTCTAGGGGACCTCTTCCTTTACCGTTGGGTAAGGTCATAAGAACGGACCTCTTAGGGTACCTGTCTTCTGGGACCACCCAATATCAGGTACCCCAACATCTCAGTCTGTGAAAGTGATAGTTACACAATTGACCACTGACCCTCCTATTGAAGTAATCCGAGAAGAGACCCTGTAAAAAGACAAGTCTTCTCTGTGAAGTACGATCCAGTGGACGACTCTTTGTCACCGATTTTTACGTCCGTGGCTTGAGTCTGACCGATCCCACACTTTAGAGAAGAGGGGTAGTAAGTAAGAGGAGTACGGTCGTCTGAACAGCAAATCGGAGAGATTCTGAGTCTCGGGAGTTGACATTCAATTTCCATTATTAACACGAACAAAACGAAAATGACTCAGATTAGTTTTCGGTCCTTTGTTGACTGGACACGTACTAGACTGTTACCTAGTCTTGTGTGCTCTCCATCCTCCCCCCGAGTCCTAGCCCCTTGTGTACACGTGGGTACTAACTAAGTACAGCTACATACCGTCTATAGAGGTGTTATAACATTTCATTAATAGGAGGTTAAATTTATTTAATAAAAAAATTTTTATTTCCTTGGGTGCTCTCTTATATCCTACATTCCAAAGGTATAAATGGTCCAACGAGGACCGGAACCCCTCCCTCCTCCCACGACCCCGTATTCTTCCCCAGAGAAGATCTAAGAACGAGGGACCGGAGAGACTACCAGACAATCCGCGTGTACGGGGAACCCCATCTCAGAATAAGCGACGTGGATTCTTAGTGGTCCTTGTTAACAGATTCACGTCTAAGGACCCGGAGTCGGAGCTTCTGAGATTAAACGACCCAGATTCCACGACGGGTCCTAAGTCGTAAAATTTATTCGTGGGGGTCCACGAAGACTACACTAGTCCTGTAACTCCCAGGGGTGACACCCGACACAAATAACGTGGACGTGACTGGTCGACGGTGTCGGGTGACGTGTCTTCTCTCAGTCGTTGAAGAGAAAAGCGAGAGGGTGTGGAGGGGGGTGTATACGTGTAACTGTCTTTCTTCGGTCCCGTTTGACTCGTAGATACACGTAACGTGAGACGACCCATGATCCCTAAATATCTTCTGTGACGTGCACCGGTGACAGAGGCATGCGCTCTACGACCCTCCTCTTACGAATTCTGCATCCACTGGTGTCCCGACTCAGAACCAACTCCTCCATAAACTTCCTCGTGCCACATATTTCTTGATGACTCAACCGGTTTTTTCAAACAATCAAAAGGTATGGCAGAATACCTTTTCGGGCTTGTTTGAAAAAACCGGTTGGGTTATGTCTGGTAATCTAACGACCCCAAATTCCATATCCCGTTCCGTTCCACCCACCCAGATCCTCCGAGTTCTCAAGTAATCAAGTGAGAGGGTACTGGAACGACAGTCACTGGAAATCCTCCCACCGACAACCTCTTTAACGAAACTCCTCTGTCGTAGGACCCGACCAAATATGACTCTTGAGTGTTGACGGTTTAACTCGATGACACTGACTACTTTGAGTGGTTTATAAATAAGTCTCCTTTCAAGACGATATTTCTCCCCTTCTCATTGCAGGTAAACAACCCTCTCAGAGAGAATAGAGGGTCCAGTTCTTTCGGTAACGACTCTACTACCCCGGAATTCCAGACCTCTCCCTAGATTACCCTCACTCATCTTTTTTACCGACCGACCCGTTTAACCAAAGCAGAAGCATTCGGGGGGCCGGGGGATGAGGTCCGTGACCCACCACGCTTCCCCCACTCCCTACAACACGACTCTCCTGAGGACGTCGACTCGAAGTCAAGACTCCGACCTTACCTAATCACGTTCCCCTCCCCCGACCCTAAGAACCCCAGGTACACGTTCCGAACCCTAAACGAGAGGACCGACCTCTAAAATAGTACTCTGACCGACAGTTAGGCCAACAGAGGAAAGACACCAAATATGTCAACTAAAAACCTTGAAATACACGTCCTAAACTGTAAATATGGTGAATCTAAAGGAGGACAATCAAAACTGAGTAATAAGGTCGGGAGTCTTTAGGAAAGACCGGGACTGAGACAATAAGTCGAAAAATGACTAAGGAAGGTTGTAACACACATCACCACATGTCTCTTGGTGTTTACGGGGGTCTTAAACCTTTTGCCACACCTTTTGCAATGGTTCACCCCTCACTGAACGATTACACAGATGCTATACAGAAGTTAGGGTAATTCTTCAGGTCCCACAGAGGGATTATATTATATTAGTTGAAAAGTCTAGTGAGGGGTCCCCAAGAAATCCCTCTTCACTCACCTCACACTAACTAAGCCTCTTTCGGTACCGAGTAGTTGACGTGACATTTTACCGACCGCACTCCATTGAGTCGTCGACGACTGACTGATTATTCCCTTATTCCCTTCCCTTCTTAACTTTACATCAGGAAAGTCGGAACCGGTTCCTGGTGGCACGGGGTCAGTTCACGGGATTCATGTCGCGTCAACGTTCGATTCAGAGTGACCCTCGTTTTTCGTTGCCACGAGGTTTGACGGAGACTTTATAGGTATTTTAGTGGACGTTTGGAGTCCCGACCAGTGTCAAACGTCCGCGTGTCCCTGCCTTGTGACTCCGTCGGCGTCCCCGGTGTGGAGTCCGCAGGCGCTCGTCCGCGAGTAACTCACATTACCACCCACAGTGTTCCATCAGAAAAGAGACAGACAGACAGAAACAATTCGGGTAGATCAAGTTATGTGTGTCTGATTTACGAATACCCTACGTTAAAGGACTTAAGGTTGCACGATAAAATATAAGAACATTACCTCTTATGTATGGTGAACATATCGGACTCCTCTGGCAAAGAATCCTGAAAAGATAAAGGAAACGGGACTGGGGTACGGATGTCGTCGGGAGGTAGGGTTCACACAGAAATACCTCTTCAAACACACGTGTAGCAGATGTACCGGTGGGAAAAATAAAGAGTAACCTTTCATCATTCAATCGTGATTAATAGTCTATTACAGAGTTTTCATGCCAATCGATTGAATGGAAATAAGCCAAAGAATCTTCACTTATTTTAACTCGTGAAGTCGGAAACAACGTCTCAGGGGGCCTGAGACCTTGGTCCAACCGTTTTACTAAGGTCATAAACGTCCCGTCACAACTACCATAGGACTCCGACTCAGGTCCGACTCACCCTCTCCTGTCCTTAACTAATCATTACAGACGATCCCTGTTCCCTCCTTTTCCCCCGGAACGACTCGGACGGAATCTCGGACCCATGGGTGTGGTTTCTGCCGTCAGTACGAGAGGGAGAGTGAGACTCGGGAGACAAATAGAAAAAGCAGACGGATCAAATAAGTTAAGATAATAGTAATAAACAGAGACACGGACGATAAGTGTTAACCCTCAGAAGGGAAGTAAGGTAAGGGTCTCGGACTGTGTGTTATCCAGGAGTGATTTATAAACAAGTTTCTAACCGAGATGAATTCACAAGATGGATTGACCAGACCTATACACCTTAGACGTAAAAAAGGGGTGACACGCACACACATACACGCGCGTACGCGCACGCGTGTGAGTCAACGAAGTCAGCACAGGCTGAGACACGCTGGGGTGTCTGGCCTCGGGTGGTGCGAGGAGACAGGTACCCTAATAGGGTCGTTCTTATGATCTCACCCAACGGTAGAGGAAGAGGTCCCTTAGAAGGGCTGGGTCCCTGAGTTGGACGCAGAGGACGTAACCGTCCACTTAAGAAATGGAGACTCGGTGGTCCCTTCGGGGAAGAAAGAGGGACCTCAGTTAATTAACGGAGCAACTCTAGGTTTGATATTTAGAGGAGACTAAGAGGACCAGACAGGGTAGATCCTTATTTTTGTATTTAACACGTAAAAGGGGGGAAGAGTTAGAGGAAGACCAAGTATTCGTAGCTCAAGAGGGAGGGGGAGTCCGGGGGTGGGGGCGAAAGAGATTAGTATTTTGACGAAAAGAGGGAAACTTTGAGAACCACTCGATCAAAAAGGAGACAGGGTAACACTGGAAACTTAGTACAAAGTGCCACAAAGACCAATGAGAACCCTTAATTTCAGGATTATTATTCTTCTCGAAATCGAGAACCGAGTGACGGTGACAGAGGTTGTAATGAGAATTTTAAGAACCACTAAAGTTGTTGGTGTACTTACGAGGGAAGAAGCGCCCTAGCAAGGACCTCATAAGAACAGGAGGTGGTATAGAGTCGGTCAGTGGAGAGAATAGTATGAGGACGGGGACACTAATGCTATTGACGTCAAGGAAGCATTAGAGGTAAATTTGGAGGATAAAAGGGAGTCGAGTGGGGAAGATCCTAAGGTTGAAGTTGTCAGGAAACTGGCATAGATCTGAAAGTTAGGTAACCGGGGTGACGAAAAAGAGACGGGAAGTTGGGAAGGATAGAAGATGAAGTATAAGGGGGTCGGATTAAAGTACCCTTTGGAATATCACCGAGACGGTGGATGGAAACAACGAAAGGACTAGGTGGTTGAGAACCGACGTGCTCTTGAGACCAATATAGTTGAAGGAGGACGAAAGGAGGACATGGGAACATCGGTTCACTTCGGCCGCGTTTCGTGTGTTGGTACGATAGTCACAGGGAAGGCCAAGTACGAGCGATGGGAGTTCAACCGGAAATTACGGTGGACCTTTAGGATAAGGCCACGGGAACAGGTAGGTGAGAACGCGACAGGATCTTTAATGAGGTAAAAGGGGGAACATAGTAAGGAAAAAATTTCAAGAAAAAAAAAAAAAAAAATTATAAGTAAACAAACCGACGCAGTCTCGAGCCAACGACGAGAGCCCTGGCAGCAACGGAGCACGTCGCAAAAAGCGACGCCACGTGTCGGAGAGACACCGAGTCAGAAGTCAGCGACGTCGTGCACCCGAATCATCGAGACACCACACACCCTCGGTCGAGGCTGGTCCCTAACTTGGACTCAGGGGACGTAACGTTCGGGCTGAGAGGGGGTGACCTAGTGGTCCCTGCAGGGGTGTCAAGAAAAAGTTCACGGGTGTGTGGCGGATGAACACCCTTGGAACGACCCTTAACAATCCTTCGAGGGTGAAAGACTTTAGACAGAGGGAAGAGGTGGGGTGGAACCCGTAAACGGACACCAGGTCCAGTACGAAAAGGATAAGGGGTGTAGGGTAGTTTCCGGTCACTGGAACTGAAAGATAGAGGCGGTCCCGGGACGAAGGGAACTAGAGTGTCCTCCGTCAACAGTTCGTGTCCTCTTACACTTATTGGTCGTCGAAGTAAATGACTCTTCGACGAGAAGTCCCTCCGTTCGTAGACAAAAGTAGTAAAATAATTTAATTTTTTTTTTAATGTTTATCCGTAAATCGTCCCCCTTTCGTGAACCGTCCTCCGTCCGTTCAAGCTCGGTATCGAAGTCCGGGACTAAGGTCCCTTCCTTTCTTGACTGGTGTCTCTCGGTCACGACAAGACCACGTAGAACTCACACGACCCTTCCCGTCCACATTTTCCTGTCTTAGAAAAGACTCGTAACGGACCACCAATTCTCGTACCCGATACCTCGACCCAAGTCTAGGACCGGGGAGATGAAAGATTCATACTCTGGGGTTAGATCCGTAGATTGGAAAGATCTGAGTGACAAGAGTAGACATTTTACCCTTATCATGGATGGACGATTCAACTCACACTTCTTATTTATTCAGTGAGACCCTTTCATGAGTCTTGTTCAGTGCATGAAAATCCATGGGTTATTTGTCATCGATATTTAATGACAATATAAGAGAAACTCAGAGTGCTATCGGGACACTCCATAATAGGAGTAAAGTGTCTTCTTCTCGGACTCCCGGTTTTTCCACTTCCCCTCCGCTATCCGGCGTACCTACCATTTACCGTAACGGACCCGAACGGGACTCCAGTGTCCGGTTCGGACCCAAACGAACAAAGTGATTCGTAAACACTGGAAACTTAGTACAAGGTATCACAAGGACCAGTGAGAACCCTTAATTTCTTTGGGGAGACCAACCAGGATCATTGTTCTTGTCAAAATCGAGAACCGAGTACCGGTTAAAGAGGTTGTAATCTCTTTACAACGACAAAGTGTCTCAGGGAAAGTCACAGACCTACTTTAATAAAATGGGAGTAGTACCTCTAAGTGTATGGAAGGAAGAGGTTTGTACGGGACTGGAGAGACCCGTCTACCATGGTTTATAAACGACATGTTAATGTACCGATATTAAATTAAATCGGCGTCGTTCCCTCTCGCTAATCGTTGTTTAGATGTTAGGACTCTCCTTCCTCTACCAAGGTTCCGACGTGTAACATTAGGACGACCCCACCCTTACACCGAATTTTAACAAGACCGAGTCCAAGTGGAAGAGACGCCCCCCTTCTCTGTGAACAAACGGGTCACTCATCCGACACCTCAGCTCGACTGTCTTGACCTTCATGACACGTGTTCCGAATCTGCCAGTGAAAAACCAAACCCCATACTACAAAATAGTCTCTTCCGTCACCGTGGGGTGAGGTCATGAGAACGGACCTTTTAGGTACCTACCTCCTCGGACCATCCGACGTCAGGTACCCCAGTGATTCTCAGTCTGTGCTGACTCGCTGAAGTGAAAGTGAAAAAAGGAAAGTGCGTAACCTCTTCCTTTACCGTTGGGTGAGGTCATAAGAACGGACCTCTTAGGGTCCCTACCCCTTCTCAACCTGTACTGACTTCACTGAATCATCGTCGTCGTCGTCGTACCACAAAATACTACACGGGTCTATGGGAGAAGGTTGACGACGTCTTTCAGATGTCACTTTCCGTTCTACCTTCTCATACACACAAGAAGAGAATCCGATTAATCTGTCCCTACGACAAATAGTCTTGACTATACACTCTCCTTGTGTATGTCTCCTCTACAAAGACCTTTGTAGAGAGTCGTCAAGGGTCCACCTCTTTGACACTTCCGTTTATAAAGTCTTACAGGATCTCACAAATGTTTCGAGCATAACGTTACGGTCGCCATAGCTCTGAAAAGGGTCCCTGGGCCTACCAGGGTCCGGACTGGGATCACTCGGGACCCCAGAGCACCTCCACCTCAGTGGAGAGACTCGGAGTCAAAAGGGAAGACATTCCACTTATTGAACCTGAGGTAAATCTAGGAAGGTCGAGACTCTGAAATAATCAGACACTCAAGGACCTGGTTTTCAATCTTTCACTGACACAAGGGAGTATTTCACCGTTTCTAAACTCAGGACCTGAGTCGTCCTGGATCTGGACTCCTCTTCCCCTGCTGTCTCCTACTCTACCAACCTACCGTAGTGACTGAGTTACCTGTACTTAAACTCATTCGAGGTCCTCAACCACTACCTGTTCCTCCGGACCACACGACACTACGTACCCCAACGTTTCTCAGCCTGTGCTGACTCACTGACTTGACTGACTTGACTCTGGACGAGATCGTGAAAAACTGAGACTAAACTTAGGTAGAGGAACTTGACGGTCAAGACTGAGTAAGGGAAGGTGGACTTCGGAACGAGGTAGTGGGCCTTAAGGCGAATTAAGATGTTTGCAACTGAGTTCTGAATTTGACATAGGGGTGACGTACCGACGTCTCTACTGGTCAAAGGGTGTAACCCATTAGGTGTCATTCTATACTCCAATTCTGAATGGTTTTGAAGGAAAGAGGTCTTTAGACAGATCCAGGATGGGAGTACCAAAGCGTCTCACACCAGGAACCTGGTCACTGTAGCTGAAGTGTGTCCTTGAACGACCTTTACGAATAAAAGTCCACGGTCGGATATAGTTGTCTTAGTCTTTGAGACCTTCACTCCGGGTCTCTGGAATCAAAAATTGTTCAAGAAGTCCCTTAAGCCTCTGTGGACCTCAGACTCCTGATGACTTGATCGGGAAAGGTCCTGTCCGACGTTTTCGATACAGAGATTCGAGAGTTCCCTGGACTCCTCTGCAGGTCCTCTTTCAACCAGTGAACCCGATGGTCTTGGACAACAAAAGTTGAGAACCGGTGTCGAGGGACCTCCCAGGGAGGTTGTGGCAAAGATTGGAGACTCCACCAAAACACTTACGGTCCGTAACACTTTTTGAGGAGTAAACAAAACTACTCTTCCTCAGGTCGTCTCGTGTAGTAAGAAACGCGTTGAAGGTCTGAGGGGAAATTTAACTAACACTACGAACGGTCCTACGTACCCCTGGTTCTGGGTGTCTTTCTTAGGGTCAGGGCCCCCCTGCGGACGAAGGTCTCCTTCTCGCAAGAATCCCTCGGTTACACGGCAGAAGTACGGTGGGAGGGAAGGTTCCTCGGAAAACAATTATAGGAGGGTGTACCGACCCAGGTCCGACCAAGGTCAGGAAGACTCGTCCACCTCTAGTGACCCAGGACAAGAGGGACGTCAGTCAAGTCTGACTTCGACCATCTCGTCCCCCACACACAGGTCGGAGTCAGAACCCTCCAAATAGTACACAACGGACCTGGGTCCCGGTGTGTGATCTGGTGTCTGTGAAGAGTACCTTTAGTCTCTTACCGTGAGGGAGGTCCCCGGAGGGTTCACCTGTGTCGGGGACCCCGAGTCCTGACCCGACCTAAAGTCCGGGAGCGTGAAGGAGCCCGTCCATGTGTCGACAGGCGCCGGTGGGACGGGGAGGGGTCGGCCTCGGACCGTGTCCCTCCTTACTCCTTCCTCTCCCCAGCCCCCATAACACCCACCTCGTCTCGGACGGACACTTCGAGGGTGTATAACACCCCCCCAGGGCGGACGACCCGGGTTCTGAGTCGAGAAATGGGCGTCGATTAGGAGTCTCGGAGCCACTCCACAACAGGAGGTGTCTCAAAAAGACAAGGATTTAATATTCTCTAAAAGTTTGAGAGTTGTGGAAGTACGAGAGTAGATAGGTTGCCGATACCAAGGGAACGAGAAGTCTCGAACAAGACCTTTGGTGTCCTCTGGTATCACTACTTTCGACAGACCTCAGTTCTACAATTTTACAGTCCCAGCTATAACTAGAATAGGGACCCAGGAGTTTCCGTCAAAGACCTCCGAGACCAAACTCTTTGAGTGGAATTTAAGTGGGTCGGGGGTCACAATACACACCCACGGTGGTTTCCACCCGAAAGACGGTACTACGACCAGACTCCCCACCCCCCATATACGAAGACGGGGATTTTAACAATCCGCACACTCCGACACCACGTGCTCGACACACACTCGTCCGCGAGTCCCCTCTCCGTCCCGGACCGTCCGACCGGACCTGTCCCACTGGAGTGACCGGAAAGGGTGAACAGTAAAGTTACTGACCCGCGTGACGAAGTAAAAACCGAAAAAGGGAGAAAAAACGTCGACGCGACTAACCCTAAATCCCGTCCGTAAACTCTAGGGAGAAGATTAGAGACAGTTTAACCCTAAATGGTCACCCTTCAGACCCTTTCCCTCCCTCCTTCCCCTCTCTCCAGCCTCCGGCAGCGAATCTTGTACCTCTTTAAGGTCCTCCTTGCGGGTCGGAGGTGGAGGTGGGAGACCCCGTCTTCCGGAGAGTAGAGTAAGAGAAAGGTCTTACGGAAGAACGAAGTCGTGACCTCCTCATTCGTAGTGTCAACGTGACCATTGCCTCTCTGAGACTATGAACGGAAAAAAGGTCGAATTGACACGGGAAACAACTTTACAAAGAACCGGTCCATGGCAGAGGTAGAGGTGACGACGGGGTGGACGGTCGGGGGATGGGACCAACTATAACAAAGGAAGAGTTGGTCTAATCACGTTGTTACCAGACCTAACAGGTGTGACTCGTGGGGAGGGATGGGCTGAGTTGACTGAAAAAAAGAAAAAAAATTTTTTTTTGACTCCATATCAACTACATGTTATAATATATTCAATGTCGTTGTATCACTAAGCGTCCAAAATTTCCAATTGGAGGTAAATATCAGTAATCTTTCATAACCCCTTAAGGGACCGTCAGATCGTCAACCTTGAGACGAAAGTGACGGATCTCGTGTCCAAATTAGGAACCAGTCCCTTGATCCTAAGACTTTCAAAGCAACGTTCCGTCTTTATTTATTTTACTTTGTAACTGATATAAGGGAGGTAACATGCTATATAGGGACATCGAATAAAATGTGTGTCTTCAAACATGGAGAATTAGGGACTGACCACATAACGGGGTGGGGAAGGGACAGGGGTGACGATTGACAAACAAGAGATATCTCCTGACAAAGAAAAAACAAAATAAGTGATCGGAATAAAAAATCCAAAGTGTATATTTACTATCGTCAAACAGAAAGAGACGGACTGAATAAAGTGAATCGTATTATGGGAGCTCCAGGTAAGTACACCAGTGTTTACCGTTTTAAAGTAAGAAAAAAATACTGACTTATTATAAAGTAACTAATATATATCGTGCAGAAGAATTAGGTAAGTAGACAAGTACCTGTGAATCCAACGAAGGAATAGAACCGTCAATCTTTATTACGACGATACTTGTAACCCCACGGATATAGAAAAACTTAATCACAAAAACCCAAAAAAAAAAAAAAAGTCTATTTATACACCCTTATCTTAACGACCCAGTATACCATCAAGATAAGGATCAAAAAACTCGTTGGAGGTATCACAAAAGGCGTCACGGACGAGGTTAAATGTAAGGGTGGGTGGTACATACTCCCAAGGAAACAGGTATAGGAGAGGTGTTTGAAGACCGGGTAAGTTAACTGGAAAATAATGTATTGAAGGGACGCCTTCTCTATTCAATGTATTATATTACGATTAGTATAATACGGGTAGTCGACACCATAGTCATGTTTAAAGTTAGACTTAACTTTCAGAAAAACATTGACTGAAGTTCGATGGGGAGGTTGAAGTAAGGATAGGTATTGAGAATCGTCACGGAAGTTGCGAGTAAGATAACAGACGATATAAGTACGGTAGAATCCGAAAACAAGTACCCGAGGAGAGGTGTACATGGAAGAGTGTCAGGTCTGTGATATGTAGACATTTCGGTCGGACACAGGGTAAAGGAACTGGGGTCGGGTCAAGAGACTTGTGAATAGTAGACGTGGTTTGTCGCAGTATGATTAATAAGAAAGGAAAAAGACAATTCAGAGGGGTCCATCTGACATTTGAGGAACTGAACCCAGGGACGACATTCGTAGAAGATATGAAGGACGTCATAGGTCGGTTCGATTACACGACACGTCATTTATTGTTTCATTAAAACTGCGACGAGTCTACAAACGGGTGGATTTTTGATGTGACTATTGAAAGATCTTCGATTTCAAGTGAAGAAAACATTTTTCTTTATCATAGAACAAACGACGGTTATGAGTACTAGTGGGTCAGTTTGTGTATATGTAGGAATGTTGGAAGGACTCACTTCCTTTACTACTTCTAAACTTTCCACTGGGGACCGGGATCCTAAAGGTTGGACGTAACCCAGGAATTGTTAGAATAAAATAAATAAAAATTAACTTCATATAAGCTAAACACTATAGTACAATCGAAGTCCATATATCGAGTCGTTAAGTCAATACGTCTATATATATTGAAGAGGTCTAAGAGAAAGGAATATTCAATAATGTTTTATAACTTTTATCAAGGGACACCATATGTCCTCCAGAAACAACCGATAGACAACGATTAAATAACAACAACAAGTCAGTGAGCCAGCACAGCTCGAGAAACGTCCGGTGTACCTGTCGTCGTGCGGTCCGAAGGGACAGGAAGTGGTAGAGGGTCTTGAACGAGTTTGAGTACAGGTAACTCAGTCACTACGGTAGGTTGGTAGAGTAGGAGACAACAGGGGAAGAAGAGGACGGAAGTTAGAAGGGTCGTAGTCCCAGAAAAGATTACTCAACCGAGAAACGTAGTCCATCGGTTTCATAACCTCGAAGTTGAAGTCGTAGTCAGGAAGGTCATTTATAAGTCCTGACTAAAGGAAATCTTACCTGACCAAACTAGAGGAACTATTGAATATATATCAGTCTATAAATACGCATTATGAGAATACTATACAAACGGGAGAGGGAAAAGGGGTCTCTCGTGGACACTCTTGTTCGCTCGCCTGCACCAGAAATAGTAACTGTCGAGCGCGTCGCAGTTGTGGGTGCTGATGCGTTTCCAGTTCCTCAAGTAACACCTGTAGAACGTCAAGAACCTGTAACCGGGACTACAGTGGGCACACCCGGACGAGGTCATACCGTCGTGCCATTTCTTACTCAAGAGGGAGTTCTGGAAGTTCTCCTTCAGGCTCCACCTCGCGCGGCAGTTCTCCTACGCCGTAGACAGATGCCCGTGGTACTGCCCCGACCGGTAGGTCATGCGGGACTTGTAGCGGAAGAGCCTTCGTCTCCCCCGGGCCGGGGACTCCCTCTTGCACGGAGCCCAGTATTACTAGCACTGGCTACCCTCCGGGGTCCTGAGCCACCGGCTCCACCGACGTTTCCGGGCCCTGTGTCCGTAGGACTAGAAACGGTAGCCACACCCGGTCCACCTGAAGTTGTGCGACTTCCGGTAGCCCTCGCTCGGGGTACTCCTGGTGCAGAAGGACCACCGGTTGAAGTCGGTCTAACTCTGCGACTGGAGTCACAAGGTCTTCTTCAACACGTCATTCAGGACGAGGGGACACCGGGAAGACCCCCGTAACAACCCTACTCCAGTAAGTGGAAGGGAACAAGTAAGACACGATGGACCAGGGTCCATGACACGACCGTTCCCCAGAAATCGTTTCCAGCTTTATTCTGTGTCACAAGGGAACCCCGAGTGTGAGACCGGTTCCTGCGAGTAATTCCTACGTTAAATGTTTTTCATTAATTGACATCAAAATTCACATTGCCCCCTTCTTAAGTCCCGTCCTGGACTGGATCCGGTCCCCGAGTCCCTCTAAAGGGACCCCTTTCCTGTAAATATGAGTCCGACGAATTACTCAGTCTCATCCCTCCCCTTCAAAAGGAGGTCGTGGAACCTAACCGGACCGTAATGGATCCAACCTTAAGTACTCAACCTCATTCGTACTTTTACCCCTTTTACATTGAAGAGGAACCTACCGCACCTTATGATCCGTAAAAACGAGCTGTCACCACGATCGACCCCTACAAAAGAGTTGGGTCTCTCTTCGGATCACATAACCCCCACTTCTGTACGAGGACCACGGGGGAGTGACCTGTCCTACCGTCCACGGAGGGTTGAAGAAGACGTTCCAGTACGGAGGGGTTCAGGAACTCGACGGAATAAGACACAATCTCCAGAAGAGGGGGAAGAACGAAAGGTCGGGACGAGAGGGAAGGAACGGTCTGAGGAGGGTCCTCGGAGGTCCGGCTCGAGGACAAAGGCGAGAGGGCTTCCGGTCGAACAGAAGCAGAACCAGAGGTCGAAGACGGTGACAGAAGAGCAGGAAAGAAGGAGGTCTTCCCGTCCCCGGGTCCCACGGTTGTGTCCGAGACGCGACCAGGGACCTTTACCCTGTCCGGAGGACTGGACCATTTTGTCACAAGTCAGCACGGAACGGGTGGGGTCACCGGAGACAGTGGAGGTTGACGGAACGAAGAAACTACCCTTTTGTTTTCGTTCACAGATAAGACTCTACTGATCATAAAGGGACCTCAGACTCACCTCTAACTGGATTACCTGGTCTGAGTAGAGGTTGAGGGGTCCTCGTCCTTGGAAACCTAGTGAAGAGTCTTACACTTTTTCAGGGAGGTAGTGGAGAGGGGACGGGGTGGGGTAGTTTCGGAGTCCTTCCTTCTTGTCACACGAAAACTACACAGAAATTTCAAGAGATGACTTTGACTGAAGTTTTTCGTCTCTCGGGCAACTAAAAAGTGAGGTTTTAGTTTTCCAAATGAACTTTTTAGTTACGGTACTTCCTTTTTCTTGGAAAGCGACACGTTACAGTGAACCTTTTATAAGTCTTCACGGTAAAGGGACCGCGGTGTCTCCCAGACCCGACGATGTCACACGGCACCGGACTCAGTGGACCTTTTGAAGTGGATCATCTTACGCGACGTTTGTAAAAATTCCAAATACTGAAATTTACTGAAGACGTCTTAAATGCGAGGGGGAAAGGACCTTTATAAAAATTTTTTCTTTCTTTAACCAGGACATTGTCAAAACTGTCCAAATAAGTAAACAGAGCCTTTTTACAATTACCTCCTCGAGAAGAGATTTGCCAGACTTAACTCGTCGCTTCCCTTTCCATTATACTGCTCCCACTCCAACACTTGAACGAGCATCTTCTTGGAAGAGAGACGACAAACTGGTCCGTCGTTTTGATTTTCTGTCAAAGCGATGGGTGGAGTAAAGACATTCTCGAGATTCTCTTGTAGTCGTAATACGGTAAGTAAGTAAGGGGTCCCGGATCTCTGACTTAGGGAGAAGGGTGGGGCGTCCTCCGGTCGAGGACTTAGAGGCGTAGTGTCCCGAGGTGACTCGTCTCGACAGTTGAGAGAGCTTTCCAATTCCCCCGGGGGCCCGGAGAAACAGTTGACACGTCGTTTCTAGCGTTATTGATTGTAAATGTTTCGAGAAAGAGAACACAAAAGTGTGAACTAGGAGTGTTTTTAGACCCCTCCACCGTGCCATGATAGGGAGGGAAAATATCCTGACATTTGAACAGTTCACCTAAGGGGTTCTTGTTCGTCGGTTCTCTACCCCCCGCCACCCGTAAGACGAAGGTCTGGAGAACGAGCAAAGTGGAGAGAAGCGTAACCCTCCATCTGTAAGGAGAAAATTCCATTTGCCAAAAGACGCTCGTCGTAGACGTGTCAGGTCGGTGCGATCCAGGTGGTCGAGACTCCAGCTGTAAGCGGAACCTCAACCTACCCTTCGGAAACATCGCTCCCCTCGACAGAGTTACTGGGGGGACGGTTGACACGTCTACGACTCGTGTAGACATTTTACCCCCAAAATAGGCGTCTCGCATCTACGTACTTGTCTACCGTAATATTCGACATCTCAGGGTAAGGCACACGTGGCACCACACACACTGATGTCAGTCTGTGTGTCTCCTGGTCGTCTCATACGTCTACCGGAACCCAAACTGGACGAGAGGTTAGGAGTCTGTTGTCGTTACTCACTGAAGGCAGTCGTTACGACTGAAAGTCTGTCGTCAAGAGACCCCAAAACCTTTAGAGCAAACAAGGAATTTGCAAATAACTCGATGTGAGACTATCATATTAATGTCGATTAAAACAGGATCCGATCCATGGAAGGTATGTAATAAACTGACTTGTGACTATTGTCGGGACACTTCGTCCACGATAATAATGGGGTAAAATATCTTCATCTTTGACTCCGAATCTTTCCTATCCGTCGAAATTCACCGTCTCAACCTCAGAGAGACCAAGGTCTCATGAATGGGAGGTGGACGGTCCGGGTTCCCAAAGTCCTACCACCCTTTTACGAGAATAGTGTCTATTTGTCCTGTAAACGACAGATTTCACATGTGAAGTCTCTGGAACCCTTCAGTGGACCGTGACCCCCTGGAGACTAGTGTCTTACGAACCAAGACGGATCCCTCAGGTCCTCTTGAAATTTCTCCTCTAGTATTACTACTATCGAAAATAAGAGTGTTGTTTGGACACTTCACTCAGGAGGGTATTAAGAGTAAAATGTCTTCTTTGTCGTTGGGTCTCTGTAAGTCATTGAACTGGTTCCAGTGTGTCGTAAGCTACCATCTCGACTCCACACTTGGGTCCGTAGGACCGAGTCTTGGATGTAAAATTGGTGCTACACGATGTACCTACACTTTCCACTTACCGTCAAATAACCTATCTTACACATCCTTCCCACTAACGTTCCTTTTCTTACTATAAAAATTATCAAAAAAAGAGAAAGTAAATTTTTGTTTTTGTTGTTGTTTTTTGCTCAGGTCTCAGAGACAATTAAAGTACTGAAGATTCCTCTGTGTTGAGTGTTGAACTCTTCACCATTCGTTGTCCGAGCCGTCCCTGTGTCTCCAGTTATCTGTACCTCTTCTCCAAAGTCTCCCTTCTACCCGATTTCGACCACACGAAACCCGCCTTCACTTTTCGTGCCGACCTAGACACCTAACCCTCTCTCTGTTCCACAGAAGTCCATACTACTTTTGTCTGTGAAAATAACATGTTAATCTTCCAGACTGGAACTGACCCTCAGGACCGAGACCGCGAGTGACCACACCTGTACTTGAGCCCGTGTCGCCACCGGAACATGGGTGACCATCACTTAGGGATATGGTCGGTGTCGACTCCCGCCCCCGTCGCCCCCCGGAGGACTCCAACGTAAGAATCCGACGGTTCTCTTTGAATCTCCGGACCACGGGACACTTACTCCGGGACAGACGTTCCACTGGTTTTGGATGGGCACGACTCCGGGTTGCAAAAACGGTGGGTCACTCTCTCCTGTGACTTAAATCTCCGACTTTTTACGCACAGATAGGACTCGGAAGACTGTCGAACATTGGACCCATCCCGACAGTCAAAAGAAAGAAAAAAAAAAAAAAACGAAGACCGACGTGGTTCGGTGAGCGTTCTAGAATCAAAGGGGCTGGGCCCTAACGTCGGCCCGGGAGTCGTTACTATCGTGTCTCAGGGTCGGGGACCCGGTGGTCCCTTAAGGATCCCGACGAAAATTAATTGGAGAACCGTAGCCGAAATAGTCGAATCGGACCATAAATTTCGGACCTCCAACCAGCAAGGATGCGATTCTCGGGGTGGAATGGGCCCGTGGTAGCTTCCGGGAGTACCACAAGGACCCGAAGAGACCACCGCGTCACCATTTCTTAGACGGACGGTCACTTCCTCTGCGGTCTCTGTGTCAAAACTAGGGACCCAGCCCTTCTAGGGAGTCTCATCCTTTACCGTTGAGTGAGGTCATCAGAACGGACCTTTTAAGGTACCTGTCTCCTCGGACCACCCGATGTCAGGTGCCGTAGTGTTTCTCAGTCTGTGCTGTCTCATGAGTCAGTGAACTATCACAAGGATTCTGTGTAAAGGGTAGTTGGGCGGACCTATTTCGGGTGTGAATGACGTCGGGCAGTTCCGGGACAGTGAGTCACCCTCCGGTTTAGTTGAAGGCGTATGGAACTGAAAGGTACGGGTCATTATCTAGTTCTGGGGGTCAGTCGGGTGGGGACGAAACTAGTAAGTAACCAGTTAGTGTGTAGGTAATTATTCGTAAATACTTACAAGTCTGAATGATCAATTTTTTAGGTTTTAGGTTAGGACGGTTACTGAATCACACGAATAATCACTAAGAAAGAGGACTTGAGTTTCGGAATAAGGTCGAAGTTGGATGTTCCGGAAGCTCCACACTCTGGGGACGTCCGGTCACATCCTCCGTCCTGTTGGGGGGAGGGAAGCCAGTGTAGTGTTTCCGAGTAGGGGGCCCTCTCCTTCCGCGATCCCAGTCTACGAGAATCCTAGTGAGTAAGGATGGATATCTTAAAGTCTCTGCCTTTAAAAATATGCTGGAATCATTTTTGCAAACCCTAAGAAAACTAACTTTCATTATCTACAAGTCGAACTCGATCGAAATCTTCTCTCCCCTAACGTAATATAATGAGTACCTTTATTCTTCCCATCACTTACTGTCAGGTCGAATCGAAGGTAGAGGTGAGAGACGAAGGGGAACCTAAATAGACCAAGGGACCCGTCTGTCGTACATGGGACAGTCGGGAGTCTATAAGAACGGGAGCCACATTCGCGGGGGAAGGAGTTAAGAACACGGATTTACGGTTCTTTTCTGAGGTTAACTGTTTGCGACATGTGAGTTGTCACCGGTCCTCACCCTGACGGAGTGTGGTTGTGTATCAAGGGGGACAGTAGTGTGTAAATCTTACTCTTCCTTCCTGTCGAAGATTTTTTATCTTCACAGACATGACTTCCGGGGATCTGTGGTCTGTACGGAAACAAGATGTCCACTTCTTTATTCAGTCTCTGTCGAGGGGTTGAATGGACTTGTAGGGAGTGAACAAGATCCGTTTCCCTTTGACCTCGTCTCCTGAAGACCGAAGATTAGGTCACGAGAAGGTAATGTGGTTTAAGGACCAAGGTTAAAGAAAATATCATGTATCGGTTTTGTTCGGAATCATTGTTCGACAGTGAGGTTTGGAATACATCGCCAAGAAAATTAAAGGGATAAACTGTTCACTTCTTTCGCCTCGAGTCCCTTTAATTCCTTAAGTACGTTCCAGGACCACTTCGAACCGAAATCATACAAGGGTCTTCAGCAGGCGATACGACAGACGTCGACTCGTCAATAAAAGAGACGGAGCGCAGAGGACAGATTCATTAGGACAGTCCCAGAGGCACTCTTCAGTCCGTCGTCCGAGTAGTGAACCCGGAGCGTGGTCACCTATCGCCGACACAACGACCAACGGATCTGAAGTCTAAAGGAAGTAATGTCTCCTCTTAGTGCTGTACGACTCTCAACGTGTTCTTGGGGGAGACACAGACACCCATTAAACTACGGTCGTCGGACCTTTTCTTCTCTCGAAAGGTCCCACGTTTCGTTTACGTTTAATTTTTGTCCTATTACTAAAAAGGGACAGTTTTGAATTACAAACGATTAGGACTCTCGATTTCAAACCTCCTTCACCCTTAGTAATCAGAGTACGTAACGACCATACTCGATGGAAAGTTCCGTTAGTCCACTATAGACAAATTTCGTCCTGGGTCAGGATCTCTTTGTCAACGTGTACACGAGTTCCTCTACACAAACTCTTACGAATAGTGTCGTAACCCTTTCACTTTTACACCTGACCAACCCCTTTACCGATTTATTTTACTCCGTATCAGTTACTGGTTACCTATTTCGTTAAGTTTCCTTATTTGGTCTGGATTACATGAACTAGTGGACGAAGGGTCCACCGTGATTGCACGTCCTCTACGTCCAAACTAGGGACCCAACCCTTCTAGGGGACCTCTTCCCTTTACCACGGGGTGAGGTCATAAGAACGGACCCTTTAGGGTACCTGTCTCCTCGGACCTCCCGATGTCAGGTACCCCATCGTTTCTCAGCCTGTAGTGACTTCCGCTGAATCGTCGTTACATGAACTAGTTTAGATTCTACATATCAACTAAGAGTAATAAGAACCATGATTACAAGATATTTCAGGACCACTTATGACTTAATGATTCATACTTGGTGACGAGGATCTCCTTTATGTCCCAATCCAAGGAGACTCGGAGACCAGGTCGTAATAACAGTTGACTAGTTATGTAATGGAACAAAATACATACAAAGACAAATTTCTGTGGTATTCCTGAAGGGGACACCGAATGGACCATTTCTTAGACGGACGTTACGTCCTCTGGACCCAAGTCAGGGACCCAACCCTTCTAGGGAACCTCTTCCCTTTCCGATGGGTGAGGTCATAAGACCGGACCTCTTAAGGTACCTCACATATCGGGTACCCCAGCGTCTCAGTCTTTACTGACTCACTGAAAGTGAATAAATATATAACACCTAAGTAATTGTAACTTGAGTGTCGGTTGTCGTGATAGTGAGTACGGACCTACTTCAAATAATTTGTGTGTAAAAGAGACTTTGCGTGGAGTGTCGGAAGAGCGTGAACCCTTGTGGTCTGTGTGAAGTGAAGTCGTTTGTGGTCGTGAAGTCGTGATACGAACCCCGGTAGGATTTGTCGTTTTAATGGTTGTTTTTCGTGTCTTTGTGTTTACCACACCGTGGATTATCCGGAACTTTTCCTGTGAACAAAGGTCGGACTCTCGTCTTTGTTCTCCCGTCCCGTAGCGGACACGTCGACGTCCACCCTCACTCTCGTAGTCCGTTGAATGTAAAAGGTAGCGAGACGTGCACAGGAATTTACTACAACTTTTGTGACGCTTATGACTAACATCCCAATGTTTATTTAAAAACGTTCATCCGTTTAAACGTTTATACCTTAGGCACTTATTAATCCTAGTTGACAGACACAGGAGTGTAAACTTGTAGAGGCCTTTGACCTGCCTAGAATCTAAGGTACTTTCCCTCATATATAGTCATCTCTATCTTAGACAATAACTACAACTCACTTTTCGGTTCAACTTCTACTTATATATATCCTACTTGGGTTTGTACATTTTATTTTCGGGTGGTGTGAAGAGGAAACGATGTATGTCAATTACGTATAGTTTGTAAGACGACCCCTCACAAGATTCGAATTAAAATTCGAATTTATATTCGAAGTGGTAGAATTAATGAAATTGGGAATGTTCCGGGAATACTTTAATCATGATAAAAATGAGGGTAAATTATAAAATTTTCAATTCTTATAACGAGTACCAGTGTTTTTGTCTATAAAGTCCTGAAGACCCCACCAGGTTACGTCCTCGTAGTGCGAGGGTTACGTCCCCCGGACCCAAGGTAGGACCAGTCCTTTGGTCCAGGGTGCACGGTGTACTCTCAAGTGTACGGTGCACTCTAGGGCACACGGTGTTGATTCTGGACCGTGTCGGTTTTATGTAATTTTTTATTTGTTTTTTTAGGGGTCGATAAAGAAAGTGTGACTTCATTTTTACTGACTAAAATTAGATCTTCGAAAGGATTGCAATAAATACCCGAATGGTTCCCCGTGCTCACCATTTCTTGGGTGGATCATACGTCCTCTGTATTCTCTGTGGTCAAGTTAGAGACCCAGCCCCTCTAGGGGACCTCCTCCCGTACCGAGGGGTGAGGTCATAAAAACGGACTTCTTAGGGTACCTGTCTCCTCGGACCGCCCGATGTCAGGTATCGCAGGGTCTCTCAGTCTGTTCTGACTTCGCTGAATCGTACGTGAGTCACAATAAATATAGAATCCTTAATTTTGTGTCTGTTAACATTTGAGTCTCGTTAGTGTTAGTAAGATTTAACATTAGAATACTTTATTTTTTCAAAATGGAAGTAAATGACGGGTGGTACAAAGAATGAAACTTTATTTCCCTGTATATGAATCCTATACGGTAACTAAAGTAGTCTTCGACTCAAAAGGTTGTGTCCCAATTCCTCTGACAAGAATCGGAAACTTTCGGAGAAGACAAAATCGAAATATTTTTATTTAAAGATACGTACCTACAGGAAAAACAAATACTCTTGTAAACGTATTGAACATGAGACAAATATGACTATGAACAATTAAAATTTATACAAGTCCAACTTAATATACTTCGGTTCATTATTTAAATTCCACATTTTTTGTTATTCTTAAAAACACTCGAGACCTGTCTGAATACGTTCTTAACTACTTAGACTTTCGACTCCATGAAGTCTTTGATTTACACCTATATAAAAATTTAACTCTGTATTTCTAATACCTTTGTATACTTACGTATAAAAATGAGGTTTTTAAAATATTGTAAAAACGGATAATTTTTTTAATGTAATAAGAAACCTAACGACTCGGACTCTGAGACCACTAGAAATTATGTAGGAGTAAATTGATTAAAAAGGAGGTTCGGGTAAAGACGCTTTTTAAGTATGTGATTGGTTTCGGGAAAGACCATAGTCATTTGGGAGACGAGTGGTTAACCTATAATAATTAACGTGACACTTTACAGACAGAATACTGACACTGGATACCAGTGAAAACTGGACAAAAATCAACAACAACATAACAAATCAACGATTCAACACAGGCTGAAAAAACGTTGAGGTATCTGACATCGGGCGATCCGAAGAGACAGGTACCCTAAAAGGTCCGTTCTTATGACCTAACCCAACGGTAAAGGAAGAGGTCCCCTAGAAGGGGTGAGTCCTTAGCTTGAACGCAGAGGACACAACCGTCCGTCTAAGAAATGGGGACTCGGTCAACCCTTCGGGGATAAAAATCAACCTATAGTCGTTAAAGTATACTGAGTCGGATTGAAGAAAAGGGAAACTGGGAGGTACCGGGAGATCGATATGTAAAAAAAAATAACCTCATATTAACGAAATGTTACACCACGATCAAAGATGACATGTTTCTTCACTTAGTCGGTATACACTTCACGATTCAGCGAAGTCAGTACAGGTTGAGAAATGTTGGGACATCTGACATCATACGGCCCGAGGAGACTGGTACCCCGAGAGGTCCGTTCTCATGACTCACCCAACGGTACGGGAGGAGGTCCCCTAGAAGGGTTGGGTCCCTAGCTTCGACTCAGAACATGGAGAGGACGTGACCGTCCGTCCACGAAAAGGGGATCATGACGGACCCTTCGGGGTATACATATGTATATAAGGGAGGGAAAACCGGGAGAGAGACTTGGGGGAGGGTTGGGTGGGTAGTTCCAGTAGTGTCTCGTGTCTCGACTCGAAGGACGCGAAATATCGTCCAAGGGTGATCGCTAGATAAAATGTGTACCATCACATATTTACAGTTAGGGTTAGAGAATTAAATAACTACTACCGTAAATATATCTTGACAGAACAGGTTGGTTTCCGACATTTGGGGGGAACTCCCGTCCCGGACGTCGAACAAAGAGAAACCCAGCACGGCACGAACGAGGAAGTGACACATCGAAGACCTACTGACAAACGGCCTCCTACTTCAATCTCTTCCGTAACAACGGGATTGCAGGGTGGAGAAGGGAAAGTCGTCAGGTGTACACGTCGTAGGACCTCGTATTGACGCGGGTGAAGACGTAGTTGTGCGGACCGAGCATGCAGACGTCCACGTTCGTTCCGATGTAGGAGTCGAGCCTACTCTTCTGGACGTCTTCATTCTAACGAAACGACTACACAGACAAGACAGGAGGAGCCGAAAGAGCACGAAAGAAGAAAATAGACCCGGGTAAATTGAGTGGACGCTGGGGGTGGGTTGGTTCGGTAGTAAAGGGACTTCTTATCTTTGTTCCAACAGATTCTACGTATAAAACGGGACGGGGGGTGAGTCGGCAGTGTCGTGATTCCGGTCTCGGCCCGTGTGTCATCCGGTAGTCCTTCCCAAACCTTCGAGCGACCTCCGAGGAAGAGTCTTTATCGAAGGAACCTAAGAACTCGATGATAGGAACTGAAGGTTCGACAAGAAATCCTCCTAGGCGACTTCTCGGAAAAGTAGGCACCAGAAATACTTGACACGGGAACAGTGGTTTTCACCCAGACCGACAAGTGGTGGGTTTTCGGTTATTTGTCCGGTCCGACCACCTTTCCTTTCAAACGAAATAAAGTTTACGACCGTTTACCACCCCCCGTTTACGACCGTTGTAGACAGGTTTCCGGTCGGGGAGGTCCCCGTTGGTCACCCCGTCCTCGAACACATCTACCTTCCTCCCCCGATGCATGTCTTTGTCGTGATAGCCGAGACTGTCAGTCGAAGTTTGACCAGTCCCACCATCGCAGTAGCACCAGCAAAATCCAGTGTAAGTCTTTTGGTTCTAGTACCGTAGGCCAGGGTAGTGAAGCACCCTTTATCTACCCCTTTGTCACCTTTGTCACTCTCTGAAATAAAACCCCCCGAGGTTTTAGTGACGTCTACCACTGACGTCGGTACTTTAATTTTCTGCGAAGGAGGAACCTTCCTTTCAATACTGGTTGGATCTATCGTATAAGTTTTCGTCTCTGTAATGAAACGGTTGTTTCCAGGCAGATGAGTTCCGATACCAAAAAGGACACCAGTTCATACATACGCTCTCAACCTGACACTTCTTTCGACTCGTGGTTTCTTAACTACGAAAACTTGACACCACAACCTCTTCTGAGAACTCTCCGGGAGCCTGACGTCCCTCTAGGTTGGTCAGGTAAGATCCCCTCTAGTCAGGACCCACAAGAAACCTTCCTGACTACGATTTCGACTTTGAGGTCGTGAAACCGGTGGAGTACCCTTCTCAACTGAGTAACCTCTTCTGAGACTACGACCCTCCTTAACTCCCGTCCTTCTCTTCCCCTGCTGTCTCCTATTTTACCGACCTACCACAGTGACTGAGTTACCTGTACTCAGACTCACTTGAGGCCCTCAAACACTACCTGTCCCTCCGGACCGCACGACGCTAAGTACCCCAGTGTCTCAGCCTGTACTGACTCGCTGACTTGACTTGACTTGACTTAGAAGTCAAGGTCCCAGGTAAACAAGGGTAAAGAAACTCCAGTCAAGAACCTTAACACTGTCGGATACAGTACCCATGTCAGACTAGTAGTACATCAATTGAAGAAGTGGGACCACACAATCATAAATATTCTGTCGAGTGTCCTATACCGAGTCTTATAATAGACATCAGGAACTCTTCCTTGATTTCCAGGAACCGATATGAATTGCTGATATCATAATAATAAACCAGAGGAAACTGACAAGAGAAAACAAAGACATAAAGAGTAAAGAGACTAATTTGAATAAGCAACTGGTTTCTCAATATGTCTATTTTCCGTCCGTCTCCTGTACCCCACCACCTCCCTCCCCAATTTCTGGTATCCCAGGACGAGACAAAGTGGGACTCCTCAACAAAGACATAAAAAAAAAATTAGAAGGAACTTCGTACCTAAATCCCACTCAATAATTACAACCGACCCTTACTAATAAGTTCAAGACAAAATCTTCTCACGTCCTTAGATTAACCGGACCACTCCCTGCGAAATATCCAGAGGATTTATTTTTTCCCGTTTGTCTATATTTCACAATTATCTTAAGTGTAAGAGAAAAAAACCGGTTTGGGGGCATGACCTGTTATATGACTGTAATCTCGGCGTACTCCATTAGGCGGAGAATCTCCTCTCTTAATGTGTATGCAACTCACAACACGGATATGAAAAAAAAAAAGTTCAATATTTATTTCTGTAATTATCGGATCTTTTGTTGGTCTGAAGGAGTCCTGTACTTCCTCTGGTCGGGTGCACCTCCGTTTATTTTGAGTCGTTTAGACTGTACATCCAGTACATCACGCATTAACACTAATATGACGTACCATTCATTAATTCGGGATTACCTTTCGTCAAACGTGTTTACCGACATTAATCATAGCGCAAATACCTCGGTTTGGTGTAAAAGGAAAACAGAAGAGTGAAAAGTCACCCAACTCTCACCAACCGATCCCCGGAGGGACGGGGGGGTTCTAATCCCTTGTAGACGAGTTGAGGAGGCCAACCACCGGACATCTTCGAGTTTCGTGGGTCTGAGACACTCGGGGGGGACCCCCTCCCCAGGGACACAAGAGGTCGACGAGGGTCTTGGGTCCTAGGGTCCAACGAACAACTCACCTCGGACTTAGTAGGACCAGAAGGCGAACTTGGGGACTGGGAAGAAACCAAAAGTGTTGCTTTTAGTGAATGTGGTATACGAGTACCCAACTTATCTTAAATGACCTCCTGACTCCCTCGAGTCCGTCTCAGTGGAGTGTATGACGAGTCGTTTGTTCGATTTGTAGAGTCTGTACGGGACAGGAGAGGTCCTCGGAGGAGGGTGAGAGGGGGAGGGTGGGGTCGTCCCAAAGAGACGTCTCGTGAGTCGGAGGGAGGTGAAACGATTGAGGACAGGACGCGAAGGGAAGAAAGTCAAGTCAAGTCAGCGAGTCAGCACAGACTGAGAAACTCTGAGGTAACCTGATGTCGTGAGGTCCGGAGGTACAGGTAGTGGTTGAGGGCCTCGAATGAGTTTGAGTACAGGTAGTGTAGTCACTACGGTAGGTCGGTAGAGTAGGAGACAGTAGGGGAAGAGGAGGGCGGAAGTTAGAAAGGGTCGTAGTCCCAGAAAAGGTTACTCAGTCAAGAAGCGTAGTCCACCGGTTTCATAACCTCAAAGTCGAAGTCGTAGTCAGGAAGGTTACTTATAAGTCCTGACTAAAGGAAATCCTACCTGACCAACCTAGAGGAACGTCAGGTCACCCGAGAGTCCTTTAAGATCGGAAACAGAAGACGAGGGAACTAGACGACCCTAGGGCCGTACACGGTCCTAGGCAAAAGGTACGAGACCGAATCAGTTAGGTCTCTATAGAACTCTAGTCGTTTACTTTGTATTTTTCAAGAGGGGGACTACAGTACTCGTCCGGAAGGGGTGTGTGGTCCAAACGGTCTCCGGGGTTCGAGAGGGCCCAGACCCCGGACCCAAGAGAGGTCAAGACCCTGACACCCACGTAGTGTGCCGTACTCCGTCTTTGACAGACCCGAAGACTGTATGACTGGTCCACCTCCCCACCCCTCCGGGTCGAGCCTCCCCGGACTCGGGTCCGCCACCAAGAGTTCGAAGTCATGGCCCCCTTCTCTGTGGGTCCTTCGACTGGGGACTGGGGCGGGTGGAGGGCCGCGGGGGTCTAACTATCAGTCGTCCAGACCCACCCTGGAACCGTAGACGTAAACGATACTTGAAGAGGGTAGGTTCATGATTGGTCCGGGCTGGGACGAATCTAAGGTTCTAGTCTGCTCTAACCCGCGCAAGTCCCACCATACCGACATCTGACAACACTTGAAGATTGGATCCAACGACGACGGTACCAAACTCTAAGGGATCGAAGTCGGTCGGTTCCGTCAACCCTCCCTTGCCTCGTCCCATCCTCCCCTCATCCCGAGTCGACAGGGTTGACTGGGGCGGGGGGACAGGGTCGACTGGGACGGGGAGCAGGTTTGACTGGGGCGGGGGTAGGATCGACTGGGGCGGGAGGCCAGGGGACCTTCGTCTCCTTGATGGAAATAACAGCCCCGGTCTGAAGGGAATTATGCAGGTCAGTTTTTCTCGTAAAAGAGAGAGAGGGTCCTTTTCTAATATTATTACTGAACAAACGGGTGGACTTTAACATGTGGTCGCCCGGAACACCTTCCTACTTCCGGAAGTCTCAGACGCCTGGGACTGTAAGTTGGGAGAGTCAAAGTTGGCACTGTAAGATCGACATACAGTGGGACTCGACCACTAAATTGAGGAACTGAGTCGAAGGAGTGGGTGTTCTACCCTTCCCACCACTGTTTGGTAGTTGACTAGGAACAGTCGGGGACTCAAACCAGACCACCTGTCAAGTTTCAACACGGCTCCCCTCAGACCCGGTCTGGGACTGGAGACAAAGACCCGACGAGAGACGGTTGTGCCTCTCCTTGAGAGACCTGGACCTCTCCTTACTCTGTGTCGGGAAAGGTCGAAACTCGGAAATTCTACACGGTCCGGGACCCTCCAGGACCGTCAGGTCACCAATTCTGAGATGTGAAGAAGAAGTCACCTGTACCAAGCTAGGGACCAGTCCCTTGATTCTAGGACGTTCGATAAGTCGTACTTTTTTCGGCCTCCCCCTCCCCTCACTTTTTTTTTTGACAGATCTTTACTTTATCATGGATTTTGTAGTTATAAGGACGAGAGAACTTCAATGTAAGAACGTATCTTCAGTTTATTTACTGGTTCTATTGACGTCGGGTTTCACTAACGTCGGGGACGAATCGGGTCATACGATGTGTGTTCCAGTCCTGATTGATATTAGTGAATGATTCACAAATATGGCACACGGTCCTCGAGAGGACTCACAAGATATAAACAATAGAGTAATTAAGACTGTAGTTCGAGAATTTCATCCAAATCGTAAAATAAAATGTCTATTCCTTTTACTTACGGTCTTTCCAATCTGTTAAATGAACTCCAGTATCCCGATCATTACTCTGGTTCGGTCTTGGGTTCAGGGTAATCCACACTGACGTACCAGGACCGAAAACGGGTAGTAAGCTACGAACGGTCGCAGCGAACAGGGTACTAGGAACTCCACCGTTCGTCAGGACGTCGGTCTCTGTGGGGAGGTTCGTGTTTTCCTGTCCGTTCAAGTTTCGTGAGGGAATAGAGTCTCCTCTGAGTCTTGGCCAAGTGGTCCAGACTGTAAGTTTACTAACAGTAAGGGTGTTCAAGTGATGATTGAGGACACTAAGACAGTACATGTCCTACTAACACTCTCCGCTACCGTAAGTTTGTGTGTGTATGTGTGTGCGATATCAACGGTAAAAGATCAGTATGGGACGGACACACCTCTATCCTCCGTCTGTAACGGCTCAGTATCCAAGAAGTTCACCTTTGTCTGGAGCAGATAGTCTGACAATCGTAGGAGAGGGGGAATCGGGTCCTTAAGACAAAGAGGGACCACAGGGTCTCACTACCACGGATAGGTAGGTAGTAGTGGGTAGACCTTGCGTCTAGTAATGTTTCGTGGGCATAGGGTGGAGGTTCCATCGAACCCAGTCACCAACTCGACTTTAGGATGAGAAACATTAAGGGTGGAAACTAGGATAAAGACTTCCTAGTATATGACTTCACATACCGGTTGACTTCGGTATATGATTTTTCAAATAAAGGAAAAGGTCGATTTTTCTCTTCGGGAAACTAATAACTTCTTACATTAGCGGGGTGGAGTAAATTAAAAGAGAAAAAGTCCCCTCCGTACTTGTGTAGAAATCCACTGGACCTAAACCCAGAGAAGTAACAGGTTTGTTGGGAAAAAACCTGTAGTCAATCAGTCACAGAGTTTTATACGGGGAAATAAATTTCTGTTCTAGTTCATGTAATTTATTAAAATGGAAATTGTAAAACAGGTATGGTATACTCGATAAACCTTACATGACCTCCGTTGTGACATTCTAAGAAGCCAGAGGTTTTTCAGAAGGGGTAGGTTTCGGTATTCTATATGTATTTTCGTAATGGTTCACGTATTGGGTATACCCGAGTTATCTTCAAATACAAGAAGAGAAAGGGGTAAATTTTTACACTCCCCCTCAACCTTAGGAGTACTTTACGCGGGCAGAAGTATATAGAGAAAAGGAGGTGGTAAGGGGATGGGAACTTAAGAAAAGAGTAATTGTTCTTGTTTGAAATAGAATAAAAATTTTTTGTTCCTTAAAAGGGAAAAACAGAGGGAAGACCTTATAAATTAGACAGACCTTCTTATTACTTTTACGTTGTGAATCTTTTGAAGTGAACCGTTCTTTTACATTTGAAAGAACAGGTCGAAAGAGTAAAAAAGAGTTCTTTGTATAGTTTACGTAAAATGTCAAAATAACAAGTCTATACAAGGACTCTAATAAAAGGGTTCAATATATTCGTTGAATTATCGAAAATATAATGTCAAATTAGTTTCCTGTACTGGGGAAACTACACTGTCTCTTTGTCGGTGTAATAATTTTTGTCTTTTATTTCGTTATTCGTTGTAAGGAGTACTTACACTTACTTTTTTTAAGAAATTTTGAAGAGTTTATCTTAGGCATATATATTACATTAGTTCTGATTCATCCTAAATCATGTTCGTAACCAAATTGTAGTTATTAATTTTTAGTTATTAATTCCGAAGGGACCGACCATTCACCATTTCTTAGGTGGACGGTTACGTCCTCTGCACCCAAGGTAGGGACTAGACCCTTCTAGGGTACATGGTGTCTCGTTGATTCGGACACGTGGTGTTGACGACTGGGACACGAGATCTCGGGTTCTCCACGTTGAAGACCCGGGTGTATGACTTCGATGGCTTCGACCGCACGGGATCGTGGGTACAAGACGTTGTTCTCTTCGGTGACGTTCCTCTTCGGGCTCGTGGCGTCGATGTCTCGGGAGGGTGAGTGGTGTTCATCTCTTTTCCGGGTCATGTCGGTTTCTGTTTAGTTACTTCGAAAAAATTTTTAATTAATTATATACCACCTATGAAATGTATCTTTTTAACATTCGCACGGTGGTCTTTTGACGATCTTGGGTAATTGTTGAAACCAACAAGTTCCGTTAGATGTCTGAGTTACGTTAAGGATAATTTTATGGTTACCGTAAAAAAAAAACTTGATTTTGTTTATTAAAATTTTAAACATATCTTTGTGTTTTCTAGTAGTTACCAGTTTGTTAGAATTTTTTCTTCTTTTCTTGATCTCCTTAATATGAGGGACCAAATTCCGATACAATTTTTCGACATCATTAATTTTGTCATACATTAGAGAGAGAGAGGAGAGAGAAATAGAGTGTGTGTGTGCGTGTGTGTTTGGAGTGTCTGACTACCTTGTCTTATCCATCAGATCTTTATTTGGGTACATGAATACCAGTTAATTAGATACTGTCTTCTCTATTCTTATATGTTACCTCTTTTTTCTCAAAGAAGATTCACCATGACCCTTTTGACCTGTAGATGTACATTTTCTTACTTTAATTTTGTAAGAGATTGTGTGGTATGTTTTTATTTACGTTTTACCTAATTTCTGGATTTACAATCTAGTCTTGGTGTCTTGGTGAGGATCTCCTCTTGTATCTGTCTTGTATTTAGTATCGTTAAAAAAAAATTAGACAGAGGATTTCAATTCTTTTATTTTCGTTTTTATTTGTTTACCCTAGATTAATTTGGATTTTCAAAACATGTCAATTTCTTTTCTGTTTTGTTTTTCTATTGGAAGTCTTGCCCTCATTTCTAAACGTTTACTATACTGACTATTCCTCAACGATAGATTTTATGTATTTGTCGAGTACGTTGAGTTGTAGTTTTGTTTGTTTGTTGACTTCACTTTTTTCTTTTTTTTACCCGTCTGGACTTATCGGTAAAAAGGTTTCTCCTGTCCGTCTACCGTTTGTCCGAGTACTTTTCTACGGGTTGTAACGATTGGTAATCCCTTGACATTCAGTTTAAGTGTTACTCTATAGTGGAGCATAGACAGTCTTACAGATAGTAGTTTTTTCTTTTTCTTTTTTTGGGGTGTTTATTATTTGTGACCACTCCTACATTCCCTTTTCCTTAGGACAATCACATCGGTGACACCTTTTGTCATATCTCCCAAGAGTTTTTTGATTTTTGTCTTGATATATACTAGGTCGTTAAGGGGAGGACCCACATGTAACATTTCTTTGTTTTTGTGATTAAGTTTTTCTATGTACGTGAGAGTAAAAGTATCGTCGTAATAAATGTCAACGGTTCCATACCTCCGTTGGATTCACAGGTAGTCGTCTACTTACTTATTTCTTTTACACCATATGTGTGTGTTACCTTATGAAGAGTCGGAATTTTTCCTAATTTAGAATAGTAAACGTTGTTGTACTTACCTGAACCTCTGAAAATACAATTCACTTTATTCGGTCTGTCTCTTTCTGTTTATGACCTACTATAGTGACTATACACCTTAGATTTTTACATGTTGTTTGATCATTGATATTATTCTTTTCTTTGTCTGAGTGCCCATACTTCTTGGTTAATCACCAATGGGTACCCCACTCCCCTTCCCCTCCCCATTTATCCCTATCCTCTAATTCCCTATGTTTGATAACACATATTTTATTTGACGTTCCTATATAACATATTGTGCCCCTTATATTGGTTATAAAATGTTGAAATTTTTAACACTTAGGGATATAACATATGAACATGTATAATTGATATGAATGTGTTATAACTAATATGAAGTTATTTTTAATTATATTAAATTAAATGGTATAATTATCGGATTTTTTTACATTTTAGCATTCTAGTAAAATTGTCTACAGGTTTTTCGTGACCGGTTGTGGGTTACAAGTAAGTACTATTTTGTGAGAGGTTATTTGATCTTTATTTTCCCTTTAAGGAGTTGGACTATTTTTTGTATATACTTTTCTGGATCTCAATTGTAGAACCTTTTATAGTACTACGACCTTTTCTAACTCCCGTCCTCCTCTTCCCCCGTTGTCTCCTACTCTACCAACCTACCGTAGTAGTTGAGTTACCTGTACTCAGACTCGTTTGAGGTCCTCTATCACTTCCTGTCCCTTCGGACCGTACGATGCCAGGTACGCCAGTTTTCTCAGTCTGTACTGACTCACTGACTTGTTGTCCTCAATTGTAGTATGGGTTCTCATTTTCTGATTCACGAAAGGAAAATTCTATTCCTTGTTTTTTCACACAGGAAACGGTATGAAGGTAAGTTACAACCTGACCTACAGAATTGACTATATTATTTAGTATATTAATATTATAAATATACTTTATTTTTCTTTAATCTTTAATTATGTCTAACCTTTCCTTTTTCACTTTGACAGGAATGTCTGATAAACTGACGTATACATCTTTTCGATTATCTTAGAAGTTTTTTTAGAGGTTTTAAATAATTACTTAAGTCGTTCCAACGTTCTATTTTCCAGTTATATGTTTTAATAAACTAACATAAATAAATAAATAAATAAAATTAACCTCCGATTAATGAAATGTTATCATATCACCAAAAGTGGTATGTGACTGTACTTAGTCGGTACCCACATGTACACAAGGGGTAGGACTCGGGGGGAGGGTCGAGGGAGGGGTAGGGTAGGGAGTCCCATTAGGGTCACTCGTCGGGACTCGTGTAACAGAGTACGTAGTTTGAACCTGACCACTAGACAAAGTACATACTATTATATGTACAAAGTCACGATAAGAGAGTAATAATATATGACGTTGTTTTTAGACTTTATCTGTAAAATTTTCAAAATGCTATCATATTCTTTATATCTTTAATCTTATTTAATCGTTTTGCACCGTACTAGATATGTAACTACTTATGTTTACTACAGACGTCCTTAATTTCTTCTGGATTTCTTTACCTTTCTAGTCGTTTAGTAGTTTATCTTCTGAATGATAACGAATCTACACTTAGGAAAGATTTTACTAGATATCTAAATTTCGTTAGGGATAGTTTTAGGATCGTCTGTAAAAACTCATCTTTGACTACTGGACTAAGATTTTATATCTACTTTTAAAATTTCTTTTTTGTTAACTTATGAGTTTATTTTAGTTAAGAATAATGAGTGTTATCAATATCAAACATTCAGAGACACTTGTAACTTGATCACCAATGACCTAATACCAAGGATCCCCTTTATATCTCAATCAAAGGACGTTCGGAGACCGGTGTCAAGTCAAGTCAAGTCAGTGAGTCAGCACAGGTCGAGAAACGTTGGGGTACTTAGCGTCGTGTGGTCCGGAGGGTCAGGTAGTGGTTGAGGACCTCAAGTGAGTCTGAGTTGCAGGTAACTCAGTCACTACGGTAGGTCGGTCACTACGGTAGGTCGGTAGAGTAGGAGACAAAAAGGGAAGAGGAGGACGAGGGTTAGGGAGGGTCGTAGTTTCAGAAGAGGTCACTCAGTTGAGAAGCGTACTCCACCGGTTTCACGACCTCAAAGTCGAAATCGTAGTAAGGAAGGTTTCTTTAGGGTCCCGACTAGAGGAAGTCTTACCTGACCAACCTAGAGGAACGTCAGGTTCCCTGAGAGTTCTCAGAAGAGGTTGTGGTGTCAAGTTTTGGTAGTTAAGAAGCCGCGAGTCGGAAGAAGTGTCAGGTTGAGAGTGTAGGTATGTACTGGTGACCTTTTTGGTATCGGAACTGATCTACCTGGAATCAGCCGTTTCATTACAGAGACGAAAACTTATACGATAGATCCAAC